>CM067842.1:733066544-734266544 GCA_034509565.1 Triticum monococcum
AGATTAGTTTAGGACTAATTACCCCCGCTAACACCGACAATGGGCCCAGTGGCTATTAATTTGATTAGTTAGATTTAATTAACCCTGTTAGTTAGTTGTGTCACTAACGTGTCGACCCCACTGGTCAGGTTTGACCTGGACCGCGCCCTATTGACTTGCTGACGTCACACCGACGTCATGCTGACGTAGTAAATGCTTTTCTGGTTTTTCCTATTCAGAAATGATTTAGAAATTCCAGAAAATAGTTAAAACTTCTAAAAATCATAGAAATTCAACCGTAACTCCAAATGAAATAATTTATATATGCAAAATTATCAGAAAAATTCAAGGAATCCATCTATACCATTTTCATGCATGTTTGAACAACTTAACCTCACTATTTAGTCCAAAACATGATAATGCACTATTTGGATTCATAGTTTGAATTTGAATTTGAACCTAGTGTTCAAACCAACTCCATTTAACTTGTTGCTAGTTGCATTAGCTCAATCAACAGCATATTGCCATGTCATGATCATGCATCATATTGTTGCATCGCATTGATTGTGTTCTTCCTTGTTTGCCGGTAATTGTCCCCTCTCGGTAGACACTGCTCCGATGCTGTGATCGTTGACACTGATGAAGACTCAATGTTACCTTCATAAGTGCCAGGCAAGCAAAACCCCCTTGTTCATTCCGATACAATCCCACTCTCTCGATCCTACTCTCTTTTACTGCATTAGGACAACACCGTTTCAACTGTTACATGCTGCGGTAGCTGAACCCCTTTCCTCTGCATGACCTGTCATTGCCACAGTAAATAGATGAAACCCACTAGCATGAGTAGGAATTGTTTGAGCCCTGATGTGCCTACTCATTCATGCTTGTTGTCATGCCTGCTACTGCTTAGAGTTGAGTCCGGTCTTATTCATCGGGAATGAATTGGAACGTGGTGAACATGTCCTGCCGTTGAGAGCTAAGTGTGTGAACATGATTTGGTAAAGGTAGAGGTGAGAGGCCATGTAGGAGTACATGGTGGGTTGTCTCATTGCCTTCGTCCTCAAGAACTGAGTCCTCTGTTTGTGATCCATGAACATTTACTACCACACATTGGGTTCCGGTAACTCGGCCCCTCTCGGCTTATTAATCAACTCGATCTCTGTCCAGGAGTTGCAACTAGTTTCTGGTGTTTGTAGGTAGTGTTAGTAGTCTACCAAGTGGCACCCGGTACAGGTGGGCTTGGGACAGACTAGGCACAGTGGCACGGTGTACCAAGTGGCACCCGGATGGTGGGCTTGGGAACCCTGCACACATCGTATGGGGCCGTGAGTGACATCTCGGTCGGGTCTCCTTGCGGATGGAACCCGAATAGGCGATAAACCTGGACTAGAGACTTGTTGGTTAGTCAGGTCATGGCCGACTCCCTCGCCCGGCTTCCGCTTGAAGGTTGCCGAGGTACATAACGTGTACAGGGCGATAAGTGGCGAGAGCGTGTGTGAAGAAGTACACCCCTGCAGGGTTATCATTATCTATTCGAATAGCCGGATTCCTCGGATATGGAAACTTGGACCCCTTGCATAGTTCATAGACAAGTGAAAGTGGATACTCTAAAAATCGCAAGATAAGCGTGAGTGCTATGGATGGCCTTCTCGTAGGGAGACGGGAGCGGATCCATAGTGGTGTATTGATATGGTGAATATGTGGACTCGTGTGCGCCACCTCAAAGAGTTGCTTGCAGTGGTAGTTCAGGTTAGCCACTGAGTCAAAGCTGGCTTGCTGCAGTCAAACTCCACCACCCCCCTTTGTTGATACTGATGCATATGTAGCTAGTTCTGATGTAAGCCTTGCTGGGTACATTTGTACTCACGTTTGCCTATTTTATGTTTTGCAGAGAGTCATCAGTCTCGCTAGTAGTTCCCTGTGGACTTCGACGTTTAGCTTGATACCTCAGCTACGATATTGTCCCCTCGGCAGGATCTGGTAGATAGTCAGGCTTCCTAGCCTTTTCATTTGTAGATGTTTGTACTCAGACATGTTAAGCTTCCGCATGTGCTTGATCTGTATGCTATGATTGTTGGGTCATGAGACCCATGTTTGTAATATCTCGCTCCTCGGAGCCTAATGAATAAATGCTTGAGTCGTAGAGTTATGTTGTGAGGCCATGTTGTATTTACACATATCGAGCATATTGTGTGTATGATTGAAATGCCTGGTATGTGTGGGATCCGACAATCTAGTTGTTTATCCTTGGCAGCCTCGCTTATGGGGAAATGTAGTCTAGTGCTTCCATGAGCCATAGTAGACCGCTACAGCCCGGTTCACCGGAATCCTGCTAGCCCAGCACTACTGCTCAGGACACTTGACTGGCCGGCATGTGTTTCACTTTGTTCCTGTGTCTGTCCCTTCGGGGAAATGTCACGCGGTGACATCCGGAGTCCTTCCTAGCCTGCTACAGCCCGGGTTCCCGGAGTCCTGTTAGCTCAGTGCTACAGCCCGGATTCACACGCTGCTGACCGACATGCTCGATGTGATTCATGTATGCATGTCCCCATAAGTTGGTGCCGCTTTGGATTCACGACTAGCCATGTCGGCCCGGGTTCTCTATCATATGGATACTAGCGACGCTATCATATACGTGAGCCAAAAGGCGCAAACGGTCCCAGGCCATGGTAAGGCGACACCCGTGGGAATACCGTGCGTGAGGCCGCAAAGTGATATGAGGTGTTACCGGCTATATCGATGTGACTTGGAATCGGGGTCCTGACAATGTACCCTCATAGACCGAAAGCGGAAGCGTTAGCACAACGCGGTTGATGTAGTCGTACGTCTTCACGATCCGACCAATCCAAGTACCAAACGTACGACAGCTCCGAGTTTAGCACATGTTTAGCTCGATGACGTCCCGCGAACTCCGCTCCAGCAGAGCTTCACGGGAGAGTTCCATCAGCACGACGGCGCAATGATGGTGATGATGTTGCTACCAACGCAGTGCTTCGTCTAAGCACCGCTACGATATGACCAAGGTGGAATATGGTGGAGGGGGGCATCGCACATGGCTGGGAGAGATCAACAGATCAACTTGTGTGTCTAGAGGTGCCCCCCTGCCCTCGTATATAAAGGAGTAAGGGGGGAGAGGCGGCCGGCCAAGGAGGGCGCGCCAAGGGGGGAGTCCTACTCCCACCGGGAGTCGGCACTAGTGCAGAACCGGGCAATAGCACCGGTTCGTAAGGCCCTTTAGTGCCGGTTCCATAACCGGCACTAAAGTGTGGTCACTAAAGGCCCCCCCCACTTTAGTACTGGTTCAGCACGAACCAGTGCTAAAGGGCAACCACGTGGCACGAGCCAGCTCCGGGGGCTGGGAGCCCTTTAGTACCGGTTGGTAACACCAACCAGTACTAAAATGTTTGGGGGGTTTGGTTTTATGATTTCTTTTTCATTTAATTTTGTGTTTTCCATTTTAATTCTTTTTCGTTTGCTGGTATTTTACGATACTACACATTGTACACGTTATGCATATATATATATATATATATAAATAGAATTTCTAGTAGAACCAATCATATATATATATATATATATATCATCAATGTCTCACAAACCACCATATTAATTCACACATACACACATTTATAGCTATATACAATTTCTCCTGCATATGCATGTTGCCTTCGGAGCCAGTGGCATTAGCCTAATTGGTGCCTTCGGAGCATGATGACAATTGGAAGTGGTTCATGACCTGGTCGATGGGGGCGGTAGCGGGTAATAGTATTCTCCCTTCGGATTTATGACCTGGTCGAGCAAAAATCCCACTATTTCCTGTTGAAGTGCTTCTACGCGCTCCGTTTCTAGGAGCTTATCCCGCACCTCTTTGAACTGTTAAGAAGGAGATCAATATGCATGTGTATTAGTTGTGTGACTAGATATCGATAATGGTGTAAAAAATGTGAATAGTGTTCTGACAAGCGTACCCATTCCTGTCTTTGAGATCTGCTCCTTTCGGACGCCATCATGCGAATGTTCTCGCAAACACAGAATGCACACAGATCAGTCCCCTGCGCCTGCTTCAGGGCCTTTATTACGAGAATGGAATTTAATTTGATCAGATAATAATTAATCAAGCATGATAATTAAAGAGATGGCAGCTAGCTAGCTAGTACTACTTAATTACTTACCTTGGGTCGAAACCATTTCAGCTGTCGTTTCCATTCGCCTTCCATGACGCTGATGAACCTTGCCCAAGCCCTGCCCGCCGACAAAGAAAATGAATAAAGGGGTTATTAAATAGTTCATATCATGAAATGACGAACTAAATAGGCCGAGATATATATAGTTAATAATGATTGAAATTACCTGTTGACTATCCCAAACAAGATGTTATAGTCACTATTTGCTTTGAGTAGTGAGTCCAGTATTTGAACTGTTCCGGCATCAACTTTAATGATACACAAGATCCAGTGAAATCTGCATGCACACACGTTTGCATGTCTTAATTAAGTGGGCATATGTAAGCAAAAACATGTAGCTAGCTAGTAGGCAAAAACAGAGAATTTGTAGTACAAGAAAGTGTGACTCACTGGAAGTTGTAAGGAAGTAGTATATCTTCATTGTATTTGAGGCGCTTCAAGAACTCTAGCATGATGTCCTCTACCTTCTTTTCATGATGCTTGTTTATTTTCCATGTGTATTCATTAACGGTGTTTGGGTCAATGAACCCAATGACATAGCGTCCACCTTTTCTCATTTCATACATCTTCATCCTGCATAATACCACAGAAAAGAATATAGTGAGGATAATTACAGGTAATGATTGATCAAAAGGATCACTACAGCTAGCTTGAGACTTAAATTACAGAAAGAAATCACTTACAGACAATAGCAACTGACGATAGATTTGTCGAGTGCGTCTTGATTGTATAACTGAAACAGTTCAGAATACTCAACAGTCACAGGTTTCTCATGGTAGTAATGATCCTTCTTGACTTGCACCATGAGGGACTCTCGATCGGATCTCTTGGTAATGTCCATGTACCATTGATGCAATTCATACATTCTCGTTGGGAGCTTCTTGACCTCTTCTGGCTTGACCAAAGGTTGGCCCCGGGCATATTTCCGTTTTATTTCCTCCTCTGTAAGCACAGGCATGTCCTCGATCTCGAGGAATTGTCCAACAGTGATTTTGAGAGTTTCAGCCTACATTATATGCTCCTGGGTTATTACCACATCACCCACCTCGGGAACGTAAACTGTTTGGCCACAATAATATTGGGCGCGTGTACTGTCACATGTTGTTGGCGGCACAACAAGCGGGGGGATCGATTGTGCCGCCTGTTCTCCCAGCTGGGCAACGGTTTTCCCGCATTTTTTGACAGCTGCTTGTTGTTTGCTCGAGCTCGAGCTCGCCTCCTTCTGTAGACGTTGTCGATGTAACTTCCTGATGTGGCGCTCATAGTCTGTGTCAACAGGCTTAGGAGCTGGTGGTTGAGCCATACGAATGAAGTGGTCAACTACTTCCACAGGCACTTTCTCCCTTGGCGGCGGTGGCGGTTTCGGTCCAAAATGGGCGTCGACTTCTACCCACACTATGGCATTGGTTTGCTCCTCGGTCCTGTCGTAAGCCCTCTCAGGAAGAGGGGTAGTGAGGTTTGGACCATATTTATATCGCTTGCCTCCTCCTGTACTTCCTCTACTATGACCTCGACTCGTACCGCTACGCACCATAGTTGCGGGGTGTCTCTTCTGCGATTGCTGAGGCAGCGGAGACGGCTGATGGGGCTGGGTTGGACGAGGAGGAGTGGCCTGAAGCTATGCCGGACTTGCAGTGGCCTGAGGTTGTGCCGGACTTGGAGGAGGAGTGGACGTCTGTGTTGGAAATATGCCCTAGAGGCAATAATAAATAAGTTATTATTATATTTCCTTGTTCATGATAATCGTTTATTATCCATGCTATAATTGTATTGATAGGAAACTCAGATACATGTGTGGATACATAGACAGCACCATGTCCCTAGTAAGCCTCTAGTTGACTAGTTCGTTGATCAATAGATGGTTACGGTTTCCTGACCATGGACATTGGATGTCGTTGATAACGGGATCACATCATTAGGAGAATGATGTGATGGACAAGACCCAATCCTAAGCATAGCACTAGATCGTGTAGTTCGTATGCTAAAGCTTTGCTAATGTCAAGTATCATTTCCTTAGACCATGAGATTGTGCAACTCCCGGATACCGTAGGAATGCTTTGGGTGCACCAAACGTCACAACGTAACTGGGTGACTATAAAGGTGCATTACAGGTATCTCCGAAAGTGTCTGTTGGGTTGGCACGAATCGAGACTGGGATTTGTCACTCCGTGTGACGGAGAGGTATCTCTGGGCCCACTCGGTAGGACATCATCATAATGTGCACAATGTGATCAAGGAGTTGATCACGGGATGATGTGTTACGGAACGAGTAAAGAGACTTGCCGGTAACGAGATTGAACAAGGTATTGGGATACCGACGATCGAATCTCGGGCAAGTATCGTACCAATAGACAAAGGGAATTGTATACGGGATTGTTTAAGTCCTTGACATCGTGGTTCATCCGATGAGATCATCGTGGAACATGTGGGAGCCAACATGGGTATCCAGATCCCGCTGTTGGTTATTGACCGGAGAACGTCTCGGTCATGTCTGCATGTCTCCCGAACCCGTAGGGTCTACACACTTAAGGTTCGATGACGCTAGGGTTATAAAGGAAGTTTGTATGTGGTTACCGAATGTTGTTCGGAGTCCCGGATGAGATCCCGGACATCACGAGGAGTTCCGGAATGGTCCGGAGGTAAAGATTTATATATGGGAAGTACTGTTTTGGTCACCGGAAAAGTTTCGGGGTTTATCGGTAACGTACCGGGACCACCGGGAGGGTCCCGGGGGTCCACCAAGTGGGGCCACCAACCCCAGAAGGCTGCGTGGGCCAAGTGTGGGAGGGGACCAGCCCCTAGGAGGGCTGGTGCGCCCCCCACAAGGGGCCCAAGGCGCAAGAAAGAGTGGGAGGGGGCAAACCCTAGTCCAGTTGGGCCTTAAGGCCCACCTAGTGGGCTCCTTCCCCTCTCCCCCCTCTTGGCCGCCACCCTTGGCCCCATCTAGGGCTGCCGCCCCCCCTAGGGGTGGGAAACCCTAGAGGGGGCGCAGCCCTCCCCTTCCCCTATATATATGAGGCCTAGGGGCTGCCCACAACACGCGATTCAATCTCTCTTGGTGCAGCCCTGCGTCTCTTCTTCCTCCTCTTCTGTGGTGCTTGGCGAAGCCCTGCAGGATAGCCATGCTCCTCCATCACCACCATGCCGTTGTACTGCTGCTGGATGGAGTCTTCCTCAACCTCTCCCTCTCCCCTTGCTGGATCAAGGCGTGGGAGACGTCACCGGGCTGTACGTGTGTTGAACGCGGAGGTGCCGTCCGTTCGGCACTTGGTCATCGGTGATTTGAATCACGACGAGTACGACTCCATCAACCCCGTTCACTTGAACGCTTCCGCTTAGCGATCTACAAGGGTATGTAGATGCAACTCTCCTTCCCCTCGTTGATGGTCTCTCCATAGATTGATCTTGGTGACACGTAGGAAATTTTTTGAATTTCTGCTACGTTCCCCATCAGTCTGACGCTGTGTCGGACTTGGAGGAGGAGTGGCCTGACACTTTGCCGGACTTGGAGGAGGAGGAGTGGCCTCACGCGTTGGTGGACTTGGAGGAGCGGGAGTCTGCTGACTCGATGGCGGACTTCGACGAGGAGTCGGGTGACGCGGTGTCGGTGGCCTTCGAAAGATGATGCAATCCTTTCTCCATAGGATGATACGATGTTTGGCATCTCCAAGTGTGTGCTCCTCGTCACCTCCAGGAATGTCAAGCTCTAGCCCCGAATATTGGTCCACCACCTCATCAACCACGACACGAGCATAGCCTGCTGGAATCGGGTTGCAATGGAAGGTTGCATCGGGGGAATTTGTATAAGCAACACCGTCCGCCACCTTCAAGGATATGTTCTTAATTTTGAAGTGTAGCTCGCAGTTAGTGTTCTCCGCGATGTCATCCACGGGGTATCTATCCAGCATTGCGTCAAACGGGGCGGAACCCATGCTGCTTCTCGGCATGGATGGGGTGGTGGTATCCAATGCTGGATCATCCGCTAGCTGCTGCAGCTGCTGAGACCCCCTTTGCTGGCTAAGTGAGTCGATCTGCTCCTGCTACCGCTGGAATTTGATTGCCAAGTCCGCGTGCGCTGATTCTAGGCCTTGAAGGTGTTCATAGTCGAGCTTCCTCTGCTCCTCCTCCATCTTCCTCTTCTTCTCCTCCGCAATCTTCTTTCTCGCACGGGTTCTGTAGTCGGCGTTCCAGACCGAAAACCCCTCATACCACGGAATAGCGCCCATGCCTCATGTTCTTCCCGGGTGTTCAGGATTTCCCAGGGCACGCATAAGCTCGTCATTCTCTCTATTGGGCTCGAACAACCCGGATCGAGCCTCTTCTATTGCAACAAGTAGCTTATCTTCGGCTCCGTCCAGACATGCCTTCTTGGAAACTTTGCCTGTCTTCGGGTCCAACTCCCCCCCCCATGCGCATAGAACCAAGTCCTGCACCTGGGGGCCAGCTCAATGTTTCTGGAGTGACACCTGCATCTAGCATCTCTTTCTCAGACTTATCCCACTTAGGCATTCCCACCGCATAGGAGCTTGCCGGAAAGGAAACAAGACCCCGGCAAGAGGAGCTTGCCGGAAAGGAAACAAGACCCCGGCAAGAGGAACTTGCCGGGAAGGCCAACCAAGGCCCCGGCAAGAGGAGCTTGCCGGGAAGGAAACAAGACCCCGGCAAGAGGAGCTTGCAGGGAAGGCCGACCAAGGCATATCAAGGAAACTTGCCGCGACGCGCCACGCGTCCCGGCAAGGCCCGGTGAGCGACAAGCTCCCAAGCGCGACAAGACGACGACCGCGGCAAGGAGCTTGCCGCGGGAAGCCCCCACTTCGTGCCCGCGCTACAGCACACCCGCCAACGTGTCGCTCTGGGACCCTTCCAAGCGTACGTGGCGGGAGGCTGTGCAGCTAGGGGTGCACGGTAGCAAGCAGGCGCTGACAAGATAGCCATCGTGGCAAACGGTGGCGTCCCTGGCGGTCCCTTTCTGTACTGTTTGGGCGACACAGATGGGCAATTAATGCCCTTGTCCCCTGCCGTTAGGGGTAGGTACGATACACTGTACAAGTAGTTGTACCAACCACCGCTCTTCCATTTTTGCCCTTTTGTCTACATTGCCACCTGTCGGTGACCCCTTGAGCATATAAAAGGAGGCCCATGCGCAACATAGAGGGGGAGTACACTCATTCACGCTCGGCCTCGCTAGCTGCTGGAGTATACTGTAGCACTCCGCGCTCCCGAGCAAGAAACCAATACAAACAAAAGGAGGAGTAGGGTTTTATGCATCCGTGCGGCCCGAACCTGGGTAAACTGCTCGCGTGCCTCGCCTCGATCTGCTCTTTGTGCAATCTCCGCCCCCGCCAAACCGAAAGGGGCTCGGTCCGCCAAGTCCCATAGGTGCTCGTGGATCAGTTTCCCCGACATCTTTGGCGGGTGGTGCTGGTGGCGATGGGGGGCGGAGCTGGGAGTCGGAGGCGACGACGAGGCGCCCGGCGCAGCCTGACGAAGAACTCGCAAGGGTCATCCCCAATATGGACCGCCGTGCGAGGGGGAACCGCCGGCGGAGGCGAAGCTGGCGCGTCGCCCCGTCCACCTCTTCCCCGAGCACCTCGACCTCGTCCTCGACCTCGTCCTCGACCTCGTCCTTGACCTCGTCCACGACCTCGCCCCCTCCCTCTTCCCCTTCCGGCTGGCCCTGCCACCACGGGCGCGGGAGAGGGAGGGATGCGCTGTCTGGCAGCGACCCTCGCCGCCACCAATGAAGGGCCAGGGTTCCCTTTCTCCATGGCGAATGAGAGAAAGGGGAGCAGGAGCTGAAGGAAGGAGGAGATGAGAGAGTGCGGGCTTCTGTGCTCCCCTCCCACTCTTTATAAAGGAGCGAGGTGGGGGCTCGGCCGCCCCGCTCAGCGAATCAAGGCACGGGAAGAGCAGGGAGTTGGGGCCGACCCGCTGCCTCTACTCGCGAAGTCCCGGTTTCCCGCTTCTACCGTCCGCGACCCCAAGCGCATGGGAGCCGCGTGGCAGGCGTGCAGAACCGAGGCGACGGATGAGGCGGCCTCGCCCCACCCCGTGATCGCGGGGAGTGGACGCCTCGAAAACCGCGCATCGGCCCCGTCCAGTAAATGAATCGCGCCCCCACGCCTCCCTCCGTTTATGGGGGAGGCGCGAACCGTCCCCTTTCTCACGGCGTGACGCATGCTCGCGGGGCTTAGCCCCACACACGCCGCCCACGTCACCCATGACGCCGCGTTTGACGCGTGCCGTTCGGGGCGTGCACGGTGGAAGCGGAGAGATATGCGGCGTGACCTAGGCCGCGCGTGCCCGTGCACTGTTTTGGGCCTGGCCCAACAGCGCTCGGCACCATGTATGGCCCAGGCCCGGGGGCTCCTGTCGGTGTACTAGAGTAGGGGTACCCTAGTATCCTGAACTTGTGCACGGGCGGTCGCAGCATCCCGCGGCAAGGTTTGCCGGGTAACCGCCAAGACCCTTCGTGGCTACTTTGGAGCCATTCAAGAACAAAGTACTTAAACCAAGGCCCCGGCAAGAGGAGCTTGCCGGAAAGGAAACAAGACCCCGGCAAGAGGAGCTTGCCGGGAAGGCCAACCAAGGCCCCGGCAAGAGGAGCTTGCCAGGAAGGAAACAAGACCCCGGCAAGAGGAGCTTGCCGGGAAGGCCGACCAAGGCATATCAAGGAAACTTGCCGCGACGCGCCACGCGTCCCGGCAAGGCCCGGTGAGCGACAAGCTCCCAAGCGCGACAAGACAACGACCATGGCAAGGAGCTTGCCGCGGGAAGCCCCCACTTCGTGCCCGCGCTACAGCACACCCGCCAACGTGTCGCTCTGGGACCCTTCCAAGCGTACGTGGCGGGAGGCTGTGCAGCTAGGGGTGCGCGGTGGCAAGTAGGCGCTGACAAGATAGCCATCGTGGCAAACGGTGGCGTCCCTGGCGGTCCCTTTCTGTACTGTTTGGGCGACACAGACGGGCAATTAATGCCCTTGTCCCCTGCCGTCAGGGGTAGGTACGATACACTGTACAAGTAGTTGTACCAACCACCGCTCTTCCATTTTTGCCCTTTTGTCTACGTTGCCACCTGTCGGTGACCCCTTGAGCATATAAAAGGAGGCCCATGCGCAACGTAGAGGTGGAAGACACTCATTCACGCTCGGCCTCGCTAGCTGCTGGAGTATACTGTAGCACTCCGCGCTCCCGAGCAAGAAACCAATACAAACAAAAGCAGGAGTAGGGTTTTATGCATTCGTGCGGCCCGAACCTGGGTAAACTGCTCGTGTGCCTCGCCTCGATCTGCTCTTTGCGCAATCTCCGCCCCCGCCGAACCGAAAGGGGCTCGGTCCGCCAAGTCCCATAGGTGCTCGTGGATCAGTTTCCCCGACAGTTTGTGCTCCCTCTCTGTCGGTATTGTCCGCCATAGCTTTTATTTAACTATGCCAAAAGAAATATAAAACAATTTAGTATTCAAATTACATCGTCTCGAATAATAGATATAATCTCGAATACATCGTCTCGAATAAAATAGATATAATCTCGAATACATCGTCTCGAATAATAGATATAATCTCGAATACATCGTCTCGAATAATAGATATAATCTCGAATACATCGTCTCGAATAATGTATAATCTCGAATACATCGTCTTGAATATTATATATCGAGTACATCACTGGCTAGGTAGCTAATAAAGATCGAATACTACAGAAGAATCTAGGACACTCGCGGTTCCTGTGGCGCGGGCGGTGGACACCCAAAGAGAAGGAACCCTCACACGATCATAGCTGAAGTGAGATCCCTGAAGAAACTGCCAGGTATTGGAGAACCTGCCGCCCTCTAACGCAACCATGTAGCGATGGACGTGCTCGTCCTCCTCCCTGACACAGCGACGTACCACCTCCGGCGGGGCCGGCTCCCTCCGCACCAAAACTGGCCCACGCGAACGCCACCAAATGAGATCAGGGTCGACAACGGGACCCGGGGCCGGGTTCCTCATCAAGCGGCGCGCCCCTCCAGGCAGCACCTCCCAGTGCCAGCCGGGTGGAGCCCAGTCCCGGACATGGGTCAGTCGGACGTCGTCGCGGACGGGTCGACGGCGAGGATGCGGGCCGGGCATCGTCGAGAACAAATACTAGCTATATGCCCGAAAAAGTAATATTTTTTTAATGATTGGATTTTGATAACTAAAATTTCTAACATTTCTATATAACACTAATTATGCTATCATTGCATATGTCAAAATTCTATATGCTATTTCATACTAATTAAGCATCTAACACTAAAAACAGAAAACACAACTTTTATACATCCATTAAAAAACTGAAAAACAACATTATATAAAAAAATTCCATAATAATTAAACACTAATTATATCCATCTAACATGCATTCATACATATATATACTAGTGAAAAATAATAATCTAAAAAATCTAAACTAATTAAACATACAAAATACGTATATACTAATATATACATGCATTAATTCATACATATGTACGTGTGTGTGTGTGTTCATCATGCTTGTGTGTGTGTATGGGCTCGGGGAGGGGCGGCGCCCATGGTGGCCGCCGGGGGCGAGGGAGAGGGGTTAGAGGGCCGGGGGAGAGCTCACAGCGGGGCGACGACGACGGCGAGGCGACGGCCGGGGGCGGCAACGGGCCGGGGCGTGACGCGGGGGCGGCGACGCGGGGACGGCGCGATGGGGACGGGCCCAGGCGGCGACGGGGACGGGGGCGGCGACGGGGACGGGGGCGGCGACGGCGACGGCGTCGATCGATCGGGGCGCGCGGGCGGTGCTTCAATGGGGAAACAGAGGAAGAAACAGAGGGAGAATGAAATTTTCGTAAGTGTTGTATATATAGAAGGCACCTTTAGTACCGGTTGGAGCCACCAACCGGTACTAAAGGCCTGTTTTGGCCAGGCCAAGCAGCGGGAACCGCACCCCCTTTAGTACCGGTTGGTGGCTCCAACCGGTACTAAAGGCCCCCCTTTAGTACCGGTTGGTGCCACGAACCGGTACTAAAGGGGGTGCGCTGGCACAGGTGCGGTGCGCAAGTTTAGTCCCACCTCGCTAGCCGAGGGGCGACCGCACTGGTTTATAAACCCCCGTGCGGTAGCTCTCTCGAGCTCCTCTCCAAAGCAGGCCTACTGGGCCTACATGTTCTGTGCTGCCCTGTTGGCCTACTGGGCCTTTGCGGCCCTGCATCCTAGCCCAACAACAGGTTGGGTTTCTAGTCGTATGCAGGCCGCTCTGGCCTAGTAGGCGGGCTTTTTTATTTTTTTTGCTTTATTTATTTTTGAGTTGTTTTTTGTGTATTTAGAGTTTCTTTGTGAATATTTTTGCTTTAGGTACAAAAAATTACAAACTTTCTGTTAGTGCCCGTAGTTTTCAAATTTGAATAGTTTAAATTTTGAATTATTTGAAATTAGTGTGAATCACTAGTTTGTGAATAACTTAACTTTAAAAATCAGTAAAGGCATGAAAGAATTTGTTTGCACATAAAATTTCTTCGCGTTTCAAATGCCAAAACACATAATTAACTACCCTAACTATTACAGAGATTCCCTTCTGGGTGTGAAACACAGAAGAAAGTGATGATAGTGAAGCCGATCACATCCCAGATCTTTGGGTGTGAAACTTTTTCTTCGCGTGTGTCCCTTTGCGCCGTAACCATGGAAAATCTTCATCATTTAACGGGATGCTTGGGTCAATATTCACTGTGAATGGAGCAATTTCATCAAACTTTTCATAATCTTCTAACTTGTCTGTCTTGTCATCCACTCCCACGATGTTTCTCTTCCCAGAAAGAACTATGTGCCGCTTTGGCTCATCATACGATGCATTCGCTTCCTTATCTTTTCTTTTTCTTGGCTTGGTAGACATGTCCTTCACATAGAAAACCTGTGCCACATCATTGGCTAGGATGAATGGTTCGTCTGCATACGCAAGATTGTTGAGATCCACTGTTGTCATTCCATACTGCGGGTCTTCCGTTACCCCGCCTCGTGTCATATTGACCCATTTGCACCCAAACAAAGGGACCTTCAAACCACGTCGATAGTCAAGTTCCCATATGTCCTGTATATAACCATAATATGTTTCCTTTCCCGTCTTGGTTTCTGCATCAAAGAGGACACCACTGTTTTGGTTGGTGCTCTTCTTATCTTGGGCGATCGTGTAAAATGTATTACCATTTATCTCGTACCCTTTGAAAGTCATTATATTCGAAGATGGTAACTGGGACAGCAAGTACAGGTCATCTTCAATAGAGGTGTCATGCATGGTACGTGTCTGCAACCAGCTGGCGAAACTCCTGGTTTGTTCACGTGTAATCCAGTCATCAGACCGCTCCGGGTGTTTGGAGCGTAACAAATTCTTGTGTTCATCCATATACGGAGCCACCAAGGCGGAATTTTGTAGAACTGTGTAGTGTGCTTCAGTGAGAGAATGTCCGTCCATACATATTATTTGTTCCCCTCCTAGCGTGCCTTTTCCATCCAGTCTGCCCTTATGCCGCGATTCGGGAACACCAATCGGCTTAAGTTCGGGAATAAAGTCAATAGAAAACTCAATGACCTCCTCATTTTGACGACCCTTGGAGATGCTTCCTTCTGGCCTAGCACGGTTATGAACATATTTCTTTAAGACTCCCATGAACCTCTCAAAGGGGAACATATTGTGTAGAAATACAGGACCCAAAACATTAATCTCTTCGCATAGGTGAACTAGGACGTGCGTCATGATGTTGAAGAAGGATGGTGGGAACACCAACTCGAAACTGACAAGACATTGCACCAAATCATTCTCTAACCTTGGTATGATTTCTGGATCGATTACCTTCTGAGAGATTGCATTGAGAAATGCACATAGCTTCACAATGGCTAATCGAACGTTTTCCGGTAGAAGCCCCCTCAATGCAACCGGAAGCAGTTGCGTCATAATCACGTGGCAGTCATGAGACTTTAGGTTCTGGAACTTTTTCTCTGCCATGTTTATTATTCCCTTTATATTCGACGAGAAGCCAGACGGTGCCTTAATACTGAGCGGGCATTCAAAGAAGATTTCCTTCTCTTATTTGGTAAGAGCGTAGCTTGCATGACCCTGATGTATGCCGTCTTTTCCGTGCATACGTTGCTGGTCCTCTCGTGCCTCAGGTGTATCTTTTGTCTTCCCATACACGCCCAAGAAGCCAAGCAGGGTCACACAAAGATTCTTCGTCACGTGCATCACGTCGATTGCGGAGCGGACCTCTAGGTCTTTCCAATAGGGCAGGTCCCAAAATATAGATTTCTTCTTCCACATGGGTGCGCGTCCGTCAGCGTCATTCGGAACAGGTTGTCCACCAAGACCCTTTCCAAAGACCACCTTCAAATCCTTGACCATATCATGTACATCAACACCAGTAAGGTGGCGAGGCTTCGTCAGGTGATCCGCCTCACCTTTGAAATGCTTGCCTTTCTTTCTTACGGGATGCCTACTCGGAAGAAATCGACGATGTCCCAGGTACACATTCTTCTTACAATTAGCCAAATATATACTGTCAGTATCGTCCAAATAGTGCGTGCATGTGCGGTATCCCTTGTTTGTCTGTCCTGAAAGGTTACTGAGAGCAGGCCAATCATTGATGGTCACGAACAACAACGCCTTTAGGTCAAATTCTTCCCCCATGTGCTCATCCCACGCACGTACACCTGTTCTATTCCACAGTTGTAAGAGTTCTTCAACTAATGGCCTTAGGTACACATCAATGTCGTTGTCGGGTTGCTTAGGGCCTTGGATGAGCACTGGCATCATAATGAACTTCCGCTTCATGCACAACCAAGGAGGAAGGTTATACAAACATAGAGTCACAGGCCAGGTGCTATGGTTGCTGCTCTGCTCCCCAAAAGGATTAATGCCATCTGCGCTTAGACCAAACCATACGCTCCTTGCGTCATCTGCAAACTCCTTCCCGTAGTTTCTTTCGATTTTTCTCCACTACGACCCGTCAGCGGGTACTCTCAACTTTCCGTCTTTCTTACGGTCTTCTCTGTGCCATCGCATCGCCTTGGCATGCTCTTTGTTTTGGAACAAACGTTTCGACCATGGTATTATAGGAGCATACCACATCACCTTGGCAGGAATCTTCTTCCTGGGGCGCTCGCCCTTGACATCACCAGGGTCATCGCGGCTGATCTTATAGCGCAATGCACCACATACCGGGCAAGCGTTCAAATCCTCGTACTCACCGTGGTAGAGGATGCAATCATTAGGGCATGCATGTATCTTCTACACCTCTAACCCTGGAGGGCAGACAGCCTTCTTTGCTTCGTACGTACTCTCGGGCAATTCATTGTCCTTTGGAAGCATATCCTTTATCATTACCAGCAACTTTCCAAATCCCTTGTCAGATACACCGTTCTCTGCCTTCCATTGCAGCAATTCCAGTGTGGTGCCCAGCTTTTTCTTGTCACCTACGCAATTCGGGTACAACAATTTTTTGTGATCCTCTAACATGCGCTGCAACTTCTTCTTCTCCAAATCACTTGCGCAGTTTCTCTTTGCATCGGCAATGGCCCGACCTAGATCATCAACGGGCTCATCTGATGCCTCTTCTTCAGCTTCTTCCCGCATTGCCGGCTCAGCTTCTTCCCGCATTACCAGCTCAGCTTCTTCCCCCATTGTTGTATCATCGTATTCAGGGAACCCATGGCCAGGATAGCTGTCGTCGTCCTCTTCTTCTTCATTGTCTTCCATCATAACCCCCCTTTCTCCGTGCTTGGTCCAAACATTATAGTGGAGCATGAAACCGGACTTAAACAGGTGGACCTGAATGGTTCTTGACGTAGACTAATTGTGACCATTCTTACAGCGAGCACATGGACAAGGCATAAAACCATCCGCCCGCTTGTTTGCCTCAGCCGCAAGCAGAAAAGTATGCACGCCCTCAATGAACTGGGGAGAGCATCGGTCATCGTACATCCATTGCCGGCTCATCTTCATTACACAACACCGAATAGACCAAATTAATACAAGTTCATACATAAAGTTCATACAACACTTAAATGCAACAGACAAATAACTCTCTAGCTAAAGCATTTAAATGCAACAACAAATACAATCAAGATCGCAACTAAGGTAACAATGGATCCAACAGCATAATGATACCAAGCCTCACTATCGATGGCATATTTTCTAATCTTTCTAATCTTCAAGCGCATTTTCTCCATCTTGATCTTGTGATCATCGACGACATCGGCAACATGCAACTCCAATTCCATCTTCTCCCCCTCAATTCTTTTCAATTTTTCTATCAAGTACTCGTTTTCTCTTTCAACTAAATTTAACCTCTCGACAATAGGGTCGGTTGGAATTTTCGGTTCACTTACCTCCTAGAAAAAATTGCATATAAATCAAATACTAGCACAAATATATATATCCTCCCAAATTACTAAACTCACAAATTAATCACTATATAAAGCATTGCAAGAGCTAATCTAGCAATGAGAGATGAAAGGACAAAGTTGCTAACCTTTGTGATCATTTGAATGGATGGGGGCCTTCAAATCTTGACAAATTTTGGGCAAAATGTGTGATGAGCTCGAGAGGAAGAGGGGAAGAACAGAGAGAGGAGAGGGGAAAGGGGAAGAACAGAGCGATCTCGGGTGGACGAAGGGTTTATGTAGGACGACCTTTAGTACCGGTTCGTGCCAAGAACCGGTACTAAAGGGGCTGGAGGGGCCCCAGTCTGACAACATCCTGCCACCACTCTCATTAGTACCGGTTCGTGGCATGAACCGGTGCTAAAGGTTCGCCACGAACCGGTACTAATGAAAGCGGCCCGGCTAGCCGTTGGAACCGGCACTAATGTATACATTAGTGTCGGCTCAAATACAAACCGGCACTAATGTGCTTCATGTTTCACCCTTTTTCTACTAGTGAGGACTCCTCCTTTCGTTGTTGGGGTAGGAGAAGGGAAGAAAGGGAGAGAGGAGGAGAAGGACAAAAGGGGGGTGCCGCCCCCCCCTCCTTGTCCAATTCGGACTAGAGGGGAAGGGCGCGCGGCTGCCCTGGCCGCCCCTCCTCTTCTTCCACTAAGGCCCATTAGGCCCAATATACTCCCCGGGGGGTTCCGGTAACCCCCCGGTACTCCGGTAAATGTCTGAAACCTTCCGAAACACTTCCGGTGTCCGAACATAGTCATCCAATATATCGATATTTACATCTCGACCATTTCAAGACTCCTCGTCATGTCCGTGATCATATCGGGGACTCCCAACTATCTTCGGTACATCAAATCACAAAAATGTTGGAAATATGCCCTAGAGGCAATAATAAATAAGTTATTATTATATTTCCTTGTTCATGATAATCGTTTATTATCCATGCTAGAATTGTATTGATAGGAAACTCAGATACATGTGTGGATACATAGACAACACCATGTCCCTAGTAAGCCTCTAGCTGACTAGCTCGTTGATCAATAGATGGTTACGGTTTCCTGACCATGGACATTGGATGTCGTTGATAACGGGATCACATCATTAGGAGAATGATGTGGTGGACAAGACCCAATCCTAAGCCTAGCACAAAGATCATGTAGTTCGTATGCTAAAGCTTTTCTAATGTCAAGTATCATTTCCTTAGACCATGAGATTGTGCAACTCCCGGATACCGTAGGAGTGCTTTGGGTGTGCCAAACGTCACAATGTAACTGGGTGGCTATAAAGGTGCACTACGGGTATCTCCGAAAGTGTCTGTTGGGTTGGCACGAATCGAGACTGGGATTTGTCACTCCGTGTAAACGGAGAGGTATCTCTGGGCCCACTCGGTAGGACATCATCATAATGTGCACAATGTGACCAAGGAGTTGATCATGGGATGATGTGTTACAAACGAGTAAAGAGACTTGCCGGTAACGACATTGAACAAGGTATCGGGATACCGACGATCGAATCTCGGGCAAGTATCGTACCGATAGACAAAGGGAATTGTATACAGGATTGATCGAATCCTTGACATCGTGGTTCATCCGATGAGATCATCGTGGAACATGTGGGAACCAACATGGGTATCCAGATCCCGCTGTTGGTTATTGACCGGAGAACGTCTCGGTCATGTCTGCATGTCTCCCGAACCCGTAGGGTCTACACACTTAAGGTTCGGTGACGCTAGGGTTATAGAGATATTAGTATGCGGTAACCCGAAAGTTGTTCGGAGTCCCGGATGAGATCCCGGACGTCACGAGGAGTTCCGGAATGGTCCGGAGGTAAAGAATTATATATAGGAAGTGCTATTTCGGCCATCGGGACAAGTTTCGGGGTCACCGGTATTGTACCGGGACCACCGGAAGGGTCTCGGGGGTCCACTGGGTGGGGCCACCTGCCCCGAGGGGCACATGGGCTGTAGGGGGTGCGCCTTGGCCTATATGGGCCAAGGGCACCAGCCCCAAGAGGCCCATGCGCCAAGAGAAGAGGGAAAGGAAGAGTCCTAAAGGGGGAAGGCACCTCCGAGGTGCCTTGGGGAGGAGGGACTCCTCCCTTGGCCGCACCCTTCCTTGGAGGAAGGGCCAAGGCTGCGCCCCCCCCCCCTCTCCCTTGGCCCTATATATAGTGGGGGAAGGGAGGGCAGCAACATCTGAGCCCTGGCGCCTCCCTCTCCCTCCCGTGACACATCTCCCTCCTCCCGCAACGCTTGGCGAAGCCCTATTGGAATCCCGCTACTTCCACCACCACGCCGTCGTGCTGCTGGATCTCCATTA
The DNA here is from genome assembly GCA_034509565.1 of Triticum monococcum. Taxonomy (NCBI): domain Eukaryota; kingdom Viridiplantae; phylum Streptophyta; class Magnoliopsida; order Poales; family Poaceae; genus Triticum; species Triticum monococcum. The sequence goes on from CM067842.1 coordinate 733,086,440, forward strand.
ACCTCTCCTTCCCCCTTGCTGGATCAAGAAGGAGGAGACGTCGCTGCTCCATATGTGTGTTGAACGCGGAGGTGCCGTCCGTTCGGCGCTAGGATCATCATTGATTTGAATCACGACGAGTACGACTCCATCAACCCCGTTCTCTTGAATGCTTCCGCGCGCGATCTACAAGGGTATGTAGATCCACTCCTCCCTCGTTGCTAGATGACTCCATAGATTGATCTTGGTGACACGTAGGAAAATTTTGAATTATTGCTACGTTCCCCAACAGTGGCATCATGAGCTAGGTCTATTGCGTAGATTCTATGCACGAGTAGAACACAAAGTAGTTGTGGGTGTTGATTTTGTTCAATATGCTTACCGTTACTAGTCCAATCTTGATTCGACGGCATCGTGGGATGAAGCGGCCCGGACCAACCTTACACGTACGCTTACGTGAGACCGGTTCCACCGACTAACATGCACTAGTTGCATAAGGTGGTTGGCGGGTGTCTGTCTCTCCCACTTTAGTCGGATCGGATTCGATGAAAAGGGTCCTTATGAAGGGTAAATAGCAATTGGCATATCACGTTGTGGTCTTTGCGTAGGTAAGAAACGTTCTTGCTAGAAACCCATAGCAGCCACGTAAAACATGCAAACAACAATTAGAGGACGTCTAACTTGTTTTTGCAGGGTATGCTATGTGATGTGATATGGCCAAAGGGTGTGATGAATGATATATGTGATGTATGAGATTGATCATGTTCTTGTAATAGGAATCACGACTTGCATGTCGATGAGTATGACAACCGGCAGGAGCCATAGGAGTTGTCTTTATTTATTTATGACCTACGTGTCAACTTAAACGTCATGTAATTACTTTACTTTATTGCTAACCGTTAGCTGTAGAAGTAGAAGTAGTAGTTAGCGAGCAACTTCATGGAGACACGATGATGGAGATCATGGTGTCATGCCGGTGACAAGATGATCATGGAGCCCCGAAGATGGAGATCAAAAGGAGCAATATGATATTGGCCATATCATGTCACTATTTGATTGCACGTGATGTTTACAATGTTTATACATCTTATTTGCTTAGAACGATGGTAGTAAATAAGATGATCCCTCATAATAATTTCAAGAAAGTGTTCCCCCTAACTATGCACCGTTGCGACAGTTCGTTGTTTCGAAGCACCACGTGATGATCGGGTGTGATAGATTCTAACGTTCACATACAACAGGTGTAAGAAAGATTTACACACGCGAAACACTTAGGTTGACTTGACGAGCCTAGCATGTACAGACATGGCCTCGGAACACAAGAGACCGAAAGGTCGAGCATGAGTCGTATGGTAGATACGATCAACATGAAGATGTTCACCGATGTTGACTAGTCCGTCTCACGTGATGATCAGACAAGGCCTAGTTGACTCGGATCATGTAATCACTTAGATGACTAGAGGGATGTCTATCTGAGTGGGAGTTCATAAGATGAACTAAATTATCTTGAACATAGTCAAAAGGTCTTCGCAAATTATGTCATAGCTCGCGCTTCAGTTCTACTGTTTAGATATGTTCCTAGAGAAAATTTAGTTGAAAGTTGATAGTAGCAATTATGCGGACTAGGTCCGTAAACTGAGGATTGTCCTCATTGCTTCATAGAAGGCTTATGTCCTTAATGCACCGCTCAGTATGCTGAACCTCGAACGTCGTCTGTGGATGTTGCGAACATCTGACATACACATTTTGATAACTACATGATAGTTCAGTTAAATGGTTTAGAGTTGAGGCACCGAAGACGTTTTGAAACGTCGCGAAACATATGAGATGTTTTGAGAGCTGAAATTGGGATTTCAGGCTCGTGCCCACGTCAAGAGGTATAAGACCTCCGACGATTTTCTTAGCCTGCAAACTAAGGGAGAAAAGCTCAATTGTTGAGCTTGTGCTCAGATTGTCTGAGTACAACAATCATTTGAATCGAGTGGGAGTTGATCTTCCAGATGAGACAGTGATGTTTCTCCGAAGTCATTACCACCAAGCTGCTAGAGCTTCGTGATGAACTATAATATATCGGGGACATATATGATGATCCTTGAGATATTCGCGATGTTTGACACCACATAAGTAGAAATCAAGAAGGAGCATCAATTGTTGATGGTTGGTGAAACCACTAGTTTCAAGAAGGGCAAGGGCAAGAAGGGATACTTCATGAAACGGAAAATCAGCTGCTGCTCTAGTGAAGAAACCCAAGGTTGAACCCAAACCCGAGACTAAGTGCTTCTGTAATAAGGGGAACAGCCACTGGAGCAGAATTACCCTAGATACTTGGTAGATTAGAAGGCTGGCAGGGTCGATAGAAGTATATTGGATATACATTGTGTTGATGTGTACTTTACTAGTACTCCTAGTAGCACCAGGGTATTAGATACCGGTTCGGTTGCTAAGTGTTAGTAACTCGAAATAAAAGCTACGGAATAAATGGAGACTAGCTAAAGGTGAGCTGACGATATGTGTTGGAAGTGTTTCCAATGTTGATATGATCAAGCATCACACGCTCCCTCTACCATCGAGATTGGTGTTTGCGTTGAGCATAGACATGATTGGATTATGACTATCGCAATACGGTTATTCATTTAAGGAGGATAATGGTTACTCTGTTTATTTGTATAATACCTTCAATAGTCTTGCACCTAAAATGAATGGTTTATTGAATCTCGATCGTAGTGATACACATGTTCATGCCAAAAGATATAAGATAATAATGATATTACCACATACTTGTGGCACTGTAATTTGAGTCATATTGGTATAAAACGCATGAAGAAGCTCCATGTTGATGGATCTTTGGACTCACTTGATTTTGAATCACTTGAGACATGCGAACCATGCCTATTGGTATATATGCATGAAGAAACTCCATGCAAATGGACCGTTTGGACTCACTTGATTTTGAATCACTTGAGACATGCAAATCATACCACATGGGCAAGATGACTGAAAGCCTCGGTTTCAGTAAAATGGAACTGGAAAGCAACTTGTTGGAAGTAATACATTTTGATGTGTGCAGTCCAATGAGTGCTGAGGCGTGTAGTGGATATCGTTATGTTCTTACTTCACAGATGATTTGAGTAGATGTTGAGTATATTTACTTGATGAATCACGAGTCTGAATTATTGAAAGGTTCAAGTAATTTCAGGGTGAAGTTGAAAGATCGTCGTGACAAGAGGATAAAATATTTATGATATGATCATAGAGATGAATATCTGAATTACGAGTTTGGCACAGAATTAAGACATTGTGGAAATTGTTTCACAACTAATACAGCCTGGAACACCATAGTGTGATGGTGTGTCCGAACATCATAACTGCACCCTATTGGATATGATGCATACCATGATGTCTCTTATCGAATTACCACGATAGTTTATGGGTTAGGCATTACAGACAACCACATTCACTTTAAAGAGGGCACCACGTAATTCCGATGAGATGACACTGTATGAACTATGGTTTAGAGAAACCTAAGATGTCATTTCTTAAAAGTTTCGGGCTGCGACGCTTATGTGAAAAAGTTTCAGGCTGATAAGCTCAAACCCAAAGCGGATAAATGCATCTTCATAGGACACCCAAAACAGTTGGGTATACCTCCTATCTCAGATTTGAAAGCAATAAGGGATTGTTTCTAGAATCGGTTCCTTTCTCGAGGAAAAGTTTCTCTCGAAAGAATTGAGTGGGAGGATGATGGAGACTTGATGAGGTTATTGAACCGTCACTTCAACTAGTGTATAGCAGGGCACAAAGAGTTGTTCCTGTGGCACCTACACCAATTGAAGTGGAAGCTTATGATATTGATCATGAGACTTCGGATCAAGTCACTACCAAACCTTGTAGGATGACAAGGATGCGTACTACTTCAGAGTGGTACATAATCCTGTCTTGGAAGTCATGTTGCTAGACAACAATGAACCTACGAGCTATGGAGAAGCGATGGTGGGGCCTGGATTCCGATAAATGGCTCGAGGCCATAAAATCCGAGAAAGGATCCATGTATGAAAACAAAGTGTAGACTTTGTCAGAACGGCTCGATGGTCGTGAGGCTGTTGAGTACAGATGGATTTTAAAAGGAAGACGGACAATGATGGTAAGTATCACCATTAAGAAAGCTCGACTTGTCGTTAAGATGTTTTCCGACAAGTTCAAGGAGTTGACTATGATGAGACTTTCTCACTCGAAGCGATGCTAAGAGTCTGTTGGAATTATATTAGCAATTAATGCATCATTTATGAAATCTTGCAGATAGGATGTCAAAACATTGTTTCCTCGACGATTTTGAGGAAAGGTTGTATGTGATACAACCGGAAGGTTTTGTCAATCCTGAAATATGCTAATAAATATGCAAAGCTCCAGCAATCCTTCTAAGGACTGGAGTAAGCATCTCGGAGTTGGAATGTATGCTTTGATGAGATGATCAAAGATTTTGGGTGTATACAAAGTTTATGAGAAACTTGTATTTCCAAAGAAGTGAGTGGGAGCACTATAGAATTTCTGATGAGTATATGTTGTTGACATATTGTTGATCAGAAATGACGTAGAATTTCTGGAAAGCATATAGGGTTATTTGGAAAGTGTTTTTCAATGGAAAGCCTGGATTAAGCTACTTGAACATTGAGCATCAAGATCTATATGGATAGATCAAAACGCTTAATGGTACTTTCAAATGAGCACATACCTTGACATGATCTTGAAGGTGTTCAAGATGGATCAGTCAAAGAAGGAGTTCTTGCCTGAGTTGTAAGGTATGAAGTTAAGACTTAAAGCTCGACCACGGCAGAATAGAGAGAAAGGACGAAGGTCGTCCCCTATGCTTAAGACATAGGCTCTACAGTATGCTATGCTGTGTACCGCACCTAAAGTGTGCCTTGCCATGAGTCAGTCAAGGGGTACAAGAGTGATCCAAGAATGGATCACAGGACAGCGGTCAAAGTTATCCTTAGTAACTAGTGGACTAAGGAATTTTCTCGATTATGGAGGTGGTAAAAGAGTTCGTCGTAAAGGGTTACGCCGATGCAAACTTTGACACTAATCCAGATTATTCTGAGTAGTAAACTGGATTCGTATAGTAGAACAGTTATTTGGAATAGCTCCAAATAGAGCGTGGTAGCTGCATCTAGGAGATGACATAGAGATTTGCGAAGTACATACGGATCTGAATGTTTCAGACCCGTTGACTATAACCTCTCTCACAAGCAAAACATGATCAAACACAGAACTCATTGAGTCTTAATCACATGATGATGTGAACTAGTTTAGTGACACTAGTAAACTCTTTGGAAGTTGGTCACATGGCGATGTGACCTGTGAGTGTTGATCACATGGCGATGTGAACTAGATTATTGACTCTAGTCCAAGTGGGAGACTGTTGGAAATATGCCCTAGAGGCAATAATAAATAAGTTATTATTATATTTCCTTGTTCATGATAATCGTTTATTATCCATGCTAGAATTGTATTGATAGGAAACTCAGATACATGTGTGGATACATAGACAACACCATGTCCCTAGTAAGCCTCTAGTTGACTAGCTCATTGATCAATAGATGGTTACGGTTTCCTGACCATGGACATTGGATGTCGTTGATAACGGGATCACATCATTAGGAGAATGATGTGATGGACAAGACCCAATCCTAAGCCTAGCACAAAGATCATGTAGTTCGTATGCTAAAGCTTTTCTAATGTCAAGTATCATTTCCTTAGACCATGAGATTGTGCAACTCCCGGATACCGTAGGAGTGCTTTGGGTGTGCCAAACGTCACAACGTAACTGGGTGGCTATAAAGGTGCACTACGGGTATCTCCGAAAGTGTCTGTTGGGTTGGCACGAATCGAGACTGGGATTTGTCACTCCGTGTAAACGGAGAGGTATCTCTGGGCCCACTCGGTAGGACATCATCATAATGTGCACAATGTGACCAAGGAGTTGATCACGGGATGATGTGTTACGGAACGAGTAAAGAGACTTGCCGGTAACGAGATTGAACAAGGTATCGGGATACCGACGATCGAATCTCGGGCAAGTATCGTACCGATAGACAAAGGGAATTGTATACGAGATTGATCGAATCCTCGACATCGTGGTTCATCCGATGAGATCATCATGGAACATGTGGGAACCAACATGGGTATCCAGATCCCGCTGTTGGTTATTGACCGGAGAACGTCTCGGTCATGTCTGCATGTCTCCCGAACCCGTAGGGTCTACACACTTAAGGTTCGGTGACGCTAGGGTTATAGAGATATTAGTATGCGGTAACCTGAAAGTTGTTCGGAGTCCCGGATGAGATCCCGGACGTCACGAGGAGTTCCAGAATGGTCCGGAGGTAAAGAATTATATATAGGAAGTGCTATTTCGGCCATCGGGACAAGTTTCGGGGTCACCGGTATTGTACCGGGACCACCGGAAGGGTCCCGGGGGTCCACCGGGTGGGGCCACCTGCCCCGGGGGCCACATGGGCTGTAGGGGGTGCGCCTTGGCATATATGGGCCAAGGGCACCAGCCCCAAGAGGCCCATGCGCCAAGAGAAGAGGGAAAGGAAGAGTCCTAAAGGGGGAAGGCACCTCCGAGGTGCCTTGGGGAGGAGGGACTCCTCCCTTGGCCGCACCCTTCCTTGGAGGAAGGGCCAAGGCTGCGCCCCCCCCCCCTCTCCCTTGGCCCTATATATAGTGGCGGAAGGGAGGTCAGCAACATCTAAGCCCTGGCGCCTCCCTCTCCCTCCCGTGACACATCTCCCTCCTCCCGCAGCGCTTGGCGAAGCCCTGTTGGAATCCCACTACTTCCACCACCACGCCGTCGTGCTGCTGGATCTCCATTAACCTCTCCTTCCCCCTTGTTGGATCAAGAAGGAGGAGACGTCGCTGCTTCGTACGTGTGCTGAACGCGGAGGTGCCGTCCGTTCGGCGCTAGGATCATCGGTGATTTGAATCACGACGAGTACGACTCCATCAACCCTATTCTCTTGAACGCTTCCGCGCGCGATCTACAAGGGTATGTAGATCCACTCCTCCCTCCTTGCTAGATGACTCCATAGATTGATCTTGGTGACACGTAGGAAAATTTTGAATTATTGCTACGTTCCCCAACAAAAAACTCATAATACCGATCGTCACCGAACTTTAAGCGTGCGGACCCTACGGGTTCGAGAACTATGTAGACATGATCGAGACACGTCTCCGGTCAATAACCAATAGCGGAACCTGGATGTTCATATTGGTTCCCACATATTCTACAAAGATCTTTATCGGTCAAACCGCATAACAATATACGTTGTTCCCTTTGTCATCGGTATGTTACTTGCCCGAGATTCGATCATCGGTATCTCAATACCTAGTTCAATCTCGTAACCGGCAAGTCTCTTTACTCGTTACGTAATGCATCATCTCGCAACTAACTCATTAGTCACATTGCTTGCAAGGCTTATAGTGATGTGTGCTACCTCTTGAGCACTGCATTGGATTTCCCCGAAGAGGAGAGGATGATGCAGCAAAGTAGCGTAAGTATTTCCCTCGGTTTTTGAGAACCAAGGTATCAAGCTAGTAGGAGGCTACGCGCGAGTACCTTGTACCTACACAAAGCAAATAACTCCTCGCAACCAACGTGAATAGGGGTTGTCAATCCCTTCACGGTCACTTATGAGAGTGAGATCTGATAGAGATGATAGATAATATTTTTGGTATTTTTGGTATAAGATGCGAAGTAAAATAAAAATCAAAGTAAAAGCAAAGCAATAACAAAGTGATGGAAGATTAATATGATGGAGAATAGACCCGGGGGCCATAGATTTCACTAGTGGCTTCTCTCAAGAGCATAAGTATTTTACGGTGGGTGAACAAATTATTGTTGAGCAATTGACAGAATTGAGCATAGTTATGAGAATATCTAGGTACGTATGATCATGTATATAGGCATCACGTCCGAGACAAGTAGACCGACTCCTGCCTGCATCTACTACTATTACTCCACTCATCGACCGCTATCCAGCATGCATCTAGAGTATTAAGTTAATGAAAACAGAGTAACGCCTCAAGCAAGATGACATGATGTAGAGGGATAGATTCATGAAATATGATAAAAAACATCTTGTTATCCTCGATGGCAACAATACAATATGTGCCTTGCTGCCCCTGCTGTCACTGGGAAAGGACACCGCAAGATTGAACCCAAAGCTAAGCACTTCTCCCATTGCAAGAAAAACCAATCTAGTAGGACAAATCAAACTGATAGTTTGAAGAGACTTGCAAAGATAACCAATCATACATAAAAGAATTCAGAGAAGATTCAAATATTGTTCACAGATAATCTTGATCATAAACCCACAATTCATCGGTCTCAACAAACACACTGCAAAAAGAAGATTACATCGAATGGATCTCCATGAGAGAGGGGGAGAACATTGTATTGAGATCCAGAAAGAGAGAAGAAGCCATCTAGCTACTAACTATGGACCTGAAGGTCTGAGGTAAACTACTCACACTTCATCGGAGGGGCTACGGTGATGATGTAGAAGCCCTCCGTGGTGGCTTCCCCTTCCGGCGGAGCTCTGGAACAGGCCCCAAGATGGGATCTCATGGGTAAAGAAGGTTGCGGCGGTGGAATTAGGTTTTTGGCTCCGTATCTGATCGTTTGGGGGTACGTAGGTATATATAGGAGGAAGGAGTACATCGGTGGAGCTTCATGGGGCCCACGAGGGTGGGGGCACGCCCTAGGGGGGTAGGCGCGCCCCCCTACCTCGTGCCCACCTCGTGGCTTTATTGACGTAGGGTCCAAGTCTCATGGATTATATTCGGTGAGAAAATCACGTTCCCAAAGGTTTCATTCCGTTTGGACTCCGTTTGATATTCCATTTCTTCGAAACACTGAAATAGGCAAAAAACAGCAATTCTGGGTTGGGCCTCCGGTTAATAGGTTAGTCCCAAAAATAATATAAAAGTGGAAAATAAAGCCCAATATTGTCCAAAGCAGTAGACAATATAGCATGGACCAATCAAAAATTATAGATACGTTGGAGACGTATCAATGTGCATTACCGAGTGGGCCCAGAGATACCTCTCCGACAATCGGAGTGACAAATCCTAATCTCAAAATACGCCAACTCAACAAGTACCTTCGGAGACACCTGTAGAGCACCTTTATAATCACCCAGATATGTTTTGATGTTTGGTAGCACACAAAGTGTTCCTCCGGTAAACGGGAGTTGCATAATCTCATGGTCATAGGAACATGTATAAGTCATAAAGAAAGCAATAGCAACATACTAAACGATCAAGTGCTAAGCTAACGGAATGGGTCAAGTCAATCACATCATTCTCCTAATGATGTGATCCCGTTAATCAAATGACAACTCATGTCTATGGTTAGGAAACTTAACTATCTTTGATTAATGAGCTAGTCAAGTAGAGGCCTACTAGTGACACTATGTTTGTCTATATATTCACACATGTATTATGTTTCCGGTTAATACAATTCTAGCATGAATAATAAACATTTATCATGATATGAGGAAATAAATAATAACTTTATTATTGCCTCTAGGGCATATTTGCTTCACGCGCTACGTGCCACGCGCTAAAAACTACTTTGTCGCGCGCCCTTCGCCCGGTTTTGCATGGCCGGCAGTGCTGGCTCCAACAGCCGCGCTAAAATGCAGCGCGTGCCGCTCCAGCAGCGCGCAAAAAATGCAGCGCGCGCGACTCGCCGGGGCATTGCATATATTGCATTTTGGACACAAAATGGATTTGAAACATTCAAAATGCAATGAACATGACATATAAATTTCACACAAACAAGTTGATGAATAAAAGTTCATGCCCACAAGTTCAAAATCATGCCCACAAGTTCATCCAACCAAGTTCATGACACAAACGAAAGACACATCAAGCCTCGTCCTCGTCTTCGTCCTCATCTTCGGAAGGTGATTCTTCCTCCTCTGAAGATGATTCTTCCTTATCCTCCTCATCGCGCACCGCATCACGTGAAGCTCTGACGGTGTTGGCAAGATCTTCAACGGCATCTTCATGGGATTGTGTGTGAGGAGGCACACCGGAAGACATTCCGCCCATGGCGGCCGGAGATGCACCCATGCCTCCAATGAGAGAAGCAAAACTCATGCCTCACATGGCGGCCATAGCGTCGGGGGGTGCTCCGAAGCCACCCATGCCTCCCATGGTCTCCATGGTAGCTCCAAAGCTACCCATGGCACCTAAACCGCCCACGGTACCTCCGAAGCCACCCATGCCTCCCATGGCTCCAAAGCCACCGCCACCCATGGCGCCAAGGCCACCGCCACCCATTGCATGAATCATGGCTCTTTTTTGGATGAAGACTTCTTCACGGGCAAGATTGACATACTCCTTTTACGCCTCATTGAGGATAGATGTGTCCAAGAAGAACAAGTGCTTCTCCCATTCCAACAATTTAGTTCGCTCCTCATTGCTCACCTTCCTCTCCTCCAAAGCCACCTTCCTCTCCTCGGCCGCCACCCTCCTCTTCTCGGTCGCCAACCTCCTCTCCTCGGCCGCGACATCTTGGTTCCTTGCCATTTGCCTCACCTCGTTGGCTTCTTTTCTTGCCTTCACAATAGCTTCCATAGCATTTTTGAGCTCATCATCTCCTTTCCTCTTCTTCTTTTCTTTTGCGTCTTTCTTGCACCCATCCGGTCGTTTTGGCTTCGAGTATGAAACTGAGTTAGGTGTGGGGCTTCTCTTGCCTTCATCACTTGATGCATCATCCTCCTCATCATCATCATCATTCAACTCAATTGTTCTCTTGCGTATGTTGCTCAAATGCAAATCATCCAAATCTTCACGCTTCTTCCATTTGTCATCATCCTTCAACACTTCATAGAAACGAGGCAAGGTAAATATGAAGGAAATATGCCCTAGAGGCAATAATAAAGTTACTATTTATTTCCTTATATCATGATAAATGTTTATTATTCATGCTAGAATTGTATTATCCGGAAACATAATACTTGTGTGAATACATAGACAAACTAAACGTCACTAGTGTGCCTCTACTTGACTAGCTCGTTAATCAAAGATGGTTATGTTTCCTAACCATAGACATGTGTTGTCATTTGATTAACGGGATCACATCATTAGGAGAATGATGTGATTGACATGACCCATTCCATTAGCTTAGCACCCGAACGTTTAGTATGTTGCTATTGCTTTCTTCATGACTTATACATGTTCCTATGACTATGAGATTATGCAACTCCCGTTTGCCGGAGGAACACCTTGTGTGCTACCAAACATCACAACGTAACTGGGTGATTATAAAGGAGCTCTACAGGTGTCTCCAAAGGTACATGTTGGGTTCGCGTATTTCAAGATTAGGATTTGTCACTCCGATTGTCGGAGAGGTATCTCTGGGCCCTCTCGGTAATGCACATCACATAAGCCTTGCAAGCATTGCAACTAATGAGTTAGTTGCGAGATGATGTATTACAGAATGAGTAAAGAGACTTGCCGGTAACGATATTGAACTAGGTATTAAGATACTGACGATCGAATCTCGGGCAAGTAACATACCGATGATAAAGGGAACAAAGTATGTTGTTATGAGGTCTGACCGATAAAAGATCTTCGTAGAATATGTGGGAGCCAATATGAGCATCCAGGTTCCGCTATTGGTTATTGACCGGAGACATGTCTCGATCATGTCTACATTGTTCTCGAACCCGTAGGGTCCACACACTTAACGTTACGATGACAGTTTCATTATGAGTTTATATATTTTGATGTACCAAAGTTTGTTTGAAGTCCCGGATGTGATCACGGACATGACGAGGAGTCTCGAAATGGTCGAGACATAAAGATTTATATATTGGACGGCTATATTCAGACACCGGAAGTGTTCCGGGTGATTTCGGAGAAAACCGGAGTGCCGGAGGGTTACCGGAACCCCCCCCCCCGGAGAAGTAATGGGCTTTATGGGCCCTGGTGGAGAGAGAGAGGGGCGGCCAGGGTGGGCCGCGCGCCCCCTCCCCCTCTGGTCCGAATTGGACTAAGAGAGGGGGGGCGGCGCCCCCCTTTCCTTCTCCCTCTCCCCCTTCCTTTCCCCCTCCTAGTAGGAGTAGGAAAGAGGGGAGTCCTACTCCTACTAGGAGGAGGACTCCTCCTCCCTGGCGTGCCCCAAGGGCCGGCTGGCCTCCCCCTTGCTCCCTTATATACAGGGGCAGGGGGCACCTCTAGACACACAATTTGATCTTCAAGATCGTTCTCTTAGCCGTGTGCATTGCCCCCCTCCACCATAGTCCTCGATAATATTGTAGTGGTGCTTAGGCGAAGCCCTGCGACAGTAGAACATCAAGATCGTCACCATGCCATCGTGCTGACGGAACTCTTCCCCGACACTTTGCTGGATCGGAGTCCGGGGATCGTCATCGAGCTGAACGTGTGCTAGAACTCGGAGATGCCATAGTTTCGGTGCTTGATCGGTCGGGCCGTGAAGACGTACGACTACATCAACCGCGTTGTCATAACGCTTCCGCTGTCGGTCTACGAGGGTACATAGACTACACTCTTCCCTCTCGTTGCTATGCATCACCATGATCTTGCGTGTGCGTAGGAAAATTTTGAAATTACTACATTCCCCAACAGTGGCATCCGAGCCTGGTTTTATGCGTTGATGTTGTGCACGAGTAGAACACAAGTGAGTTGTGGGCGATATAAGTCATACTGCTTACCAGCATGTCATACTTTGGTTCGGCGGTATTGTTGGATGAAGCGGCCCGGACCGACATTACGCGTACGCTTATGCGGAACTGGTTCTACCGACGTGCTTTGCACACAGGTGGCTGGCGGGTGTCAGTTTCTCCAACTTTAGTTGAACTGAGTGTGGCTACGCCCGGTCCTTGCGAAGGTTAAAACAGCACCAACTTGACAAACTATCGTTCTGGTTTTTGATGCGTAGGTAAGATTGGTTCTTGCTTAAGCCCGTAGCAGCCACGTAAAACTTGCAACAAACAAAGTAGAGGACGTCTAACTTGTTTTTGCAGGGCATGTTGTGATGTGATATGGTCAAGACATGATGCTAAAATTTATTGTATGAGATGATCATGTTTTGTAACCGAGTTATCGGCAACTGGCAGGAGCCATATGGTTGTCGATTTATTGTATGCAATGCAATCGCCCTGTAATGCTTTACTTTATCACTAAGCGGTAGCGATAGTCGTAGAAGCATAAGATTGGCGAGACGACAACGATGCAACGATGGAGATCAAGGTGTCGCGCCGGTGACGATGGTGATCATGACGGTGCTTCGAAGATGGAGATCGCAAGCACAAGATGATGATGGCCATATCATATCACTTATATTGATTGCATGTGATGTTTATCTTTTTATGCACCTTATCTTGCTTTGATTGACGGTAGCATTTTAAGATGATCTCTAACTAATTATCAAGAAGTGTTCTCCCTGAGTATGCACCGTTGCGAAAGTTCTTCGTGCTGAGACACCACGTGATGATCGGGTGTGATAGGCTCTACGTTCAAATACAACTGGTGCAAAACAGTTGCACACGCGGAATACTCAGGTTATACTTGACGAGCCAAGCATATACAGATATGGCCTCGGAACACGGAGACCGAAAGGTCGAGCATGAATCATATAGTAGATATGATCAACATAGTGATGTTCACCAATGAAACTACTCCATCTCACGTGATGATCGGACATGGTTTAGTTGATTTGGATCACGTGATCACGTAGAGGATTAGAGGGATGTCTACCTAAGTGAGAGTTCTTTAGTAATATGATTAATTGAACTTAAATTTATCATGAACTTAGTACCTGATAGTATCTTGCTTGTTTATGTTTAATTGTAGATAGATGGCCCGTGCTATTGTTCCATTGAATTTTAATGCGTTCCTTGAGAAAGCAAAGTTGAAAGATGATGGTAGCAATTACATGGACTGGGTCCGTAACTTGAGGATTATCCTCATTACTGCACAGAAGAATTACGTCCTGGAAGCACCGTTGGGTGCCAGGCCTGCTGCTGGAGCAACACCAGATGTTATGAACGTCTGGCAAAGCAAAGCTGATGACTACTCAATAGTTCAGTGTGCCATGCTTTACGGCTTAGAATCGGGACTTCAACGACGTTTTGAACGTCATGGAGCATATGAGATGTTCCAGGAGTTGAAGTTAATATTTCAAGCAAATGCCCGGATTGAGAGATATGAAGTCTCCAATAAGTTCTATAGCTGCAAGATGGAGGAGAACAGTTCTGTCAGTGAGCATATACTCAAAATGTCTGGGTATAATAATCACTTGATTCAATTGGGAGTTAATCTTCCAGATGATTGCCTCATTGACAGAATTCTCCAATCACTTCCACCTAGCTATAAGAGCTTCGTGATGAACTATAATATGCAAGGGATGGTTAAGACAATTCTCGAGCTCTTCGCAATGCTGAAAGCTGCGGAGGTAGAAATCAAGAAGGAGCATCAAGTGTTGATGGTCAACAGGACCACTAGTTTCAAGAAAAAGGGCAAAGGGAAGAAGAAGGGGAACTTCAAAAGGAACAGCAAACAAGTTGCTGCTCATGAGAAGAAACCCAAATCTGGACCTAAGCCTGAAACTGAGTGCTTCTACTGCAAGCAGACTGGTCACTGGAAGCGGAACTGCCCCAAGTATTTGGCGGATAAGAAGGATGGCAAGGAGAACAAAGGTATATATGATATACATGTTATTGATGTGTACCTTACTAATGCTCGTAGTAGCACCTGGGTATTTGATACTGGTTCTGTTGCTAATATTTGCAACTCGAAACAGGGACTGCGGATTAAGCGAAGATTGGCTAAGGACGAGGTGACGATGCGTGTGGGAAATGGTTCCAAAGTCGATGTGATACGGTCGGCACGCTACCTCTACATCTACCTTCGGGATTAGAACTAAATAATTGTTATTTGGTGCTAGCATTGAGCATGAACATTATGTCTGGATCTTGTTTGATGCGAGACGGTTATTCATTTAAATCAGAGAATAATGGTTGTTCTATTTATATGAGTAATATCTTTTATGGTCATGCACCCTTGAAGAGTGGTCTATTCTTATTAAATCTCGATAGTAGTGACACACATATTCCTAACGTTGAAGCCAAAAGATGCAGAGTTGATAATGATAGTGCAAATTATTTGTGGCACTGCCATTTAGGTCATCTCGGTGTAAAGCGCATGAAGAAACTCCATACTGATGGACTTTTGGAACCACTTGATTATGAATCACTTGGTACTTGCGAACCATGCCTTATGGGCAAGATGACCAAAACACCGTTCTCCGGTACTATGGAGAGAGCAACAGATTTGTTGGAAATCATACATACAAATGTATGTGGTCCGATGAATATTGAGGCTCGTGGCGGATATCATTATTTTCTCACCTTCAAAGATGACTTAAGCAGATATGGGTATATCTACTTAATGAAACATAAGTCTGAAACATTTGAAAAGTTCAAAGAATTTCAGAGTGAAGTTAAAAATCATCGTAACAAGAAAATAAAATTCCTACGATCTGATCGTGGAGGAGAATATTTGAGTTACGAGTTTGGTGTACATTTGAAACAATGCGGAATAGTTTCGCAACTCACGCCACCCGGAACACCACAGCGTAATGGTGTGTCCGAAGGTCGTAATCGTACTTTACTAGATATGGTGCGATCTATGATGTCTCTTACTGATTTACCGCTATCGTTTTGGGGTTATGCTTTAGAGACGGCCGCATTCATGCTAAATAGGGCACCATCAAAATCCGTTGAGACGACGCCTTATGAACTATGGTTTGGTAAGAAACCAAAGTTTTCGTTTCTTAAAGTTTGGGGCTGCGATGCTTATGTGAAAAAGCTTCAACCTGATAAGCTCGAACCCAAATCGGAGAAATGTGTTTTCATAGGATATCCAAAGGAAACTATTGGATACACCTTCTATCACAGATCCGAAGGCAAGACTTTTGTTGCTAAATTCGGAAACTTTCTAGAGAAGGAGTTTCTCTCGAAAGAAGTGAGTGGGAGGAAAGTAGAACTTGATGAGGTAAGTGTACATGCTCCCTTATTGGAAAGTAGTACATCACAGAAACCGGTTCCTGTGACACCTACACCAATTAGTGAGGAAGCTAATGACGATGATCTTGAAACTTCAGAACAAGTTTCTACTGAACCTCGTAGATCAACCAAAGTAAGATCCGCACCAGAGTGGTACGGTAATCCTGTTCTGGAAGTCATGCTACTAGATCATGATGAACCTACGAACTATGAAGAAGCAATGGTGAGCCCAGATTCCGCAAAATGGCTTGAAGCCATGAAATCTGAGATGGGGTCCATGTATGAGAACAAAGTGTGGACTTTGGTTGACTTGCCCATTGATAGGCAAGCAATTGAGAATAAATGGATCTTCAAGAAGAAGACTGACGCTGACGGTAATGTTACTGTCTACAAAGCTCGACTTGTCGCAAAAGGTTTTCGACAAGTTCAAGGGATTGACTACGATGAGACCTTCTCACCCGTAGCGATGCTTAAGTCTGTCCGAATCATGTTAGCAATTGCCGCATTTTATGATTATGAAATTTGGCAGATGGATGTCAAAACTGCATTCCTGAATGGATTTCTGGCAGAAGAGTTGTATATGATGCAGCCGGAAGGTTTTGTCAATCCAAAGGGAGCTAACAAAGTGTGCAAGCTCCAGCGATCCATTTATGGACTGGTGCAAGCCTCTCGGAGTTGGAATAAACGCTTTGATAATGTGATCAAAGCATTTGGTTTTGTACAGACTTTTGGAGAAGCCTGTATTTACAAGAAAGTGAGTGGGAGCTCTGTAGCATTTCTGATATTATATGTAGATGACATATTACTAATCGAAAATGATATAGAATTTCTGGATAGCATAAAGGGATACTTGAATAAGAGTTTTTCAATGAAAGACCTCGGTGAAGCTGCTTACATATTGGGCATTAAGATCTATAGAGATAGATCAAGACGCTTAATTGGACTTTCACAAAGCACATACCTTGACAAAATTTTGAAGAAGTTCAAAATGGATCAAGCAAAGAAAGGATTATTGCCTGTGTTACAGGGTGTGAAATTGAGTAAGACTCAATGCCCGACCACTGCAGAAGATAGAGAGAAAATGAAAGATGTTCCCTATGCTTCAGCCATAGGCTCTATCATGTATGCAATGCTGTGTACCAGACCTGATGTATGTCTTGCTATAAGTCTAGCAGGGAGGTACCAAAGTAATCCAGGAGTGGATCACTGGACAGCGGTCAAGAACATCCTGAAATACCTGAAAAGGACTAAGGATATGTTTCTCGTATATGGAGGTGACAAAGATCTCATCGTAAATGGTTACGTTGATGCAAGCTTTGACATTGATCCGGATGATTCTAAATCGCAAACCGGATACGTATTTACATTAAACGGTGGAGCTGTCAGCTGGTGCAGTTCTAAACAAAGCGTTGTGGCGGGATCTACATGTGAAGCGGAGTACATAGCTACTTCGGAAGCAGCAAACGAAGGAGTCTGGATGAAGGAGTTCATATCCGATCTAGGTGTCATACCTAGTGCATCGGGTCCAATGAAAATCTTTTGTGACAATACTGGTGCAATTGCCTTGGCAAAGGAATCCAGATTTCAGAAGAGAACCAAACACATCAAGAGACGCTTCAATTCCATCCGGGATCTAATCCAGGTGGGAGACATAGAGATTGGCAAGATACATATGGATCTGAATGTAGAAGACCCATTGACTAAGCCTCTTCCATGAGCAAAACATGATCAGCACCAAAGCTCCATGGGTGTTAGAATCATTACTGTGTAAATCTAGATTATTGACTCTAGCGCAAGTGGGAGACTAAAGGAAATATGCCCTAGAGGCAATAATAAAGTTATTATTTATTTCCTTATATCATGATAAATGTTTGTTATTCATGCTAGAATTGTATTATCCGGAAACATAATACTTGTGTGAATACATAGACAAACTAAACGTCACTAGTGTGCCTCTACTTGACTAGCTCGTTAATCAAAGATGGTTATGTTTCCTAACCATAGACATGTTTTGTCATTTGATTAACGGGATCACATCATTAGGAGAATGATGTGATTGACATGACCCATTCCATTAGCTTAGCACCCGATCGTTTAGTATGTTGCTATTGCTTTCTTCATGACTTATACATGTTCCTATGGCTATGAGATTATGCAACTCCCGTTTGCCGAAGGAACACCTTGTGTGCTACCAAACATCACAACGTAACTGGGTGATTATAAAGGAGCTCTACAGGTGTCTCCAAAGGTACATGTTGGGTTGGCGTATTTCGAGATTAGGATTTGTCACTCCGATTGTCACAGAGGTATCTCTGGGCCCTCTTGGTAATGCACATCACATAAGCCTTGCAAGCATTGCAACTAATGAGTTAGTTGCGAGATGATGTATTACAGAACGAGTAAAGAGACTTGCCGGTAACGAGATTGAACTAGGTATTAAGATACCAACGATCGAATCTCGGGCAAGTAACATACCGATGACAAAGGGAGCAAAGTATGTTGTTATGCGGTCTGATCGATAAAAGATCTTCGTAGAATATGTGGGAGCCAATATGAGCATCCAGGTTCTGCTATTGGTTATTGACCGGAGACATGTCTCGGTCATGTCTACATTGTTCTCGAACCCGTAGGGTCCGCACGCTTAACGTTACGATGATAGTTTCATTATGAGTTTATATATTTTGATGTACCGAAGTTTGTTCGGAGTCCCGGATGTGATCACGGACATGACGAGGAGTCTCGAAATGGTCGAGGCATAAAGATTTATATATTGGACGGCTATATTCGGACACCGGAAGTGTTCCGGGTGATTTCAGAGAAAACCGGAGTGCCGGAGGGTTACCGGAACCCCCCTCCCCCCCCCCCCCGGGGAGAAGTAATGGGCTTTATGGGCCCTAGTGGAGAGAGAGAGGGGCAGCCAGGGTGGGCCGCGTGCCCCTCCCCCTCTGGTCTGAATTGGACTAGGAGAGGGGGGCGGCGCCCCCCTTTCCTTCTCCCTCTCCCCCTTCCTTTCCCCCTCCTAGTAGGAGTAGGAAAGAGGGTTTGCTACTCCTACTAGGAGGAGGACTCCTCCTCCTTGGCGCGCCCCAAGGGTCGGCCGGCCTCCCCCCTTGCTCCTTTATATACAAGGGCAGGGGGCACCTCTAGACACACAAGTTGATCTTCAAGATCATTCTCTTAGCCGTGTGCGGTGCCCCCCTCCACCATAGTCCTCGATAATATTGTAGTGGTGCTTAGGCGAAGCCCTGCGACAGTAGAACATCAAGATCGTCACCACGCCGTCGTGCTGACGGAACTCTTCCCCAACACTTTGCTGGATCAGAGTCCGGGGATCGTCATCGAGCTGAACGTGTGCTAGAACTCGGAGGTGCCATAGTTTCGGTGCTTGATCGGTCGGGACGTGGAGACATACGACTACATCAACCGCATTGTCATAACGCTTCCGCTGTCGGTCTAGGAGGGTACATAGACTACACTCTTCCCTCTCGTTGCTATGCATCACCATGATCTTGCGTGTGCGTAGGAAAATTTTGAAATTACTATGTCCCCAACAAAATATCCTTCCTTTCTTGATCTTCCCCTTCTTGGTTTTCTTCTCCTCTCCTTTGAACAAGTTTTGTGCAATGTTGTACTACATGAAAACAAAGCAAGTTAGCACTTCAAACACCAACAACAAGTATGATGAACATGGATGAAATGCCACTTACTCTATCGTCCTCATTGGTGCCACTTGGGTTCAACTTATCAACCGCCTTTTGTGCGGCCGCCCACCTTTGACAATCCGTGTTGATTATTGACCACCGGGACCGAAGTGATCTCTTGGAGCGGTCAATTCCACTCACGTTGTGAACATCAAAGTGTTCTTTCATCCGCCCCCAATAAGCATCTCTACTTTGATCACCTCCAACGGATGGATCCCTCGACACTTGCAACCAAGTATTGCATAGTAAGATGTCATCGGTGTTGGAGTAATTGCCCGCTCTTCCTTTCGGCGCGTCGACAATGCCCTCACCATCCTCGTCCACCTCGAACTCATGGTCTTCGAAATGCATGTCATTGGTTTGAGACCAATGCGAATTGTTGGATCCAACACCCATAGTTGACATGTATGCATCATCGTTGACACTACAAAATATATAGAACAATGCAAATAAGTTATCTATATGAATGCATTCAAAAAATAACAAGAAAATAAAAGATGGAAAAATTTCTACCTTTGGGGCATATCGTCGAACACGTTGTCCGCGTCGGCCGCCGGCTCAATGAGTGAGCTCGCCGGCGCTTCGGTAGCCGCCACGCCCGTCACACGTCCTGCAAGCTTCTTTCTCCTCGCCTTCGAGGTGCCGGAGCCATCCGTCGCCTTGTTCTTCTTCGTGGATGTCTTGCCCTTCTTCGACCGCGCCGCATTGGGGAGCTTTGAGGGGGGGGGCACGAGGCAGCGCCGGCGCGACGCCACCCGCCGTCGTGGTCATCCGCGACGGCATGAAGAGGCCGCGCGTGAGGCCGATGCTCGGAGGAGCTCCGGCGGTGGCGAGGCCAACGCTCCCCGCGCTAGGGTTTCCGGCAGCGGCAGCAGCAGCGGCGGGGGAGGGGTCGCGACTGTAGGATGGGGTAAGCGGGGTGCCGGCACGTGCGTCCATTGGGTCAAGTTCGCCGGCGCCAGCGCGCGCGGGGCAAAGGTGGCGGGGAGGAGAGAGTGCGGCGCGAGCGCTCGTGTGTGCCGCGCGCGGAAGCCGGCGCCCCAAATACACAGCGCGAGTTGGCGATTCGGACCGCGCGCCCAACTACATATGCCGCGCGCGCGGTTATTGCGCGCCCCCTGGAGCTTGTCTACAGGTTGCGTGCGTTAAAATGGCAAAATTTGTGGCGTGGTGCTAGTTTAGCGCGGCTGTTGGAGATGCTCTAAGAGTATCTCCAACAGTCGCGCTATGCGCCGCACGCTAAAAACTACTTTGCCGCGCGCCCTTCGCCTGGTTTTGCGCGGCCGGCAGCGCTGGCTCCAATAGTCGTGCTAAAATGAAGCGCGCGCGCCGCTCCAGCAGCCGCGCTAAAATGCAGCGCGCGCTATCGCACGCACATAGAAAAAAAAACATCCTCGTGCCTTTTCCAATAGATATTTTACATTCATAGAGAAACGATACATAAATATTTTACACAATTCCAAAGCATAGATAGATAATAACAAACTACGGTGCAACGACATAAAACTACAACGACATAAAAAACTACTAGATAGTGCAACTAGATAAAACTACAACATACTCCTAGTCATCATCATCATCATCATCATCATCACCGTCATCCTCGCTGGTCTGGTCCGAGGTATCGAGCCACATGTCGTCCCAATGAGGATCATTAGTCGAAAAGATCGACTGCCCACCATTTTCAACGATCTCGCACTGCGATAACGCTAGGGCCTTCCGTCGGTGCCTCTCCAACCGGTCCGCGCGACGCTTTGCCGTCTTCTCCGCCCAGTAGGCTTGCTCGTCGGCGACGTCCTCCGGGTGGCGCCGGCGCCACTCCGCCATGACCCGCTCGTCCTCCTCGGTGATGAGGAGGCGGCGCTGCCGCTCAACGTGCTCGGCACTGTCTTGTGCCGTGATAATACGAGGCGGAGGGGCAACGTCCAGCGCCTGCTGGAGCGTGTAGACATACTGGAAGTTCATCTGCGAGCGCGGCCTGCCTAGACGCCACGCCGCCGCGTCGTGCGCGCGAGCGGCCTCATGCACCGTCTCGAAGGTGCCGAGACCGAGCCGGACGTCGCCGGACCGGATCTCAGAGTAGTACGAGCCGTTGGGGCGCTGGCGAACGCCACGGTACACTACAAGAAATATGTCAACTTATGACCTTCTATCAGTGACCCTCAAAGAATTGGTCATAAATTTATGACCATTTTAGACCAATTGGTCAAAAGCTGTTCAGGGGGCTCCAAACCCTAAACCATTGCGACCATTTTGGTCAGAAAGGTCGTAATTTCCTTACACGAAATGGTCACAAAGCAAACAGTGCTAGTCCGATGCCTTATTTCTAGTTGTTAATGACCAATATAGATGGTCACAGCCTTGTAGATTGTGGTGGGTTGTGATGACTAGGCGCCATCTCATTAGTTTTGCCTATGTGTCATGTCCATGTGGCAGTTTTTGCCCTAGGTTGTGAAGCAACCTATATTTCTATCATTCCCAAAATTCCCAAAAAAAATCTCATAAATTCTTTGGGGCATATCTTCATCAAATATGTAAAAATCCTTCCTTGCCTAGTTCAAAACTAATTCAACAATATTCATTTTCCTATTCTTTTCACAACAACACTTTATGAAGGAAGTGCTATTTATATATTCTTTATTGCCCTTGGAATTTTTGGGCACTCTTTCCTATCCAAATTATTACCGCATGACAAAATTCAGCTCCATTTGCCTAGCAAATCTTCCTCGGCAAATTTTCAAAGTTTTTGTCCACCAAGAAGCATTGTGAAGGAGGTACCTTTTTTATATCTCTAAATGACATGAAATTTATACAGTTCCTTCATGTGCCCAAATTATCACCCTCCTCCAAATTGCAGCTCAGTCAAATCACCTATGTGAGCCCAGGTTCAATTTATATTTTATGGCCAAATTGGCACATTGCAAAGCAAGTGTTATATAGACCCCACCTATTACCCTCAAACTTTTCGGGCATTCTTCCATACCCAAATCATTGCCACATGCTAATATTCAGCTCCATTTTCCTAGTAAATCTTTCTCGGGAAATTTCCAAAGTTTCTACCTCGAGAGAAGCTTTTGTGAAGTAAGTACTAGCTAGGCTTACCCAAATGATCTGAAAATTTACCAGCTCATGACCATACCTAAGTAACTTACCTACACCAATTTTGAGCTCATTTTATTCATCCAATCTCCCTCACTAGTTTTCCCAAGTTTCTGTCCATAGAAGAGCATTGTGAAGGAACTACTACTTTGGCATGTCCAAATGGTATCAATTTTCTACAATGCTTTCCTATGTCCAAATAACCATCCTCCACAAAATTTCAGCTCACTCCATTCATTATTTTGAGCCCAGCTTCAACATTCATATTTTTGTCCAGCGTGGTACTTTGCAAAGCAAGTACCACCTAGGATCCTCCTTTTGAGCTAAAAAATTGTGAACACATTCTTCTTAGTAGATGATCATCGTCATCCAAAACTCACGCCCATTGGCCATGTGCATTTCCCGTACCGCTAATCAAACACTTGGCTGCTAATTCATGTTTGAGCATCGATCGGTCTCCTCGTGAGAATCTTATGTTGTAATTTTCTTTCTAGCACCAACCTGGGGAGTGCCCAACCCACTAGACATGCCTAGGCCGCCCAGAACACATGACAACATTACGGTCACGCGGTGACCACGCGACGGGCATGCGAGTTTACGTGCTCTAGAGTTGGGGCCCTCGGACACCGCCCAAACCTTGACGTATCGCCACCAAACCATGTATTTATGATTAAATAGGTCCTTATGTACCTAGAAATGATTTTTGGAAAAAATAAATAGCAAACTATGAGGCAGCTGCAGTTCAAATTTGACCCGCTTCCAACTGCATTGGCGGAAATTTGTCTTTTTCACGAGAGGTGGATCAAAAATTTTTACACCCAACCATTTTGTCAATTGTGCATTAAATATGGCCTAGTATTTTATAAAAATGATTTGGTCCAATTTTGCAACAATTATTTGGTAGTTCCTTCACAAAAAACCTCCTTTCGGGCACTCGAAAAATGGAAAATGGTTTTTTCATCCAACGAAAATGAAAACTTCCTTAGACAACACTGTTTGCCATTCCAATATGCACTCTTGTGCATAATATGAGATCATTTGAACAAACTATGCCATGAATGTGGCCATAAGATTGATCATTTGGCTTGAAAGCCCTGAATCTTCACGCATGATAGCTCATTTCTGAGAACATTTTTTTAAAATAATTACCGTATTACAAGTTTATTATTTTTCCTGGAAACTTGGTCACATATAATGACACAATGCGAAGGTTTTCCAATTTTTTGATTTTTTTTTGAATTTTTTATGCCCGTTTCAAAATACGGTCAAAACGGCGGGCTTGACCATTCCTAGCTAGTGGTTGAATCTTGGAATTTTTTTTGATGTTTCTATGATTAAATAGATACTTATTTACCTATAAAAGATTTTTGGAAAAAATAAAGAGCAAACTATGAGGCAGCTGCAGTTCAAATTTGACCCGTTTCCAGCTGAATCGACGGCAATTTGTCTTTTTCACCAGAGGTGGATCAAAACTTTTTTCACCCAACCATTTTGTCAATTGTGAATTATATATGGCCTATTATTTCATAAAATTGATTTGGTCTATTTTTGCAACAATTATTTGGTAGTTTCTTCACAAAAAACCTCCTTTTGGGCACTCGGAAAATGAAAAATGAAATTTCCGTGCAAAGAAAATGAAAACTTCCTTAGGAAACATTGTTTGGAATTCCAAGATGTACCCTTGTGCACAATATGAGATCATTTGAACAAACTATGCCATGAATGTGGCCATAAGATTGATCATTTGGCTTGAAAGCCATGAATTTTCACGCATGATAGCTCATTTCTAAGAACACTTTTTCAAAATAATTACTGTATTACAAGTTTATTATTTTTCCTGGAAACTTGGTCACATATAATGACACAATGCGAAGGTTTTCCAATTTTTTGATTTTTTTTGAATTTTTTATGCCCGTTTCAAAATGCGGTCAAAACGGCGGGCTTGACCGTTCCTAGCTAGTGGTTAAATCTTGGAATTTTTTTTTGGTGTTTCTATGATTAAATAGATACTTATTTACCTAGAAATGATTTTTGGAAAACATAAAGAGCAAACTATGAGGCAGCTTCAGTTCAAATTTGACCTGCTTCCTACTGAATCGACGAAAATTTGTCTTTTTTACCAGAGGTGGATCAAAACTTTCGACACCCAACCATTTGGTCAATTGTATATTAAATATGGACTGGTATTTTATAAAATTGATGTAATCCAATTTTGCAACAAATATTTGGTAGGTTCTTCACAAAAAAATGATTTAAAATATCTAGAAAGATCAGAAATGCATACAAATTGGTCCTTATCCATAAAATGTGGTCTAAGTCTAGTGAAAATTTGTGTTGTGCCCTTTTGCAAAATATTTTTGATAGCTGCTTCACAAAATCCCTCTATTTTTAATACTTGAAGACTATTTTAAAACACTGATTTTTCGAACCAATGAGAACTCTTCCCACGGATCGATGACATGGCGCCCATCCATCCACCCATCCATCTCTCCACCCCACATCCATCCATCCATCTATCTACAGAAAAAATAAAAGAAAAAGATCCCCACCCGCAGCCCAAACCCTAGCTCAGATCCCCCATCGCACTCCTCCTCCCTCGTCCCCATCTCCTCGCCGCCGCCACTCCTCCCTGTCCCCTGCACCACTCCTCGTCGCCAACCTCGCCGCCGCCACCTCCTCCCCGTCCCCTGCACCACTTCCTGATCCCTCCTCCGGCCCCATCCCCGGCCATCCCCACTTCCACCACCCCTCCGTCCCAGTCGCTGCTCTCTCTCGGTTCAGTGAGATGGGATCCACTCCCGCAGTCGCCGCTCCACCCACACCATCGATGACCCATGCCGCTGACGCACACCACCGCGCCCTCTCCTCACCCTGGCCCCAAGTCGGGCAGTGCGAGGTAGCGCTTCCAGACCGCGATGGCCGCAGCCTTGCCCACTCCGATCTGGATCCATGGTGCACTCCTTCCTCCCTCTGGATCGATGGCCGCAGCCTCGCCAATGGATCCGGCACGTGTCGGCGATGAGGGCTGCCAGATCCGCGACCTGGGAGGCTCCTCCTATAGGATACGGGAGCAGCGCGCCGCACCCTGCAATTGTCGGTCTGGGACGAGTGCAGCGGCTCGAGGACGCCGTTCGAGTCCGTGTGGGAGGCTGTCGACCGCTTCCGCGGCAGCGCCGCCTGGAGCTCCCACCTCGTCAACCGCATCTTCGCGCACCACAAGGTCAGTCCGACCTCCTCCTCCTCCCGTCTCCCTTCTCGTCGCGGCTCGTCTTGGCCTGATTTACATTCTTGCTGGAGAAACGGTGCCATTTCCTGTTCCACGGAGTACTTTTTGTTCTTGCATAGTACTACATGGCCGTACCCCTGTACTACTTTGGGTCACATAGTTCTTCATTCAATTAGGAGAAGAGCGGAGTGGTTCTTGTCCGTGATTCGGAGGCAAATGTGGCCAGTAAAATCAGCCAACACTGATGTTTCTCTTCGTTCTCTCGATTAATTTTGTTCTTGCCACATTTTCCGCCCGCAGAAACAGAACCAGACTGTGTGTGGGGGGACTGAAGATGAGCAACGCGTCAATCTAGCGGAGCAGACCGCGTAGATAGAGATGGAGCTCGGCGCCAAAGAAAGAGAGACGCTCGGTGTGCTCAAGCAACTCGAGTCCGCCAAGAAGATCATCACAGATTTAAAGCTCAAGATTCATAAGAAAACAGCTGAAGATACATTGCACCCTAAAGAAGAGAAGCAGCAGCAATAGCAAGAGTGCAACTGCTCTCTCACTAAAGTGTCCACAGCAGAACCTGAAGTGAAGAAACAGCAAGAGGGCACGCCATGGAGAAGAGGATGCGATGGAGGGGATGACGCCATGCACGTGAGGACGCCATGGAGGACACAACTCCACCACCATCGCGACGCCATCTCCAAGCCCCCTCCCGATACATCTCCTGCAAGGTATGACCTCATCACGAGCCCATGGAAGTGAAACTTGATTGTGCAGTCATCAGTTGCTGTCATTGATTATGTGATTGACTAATTCTATAATAAGCCTTCTTGTCATAGTCTTGCGGTTGATGTTGATAATTCAAAGGCCAATTTCTGCTTACGCTGCCACTTGCTTATGTTGTTGGCCTGATCAGTCACTTAGTCATATCTGAATATTTGGCTACTGCAAATGGAGTAGTCTAACCATGAAATGGTTGCTGCTGTAGTACTCCAACCAGCCTGAAGCTATATGAAGTCTAACCAACAACTGTAATGCTCCAGCCTGAAGCTATAAGATTTTGTTTCCTTGGCAAAAAATTCAGTTTACAGATTTTTGCAAATTCTGTATTTTGTAGTACTGTTTTGGTTGCAGTAGTTTTTCAGTAGCTTGTTAACTTCCTGATGCTTTCTTAATTATGTGCAGCTGCTCCACTGAAAATTCTTAGTGTATCTTATGCTTAGTGTTAATTCTTTGCAGCTACTCCACTGAACTACAATACTGATAAACTTGCACAGGCTCTGCCTTTTGCTTATTCTGTTTTTGTAAATCCAGTTTATAGTGCTTACCTCTTTGTCACATTGGGTTTGGCAGCAGTTGCTAATCTCTAGCATTTACCTCTTGTTGCAGACCAGGAAATGAAAGATCGCTCGACAAACGGCCGCTTCTAGTCGGTTGGATCTGATCTTATACCCGCACACGAGAGCTACTGGAGCAGCAGCAGATTAGCAAGGACCCAAGCTGGACTCCCAAGTTCTTCGGTCAGCTGGCTCCATCTCCTACCCCTAGCTCCCTCTTTTCTGCTCCTATAGCATGTTTTGTTGGACTCATGCTCTGCTCCTGCACCAGCAGCTTGATTGGTTCTATATACACTAGCAGTAGTACCTCATGTACCTTAGGGTTTTGTTATTCTCCTGCGGGAAAAGCTTGTGTACATAGCTGTCTCCGGCTTGTATGGGTGCTCTCCCATGTTTTGATGCTCAGTTAGCTCGATGAGCTTCGTATGCTAGTAGTGACTGAATGCTGAAATTGTTTGTGATAGCTGTGCGGGCAGTTGTGGTGGGCAAGCTTTGTCTAGTTATATTGAGCACAAGAGGAAATAATTACATTTAGTTATTTTGCTGTTTGCTCTCTTGACATTCTGTAAAAGGAAGTGTTGAAGGCAAGTTTTTGAGTCGTGTCTCTCATCTGTAATGGATCTATTGCATATGAATTCTTGTCTGGGTGGTATAAGTTTGCAATGCATTCAATGGTATTAACTAGGTTTTCTGTAGACTTGTCCATACACAGAATGTAGTGTCAGATGTTTTTGTTTCTCTTGACCATCTTGTTGATGTTATCTTCATCACTATAATGTACTTTCTGGTTAACTAAGCTTCATCTCCTGTTTTTGTTTCCAGAGATTGTTGTATTATTTATGTTCTTTTTACTCCCAGAATTATTGTGCGCTCATACTACCATCACATTGCCTGTTTTTCTTGCTGCATACATGTATCTCAAGCATTGTACTTCTGTGTTTGCTTAGGCGGATTCACTTGATTATGTTTCTAACTTTTCATAATTTATTATTTGTAGATGCTGGCCTTTATTCTTCAAAAATTGGGTGTACAGGAGCTACAGCAAGAAGAATCCTGAAGAAAAACCACACCCAGAATGCCATTTCGCTCACTGGAGCTAGTTATGTGTATATTTAGTTGTATTTTATAGCTAAATACAAGATTTGTACTAGGTACTTTGCTTGGCTGTTGTAATGTACTATCTTAGTTTTGGTACTTTGTTTGGCCGTTGTAATGTACTATCTCAGTTTTGGGTGTACATGATTGTAATGTATTGCTTGGTTGTTGTATGAAATATTATGCCTTATTGGCTCTTTTTGAATCAAATTTTCTAATTGCAAAAATATAGAATTGGCCCGTGGTAATTGGTTCCCATATGACTAGTGGGACCTACTTTAAAATGGAAAAGAAATAAAAGAAAACTGACAAATGGGCTGGAAAAAGGTTGAGGCCCAAAAAAATGTGGACTGTAGAAGAAAAAATAAAAGTCTGTTGGGCTTGGCCCATGTAGCTGACCAAACTTGAAAGAAAAAAACAATAAATGGGCTGAATTAATGGGCTAGGCCCATGTAGAAAACCGAATTGGACCGGGCTGATTCTTGTGCCACATCAGCTTGCCACGCTGGATGCCTACGTGGTCCGGGGAGGTTGCTAGTGACCAAAACGCCACAGTAGATGTATTTTGGTCATAAACGTCTATGACCATTTTAGAAGAAAGGTCGCTATAGTCAGTTTACGACGGTCAGCTTTTGACCTTATGTTTTTGGTCACAAAAAGGTCACAAATGGAAATTTATGACCATTCAGTGACCAATAGTGGTGGTCACAAGTTGACATATTTCTTGTAGTGGTAGCCCGACGCTCCTCGGCAGCGCGGCGGCATGGTGGCGCGTTGGTGGCGGGGCGCTGGAGCGGCGAGGAAGCAACGAGGAAGCGGCGGAGGCGCGCATGGCAGCGGAAGAGTGTGGAATAGGCGCGTGGCGAGCGCCGTAATTTAAAGGCGCGCCAGAAGCGGTGCGCCAAAAATAGCGCGCGAGCTGCCGCCTTTTCCTGCGCGCGCTAGTTTCGCGCCACCGCTGGAGCGCGCCGAAACGTCCCGCGCACACTAAATACTCAGTTTACCGCGCACGCGCCTCTTTTGACGCGGCTGTTGGAGATGCTCTAAAGACACACAAACTTAGACGAACAAAGACCGGATCCGAGCAGATCCACCAAATATAGCCACCGATCAAATCTTGCAAGATCTACGTCATCGTCTCACCTTACTAAGTGGGACACAAACCCTATCAAAATTGAATATGTAAAAAAACTTATGGTTGTGTGCATCATAATGATGCGGGTTTAACGTCCTTTTAATGTATTTTTTTGTGAAACCTAAACTTAGATCCTCCCGACACACATTAAAAAAAACTTTGGGAAAAACAAAGGTATATCAAGCTAGCACAAACAATTCCCTGGGAAAAACAAAGGTATATTAGCAATTGCCATATGATGATATGTCTAAAGAAAGATATTATTGTCAGGTTATCAACATAATTAACCCAGAAAAGAACACCTGAATGGCACTCAAAAGGAATACACAAACACACCATTCAAAAATGGGCGATGCTAAGCGTCCGCCGGCGGATAACAGAAAAAGATCGATCGACTGCCTGGCCATTGGATGGAGCTGCAGATGGCCGTCTGATCTACCCACTAACCTGCTTGTTTCAATCACGCGAACAACTTTTTTTTTGCAACAAAGGTCATGTTGCGATTTTTTCTGCAACAGAGGTCTTGTTGCAAAAAAAATTTACAGAAATTATTTGTAACAAATGTCTTGTTGCAGAATTTTTCGCAACAGAGATCTTGTTGCAGAAATTTTACAAAGCTTTTTTTTTGCAATAAGATCTCTATATATTTCCGCAACAAGATCTCTGTTGCGAAAAAAGAATCTGCAACAGAGGTCTTGTTGCAAAAATTTTTTTTACAGAAATTATGTGTAACAAATGTCTTGTTGCAGATTTTTTCGCAACAGAGATCTTGTTGCAGAAATTTTACAAAGCTTTTTTTTGCAATAAGATCTCTATATATTTCCGCAACAAGATCTCTGTTGCGAAAAAAGAATCTACAACACACCCTTTGTTGCAGAAAAAAGGCAATTGCAACACGATTGGAGGTGGTTGATAAGAGTGTTCCGTACAATGTGATGCTCTGGTTTTAAGAGATAAGACAGCATACGCGTAAGTGTGAGGGTCCAGGTAAGCACGTGGCAAGCAGAGCAGGCGGTGGACGAGCTTGTTAAAATCAGCCGGTTGATGTGAAACTTTTCCCTTCAAAAATAGTACTTTTTCCCATAAGGGGGGAATACATCTATGTATTTCCTCTTCATATTTCTTCTTCTTCGAGGTTCAAGGTTTCTTAGGTTTTGTTTGTATTTTTACTTCTTGGCCGGTGTTCCTTTGTGTAAAGGTTAGCATTCTGCTATTTTTCCAGTCTTGCCATGTTGGTATGTACTTGGCTTGTACTATGATCCTTATAATATAAATGAGACATATTGCCATACAAAAAGAGTGCATTTGGCATGCACGTGTGCCCATTAAGATTCATATTTTCCATTGGCAAGCTGCCAGAGGGAGACTTCCCGCGGCGGACCAAATTCGTAAGCACAATGGTCCTAATTCTGTACCCTGTGTGGTGCCCTTGAGAATACTGACTACATCATTTTCAACTGTGATCTAGCCAAATTGTTCTGGAGTTGCACTCGGTCGTGGTTGGGTTTGAATAGTGCCCATATACTTCTTTCGCTAATGTTATTGATCTTGCTAAAACCTTATCTGTGCAACTGAGTAGGATCTTTTGGTTTGGCTTTGCAGCTTTGTCCTGGGTTCCCTGGACTGATAGGAATAAGTTCTCGATTGAACATGTTTTTCCTAACAAGCCTGCTGATTGTGTTTATAAATTGCTTAACATTTTATAGCAGTGGAAGTCTCTGGTTAAAGTCGATGACAAGGAGGCACGGAGTTCCTGATTTCTCGTGTCAAGACCACGGCTGCTGAACTTAACGACAGAGTCAGGGATCCGTCATTGGCCTGATGCTTCTCGCAATTCTTTCTTTTGCTTTTTCTGTTCATAGGTAGATGGCATGTGTGCTTTTCTGTCACCTTGGACTGTAATCCTCGCTGCAAGTGTAGCGGTTAAACTTATTATGTGCTACCCTTGTGTGTTTGTTTCGGATATTGCCTTGTGGTCTTGTATAAAAGAATGGAGGGAATATATCTTTAAAAAAATTTATGAATGTTCACCGGACATGGGAGTATATGAGTGGTGGGAGCACTATATATTCTTCCCTCTTATTACAAGATTACTCCAAAAACATGCTTCACAGCTGAACCAAAAATAAAGAAAACACGCAAACAGAAAAAGTACAAAAGATATTTCAGAAAAACAAAAGTACAAAAGTACCCTCAAGGGGAGCTCATATATGGCGACCAGCGCGCCGGGTATCTTCCAAGCGTGTACCCCCCACTCCCCCACACGACCTCATGGGCCGGCCCATGTGCGCAGCCGGAAGCCCCTATGTTTCTTTTTTCAATCTTTTCCTTTCAAAAAATAATTTGGGATTTCAAAAAAATGCGAATTATGGAAAAAATGTTTGTGAATTCAAAAAATTTCGTGATTTGAACAAATGTCCGGGAAATGATAAATGCTCACGGATTCAAAAAATGTCCATGATTTAAAAAAAACATCTTGTATTCAAAAACCTGTTCAAAAAACCTAAAAAATGTTCATGAATTTTTGTAATTTTTTTAAAACATAATAAAAATGTGCAAAATTTCAAAAAAAAATTCACGAATGTTTTTTAGAAAATAGTAAATTAAAAAATGTTCATAGTTTTCAAAAATGTAAATGATTCAAAAAATGTTCGTGAGTTAAAAAAATGGTCACCAATTTAAAATTTGTTTGTAATTTTAAAAAATACGAAATTATTTTAATTGAATTCAAAAAATTACACCCTGATTTGAAATAAATGTTCAAATTTCAAAAAATGTGCACCAATTTGAATTTGTTTTTACGGTTTTCAGAAAATGTTCGTGAAATTTGGAAGGGAAAAATGAAAAAATAAAAGAAAAGACTAAACTAAAAGATGAAATGAAAAAAGAAAAGGAGAAATAAAAAGAAATAAAAAACCTGTTTGGGAAGGTTTTTTCTAAGTGGTGGTTTGGGAACGTTCTAGAACCTTCCTAAAACCAGACATGAGCTAGTTGGGCCGGCCCACATGTACATTCCGGGTAGCCGAGGGGTATGAGGCAGTCGCTCGCGCATGACCTATGCGCCGAATAGGAAAATCCACCCGCCCTTGGATGCCAAATTTTGTTTGTAAGAATATCTCTAGCCGATTTCGTAAAAGCTTGCGGGCTCGCGTTTTTTTTGTGGATTTACAGTACGCGCAAAAAAAGGCATGGACAGGTCCTATAAAGGGGGGCCGACTCATAATTTTTTTATGGGAGGCCCGTAAACCGCCCCCGAATCCGCAATATATACCGGAGCAAGGAGATTTTAGGGTTCGCGTTGTTCATTTCCCCTATCCCCTCCGCCGCAAATCCCCTCTCCTTCGGCGCTTCCAGCAGCCTTTTGCGGCGCGCGTAGCCACCGGAACCGAGCCCTGATGTCGTGCGCGGGTGGCAGAAGGGGTGGTCGAGGGAGGGTGGCGGCTCGTCGCCTTGCAAGCACTACAACGACAACGAGGTCGGTAGCTCCTCTCTCTGCCTGCAGGTGGAGGAGTGGCGCAGGGAGCAGGCGCGGACACGCGGCGCCCTCTCCCGCAACGCCAGCCGCCGGCCCTGGAGCAACTTCGACAGGCTGGATCGGACCTCTCGCCCGCGCTCAAGCTTCTCCAAGTGGCGGAGCGCGCGTGGTTCGCACGCAAAGGAGGCGATCGCCACCGGAGACGAAGCTGCAGCGATGCGGGTGGAGGCGTTGAATGAGGAGTACCAGCTCGCCATCCTCTCCAACTTGCTAATGGAGCACCACCTCGGCGTCAAGAAGGATGGTGGTGATGATGATGCGTATCTAGGCTTTTTTAATGTCAGTGTGAACTCTGTTCAGCGATGTAATATGTGGCGCGAACCGCTAGTTTAAATTATACCGTATGTGTTTGTGTTTGTTTACTAGATTTGTTTTTTCTTACCGTCCGCGGTACCGTAAATTTTGCAGGACGGTGGTTTGCGGGATCACTGGCCTAAGCCCAACTGCTCGTAGAAAAACTCAGAGCCCAACACCATCCGCCAAGTGATAGATCCCCCGCTCTGATCCTTCCACGTGTCCACCGCGCTGTGCGAGAAGCCGGCGGAAAGCAGGAGAAGCCGCCGAGTTCATCGCCTCCTCTGCAGAGGCCGTTCCCCTTTCATTTCCTCCGCACCCACCTGCTCGGCGGCGATGGCTGCTCCCTCCGCGGCCCTCTCCATCTCCGGTGAGCCACTTCTCCGCTCCCCGCGTCTCTTTTCTCCGACCCTTGCTTCGGTACTTTCTTCATGGAAACGTATTGGCTTGAGAATCAGATGCGTGTTAATTTGGCCACCGGAACTTCTCTAGAGTTAGTAGACCAAAGAGATTTGCACCTTACTTGTTCTGTGCTAAGGACCTAGGAGTAGATGTGTTAGTTTTGGATCTGTATTGCGGCGTGGTTGCACACACAACCGCCGCTTCTGCTACTTGCAGTCCAACTTATGGTATGGTCAGAGTACCTGAGTAACACTGTAACTGTAAGTGTGGATTTCCCGGAAGGTTATTCTTTATGTAGATAATATATGGAGATCCAATTGCTCGTATCTTATGAACTCATGGAGCGCTTGTTCTTGCCTGGTGTATAAGTGGAGCTTGGCATTTTAGTATTTTTATGCATTCTGTAGAAGTTCTTTAGTACCCAGTTGCCACTCAGTTGTTTGCTGAGAGTTTTATTCCCTTCTGTTCTGTCACAGGTGGGGCGCATACCAGTGCATTTGGATGCAAGCCGAAGAAGCTGATCTCAAACAAAAATTACTTGCAGCTAGCAGTTCCCTCAAATTCCCAAAATGCAAATCTTAATGGAAAGTTGACCGTCTGCAGAGCAGAAAGGTCTTGCTTACAATTTTTTACTTGATTATTTATGTTCTTTGTATGGTTGAATAATTACATCTGGAGCACCAAAAGTTTTGGAGTCATCGAGCATAGGCAGCTTCTCCCAGTTTTCATCTCTATTACATTGTCTCGTGGTAGAGAACAAGTAGCATGGTTCATTTCGTGTTTTATAGCTCAAGCTACAGCTGAGATGACTGGTAATGACGATTCTTTGTTCATGTTCTGCTCTAGTTGCATATGAATTGAGCACCAGCACGCTGAAATGGAGCTGTAATATTTTGAATGTACAATTCATATCACTATATCATGCTGAAAATGCTTTGTGCTGTAGATAGCATGCCTACATTTTGATGTAGACACGCATGTTTTGTTCAAAGTGCTTGTTGAGATTCTTTTCAAGTAGGTGTATCAGTTACCTTTTAACACAAGTGGTGGAGGTCATATTCCCCAATAGCATCTTCTTCCTGCACCTTGGGTCTGGACTGTCATCTTCACCGATGACATCTTCTGGTATTTCGGTTTTGGACAGAGCTTTGCTATGTTTTGATATCTTGTAATCATTAGAGTACAGGTATATGTTTTTTTCCGCATTCTGTATGCTTTTCTCAAATTTTATTCTGTGATGTGATTATGCAGTGAAGATTCTAAAGGCGGGGGAGGATTCTTGACTGGATTTCTCATAGGGGGAGCAGTCTTTGGAACACTGGGTTATGTCTTTGCTCCTCAGGTATTATTGAACCTTTGGAGTATTCTTCATTGCCACATGTGCAACCTCAGGAAGGGAATGTAAAACCATCATGCATTAATTAACAATGCTCTGCCTAGCAAATATAGAAGTCACAGCATCTAGTGTTCTACCGAAGAACAAACAAAAAGTTACGATCTCAACAAGCTCAAAGTCCACATGTAATACTACAACTCTTAACTAAGCATGATGCAAGTTACTATGTGTAGGTGGTACAGATTATTTTTTAGTCTAGATGGTTGTTATGGTCTTGAGCGGAAGTACAGAGAAATAGGAACGTGGAGGAACAAATCAGCACTTGTGCACTGTTGTGGCGTTTTGCACAGGCCAGGTGCGTCTCTGCCACCGCAAGAGAGAGAGGGAAGGAACATGGGTGATCCTTCCAGATCTTGCTTCCCCTATTTGATTATTCAATCTCCTCACACACCAGGTTGCAAGTAAGAAGTAATGAACAAAAGCTAGAATCTAACTAATTTAATATATCATGTCCTTATTCAAATCTTTGACATCCAATTCCTAGCTCTTCTTTTTGCGGGAAATCCAATTCCTAGCTTAATGGGCAAGGGAAAGGAGTCTTAGTCCTCTTGTAATGCGCATCAGTTGCTGCTTCTATCTCTGATGCCAGTCTAACGCTTGGCAGACAGGTGTATGACTGGCCCTGGCCCCATGCTACAATCTGTTATCTACTTGCCTTGTTCTATTGGCAATTTTCCACCGGGGGACTATTTGTTAAAAACTTGACCTCCTTGAGCAGATCAGCAAAACTTTAGATACATTGCTGAATGACGACGGGCAAGATGGTAAGCCTGACGAGCAAGGCGTCCAAAGTGTACCAAGGCCACGTAATGCTCAATACTATGATGAAGGTTTAGAGGTAAGGAGCCAAATGCGGTGGCAGTGTGGCACATTTCCAGACTTCTATATGTGAAAGATTAAAAGGCATTATTTTGACAACTAAATATTTGTGTATTTGTTCCAGAAAACTCGTCAGACACTGGGTGACAAGATAAGCCAACTGAACCTTGCGATTGACAAAGCTGCTGCCCGATTGAAGCGTGTCACTGGCAGTGTCGAAAAAGAGGCTGTTAAAGATGAAACCGAAGTAGAACCATTATAGAACCTTTACAGTGTTATATTTTCTGTATAATATGTAAAGTAATATTTCTTTGCAAACAAAGTGCTTTGGCTTAAGTACTCTCAAATCTACAAGTTAATGTAAAGGCTCTTCAAATGAATACTAGTAAAAACAATTTTTACATGGTCAATGCTAGTGCTGGAAGTATGAACCAATGAATTCAGTTTTATATTTCTTCAGTGTTATTGCTTATGAGTGTTATTTTTGTTAAGTTGCTGTATGAAAACTTATAGCATTTTCACTTAACTTTGCAGATTGAAATATCAACACTGGATGATAATGGAGTTTTGGAAGGAAACTCTAGTGAACAGGGTTTTGTGCAAGGAGAAAGTGCAACATAATGATCATATCGTGTGATTAGCAGCTTTGCCAGGTGAGTCACTGGCCCTGGAATTCATATAGTGCAGACATCTGAATCGAAAGTGTAGTCAACAATGAACCTTGTCAAACTGAAACTACAGGGAGTATTTCGTCGGGCAAACTGATGGGTGCTCTATTCAACTAACCGGCGACACCAAAAATGATTGCAAGTAGTTCGTTGGAGATTTTTTCTGTGCTCAAGCTGTATTGCTGTAGTTCTGTATGCTCTGTCATCGCCATCAGCTCCAAAAACTTTCATGAAAATTGTGTAATTTAGAACTGGTGATCTAAATAGCTGAGTGGCATACGATTCTCTCAATCTGTTGTGTACTAGTACCACTAATAATAGACAATGGTGTGCTTGGTTTAAATTTTCCTAGAAGAAATCAACTGATGGCATCGGAATGGTATCGACTAGAAATCACATTACCTTGGACATCTTTCTCGTATTAAGATGTATTGCTGCAATGCCTGCAAACTCTGTTGTTGCATGAGCTCTAAAACTTCCACTGGAATCAACATATTAGAATTGGTGACCCCAATAGCTGTGTGGCATAGGATTATCTGAATTTACTGTCTACCAGTAACCTGGGTAAAATTGCCTGAAGAATGAGAACACTGCTGAAAATTCAACATCTAGACTTCAGTATTGGTGGATTACCGATTTGGGCATGTATTAGGCAGGTTTGATGAAACTCCGGTGAAATGGACCTAACTTAGATGAGTTGGATTCTATTTTGCATATGATTTGCAATCCTTCGTAGTTGTAGCTAGTGTTGCTTCATACATGTTGTATCTGAAATTCGGCATCCCCTATAATAAAACCGAAGTAAATCTCTGCAAGTATGTCGTTGAAATGTAATTTCACTTCATCATAGATTAAAGGAACCAAAATAAATTGAAAAATCAGTTTTGCTAAAGCACATCTAGATGTGCCATAAGTATTGCACATTTAAGTCCTATGTCATTGATCTTACGTTGAGATTCGTGTGGGTATTTTTTTTCTTTATGCTTAGTTCACTCACTTAGATGTGCAATAACTAGAACACATATAGATGTGCTCTAAACACACCCTTGAAAAATCTATTGAGTATGCTGGCTTCTAGATGGGCATCCCGAGACAGAACTCCTCGGTGTCACATCATAACTGTCGCCTAAACCCTGCCGGTGAAAAACAAAACGATGATGGAAACCAAATCTATGATCAATCGAGGCGCCGAGGCCCACATATATTATACGACATGACATATATTTTGTACTACTTTGCACCCTTTTTTTTCTTGTCCTCTCGTCGTCTCCCCTTTGGAGGCTTTGTTCAATGGCGGTTTTGTCGGGTAATCTTATGCCATTATTCATTCGATGCAAAAATGGCTCGAACTGGAAGACGAATAAAGAATCACACGTAACGAAGGAGCTAGCAAAAGGCGGGCACGTCTCTCCGGTTCACGGCCACCCGAGGCGCAGCTCCAGGTCAATGTCCGTGTCGTTCTCGTCGTCGCTCTGCTGGCACCGGTGGCCGTGCGCCATTGCCACGGGCGTCGAGAGCAGCACGTCGCCGTTGGGGATGAACACGGCCCGCGCGCCGGCGGCGGTGGAGTTGAGCACGGGGTACAGCAGCGCGTACTCGGTGGTCGCCGCGGCGGCTGCGGGCGCCTCGGAGACGGCCGCCGCGCCCAGCTGCGCGGCCGCGGCGCCGAACTGGCCGCGCAGCTTGGCGCGGTCGCGGCGGTGCACGTTCATGTGCCCGCCCAGCGCCTGAGCGGACCGGAACTCGCGGCGGCAGAAGGCGCACGTGTACGAGCGCGGCGGCCACGCCCCGCCGCCCATGCCGTCGGCGTCGTCCGCCGTGTCGTCCGGCGCCGGGCGCGGCGTCGCCGGCCAGCCCCAGAGCACGGCGGTGGGCTTGAGGCGGTGCTGCAGCAGCTGCTGCTGCTTCAGGAAGTTGTGCAGGGTAATGTGCTTCGTCGGCTCGGTGCTGCTGGCAGGCATCGCGGCAGGTCAGCTTAGCTCGGCTCCCGTGTCAGCTTGAGATGTTTGCTCCCGTGGACTGACGGGACATTCGTGCGGCTGCGTCGCCGGGCATTTATAGAGGCTGCTAGTGAGGCAGTGGGGGTTGTGGGGTTTTGGAAGAGACGGAAGGGATGGGATCGCATCGGTTGTGTCGCGCGTTGTGAGCTTTTGTTCATGTCTGCGAGGTTGCGACACACAGAAACTTGCGCAAACTATGGCATGGGTAGTATCACCTGTGTGTGCATGCATGCTGGGGGCGCAGCTGATACGATCAATAGCTATCCAAGGAAAGCTCAAGCTACGGTTGTGTGTGTACGTACGGCTCCTGCCTCCAACGCAGAGGGTTCACACACTGTACTGTACGAGCAATGCTATTTTTACGTAACACATCTACAAAAAGCATACGCACCAGCACAATCGGACGACGGTTATTCCCATGTTTAGCTCCAGGTGGTTACTATCCCTCTCCGCCCTCCCAGTACGTAAAAGTTTTTGTAAAAGTATACGTAAGACTACCATATTTGTGTACTATTATTATACCTGGCCATATGTTGGGTCGGGTCTAACAAAGCCTGCTGCAAAAAACCTAGGCCCGGGCCTGGCCCGGCCGTCTGGCCTAGATATCAGGCCCAGGCCAAGTCCATCAGCGGAAAAGCCCGCCGGGCTTTGGGGCATCGGGTCGGGCCATTCTCTAAATCACAAATATGTCAAGCCTAGGCCCGGCCCGGCCATCGGGTCTAGATCTCAGGCCCATGGCTGGCCCGTGGGCAAGACAGGGCCGGGTCGGGTATCCCATGGCCAGGTATAACTGTTATAAGTCTGGGTTTTGGTGAAAATGCTCAACGTACGGGTAATTTTTACGGACGGATGCGGCCCTCCTTAATTCGCCCCACCCCTTGCATTCCACTGTGGGGCCGGCCACCCCCATATCAGTTCATGTCATTTCACTCTGTAACTTCTAATCCGTAAAACTTGTTCGTAAGTCTACCAGGGGTTTGGGCCAGAGAGCATTGGAATTAATCTGATTGATTTTTTTCTAGAGACATAAGATTTACATCATCTATTAATTGAGGCGATAAATATAGTTTTACAAGTACACTTTGAAACAATGCATCACGCAATACAATTTTCTCTAGTTTCTTAGCACCCGTAGTGGTCTAAAGTTTCGCCTCATCGAAGATGATGTTCAACAAGATTGCCGGCGGGTCTCTCCTCTGCCGAAAAACCCAGGAGTTTCTCTCATTCCAAATTGTCAAAGAGACAAACATGATGAGAGAAGTCATGGCTCATCTATTGGGGTTTTGCATTCCGATTCTCTTATCTCATCAATCCTTGACGGGCCCTCCAAATGCCAAATGGATGTATCCATGTACACAAGGCCTAGCCTCTGGATGACCAAGTTTCAAAACCTAAGGGTGTAGCGGCACTTGAAGAAGAGTTGAGCCATGTTTTTTGCTCCCTTTTATAAAGAGGGCAAATGCCTCAATTTGTACACCCACGCTTTGCCAACCTGCTAGCGGCCCAAATCCGATCTTGCAAAGCCAATCACACAAAAACTTGAATTTTGATGTTGCCCAAAGCCCCAAACCTTTCAAACCATGTGGTGCATGCGTGAGAGGAGGGCCATGCCCATGAATTGAGCGAGCCTTATAAGTGGTAGCCACTGAGCTCTAATTGAAATTAATTACTACTGCTCTATATGCTATCGAGACACAGAACGTTCCAAGAAGGAGAATGGTTTATCTACCGTGTACGGGATATCTCGTGCATGGATTCACCACCCGTGGTTGATTTGAGAGTTGTGCTACTTTTTTGGTTGTTGTCAAGAAAAATCTCGTTTCAAAATTTTTTGTTCGGTTTTTGCCTTGTTTCAACGTGTATCATCATGTTTCATTGTGTACTAATAAAAAAGAATTCATTTGTTTTGGCTCGGGTTTGCTGATACACAATGAAACATTAAAAAACACTTTGGAACTAAAATAACTCAATGAGACGCTTTCAAACAAGATAAATTTTGGAAAACCCAATGGTAAGCAAAGCTAGGCATCAATGATAGATCAGCTTATATAAGAAAAACCCATGGACATCCAAAACAACCAATGGTCGAACTTGTGATTTCCATCCCCAAAATCAAGATTTGAGCCAACACCCTTGACAAGGTAATAGCGTACACACATCGACATTGCCTGGTCAAGCCAACGAGGCAAAATCTCGGGGTTTCACCTGGAGTGTGCGTATACTTGTTATTGAAGCCATCACTGCCATCAACCTTTCTTTCAACTGACACCAACTCCCTAGCCAGATCTGGATGCAAAGAGACCGATGCTCACCCACACCCAATGGAGAAAAGGTAGGAAGCAAGTGGAGGACCCGAACGCCCCGCTCGAAGACATTGCCCCACTGCCTTCGACCTTCATCGATGAGAGAGGGAGGACACATGATGTAGGGTTGCAACCATATATGATCACCAATGCAACAACCTCGCGGATCGCTAACCACGTTCCCTGGGTAGCTGCCCAGACGTCCACCATGCCTCCTCTCGCCCTCATCGTTCGGATCAAGCCCCCAAGAAGGGGCAACACCACCCAATCCGTTTTGGCACACGTCAAGATTCTAAACGTGCACGGGTCGAGGCCATGTCAGTCCCATCGCTGAGCACCACACTGTGAAGACTTGCATGCACTAACACCTTCAATCCCGCCACCCCGCACGACCACACTCTGAGGCATAAGATGGGCGACCGTCGTGTCTACCATCACCCACTTAAGACGCATGCCAACCACCCGCCCGATCCGCACCCCCAGTGCGGACGAGTCCACCATAGCTGACCATAACCGCCTCCCCTCGTTGCAGCAAAACGCCGCCAAGCCCACCATAGTTGACACTACCACACTGGAGAATGTCCGCACCGGTGCCAACGTTGCATGAGGTTTGCGTGACGATGGCGAGGGAAGGGAAGGGGTAGGGGAGGTCCTCTATCGGCTAGCTCGTGGCGCCAGGAGTGGTTGCTGGAGTTGCACGAGAGTGGTCCCTGTTAGTGACGACGATGATGATTGTTTTTGGCGGCAACAACAAGGTCACTATCGGCACAAAACCATGAAAATAGCCCAAGGGACGAAAAGTAGATGGTTTTCCTGATATCAGAGCCGGGGGACCATTTAGAAGGCATTGGTCAAGTTAAGAAAGACGAAAAATATACTTTTCTCAATACAATATACTGATTATACTGATTCCGTTTGATCTGAAGCCTGAAAGGCTTAACTTCAGTTATCATCGCCCAACTAAAATTTCCTAACATGAACCTGTCTCTCACTAGCTAGCTAGCTGCTTCAGGAAGGTAAAAGGGTCCGGGAACAACAGCTGATATATATAAAAAATCGGCAAATGGCATTGCTGCCGGCAACATTCAGAACAAAACCAGCAGCTCACGTTCCAGCTAGTCGATCAGCTACGTACATAATTACATTCAATTATATACCGTAGTGACAAGGCCTCTGACGTCCCGGAGCTACATATGAAGAAATCCAAACCGAACAAGTAATAAAATGCACAGCCTGATAGTACTAGGACCCGGGTCTTAAACTAGAAAGTCCGTCTTCATAGCTGCCACACATTGGCTTGAGAGCAAAAGGCAGAGTGAGTGAATATTCTTCCCTCCACATAAAACTAAACTTACAGGCGCATAGCTCCTATGCTATATTATCTGGCCAGCTGTTAGGGCTGTATCTGTTGTCTCTATCAAAGCTTGGGCATCGGCTCCTCCGCCTTCGTGCGCGTCCTTGCAAGGAACACCCCCATGCGCTTCTAGAATCCATGCCGGATTTGGCTCCTTCTCGAGGAATTGCAGCCATGTTCCCCGGTTTCTAGAACACAGTCACACACACTGAGTACTGGGTGTACTTGTAGTTACTGGTAACAAAGGTTGTCGTGGTCAAAAACCTCCCTGTCGCGAGGTCCAAACCTTGGTGCGTTTCTTTGTCTTCCTCGTGGCGGTGACTATTTTTGTACTGCCGTATGCAGCGAAACTGGGCCGCTTTGTTGTCGAGCGAGCACGCACCAAGGGGGGATATTTATTTTTCACCTTGCTCTCGTGTGCGCCGGGGCGCCCTATCGGAAGGGGTAATTATCCGTACTCGCGCTGGGTACTGCGTGCATCCGCCGTTGTTCACCACGCGCGCTTTTTTCGGGTTCATACAAGAACGATGTATTTCATGCACCGAGTGCTACGTTTGTGAATCATGTTCTGTAAATTTCGTTTGACGCAAGGCGTGATGTGTGTGCTACGTAGGTGTGAGTGAGACGTGTTCTGCTCCAGCGGGAGAAAGCGGCAAGTGTGTCCACACTACTAAGGGGAAAACGCATTTTTCAAGGAAAAACTTCCTCGCACTAAACGAGAGACCTTGGTTGATTGACCAACATAGGGTTTTTTTAAGTAAATTTTAAACAAGAGAGCTAATACAATAAGTTCTGACTAACTGCAGTTAATAAAATAACTACTAGCAACATCAAACACCTAGCTAGCTAAAAATAATTTTCATCCTCACGTTCACACTATCTTATTTTTATGGATTCACGCTTTACACGGAGCGATTTCCCTCCTCCTCTCTCCCACTAAACCCTATGAGTTAGGGCGGTGGCACCAATCTACCTCTCCTTCCTGGCGAGATCAAGGGGCCCTCTCTCTCTCTGTCCACTGCTTCGGCGGCAGGAGGGGATAGGAACCCGCTGTTTTCAGACCAGCGGTGGTAGATTTAGCCTTTTAGTTTAGGTTTTGATCCCCATTCATTGGTGATGAGGCGATGGTGTCACCAACGGCATGGAGTAAATCCTCCCCGCCTCGTCCTCGTTTCGATGGTGCTTCTCAGCATGTTAGGAGGCATGTTTTCTAGGTCGTTTTTATTCTTCTTGTGCAAATTTTTCTTGGTGGCGCTGTCCTATGGAGCGAATAATGCGACCTTGCCTCTTGGTTCTCCAGCTCCAGTTCTGACCGACAGAGGTTGGCCAGCTTCGGCCTCGTTGAGGAGCGTGTGAGAGTTGTGTTTTCCGACCCCATTTGACTAGACCTGGGGCGTTATACATGCCCTCCCGATGTTTTCTTCTTCGAGGCCACGATTTGCTACACAGACAACAGTCTCCATCATCTTCTGTCTACCCGTCCGCTGTTTCTACAAGTACTTGGGTTTGAATAAGTTTGCTCCGCTGTGACGTATGTCTGTGCTTTGCTCACGACAAATCGTCGATGGATGCAGAAGTAAGAAAACTTTCATGCCTCCAAGGGTTTAGATGTCTATAATTTTCGTAAGGGTGTTTTTGTATGGGGTCTGTGGTACTTAATATATGGCCTTTGACCTTTCCACGAAAAAACTAGAATTTACATGGAGTTTATTTGAAATTTGATGAGCAATGTTCGCCGACGAGCAACTTGGAGCTTAATGATGGATTAAATTCATGCAAGTGGGTCTCACATGCTTGTATATGTGGCTTCGTAA
Source organism: Triticum monococcum (assembly GCA_034509565.1). Classification (NCBI taxonomy): domain Eukaryota; kingdom Viridiplantae; phylum Streptophyta; class Magnoliopsida; order Poales; family Poaceae; genus Triticum; species Triticum monococcum. The sequence goes on from CM067842.1 coordinate 733,130,688, forward strand.
AACTTTGACACTAAATTTTCAACCTTGCATTCAAATGATAAAATTTTCATGAAATTATATAAAACCTTTCAGAGATGGTTTGATGCAAAGAGGATCAATTTTGTTCATTTTGGCGGGTCTGTATGTCTAGATAGGTCTGACTAGTGTGTGGGACACATGAATTTCATTGACTTCTTCCATAATGTTATAACTCGTTGGAATTGGAAGACAAATGGTTGTGCACACACCCCATACCTCACTACCCCCCTATTAAAGGCCATCGTCGGGCATCGAACGGAGGGAGACGCCTAGATCTGCTCGCCAACACTAGTAAAACCACAACTACCCGTTCCGGGCTTATTTAAAGGACCGCCACCACCATCACACAAAGCGGAAGCATTTGATCACCAACTTCTGAATAGTCTGTCCCTCAAAAAAACTTCTGAATAGTCTATCATATTCGATAAATGACCGGTGGACTGAATCTCTCCACACATGCTCCTTGATGGCACCAGCGGGAGGAAGAAGGAATGACTTATTTTGATGCAAAAACACCATCACATCCTCGTCGTCCTTGCCAAGGCAACCTAACCTCTAGAAAGTAGGACCTTCCCCCACCGCTAAATGTGGACCGGTGGTCCGCTATCTTCAAAGGCTACATTTTTGCGGGGGAAACTTACAATCTATCATCATCTATAATGGCAGTACGGAGCTAGCCTACACGTGCCACCATCATTGCCTCTTCCTCGCCGAAGCTGGGCAAACGTTGTTATAGTAGATAGTCAGGAAGTCATCGTGCTAAGGTCTCACAGGACCAATGCACTAGAATAATATCCGCTATCGATGAAGAGAAGCATAGATCGGAAGGATCAAACCTATAAACACAAACCGAGACTAAATCCAAAAAAATCCACCAGAGACCAGCATCGACCGAATCCCACGAGATCCGATGAAGACACACCACCACACGTTCAATTTTCAACACACAAGCGAACAGGGAAGAGCTTCAATCTTTTAACAAATCCAAAGCATTCACACCACAATTTTTCTAGAGCAATAGTACATCTTGTAATGAGAGGACCTAGTAGAAACATAGAGGTCCTAAGCAACGCTTAAGGCGTCTGAATGGTTGCTAGTGCTCGCGCGCTCGCTTGGCGGGCAGCAGCCCATTAAGTCCCCTTGCTTGAACATCTGCAAAGCCACCCTTGAACATTGATTGTTGACTGCTCACCTTTTAAAACATGATTTAAAAAAACAGGTTTGAAAAACTGTTCATGGATTTGAAGAAAATTCATTCATTTGAAGAAAGTTCATGAATTCAAAAAACAATTCACGAGTTTGAAAAAAATTAATGGATTTTGAAAATAGAACCGCAATTTGAAAAATATTCATGGGTTTAAAAAAAGTTCATAAATTTGAAAAACAGGCATGGGACTGAAAAAAGGCTCACAGATATGAAAAAAGTTCACGCATTTTAAAAACATACATGAATTTTAAAAAAAGTTTAGACATTTGGAAAATCACAGAAAAAGAAGACGAATTTTTAAAGTGTTCACAGATTTGAAAAAGAAAAAATCAAGAGAAAGACAAAGCAGAAAAGAAAACCGAAAAATGAAAACCTATAATTAAACTTAAAATAAATAGATATATAACCTGAAGAAAAGCCATCCTAACAAACACATAAAAAACAGCAGAAAAAACATAAAAAAGTCCGGAAAATACTATTTGACGCGGCGTCGTCAAGTAGTCGGGTCATCACACAGGGGCTCCCACGAGTGGTCCACCCCATTTCCAAATTTTTCCTGCTTCTATTTTTTCTTTATCTTTCGTGCTTCTTTTTCCTTTTCAAGTTTCTATCCACTTATTATTATTTATTATTTAATTTAAAAAACGAATTTATGAAATATATTCATAAATGTCTAAAAATATTCGTATTTTAAAAAAATTGTTTGGAATTTCGAAACATGCTCATATTTCAAATTATGTTCATAAAATTTAAAACTTTTCGCATTTTCAGAAAAAACTATCCAATTTTTCAGCAATGTTTGTGGTTTTCAAAAGTTGTTCATATTTTTTCACTTTTTATAATTTTTTTTTGTGAATTTCAAAATATGTTTTTCTTTTTCTCAAAAAGTGTTCATAATTTCAAAAACAATTGTAATCACGTTTTTGATTTTTTACTGAATTGTTTCAAATTTGTCCCTGTTTTCTATTTTTTAATTTGAATTTTATATGGTTAAAAAGTCACAGTTGAAACTTCAGACAATGTTTAGAACCGTTTTACTGATAGTTCTTAGAGCATTGATACGTCTTCGTCGTATCTATAATTTTGATTGTTCCATGCCAATATTATACAACTTTCATATACTTTTGGTAACTTTTTATATTATTTTTAGGATTAACATATTGATCCAGTGCCCAGTGCCAGTTCCTATTTGTTGCATGTTTTTTGTTTCGCAGAAAATCCATATCAAACGGAGTCCAAACGGGATAAAAACCGACGGAGATTTTTTTGTATTATATGTGATTTTTGGGAAGAAGAATCAACGCGAGACGATGCACGATGGGGCCACGAGGCAGGGGGCGCGTCCTGGGCCCTCGTGGCCACCCCGTAAGGCAGTTGGTGCCCTTCTTTCGCCGCAAGAAAGCCAATATCCGGATAAAAATCGTGTCCAAAATTCAGCCCAATCGGAGTTACTGATCTCCGGGAATTTGAGAAACAATGAAAGGGTAGAATCAGCCAACGCAGAAACAGAGAGAGACAGTGAGACAGATCCAATCTCGGAGGGGCTCTCGCCCCTCCGCCGTCATGGAGGCCATGGACTAGAGGTGAAACCCTTCTCCCATCTAGGGGGAAGGTCAAGGAAGAAGAAGAAGAAGGGGGGCTCTCTCCCCGTCTCTTCCAGTGGCGTCGGAACGCCGCCGGGGCCATCATCATCACCGCAATCTACACCAACAACTTCACCGCCATCATCCCCAACTCTTCCCCCTCTATGCAGCGGTGTAACCCCCTTTTTTACCCGTTGTAATCTCTACTTAAACATGGTTCTCAATGCTATATATTATTTCCCAATGATGTATGGCTATCCTATGATGTTTGAGTAGATCCGTTTTGTCCTATGGGTTAATTGATGATCGTGATTGGTTTGAGTTGAATGTTTTATTATTGGTGCTGTCCTATGGTGATCTCCGTGTCGCGCAAGCGCGAGGGATCCCCGCCGTAGGGTTTGCAATATGTTCATGATTTGCTTATGGTGGGTGGCGTGAGTGACAGAAGCACAGACTCGAGTAAGTAGGTTGTTTGCGTATGAGAATAAAGAGGACTTGATACTTTAATGCTATGGTTGGGTTTTACCTTAATGATCTTTAGTAGTTGCGGATGCTTGCTAGAGTTCCAATCATAAGTGCATATGATCCAAGAAGAGAAAGTATGTTAGCTTATGCCTCTCCCTCAAATAAAATTGCAATAATGATTACCGGTCTAGTTATCGACTGCCTAGGGACAAATGACTTTCTCATGACAAAAAGCTCTCTACTGAAACTAATTTAGTTGTGTCTTTATCTAAACAGCCGCTAGCTTTTATTTACATGCTCTTTATTATCTTGCAAACCTAGCCTACAACACCTACAAAGTACTTCTGGTTTTGTACTTGTTCTAGGTAAAGTGAACGTTAAGCTTGTGTAGAGTTGTATCGGTGGTCGATAGAACTTGAGGAAATATTTGTTCTAAGTTTAGCTCCTCGTTGGGTTCGACACTCTTACTTATTCACTAGTAGAAAAAGGGTCTTTCGTTTGGGCCTGGCCAGCTCACTAGTCCCGGTTCTGCAACTAACCGGGACCAATGGATGCATTCGTCCCTATTCATGAGCCCAGGGGGCCGGCCAGGGCCTCGTGGGCATTGGTCCCGGTTCGTCTGGCCCCATTTGTCCCGGTTCTTGGCACGAACCGGGACCAATTGGCCTCGCTCCTGGCTCACAAACATTGGTCCCGGTTCTTGGCTCGAACCGGGACAGAAGGTTGGGCTTTAGTCCCGGTTCCAGCCATGAACCAGGACAAATGAGTTGCCTATATATACCCCGTCGCCGCAGCAAAGTACTCCACAGTGCTTTGTTTTTTCTGGCCGGCGAGGAGAGGGCATGTGGCTGCTCTAGCTCACCTCCTATGCACATGAGGTGTTCAATGAAATGCCCGAGCCATGCTAGTTAAGCTTTCTCCTCTCGAAGCTCGACCTCCAAGCTCCATTTTCCCTGAGATTTGTCTAGGTTTAGCGGTCCATCACGTCCCGTCCCCGTCTTCACCGTCGTCGATCGCCCATGCCGATCTCGTCGCCTGCACCACCATGGTGAGCCTCTTATTCTTATCTTCTTCTGAAAGAAAAACAATTCTTACTTTAGATAGATACTTGTCTAATTTTCTTACTTTTATTATTGCTTGTTATTATATAGTGCGATGGTTTTGGTATCTTCCCCGTCGGCCCTCGTCCTGGCTATGATTCGGATATGGTATATATATTATCTTTTATAACTATTTGGTTCATTTATTGTTTATGACAATTATGCCCATCAAATGACATAGATTTTATTTATGTAGGTGTAGGGGAACGTAGTAATTTAAAAAAATTCCTACGCACACACACAGGATCATGGTGATGCATAGCAACGAGAGGGGAGAGTGTTGTCTACGTACCCTCGTAGACCGTAAGCGGAAGCATTTATCAACGCGGTTGATGTAGTCGTACACCTTCACGATCCGTCACAATCAAGTATCGAATGTACGGCACCTCCGCGTTCAGCACACGTTCAGCTCGATGAGGTCCTCGCGTTCTTGATCCAGCAAGAGGGGCGAAGTAGTAGATGAGTTCCGGCAGCACGACGGCGTGGTGACGGTGTTGGTGAAGAACAATCTCCGCAGGGCTTTGCCTAAGCAGTACGAAAACTATGACGGAGGATAAACTAGAGCGGACGGGGTAGCCGGCACACGGCTTGGTGCTTCTTGGTCTGTCTCGGGTGCTAGCCCTACCCCTCTATTTATATGTTGAGCCTTGGGGTCGAAACTTGGAGTAAAAGCCTCCACAAAGTCGGTTTCACCCGAAAGGCAAGAGTCCTTCTCGGACTCCAGGGCTCCCGGCGTCTGGACCCAGACGCCAGGGACCCTGGCGTTTGGCGTCTGGACTCCACAAAACTTCCTTTTGCGATTTCTATAGGATCGAAAGTATGTCTAGAGGGGGGGGGGGTGATTAGACTACTTGACCAATTAAAAACTTAGCCTTTTCCCAATTTTAGTTCTTGGCAGATTTTAGCTATCTTAGAGCAAGTCAAGCAATCATCACACAATTCAAGCAAGCATGCAAAGAGTTTATTGGCAGCGGAAAGTAAAGCATGCAACTTGCAAGAATGTAAAGGGAAGGGTTTGGAGGATTCAAACGCAATTGGAGACACGGATGTTTTCCCGTGGTTCGGATAGGTGGTGCTATCCTACATCCACGTTGATGGAGACTTCAACCCACGGAGGGTAACGGTTGCGCGAGTCCATGGAGGGCTCCACCCACGAAGGGTCCACGAAGAAGCAACCTTGTCTATTCCACCATGGCCATCGCCCACGAAGGACTTGCCTCACTAGCGGTAGATCTTCACAAAGTAGGCGATCTCCTTGCCCTTACAAACTCCTTGGTTCAACTCCACAATCTTGTCGGAGGCTCCCAAGTGACACCTAGCCAATCTAGGAGACACCACTCTCCAAGAAGTAACAAATGGTGTGTTGATGATGAACTCCTTGCTCTTGTGCTTCAAATGATAGTCTCCCCAACACTCAACTCTCTCTCATAGGATTTGGATCTGGTGGAAAGAAGATTTGAGTGGAAAGCAACTTGGGGAAGGCTAGAGATCAAGATTCATATGGTAGGAATGGAATATCTTGGTCTCAACACATGAGTAGGTGGTTCTTTCTCAGAACATATGAGTAGGAATGATGTGTGTGTTCTGATGGCTCTCTCTTCGAATGAAGAGGTGGTGGAGGGGTATATATAGCCTTCACACAAAATCCAACCGTTACACACAATCTACCAATCTCGGCGGGACTGAATCAGAAAACTCGGTCTGACCGAAATAGTAAACCTAGTGACCGTTAGGAATTTCGGTGGGACTGAGATGCAACTCGGTAGGACCGATTCAGTTAGGGTTTGGGCATAACGTAATCTCCGTGAGACCGATTGCACAAACTCGGTGAGACCAAGTTCGGCAATTAGCTAACCAGAGAGTTGGTCAGGCAAACTCGGTGGGACCGACTTGCTCTTTCGGTGAGACCGAAACGTTACAAGAAGGAAACATAGAGTTTACCTTGCATTCTCGATGGGACCGATTCGCTCTTCCGGTGAGACCGAAAAGTTACGAAAGGGAAACAGAGAGTTTGCAAGCCCATCTCGGTGAGACCGAGAACCTTATCGGTAGGACCGAATTGCTAGGGTTTGGCAGTGGCAAATGACAAGTGAAACTCGGTGGCGCCGGATTGACAGAATCGGTATGACCGAGTTTGTCTTAGGGTTTAGGTCATTTGTGGATATGGAAAGGTGGTTGAGGATTTTGGAGCATATCACTAAGCACATAAAGCAAGAGGCTCATTAAGCAACACCTCATCCCTCCTTGATAGTATTGGCTTTTCCTAAAGACTCAATGTGATCTTGGATCACTAAAATATAAAATGAAGAGTCTTGAACTTTTGAGCTTGAGCCAATTCTTTGTCCTTAGCATTTTGAGGGTTCCACTTTCACATCCATGCCATGCCAATCATTGAGCTTTCCTGAAATAATCATCTTGAAATAGCATTAGCTCAATGAGCTATATGTTGTTATGAATTACCAAAACCACCTAGGGATAGTTGCACTTTCAATCTCCCCCTTTTTGGTAATTGATGACAACATATAGATCAAAGCTTCGACAAATAATAATAAACATGAAATATATCGTCGCTTTGAGAAGTATGTGACAAATAAGAGCTCCCCCTAAATTTGTGCATATTTAAAATTTGCTTTGGACTGCAAATGCACATGGAGATAGAATCATGGGTTACTCTTCCATGTCACATACATCTTGGTGGAGCGCTAAAAAATGATAAGATTGAAATACATGCACTCATCACCAAGAATAGTGAATGATCACAAACGATAGATAGAATGATAATATTTAAGCAAGCATTAAGCAAACATTAAGTGTAGCTTATGATCAAACACTTGATCATCGATGTCTCACGAATAATGACATAGTATCTCACACACAAGCAAACAAAGTTCGAAAAACCACCAAATAAAGCAAGAGAGAAAAGCAACACTCTCTCTCTCGAAGCCTATGATCTATACATCTTCTCCCCCTTTGGCAACAAGTTACCAAAAAGTTCCTAGAAAATGCATAGTGCTAAGTCGACGCTCAGGCTTGATCTTCAGGTGGTGGTGGAGTCCGGAGCACGCCAAGGACGAAGCCTTCAGTAGAAGTGGTCGGAGTCGAGGCTGAAGTGGATGCTGGTGCTGGTGGAACGAAGGCTGTAGCTGGTGCAGACGTTGTGGCTCTGGTGTCAGCAACTGGCAGTGGAGATGACCTCGGACCTCGTGGCACCCTGGCAAAAGCATTAGTTGTGGTCCTGCCTCTCCTTTCATTCATGTCCTCCTGAAGCTGCTCCACGGTGGTATGTATTTCTGTCACCTTGATGTCCATGTCATAGAATCTCTGTTCCATGATCCTCTCTAGGCTCGCCTGGTTCTGAGTCAGGGTGGCAAGTCCTTGCTCAATACGCAGGGTGGGCGCTATCAGGTAACCGAGCTGCTCTTGTTTGGTCTTCAAGAAGTAATCAGATGCCTCTGCTTGAGTAGGCATCCTGGCAGCTTTTTCCTTCCTCGCCTTCTCCTTCTGAGCTTGTGCATGTGCAGATGATGGTTCATTTTCAGTCATAACCACTTGGTTATCCTCAAAATCTGGACGGATGGGCAGGTGTTCCTTATCCAATAAATACACGCCCGTGCCCATCTTGGAGTTGATGAGCTCCTGAATCTGTGGGGCATACCCACAACTCCTCTTCTAGTCTGCAGCTGTCCTCTTGATTGTTTCCACAATGAGACTCATGACCTTGAATTTCTTAGGCACGTCAAAGACATGAAGCAGGTTGATCGTGTGACCTCTGATCATCTTGTGATCTCCAGATTTGGGCAGAAGGGTGTGCCTAAGGATCCAGTTGATCGTAGGCAATCCTGAGAGCAGATAGTGCACGGAGCCAAACTTGAACGTGTCAAGCACTTCATTCGGGATATCCTTGTACATGTTGGACATGGAGTTGTGATCCATCTTTTTCTTGGCATAAATGTCCAAGTCATCAGCTTGCTCCTCTGGGGCATTGATCAACTTCGCCCATTCTTCAACAGTGGATTGGTACCTTGTACCCTCAGACATCCATGTGATCCTGCCATCCGGATAAAAGTGTGCTGTGGAGTAGAATTGCATGATCAGCTCCTTGTTCCACTTTGTGAGCTTCTGCCCAACAAAGTCTGCAACTCCACATGCACTAAAGCTGTCAAATACACCGGGGTAGTGCTCTTCATTGTCCTTGATGTAGGTCAAGTCGACCCATCTCATGTCGCAAACGATTGGCTTCTTGTCAAGCAAAACAGCCTCATAGAAATCTTGCTGTTCCTTGGTATGAAATCTGTAATCCACTGCAGTCCTTCTCCTAGAAGCATACGGGTCTGCTTCTCTCCATTTCCTCAGCCCTGAATCCCTCCTGAGCTTCATATCCTCAGCCACAGGATGATCATCGTTGTGGTCTGGGATCTTGGGCTTGAGCTTCCTAAGGACACTCTCTTCCTCTTCTTCGATAGCTTCAGGCATTGGGGCCTTGTTCTTTTCTGCAGCTGGGATGCTTCGTGTATTTCTCTTTGGTGCACTCTTAGGCTTAGATGCAGCCTTAGGTGCATCCTTGGGCTTGGATGCAGCTGTTCCTGACCTTATAGCATCTCCCATGAGTTTGGCTGCCTTGGGTGCTGGTGCAGCAACCTCTTCTTCTTCGTCCTCCTCATCGACCATGATGGAGACCTTCCCAAGCACTCTGGCTATAGTCTTTTTCACCCTCTCTTTCCTTTTCTTGCCCTCAGCAGCAACGGGCTCAGTGGGAGCAGGCTTCACAGTTGAAGCCCTAGCCTTTGACATGGGCTGCCTGCCTGCTGGCCTTTTGATCTTCAGCCCTGGCTTGGTTCCTTGAGCTGGTTCAGCTCTCTTGGATGTGGCCTCTTCTTCTGCCACATAGTCTTCATCCTCAGAATCAGACGTTCTCTTCTTCCTTTGACGTGTGGCAGCCTTGGGCAGATTGCTGGGGGTGCTCCTGCTGCCATCATCAGAAGAGCTTGAGGGGCTAGTGCCCTCACTCATCACAACTTGCTGCTCAGACACATTCTGGCTGTCACTTTGATCAGACATGTTGCAAACTGACTGCTGACCCTGTGAATAGATTATGGATAAGATAGAGTGGATGAGCATCACAAAAAGCAGAGATTTTTTGCAAAAGATTAATTCAAAAACTTAGTTTTAGTTTTCCACAGAGAGCATCTCGGATCTACCGATTTTCAAACTCGGTGACACCGAAGCAGTTTTGGCACCAGAACTGGTGAACTTGGTCAGACCGAGTCACAGTTCGGTGGCACCGAGACTGCTAGGGTTTCACAGAATTCCAAAATCGGTCGCACCGATAAGTTATTCTCGGTCAGACTGAGTTTCACTTGTGCAATGGCAAAAGCCAGATCGGTGGGACCGAGTTTTTCAACTCGGTGGGTCCGAGATGGTTTCGGCGGAAACCTAACCCTAAAATTTTCGAATTAAAACTATTCTACGAGATCATTGACTGGATAGGAGTGTTTCAATCGTGGCAAGAATCATAATGATCACAATGTGCTAGGAATCAGAGTGGAGAATAGCACAAAGATCGAGTCCATACCCTAGTTCGGCGGAGACTCACTACGGCGGCAACGGCGGGGCAGAATTCCGTTGACGGCGGCGGAGACCAGCGACTGGAGGCTGCTGGCGACGAGAAGACGATCCGGAGACCACGAAGGCAGAGCAGGCTATCGCGCGGGCGAAGAGGTTTCGGAGAAATTTCCAAAATTTTGCCCGTCACTATATATAGCCCGACCCTGTCGGTGTGACCGAGTGGAACAACTCGGTGGCACCGAGATGCAAAACTGTGTGCAGTTGTTGCAACTCGGTGTGACCGAAAAGTTCAAATCGGTTGCACCGAGATCGAAAACCTAGATCAACTTAATGAACTCGGCAGGACCGAAAATGGAGTATCGGTCAGACCGAGATTCATAAAGAGGTTTTGGAAGTTTAAGTCTATGACGAATCGGGGACTCCGAGCGCTCCTCACACAGAGTGGTTCGAATCTGACTTGATCAAGTTTTGTGATGCAGCATGAATAGAGTTTGAGACGAGAAAAGCATAGATAGCTAGAGGAGGTTCTTAGGCATTCTTGTCCATCCACTTGGCAAAAGAAGAAAGCCAAACAATCAAAACAACAAGTGGATGTCCTTGAATGAGTAAAATATGCTCACACAATAAGATGGCAAAAGAAATATGTGGCAAAGCATGCACAACCAATTCTAGCATCTATCAAGCAATTTGCGATGACTAGGTCATCTATATATGAGTATATTGACTTAGGAGTCAAGTGAGAACACTTGATCATAGGTCATACTCATCGTTTAAGCTCAAGTGGGGTTACCACTTTTACATAAAGCATTGTTGTATTCACATCTTTAGAGTTGCTTTAGCTCAAGTCTTAGAGTAAAGCTCCCCCTAGATGTGATATCCCCCCTAAGAGGGATGAACTAACCTTGGGTTTTGTCAATGATGACTTCATGTAGATGTTGAAGATGTGGATGCTCAATGTTGATGTAGATCACTTGGAGCTATCCATTTGAGTGAATTGCACTTTCAATACCTACATGGGTTAGTCCCACAAGGAACAAACAAGGATATCCATAGACATAGAGTGATGCACACACAAGATGATGTCCATGAAAACTTTAGGTTACCTTGTCCCTTGTCTTGCCAACACGAGGGTTTGTGACTCCTTGAACTAGTGCAATATGTGGAAGTTGATTGCACTTGTTCTTGCCAAAATGATAAGAGTGAAGTATGTTGGCGGAGTCACCCTCAAGAACTCTCTAGTTCTTCTTCTTTTGGATCCACACCATCTTGATGGGAATCCTTGGAGTTGTAGTCGTACTTGATGTAGTGGAACTTGAAGTAGTCTTGGGAATCCACTTGACTAAGGTCTTGGGAGCTTCTTCAAATGCATCAATCTCCTCTTGAAGCTTGTCCTTGCCATTTTGCTTGTAGTCTTGTGGTGGAAGATCATCTTGAGCTTGTGTCCCCTTGAAAGAAGTGTCATACTTCTCTTGTTGAGGAACAAACTTTGTCTTGGGGTATTGATCTTCTTCCCATTCAACTCCATTGGCATTGAACTTTCGTTCAAAACCAACACCTTGATTCTTCCGGTGCATTCCTTGCTTGCGCACAATTTCCTCGAATTGCTTACTTCCGGCAAGGCTCTTGTAAACACCTTTCTCTATAATTCCCTTCAATAAGCTATTTTCTTGCTCAAGTGTAACTTGGCTAAGAGAATCATTAGTGGAATCAAGAGAACTACTAGAAGCAACAATATTGGATTTAACATGATCATTGTTACTACTAGAGGAAGAATCTTTCTTATTCTTGTTACTAGTCTTGACTTGAGGCATGTAAGTGGATAATAGTAAACGCTTGGCAATGTAAGAAGAACTATTCTTGCGGAGATCATCATTGATTGCTTTTAAGAACTCATGCTCTTGCTCAAGATTGAGCTTTTCAAAGCGTAATTTCTCATGAGCTCTTAAAAGTTCTCGATGATCTTCGAAGATAGTTTCATGAGCTAACTTAAGAGTGTTTAGTTCTTTAGTTAGAGCCTCAATCTTCTCCTTATCATTGTCATTCGTTTTAGCATGATTAATTGATGTTTCATCATAGTACTCATCACTAGAGTTGTCAACAAGCAAATCATCATCACCTAACAAGTCATCTTCATCACTATTAAAGTCAACATACTCAGGGTGTGTTACCTTAGGCCCTTTGGCCATGAAGCATCTTCCAATAACTTCATTTGGTGAGTCAAATATGTCGTAGGAGTTGGTTGACACAAGTGCTAGACCGGCAACACCTTCATCTTGAGTATCTTGGGAGTCGGAGTGATAACTTCTCTCGGAGTGGCTGTTGGAGTCGGAGCCGGATACCCATTCACCAACATGAGCTTGATGTCTTCGTTTTGTATAGCTCCTTGATGATTTTTCCTTCCTTTCTGAGTCCTTGCTTCTCCGCGAGTATCTTCGTTCATAACGATCATCTCTACTCCTTCTCTCTCTTGGTGGAGATTCTTTGCTTCTTCTTTTTGGAGAATCTTCTCTTCTCTTGTAGGGAGCCATACACTCATTGGAATAGTGTCCGGGTCTTCCACAATTATAGCAGTTTCGCTCTCGACTAGAAGAACTTTTGTCATTGTAGGACCTTGACTTGAAGCTTCTATCTTTGTTTCTACTCCTGTAGAACTTGTTTAAGTTCTTCACCATTAAGCTCAATTCTTCATTGAAGTTTTGTTTCTCACTTGATGATGTGGGGGCTTCACATGACGCTTTGTAGGCACCACTTGATTTATTGTGAAGTTCCTCTTTATCCTTGAGTGACATCTCATGAGCAACAATCCTTCCAATTACTTCCGTTGGCTTGAGATCTTTGTAGTTGGGCATCATTTGGATTAATGTGCACACGGTATCATATTTCCCATCCAAGGCTCTTAGGATCTTCTTGATGATGAATCTATCGGTCATCTCTTTACTTCCTAAGCCGGCAATCTCATTTGTGATGAGAGCAAGCCTAGAGTACATTTCAGCGACACCTTCACCATCCTTCATCTTGAACTTGTCAAGTTGACTTTGGAGCACATCCAACTTGGATTCCTTGACGGAGTCGGTACCTTCGTGCATATCAATCAAAGTATCCCAAATCTCCTTTGCATTCTCAAGGCGGCTGATTTTGTTGAATTCTTCGGGGCACAATCCGTTGAAGAGAATATCACAAGCTTGAGCATTGTATTGCAACATCTTCAACTCATCCGCGGTAGCTTCACGGTTTGGTTCCTTCCCATCGAAGAACTCACCTTGCAAGCCAACACAAACAATAGCCCATACGGTGGGGTTATGTCCAAGAATATGCATTTTCATTTTATGCTTCCAACTAGCAAAATTAGTGCCATCAAAGTAAGGACCTCTACGATGATAATTTCCCTCGCTAGATGCCATACTCTCCTAGGTTGTGAAACCAAGGCTATGACCACCAAAAGCTATGGAGATCAAGGCAAATGGAGACCAAAGCTCTGATACCACTTGTAGGATCGAAAGTATGTCTAGAGGGGGGTGATTAGACTACTTGACCAATTAAAAACTTAGCCTTTTCCCAATTTTAGTTCTTGGCAGATTTTAGCTATCTTAGAGCAAGTCAAGCAATCATCACACAATTCAAGCAAGCATGCAAAGAGTTTATTGGCAGCGGAAAGTAAAGCATGCAACTTGCAAGAATGTAAAGGGAAGGGTTTGGAGGCTTCAAATGCAATTGGAGACATGTATGTTTTCCCGTGGTTCGGATAGGTGGTGCTATCCTACATCCACATTGATGGAGACTTCAACCCACGGAGGGTAACGGTTGCGCGAGTCCACGGAGGGCTCCACCCACGAAGGGTCCACGAAGAAGCAACCTTGTCTATTCCACCATGGCCATCACCCACGAAGGACTTGCCTCACTAGCGGTAGATCTTCACGAAGTAGGCGATCTCCTTGCCCTTACAAACTCCTTGGTTCAACTCCACAATCTTGTCGGAGGCTCCCAAGTGACACCTAGCCAATCTAGGAGACACCACTCTCCAAGAAGTAACAAATGGTGTGTTGATGATGAACTCCTTGCTCTTGTGCTTCAAATGATAGTCTCCCCAACACTCAACTCTCTCTCATAGGATTTGGATCTGGTGGAAAGAAGATTTGAGTGGAAAGCAACTTGGGGAAGGCTAGAGATCAAGATTCATATGGTAGGAATGGAATATCTTGGTCTCAACACATGAGTAGGTGGTTCTTTCTCAGAACATATGAGTAGGAATGATGTGTGTGTTCTGATGGCTCTCTCTTCGAATGAAGAGGTGGTGGAGGGGTATATATAGCCTTCACACAAAATCCAACCGTTACACACAATCTACCAATCTTGGTGGGACCGAATCAGAAAACTCGGTCTGACCGAAATAGTAAACCTAGTGACCGTTAGGAATTTCGGTGGTACTGAGATGCAACTTGGTAGGACCGATTCGGTTAGGGTTTGGGCATAACGTAATCTCGGTGAGACCGATTGCACAAACTCGGTGAGACCGAGTTCGGCAATTAGCTAACCAGAGAGTTGGTCAGGCAAACTCGGTGGGACCGACTTGCTCTTTCGGTGAGACCGAAACGTTACAAGAAGGAAACATAGAGTTTACCTTGCATTCTCGGTGGGACCGATTCGCTCTTTCGGTGAGACCGAAAAGTTACGAAAGGGAAACAGAGAGTTTGCAAGCCCATCTCGGTGAGACCGAGAACCTTATTGGTAGGACCGAATTGCTAGGGTTTGGCAGTGGCAAATGACAAGTGAAACTCGGTGGCGCCGGATTAACAGAATCGGTATGACCGAGTTTGGCTTAGGGTTTAGGTCATTTGTGGATATGGAAAGGTGGTTGAGGATTTTGGAGCATATCACTAAGCACATAAAGCAAGAGGCTCATTAAGCAACACCTCAGCCCTCCTTGATAGTATTGGCTTTTCCTAAAGTCTCAATGTGATCTTGGATCACTAAAATATAAAATGAAGAGTCTTGAACTTTTGAGCTTGAGCCAATTCTTTGTCCTTAGCATTTTGAGGGTTCCACTTTCACATCCATGCCATGCCAATCATTGAGCTTTCCTGAAATAATCATCTTGAAATAGCATTAGCTCAATGAGCTATATGTTGTTATGAATTACCAAAACCACCTAGGGATAGTTGCACTTTCACTTTCCAAAAACCTTGTGGGCTTTCCCCTTTGGCCCAAATAAAGTGTTTTCATACCCAAACATTTTGGGAAACATCCGGAACCCCTTCCGGTGAATTTCGGAACCCTTCCGGAGACCAAACACTATTATCCCATATATCAATCTTTATCTCCGGACCATTCCAGAGTTCCTCGTCATGTCAGTGATCTTATCCGGGACTCCGAACAACATTCGGTCACCAACATACATAACTCATATAGTATTATATCATCAATGAACGTTAAGCGCGCGGACCTACGGGTTCGAGAACTATGTAGACATGACCGAGACACCTCTCTGGTCAATAACCAATAGCGGAACCTGGATGCCCATATTGGCTCCTACATATTCTACGAAGATATTTATCGGTCGAACCACATAACAACATACGTCGTTCCCTTTGTCATCGGTATGTTACTTGCCCGAGATTCGATCGTCGGTATCTCAATACCTAGTTCAATCTCGTTACCGGCAAGTATCTTTACTCGTTCTGTAACACATCATCACACAACTAACTCATTAGTTGCAATGCTTGTGAGAGAAGTTTAGTCAACGGGTCTGCCACATTCAGATCCGTATGTATTTTGCAAATTTCTATGTCAACAATGCTCTGCATCGAGCTACTCTAGCTAATTGCTCCCACTTTCAATATGTATCCAGATTGAGACTCAGAGTCATCCAGATCAGTGTCAAAGCTTGCATTAACGTAACCCTTTACAACGAACTCTTTGTCACCTCCATAACCGAGAAATGTTTGCTTAGCCCTTCTTAGGTAACTAAGGATAACTTTGACCGCTGTCCAATGATCTACTCCTGGATCACTATCGTACCCCCTTGCCAAACTCATGGCAAGGTACACAATAGGTCTGGTACACAGCATAGCATACTTTATAGAACTTATGGCTGAGGCATAGGGACTGACTTTCATTCTCTTTCTATTTTCTGCCGTGGTCGGGTTTTGAGTCTTACTCTACTTTATACCTTACAATTCAGATAGGAACTCCTTCTTTGACTGATCCATTTTGAAATCTTTTCAAAATCTTATCAAGGTATGTACTTGTCGAAAGTCTTATCAAACGTCTTGATCTATCTCTATAGATCTTGATGCCCAATATGTAAGCAAATTTACCGAGGTCTTTCTTTTGAAAAACTCCTTTCAAAAACTCCTTTATGCTTTGCAGAAAATTCTACATCATTTCCGATCAACAATATGTCCTTCACATATACTTATCAGAAAGGCTGTAGTGCTCCCACTCAGTTTCTTGTAAATACAGGCTTCTCCAAAAGTCTGTATAAAACCATATGCTTTGATTACATTATCAAAACTTATATCCAACTCTGAGAGGCTTGCACCAGTCCATAAATGGATCACTGGAGCTTGCACACTTTGTTAGCACCTATAGGATCGACAAAACCTTCTGGTTGCATCATATATAACTCTTCTATAAGAAATCCATAAGGAATGTAGTTTTGACATCCATTTGCCAAATTTCATAATCATAAATTGCGGCAATTGCTAACATGATTCGGACAGAATTAAGCATCGCTACGAGTGAGAACGTCTTATCGTAGTCAACTCCTTGAGCTTGTCAAAAACCTTTTGGAACAAGTCGAGCTTTGTAGACAGTAACATTACTGTCAGTGTCAGTCTTCTTCTTGAACATCCATTTATTCTCTATGGCTTGCCGATCATCGGGCAAGTCAACCAAAGTCCATACTTTGTTCTTGTACATGGATCCCATCTCAGATTTCATGGCCTCAAGCCATTTCGCGGAATCTGGGCTCATCATCGCTTCCTCATAGTTCGTAGGTTCATCATGGTCAATTAACATGACCTCCAGAACAGGATTACCGTACCACTCTGGTGCGGATCTCACTCTGGTTGACCTACGAGGTTCGGTAGTAACTTGATCTGAAGTTACATGATCATCATCATTAGCTTCCTCACTAATTGGTGTAGGAGTCACATAAACAGATTTCTGTGATGAACTACTTTCCAATAAGGGAGCAGGTACAGTTACCTCATCAAGTTCTACTTTCCTCCCACTCACTTCTTTCGAGAGAAACTCCTTCTCTAGAAAGGATCCATTATTAGCAACAAATAACTTGCCTTCGGATCTGTGATAGAAGGTGTACCCAACAGTTACTTTTGGGTATCCTATGAAGACGCACTTCTCCGACTTGGGTTTGAGCTTATCAAGATGAAACTTTTTCACATAAGCATCGCAACCCCAAACTTTAAGAAACGACGGCTTAGGTTTCTTGCTAAACCACAGTTCATACGGTGTCGTCTCAACGGATTTAGATGGTGCCCTTTTTAATGTGAATGCAGCTGTCTCTAATGCATAACCCCAAAACGATAGTGGTAAATCGGTAAGAGACATCATAGATTGCACTATATCAAATAAAGTACAGTTATGACGTTCGGACACACCATTACGCTATGGTGTTCCAGGTGGCATGAGTTTGTGAAACTATTCCACATTGTTTTAATTGAATACCAAACTCGTAACTCAAATATTCGCCTCCGCGATCAGATCGTAGAAAGTTTATTTTCTTGTTACGATGATTTTCCACTTCACTCTGAAATTCTTTGAACTTTTCAAATGTTTCAGACTTATGTTTCTTCAAGTAGATATACCCATATCTGTTCAAATCATCTGTGAAGGTCAGAAAATAACGATACCCACCGCGAGCCTCAACACTCATCGGACCTCATACATCAGCATGTATTATATCCAATAAGTCAGTTGCTCGCTCCATTGTTCCGGAGAACGGAGTCTTAGTCATCTTGCCCATGAGGCATGGTTCGCAAGCATCAACTGATTCATAATCAAGTGATTCCATAAGCCCATCAGCATGGAGTTTCTTCATGCGCTTTATAACAATATGACCCAAACGACAGTGCCACAAATAAGTTGCACTATCATTATTAACTTTGCATCTTTGGGCTTGAATATGTGTATCACTACGATCGAGATCCAACAAACTATTTTCATTGGGTGTATGACCATCGAAGGTTTTATTCATGTAAACAGAACAACAATTATTCTCTGATTTTAAATGAATAACCATATTGCAATAAACATGATCAAATCATATTCATGCTCAACGCAAACGCCAAATAACATTTATTTAGGTTTAACACTAATCCCGAAAGTATAAGGAGTGTGCGATGATGATCATATCAATCTTGGAACCACTTCCAACACACATCGTCACTTCACCCTTAACTAGTCTCTATTTATTTTGTAACTCATGTTTCGATTTACTAATTTTTAGCAACCGAACAAGTATCAAATACCTAGGGGCTACTATAAATACTAGTAAGGTACACATCAATAACCTGTATATCAAATATACCTTTGTTCACTTTGCCATCCTTCTTATCCACTAAATATCCAGGGCATTTCCACTTCCAGTGACCAGTCCCTTTGCAGTAGAAGCACTTAGTCTTAGGCTTAGGTCCAGACTTGGGCTTCTTCACTTGAGCAGCAACTTGCTTGCCGTTCTTCTTGAAGTTCCCTTTCTTTCCCTTTGCCCTTTTCTTGAAATAAGTGGTATTGTTAACCATGAACACTTGATGCTTTTATTGATTTCTACCTTCATCGATTTCATCATCATGAAAAGTTCGGGAACCATTTATGTCATCCCTTGCATACTATAGTTCATCATGAAGTTCTACTAACTTGGTGATGGTGACTAGAGAATTCTGTCAATCACTATTTTATCTGGAAGATTAACTCCCACTTGATTGAAGCGATTGTAGTACCCAAACAATCTGAGCACATGCTCACTGCTTGAGCTATTCTCCCCCATCTTTTAGCTATAGAACTTGTTGGAGACTTCATATCTCTCAACTCGGGTATTTGCTTGAAATATTAACTTCAACTCCTGGAACATATCATATGGTCAATGACGTTCAAAACGTGTTTGAAGTCCCGATTCTAAGCTGTTAAGCATGGTGCACTAAACTATCAAGTAGTCATCATATTTAGCTAGCCAAACGTTCATAACGTCTGCATCTGCTCCTGCAATAGGTCTGTCACCTAGCGGTGCATCAAGGACATAATTCTTCTGTGCAGCAATGAGGATAAACCTCAGATCGCGGACCCAGTCCGCATCATTGCTACTATCATCTTTCAACTTAGTTTTCTCTAGGAACACATATAAAACATAGGGAAGCAATAATGCGAGCTATTGATCTACAACATAGATATGCAAATACTATCAGGACTAAGTTCATGATAAATTAAAGTTCAATTAATCATATTACTTAAAACTCCCACTTAGATAGACATCCCTCTAATCATCTAAGTGATCACATGATCCATATCAACTAAACCATAACCGATCATCACGTGAAATGGAGTAGTTTTCAATGGTGAACATCATTATGTTGATCATATCTACTATATGATCCACGCTCGACCTTTTGGTCTCCAGTGTTTCGACGACATATCTGCATATGCTAGGCTTGTCAAATTTAACCCGAGTATTTCTGCGTGTGCAAAACTGGCTTGCACCTGTTGTAGATGGACGTGGAGCTTATCACACCCGATCATCACGTGGTGTCTAGTCACGACGAGCTTTGGCAACAGTGCATACTCAGGGAGAACACTTTTATCTTAAAATTTAGTGAGAGATCATCTTATAATGCTACCGTCATAACTAAGCAAAGTAAGATGCATAAAAGATAAACATCACATGCAATCAATATAAGTGATATGATATGGCCATCATCATCTTGTGCTTGTGATCTCCATCTCCGAAGCACCGTTATGATCACCATCGTCACCGGTGCGACACCTTGATCTCCATCATAGAATCATTGTCGTCTCGCCAACTATTGCTTCTACGACTATCGCTACCGCTTAGTGATAAAGTAAAGCAATTACAGGGCGATTGCATTGCATACAATAAAGTGACAACCATATGGCTCCTGCCAGTTGCCGATAACTCGGTTACAAAACATGATCATCTCATACAATAAAATATAGCATCATGTCTTGACCATATCACATCACAACATGCCCTGCAAAAACAAGTTAGACGTCCTCTACTTTGTTGTTGCAAGTTTTACGTGGCTACTACGGGCTGAGCAAGAACCGTTCTTACCTATGCATCAAAACCACAACGATAGTTTGTCAAGTTAGTGTTGTTTTAACCTTCTTAAGGACCGGGCGTAGCCACACTCGGTTCAACTAAAGTTGGAGAAACTGACACCCGCCAACCACCTGTATGCAAAGCACGTCGGTAGAACCAGTCTCGCATAAGCGTAGGCGTAATGTCGGTCCGGGCTGCTTCATCCAACAATACCGCCGAACCAAAGTATGACATGCTGGTAAGCAGTATGACTTGTATGGCCCACAACTCACTTGTGTTCTACTTGTGCATATAACATCAACGCATAAAACCTGGCTTGGATGCCACTGTATGGGAACGTAGTAATTTCAAAAAAATTCCTACGCACACACACAAGATTATGGTGATGCATAGCAACAAGAGGGGAGAGTGTTGTCTACATACCCTCATAGACCGTAAGCGGAAGCGTTTATCAACGCGGTTCATGTAGTCGTACACCTTCACGATCTATCCCAATCAAGTACCGAACGTACGGCACCTCCGCGTTCAGCACACGTTCAGCTCGATGACGTCCTCGCCTTCTCGATCCAGCAAGAGGGGCACAGTAGTAGATGAGTTCCGGCAGCACGACGGCGTGGTGACGGTGTTGGTGAAGAACAATCTCCGCAGGGCTTCGCCTAAGCACTACGAAAACTATGACGGAGGATAAACTAGAGGGGACGGGGTAGCCGGCACACGGCTTGGTGTTTCTTAATCTATCTCGGGTGCTAGCCCTACCCCTCTATTTATATGTTGAGCCTTGGGGTCGAAACTTGGAGTAAAAGCCTCCATAAAGTCGGTTTCACCCGAAAGGCAAGAGTCCTTCTTGGACTCCAGGGTCAGACGCCAGGGTTCCTGGCGTCCGGACCCAGACACCGGGGACCCTGGCGTCTGGCCTCTGGACTCCGCAAAACTTCCTTTTGCACTTTTCAAAAACCTTGTGGGCTTTCCCCTTTGGCCCAAATAAAGTGGAGATAATTCCTTATTTAACATCGGCTTAGACTTTTATTCCCTATTTAACACTGGAAAAATATTTCTTCCCTCTCTAACACAGCCTTTAAATTTTGTTCCCAATATAACACTTTCATCTATTTTTTATGCAAACAATGTTAAATGACACGTGAAATGACCATTCTACCCTCATACATCTATTCAGTTCTTTTATTTATTTTGGTGTCCTATTTAAGGGTGGAATCCATGGTTAGTGTAACAGAATGGCGTCATATTCCTAGAGATCACATGTACAAGTACCAAACAGCTAACTCCCTACTGGATGGATTTCTTAAGCTAGCTTGCACACAACACACGCACGTATAAAACAACATGGCCGCCGGCTTGCTTGCTTGATGGCTCGACTCGATGAAACACACACACGACACACACGAACAATATGAGGACACGCCGAGTTGATTACAAAAGGACCGTGTCGTGCCTTTGGATTTTTTTATTTTTTATTTTGATTGTATCGTGCCTTGGGATTTTTAATTGCTAGTATTTCCGATTGGGGTCACGGTTCAGTGTACCTATATATCGGCTGCCAACACAATCTAGCCTTTTCAGAGTATCAAACTCTAGCATACACATGTATGCGTACAAGACACTGACACGTTGGGTTTAATTCCGACATCGGTGTTCTAGTGCAAGCGGATTATGGGCCGGGTGAAGCCAATGAGAATGACTTTGACCTAACTTAGGTCTTTTTAGTGCCAGGGGTAAACTTGGTATTTCACATGTCATTTAACATCATTAGGTCAAAAAATGTACTGAAGTGTTATATTGGGAACAAAATTTAAAGTTGGTGTTATATAGGGAAGAAATATTTCTTCGATGTTAAATAGGGAAATGAAATTTAAAACAATGTCAAATAAGGAATTCTTTCAATAAAGTGTTCTCGTACCCAAACATTTCGGGAAACATCCGGAACCCCTTCCGGTAAATTCCGGAACCCTTCCGAAGAATAAACTGAAGGAAATATGCTCTAGAGGCAATAATAAAGTTATTATTTATTTCCTTATATCATGATAAATGTTTATTATTCATGTTAGAATTGTATTAACCGGAAACATAATACATGTGTGAATACATAGACAGACAGAGTGTCACTAGTATGCCTCTACTTAACTAGCTCGTTGATCAAAGATGGTTAAGTTTCCTAGCAATTGACATGGGTTGTCATTTGATTAACGGGATCACATCATTAGGAGAATGATGTGATTGACATGACCCATTCCGTTAGCTTAGCACACGATCATTTAGTATGTTGCTATTGCTTTCTTCATGACTTATACATGTTCCTATGACTATGAGATTATGCAACTCCCGTTTACCGGAGGAACACTTTGTGTGCTACCAAACGTCACAACGTAGCTGGGTGATTATAAAGGTGCTCTACAGGTGTCTCCGAAGGTACTTGTCGGGTTGGCGTATTTCGAGATTAGGATTTGTCACTCCGATTGTCGGAGAGGTATCTCTGGGCCCTCTCGGTAATGCACATCACTTAAGCCTTGCAAGCATTGCAACTAATGAGTTAGTTGCGGGATGATGTATTATGGAACGAGTAAAGAGACTTGCCGGTAACGAGATTGAACTAGGTATTGAGATACCAACGATCGAATCTCGGGCAAGTAACATACCGATGACAAAGGGAACAACGTATGTTGTTATGTGGTCTGACCAATAAAGATCTTCGTAGAATATGTAGGAGCCAATATGTGCATCCAGGTTCCGCTATTGGTTATTGACCGGAGACGTGTCTCAGTCATGTCTACATAGTTCTTGAACCCGTAGGGTCCGCACGCTTAACATTATGATGACAGTTATATTATGAGTTTATATGTTTTGATGTACCAAAGGTTGTTCGGAGTCTCGGATGTGATCACGGACATGACGAGGAGTCTCGAAATGGTGGAGACATGAAGATTGATATATTAGAAGCCTATGTTTGGATATCAAAAGTGTTCCGGGTAAAATCGGGATTTTACCGGAGTACTGGGAGGTTACCAGAACCCCCCGGGAATCAAATGGGCCTTAGTGGGCCAAGGTGGAAGAGAGGAGAGGAGGCAAGGGCTGGCCGCGCGCCCCCTAGTCCGAATAGGACAAGGAGAGGGGAGCGGCGCCCCCCTTCCTTCCTTCTCCTCCACTCATTCCCCCTCAAATCCTAATCCAACTAGGATTGGGGGGAGTCCTACTCCCAGGGGGAGTAGGACTCCTCCTGGAGCGCCCTCTCCCTTGGTCGGCCACACCCCCCTTGCTCCTTTATATACGGGGGCGGGGGGCACCCTAGAGACACAACAATTTATCATTGATCTCTTAGCCGTGTGCACTGCCCCCCTCCACCATAGTCCACCTCGATAATACTGTAGCGGTGCTTAGGCGAAGCCCTGCGTCGGTAGAACACCAACATCATCACCACGCCGTCGTGCTGACGAAACTCTCCCTCAACACTCGGCTAGATCGGAGTTCGAGGGACGTCATCGGGCTGAACGTGTGCTGTACTCGGAGGTGCTGTACGTTCGGTACTTGATCGGTCGGATCGTGAAGACATACGACTACATCAACTGCGTTGTGCTAACGCTTCCGCTTTCGTTCTGCGAGGGTACATGGAAAACACTCTCCCCTCTCATTGCTATGCATCACCATGATCTTGCGTGTGCGTAGGAATTTTTTTGAAATTACTACGTTCCCAAACAGTGGCATCCGAGCCTGGTTTTATGCGTTGATGTTATATGCACGAGTAGAACACAAGTGAGTTGTGGGCGATATAAGTCATACTGCTTACCAGCATGTCATACTTTGGTTCGGCGGTATTGTTGGATGAAGCGGCCCAGACCGACATTACGCATACGCTTATGCGAGACTGGTTCTACCGATGTGCTTTGCACATAGGTGGCTGGCGGGTGTCAGTTTCTCCAACTTTAGTTGAACCGAGTGTGGCTACGCCCGGTCCGTGCAAAGGTTAAAACAGCACCAACTTGACAAACTATCATTGTGGTTTTGATGCGTAGGTAAGAACGGTTCTTGCTAAGCCCATAGCAGCCGCGTAAAACTTGCAACAACAAAGTAGAGGACGTCTAACTTGTTTTTGCAGGGCATGTTGTGATGTGATATGGTCAAGACATGATGCTAAATTTTATTGTATGAGATGATCATGTTTTGTAACCAAGTTATCGGCAACTGGCAGGAACCATATGGTTGTCGCTTTATTGTATGCAATGCAATCGCCCTGTAATGCTTTACTTTATCACTAAGCGGTAGCGATAGTCGTGGAAGCATAAGATTGGCGAGACGACAACGATGCTACGATGGAGATCAAGGTGTCGCGCCGGTGACGATGGTGATCATGACGGTGCTTTGGAGATGGAGATCACAAGCACAAGATGATGATGGCCATATCATATCACTTATATTGATTGCATGTGATATTTATCTTTTATGCATCTGACGGTAGCATTATAAGATGATCTCTCACTAAATTTCAAGATAAAAGTGTTCTCCCTGAGTATGCACCGTTGCCAAAGTTCTTCGTTCCCAGACACCACGTGATGATCGGGTGTGATAAGCTCTACGTCCATCTACAACGGGTGCAAGCCAGTTTTGCACACGCAGAATACTCAGGTTAAACTTGACGAGCCTAGCATACGCAGATATGGACTCGGAACACTGAGACCGAAAGGTCGAGTGTGAATCATATAGTAGATATGATCAACATAGTGATGTTCACCATCGAGAGCTACTCCATTTCACATGATGATCGGTTATGGTTTAGTTGATTTGGATCACGTGATCACTTAGAGGATTAGAGGGATGTCTTTCTAAGTGGGAGTTCTTAAGTAATATGATTAATTGAATTTAAATTTATCATGAACTTAGTACCTGATAGTATCTTGCTTGTCTATGTTTGATTGTAGATAGATGGCCCGTGCTATTGTTCTGTTGAATTTTAATGCGTTCCTTGAGAAAGCAAAGTTGAAAGATGATGGTAGCAATTACACGGATTGGGTCCTTAACTTGAGGATTATCCTCATTGCTGCACAGAAGAGTTACGTCCTGGAAGCACCGCTAGGTGTACCTCCTGCGCCAGCAACTGCAGACATTGTGAATGCCTGGCAGTTGCGTGTTGATGACTACTCGATAGTTCAGTGTGCCATGCTTTACGGCTTAGAACCGGGACTTCAACGATGTTTTGAACGTCATGGAGCATATGAGATGTTCCAGGAGTTGAAATTAATATTTCAAGCAAATTTCTGGATTGAGAGATATGAAGTATCCAATAAGTTCTACAGTTGCAAGATGGCGGAGAATAGTTCTGTCAGTGAACATATACTCAGAATGTCTGGGTACCATAATCACTTGACTCAGCTGGGAGTTAATCTTCCGGTTGATAGTGTCATTGACAGAGTTCTTCAATCACTGCCACCAAGCTACAAGAGCTTCGTGATGAACTATAATACGCAAGGGATGAATAAGACAATTCCTGAGCTCTTCGCAATGCTAAAAGCTGCGGAGGTAGAAATCAAGAAGGAGCATCAAGTGTTGATGGTCAGCAAGATCACTAGTTTCAAGAAAAAGGACAAAGGGAATAAGAAGGGGAAGTTCAAGAAGAACAGCAAGCAAGTTGCTGCTCAGGAGAAGAAACCCAAGTCTGGACCTAAGCCTGAAACTGAGTGCTTCTATTTCAAGAAGATTGGTCACTGGAAGCGGAATTGCCCCAAGTATTTGGCGGATAAGAAGGATGGCAAGGTGAACGAAGGTATATGTGATATACATGTTATTGATGTGTACCTTACTAGAGCTCACAGTAGTACCTGGGTATTTGATACTGGTTCTGTTGCTAATATTTGCAACTCAAAACAGGGACTACGGATTAAGCGAACACTGGCAAAGGACGAGGTGACGATGCGCGTGGGAAACGGTTCCAAAGTCGATGTGATCGCGGTCGGCACGCTACCTCTACATCTACCTTCGGGATTAGTATTAGACCTAAATAATTGTTATTTGGTGCCAGCGTTGAGCATGAACATTATATCTGGATCTTGTTTGATGCGAGACGGTTATTCATTTAAATCAGAGAATAATGGTTGTTCTATTTATATGAGTAATATCTTTTATGGTCATGCACCCTTGAAGAGTGGTCTATTTTTGATGAATCTCGATAGTAGTGATACACATATTCATAATGTTGAAGCCAAAAGATGCAGAGTTGATAATGATAGTGCAACTTATTTGTGCCACTGCCGTTTAGGTCATATCGGTATAAAGCGCATGAAGAAACTCCATACTGATGGACTTTTGGAACCACTTGATTATGAATCACTTGGTACTTGCGAACCGTGCCTCATGGGCAAGATGACTAAAACACCGTTCTCTAGTACTATGGAGAGAGCAACAGATTTGTTGGAAATCATACATACAGATGTATGTGGTCCGATGAATGTTGAGGCTCGTGGCTGATATCGTTATTTTCTCACCTTCACAGATGATTTAAGCAGATACGGGTATATCTACTTAATGAAGCATAAGTCTGAAACATTTGAAAAGTTCAAAGAATTTCAGAGTGAAGTTGAAAATCATCGTAAAAAGAAAATAAAGTTTCTACAATCTAATCGTGGAGGAGAATATTTGAGTTATGAGTTTGGTCTACATTTGAAACAATGCGGAATAGTTTCGCAACTCACGCCACCTGGAACACCATAGCGTAATGGTGTGTCCGAACGTCGTAATCGCACTTTACTTGATATGGTGCGATCTATGATGTCTCTTACAGATTTACCGCTATCGTTTTGGGGTTATGCTTTAGAGACGGCCGCATTCACGTTAAATTGGGCACCATCAAAATCCGTTGAGACGACGCCTTATGAACTATGGTTTGGCAAGAAACCAAAGTTGTCGTTTCTTAAAGTTTGGGGCTGCGATGCTTATGTGAAAAAGCTTCAACCTGATAAGCTCGAACCCAAATCAGAGAAATGTGTCTTCATAGGATACCCAAAGGAGACTGTTGGTTACACCTTCTATCACAGATTCGAAGGCAAGACTTTTGTTGCCAAGAATGGATCCTTTCTAGAGAAGGAGTTTCTCTCGAAAGAAGTGAGTGGGAGGAAAGTATAACTTACTGAGGTAACTATACCTGCTCCCTTATTGGAAAGTAGTACATCACAGAAATCGGTTTCTGTGACACCTACACCAACTAGTGAGGAAGTTAAAGATGATGATCATGAAACGTCAGATCAAGTTGCTACTGATCTTCGTAGATCAACCAGAGTAAGATCCGCACCAGAGTGGTACGGTAATCCTGTTCTGGAAGTCATGCTACTAGATCATGATGAATCTATGAACTATGAAGAAGCGATGGTGAGCCCAGATTCCGCAAAATGGCTTGAAGCCATGAAATCTGAGATGAGATCCATGTATGAGAACAAAGTGTGGACTTTGGTTGACTTGCCCGTTGATCGACAAGCAATTGAGAATAAATGGATCTTCAAGAAGAAGACTGACGGTGACGATAATGTTACTGTCTACAAAGCTCGACTTGTTGTGAAAGGTTTTCGGCAAGTTCAAGGGATTGACTACGATGAGACCTTCTCACCCGTAGCGATGCTTAAGTCTGTCCGAATCATGTTAGCAATTGCACGTTTTATGATTATGAAATATGGCAAATGGATGTCAAAACTGCATTCTTGAATGGATTTCTCGAAGAAGAGTTGTATATGTTGCAACCGGAAGGTTTTGTCGATCCAAAGGGAGCTAACAAAGTGTGCAAGCTCCAGCGATCCATTTATGGACTGGTGCAAGCCTCTCGGAGTTGGAATAAACGGTTTGATAGTGTGATCAAAGCATTTGGTTTTATACAGACTTTTGGAGAAGCCTGTATTTACAAGAAAGTGAGTGGGGGCTCTGTATCATTTCTGATATTATATGTGGATGACATATTGCTGATTGGAAATGATATAAAATTTCTGGATAGCATAAAGGGATACTTGAATAAGAGTTTTTCAATGAAAGACCTCGGTGCAGCTACTTATATATTGGGCATTAAGATCTATAGAGATAGATCAAGTCACTTAATTAGACTTTCACAAAGCACATACCTTGACAATGTTTTGAAGAAGTTCAAAATGGATCAAGCAAAGAAAGGGTTCTTGCTTGTGTTACAAGGTGTGAAGTTGAGTAAGACTCAATGCCCGACCACTGCAGAAGATAGAGAGAAAATGAAAGATGTTCCCTATGCTTCAGCCATAGGCTCTATCATGTATGCAATGTTGTGTACCAGACCTGATGTGTGCCTTGCTATAAGTCTAGCAGGGAGGTACCAAAGTAATCCAGGAGTGGATCACTAGACAACGGTCAAGAACATCCTGAAGTACCTAAAAATAACTAAGGATATGTTTCTCGTTTATGGAGGTGAAAAAGAACTCATCGTAAATGGTTATGTTGATGCAAGCTTTGACACTGATCCGGATGATTCTAAATTGCAAACCGGATACGTGTTTACATTGAACGGTGGAGCTGTCAGTTGGTGCAGTTCTAAACAAAGCGTCATGGCGGGATCTACATGTGAAGCGGAGTACATAGCTGCTTCGGAAGCACCAAATGAAGGAGTCTGGATGAAGGAGTTCATATCCGATCTAGGTGTCATACCTAGTGCATCGGGTCCAACGAAAATCTTTTGTGACAATACTGGAGCAATTTCCTTAGCGAAGGAATCCAGATTTCACAAGAGAACCAAGCACATCAAGAGACACTTCAATTCCATCCGGGATCTAGTCTAGGTGGGAGACATAGAAATTTGCAAGATACATATGGATCTGAATGTTGCAGACCCGTTGACTAAGCCTCTTCCACGAGCAAAACATGATCAGCACCAAGGCTCCATGGGTGTTAGAATCTTTACTATGTAATCTAGATTATTGACTCTAGTGCAAGTGGGAGACTAAAGGAAATATGCCCTAGAGGCAATAATAAAGTTATTATTTATTTCCTTATATCATGATAAATGTTTATTATCCATGCTAGAATTGTATTAACCGGAAACATAATACATGTGTGAATACATAGACAAACAGAGCGTCACTAGTATGCCTCTACTTGACTAGCTCGTTAATCAAAGATGGTTAAGTTTCCTAGCCATTGACATGGGTTGTCATTTGATTAACGGGATCACATCATTAGGAGAATGATGTGATTGACATGACCCATTCCGTTAGCTTAGCACACGATCATTTAGAATGTTGATATTGCTTTCTTCATGACTTATACATGTTCCTATGACTATGAGATTATGCAACTCCCGTTTACCGGAGGAACACTTTGTGTGCTACCAAACGTCACAACGTAACTGGGCGATTGTAAAGGTGCTCTACAGGTGTCTCCGAAGGTACTTGTTGGGTTGGCGTATTTCGAGATTAGGATTTGTCACTCCGATTGTCGGAGAGGTATCTCTGGGCCCTCTTGGTAATGCACATCACTTAAGCCTTGCAAGCATTGCAACTAATGAGTTAGTTGCGGGATGATGTATTACAGAACGAGTAAAGAGACTTGCCGGTAACGAGATTGAACTAGGTATTGAGATACCAACGATCGAATCTCGAGCAAGTAACATACCGATGACAAAGGGAACAACGTATGTTGTTATGCGGTCTGACCGATAAAGATCTCCGTAGAATATGTAGGAGCCAATATGAGCATCCAGGTTCCGCTATTGGTTATTGACCGGAGACGTGTCTCTGTCATGTCTACATAGTTCTTGAACCCGTAGGGTCCGCACGCTTAACGTTATGATGACAGTTATATTATGAGTTTATATGTTTTGATGTACCGAAGGTTGTTCGGAGTCCCAGATGTGATCACGGACATGACGAGGAGTCCAAAATGGTCGAGACATGAAGATTGATATATTGGAAGCCTTTGTTTGGATATCGGAAGTGTTCCGGGTAAAATCGGGATTTTACCAGAGTACCAGGAGGTTACCGGAACCCCTCTGGAATCAAATGGGCCTTAGTGGGCCTAGGTGGAAGAGAGGAGAGGAGGCAAGGGCTGGCCGCGCGCCCCTCCCCCCTAGTCCGAATAGGACAAGGAGAGGGGGCAGCGCCCCCCTTCCTTCCGTCTCCTCCACTCCTTCCCCCGCAAGTCCTAATCCAACTAGGAAAGGGGGGGGGGGGGGTCCTACTCCCAGTGGGAGTAGGACTCCTCCTGGCGCGCCCTCTCCCTTGGCCGTCCACACCCCCTTTCTCCTTTATATACGGGGGCAGGGGGCACCCTAGAGACACAACAATTGATCATTGATCTCTTAGCCGTGTGCGGTACCCCCCTCCACCATAGTCCACCTCCGGTTTCGGTCTACGAGGGTACGTGGACAACACTCTCCCCTCTCGTTGCTATGCATCTCCATGATCTTGCGTGTGTGTAGGATTTTTTTTGAAACTACTACGTTCCCCAACATAAACACTATTATCCCATATATCAAACTTTATCTCCAGACCATTCTGGAGTTCCTCGTCATGTCTGTGATCTTATGCGGAGCTCCGAACAACATCCGGTTACCAACATACATAACTCATAAATACTATATCGTCAACGAACGTTAAGCGTGCGGACCCTACGGGTTCGAGAACTATGTAGACATGACCAAGACATTTCTCTGGTCAATAACCAATAGCGGAACCTGGATGCCCATATTGGCTCCTACATATTCTACGAAGATCTTTATCGGTCGAACCGCATAACAACATACATTGGTCCCTTTGTCATCGGTATGTTACTTGCCCGAGATTCGATCATCGGTATCTCAATACCTAGTTCAATCTCGTTACCGGCAAGTCTCTTTACTCGTTCCGTAACACATCATCCCGTAACTAACTCATTAGTTGCAATGCTTGCAAGGCTTAAGTGATGTGTATTACCGAGTGGGCCCAGAGATACCTCTCCGACAATCGAAGTGACAAATCCTAATCTCGAAATACGCCAACCCAACAAGTACCTTCGGAGACACCTGTAGAGCACCTTTATAATCACCCAGTTACGTTGTGACGTTTGGTAGCACACAAAGTGTTTCTCCGGTAAACGGGAGTTGCATAATCTCATAGTCATAGGAACATGTATAAGTCATGAAGAAAGCAATAGCAACAAACTAAATGATCAAGTGCTAAGCTAATGAAATGGGTCAAGTCAATCACATCATTCTGCTAATGATTTGACCCCGTTAATCAAATGACAACTCTTTGTCTATGGTCAGGAAACATAACCATCTTTGATCAACGAGCTAGTCAAGTAGAGGCATACAAGTGACACTCTGTTTGTCTATGTATTCACACATGTATCATGTTTCCGGTTAATACAATTCTAGCATGAATAATAAACATTTATCATGATATAAGGAAATAAATAATAACTTTATTATTGCCTCTAGGGCATATTTCCTTCTGTAGGTAGTTGAACCGGAAATGCCAACCGACCCTATTGTCGAGATGTTAAATTTAGTTGAAGAAGAAAACAATTGCTTGAAGGAAAAAATAAAAAAAATTGAGGAGGAGAAGATGATATTGGAGTTGCATGTTGCGGATGTCGTCGATGATCACAAGATCAAGATGGATGCAATGCGGTTGACGATTAGAAAGATTAGAAAATATGCCATTCATATCGAGGCTTGGTATCATTATGCCGTTGGATCAATTTTTACCTTGGTTGTGATTATGATCGCATTTGTTGTTGCATTGAAAGGTTTTACATAGTTTCAATGTATGGTTTAACTAGATGCCCTGGAGAGCTATATGTTGTTCAATGAGAACTATGTATGTACTTTGTTTTTAATGTGATGATGAACTTCTATTAATTTGGTCACTTATCTATTCATGAGAGCTATATGTACTAAATTGATGATGTAGCTTTGAATGGTGCATTTTGAACACAGAAAAACTATGGAGTTCAAACAAGTTAAAAAATGAAATCCCTTTGTAACAGACGAGTTTCCGTATGAAACCCTGATACTTCGAAAGAGATTGTCCGTTTTGTACACGAAGTGCATCTAGTTTTTGACGTAACCCTCTCTAATTTCTTGCACATGCTATGTGGGTGAAATGATGATACCATGCCAACTTTCAACCTTTTTAGAGTTCATTTGTAGTGCTTTTCAATTTCAGGGTCTTATAGCTGAAAAAAATTAGTAAATGCATGAAAAATAACAAATGAAGTCAGAAAGGGTTGAAATTGATGATGTGGCTTTGAATGGTGCATTTTGAACACAGAAAAACTATGTCTACTACACAACCTTCTTCTTGTAGACGTTGTTGGGCCTCCAAGTGCAGAGGTTTGTAGGACAGTAGCAAATTTCCCTCAAGTGGATGACCTAAGGTTTATCAATCCGTGGGAGGCGTAGGATGAATATGGTCTCTCTCAAGCAACCCTGCAACCAAATAACAAAGAGTCTCTTGTGTCCCCAACACTCCCAATACAATGGTAAATTGTATAGGTGCACTAGTTCGGCGAAGAGATAGTGAAACAAGTGGTATATGGATAGTAGATAAAGGTATTTGTAATCTGAAATAGTAAAAACAGCAAGGTAGCAAGTGATAAAAGTGAGCGTAAACGGTATTGCAATGATAGGAAATAAGGCCTGTTCATACTTTCGCTAGTGTAAGTTCCCTCAACAATACTAACATAATTGGATCACATAACTATCCCTCAACATGCAACAAAGAGTCACTCCAAAGTCACTAATAGCGGAGAACGAATGAAGAGATTATGGTAGGGTATGAAACCACCTCAAAGTTGTTCTCTCCAATCAATCCGTTGGGCTATTCCTATAAGTGTCACAAACAGCCCTAGAGTTCGTACTAGAATAACACCTTAAGACACAAATCAACCAAAACCCTAATGTCACCTAGATACTCCAATGTCACCTCAAGTATCCGTGGGTATGATTATACGATATGCATCACACAATATCAGATTCATCTATTCAACCAACACATAAGACCTCAAGGAGTGCCCCAAAGTTTCTACCGGAGAATCACGACGAAAACATGTGCCAACCCCTATGCATAGGTTCATGGGCGGAACCCGGAAGTTGGTCACCAAAACATACATCAAGTGAATCACGTGATATCCCATTGTCACCACAGATACGCACGGCAAGACATACATCAAGTGTTCTCAAATCTTTAAAGACTCAATCCGATAAAATTACTTCAAAGGGGAAACTCAATTCATTACAAGAGAGTAGAGGGGGGAGGAGAAACGTAAGATCCAACTATAATAGCAAAGCTCGCGATACATCAAGATCATGCCAAATCAAGAACACGAGAGAGAGAGAGAGAGATCAAACACATAGCTACTGGTACATACCCTCAGCCCTGAGGGAGAACTACTCCCTCCTCGTCATGGAGAGCACCGAGATGGTGCCGGAACGGGTCTAGATTGGTTTTCGGTGGCTACGGAGGCTTCTGGCGGCAGAACTCCCGATCTATTATCTGTTCTGGAAGTTTTAGGATACATAGGTATATATGGGTGAAAGAGATACGTCAGGAGACCAAGGGGGGGGGGCGAGGCGGGGGGTGTGCCCTAGGGGGGGGGGGGGGTGGGCGAGCCCCCCACCCTTGTGAGCACCTCCCTTCTTTCCTGACGTGCACTCCAAGCTTTTCTGGAGCCTTTCCTTCCAAAAATAACTTCTCCAGTTGATTTCGTTCCGTTTCGACTTCGTTTGATATTCCTTTTCTTCGAAACACTGAAATAGGCAAAAAACAACAATTCTGGGCTGGGCCTCCGGTTAATAGGTTAGTCCCAAAAATAATATAAAAGTGGATAATAAAGCCCAATATTGCCCAAAACAGTAGATAACATAGCATGGAGTAATCAAAAATTATAGATACGTTGGAGACGTATCAAGCATCCCCAAGCTTAATTCCTGCTCGTCGAGTAGGTAAATGATAAAAACAGAATTTTTGATGCGGAGTGCTACTTGGCATAATTTCAATGTGATTCTTCTTAATTGTGGTATGAATATTCAGATCCATAAGATTCAAGACAAAAGTTCATATAGACATAGAAATAATAATACTTCAAGCATACTAACTAAGCAATTATGTCTTCTCAAAATAACATGGCCAAAGAAAGCTATCCCTACAAAATCATATAGTCTGGCTATGCTCCATCTTCACCACACAAAATATTTAAATCATGCACAACCCCGATGACAAGCCAAGCAATTGTTTCATACTTTTGATGTTCTCAAACTTTTTCAATCTTCACGCAATACATGAGCGTGAGCCATGGACATAGCACTATAGGTGGAATAGAATGGTGGTTGTGGAGAAGACAAAAAAAGGGAAAGATGGTCTCACATCAACTAGGCGTATCAACGGGCTATGGAGATGCCCATCAATAGATATCAATGTGAGTGAGTAGGGATTGCCATGCAACGGATGCACTAGAGCTATAAGTATACGAAAGCTCAACAAAAGAAACTAGTGGGTGTGCATCCAACTTGCTTGCTCACGAAGACCTAGGGCATTTTGAGGAAGCCCATCATTGAAATATACAAGCCAAGTTCTATAATGCATTCCCACTAGTATATGAAAGTGACAACATAGGAGACTCTCTATCATGAAGATCATGGTGCTACTTTGAAGCAGAAGTGTGGTAAAAGGATAGTAGCATTGCCCCTTCTCTCTTTTTCTCTCATTTTTTTAATTTTTTATTTGGGCCTTCTCTTCCCTTTTTTTATGGCCTATTTTCTCTTTCTTTTTTTATTTGGGCTCCTTTGGCCTCTTTTATTTATTTTCGTCCGAAGTCTCATCCCGACTTGTGGGGGAATCATAGTCTCCATCATCCTTTCCTCAATGGGACAATGCTCTAATAATGATGATCATCACACTTTTATTTACTTACAACTCAAGAATTACAACTCGATACTTAGAACAAGATATGACTCTATATGAATGCCTCCGGCGGAGTACCGGGATGTGCAATGATGCATGAGTGACATGTATGAAAGAATTATGAACGGTGGCTTTGCCACAAATACAATGTCAACTACATGATCATGCTAAGCAATATGACAATGATGAAGCGTGTCATAATAAACGGAATGGTGGAAAGTTGCATGGAAATATATCTCGGAATGGCTATGGAAATGCCATAACAGGTAGGTATGGTGGCTGTTTTGAGGAAGGTATATGGTAGGTGTATGATACCGGCGAAAGGTGCGCGGTATTAGAGAGGCTAGCAAAGTTGGAAGGGTGAGAGTGCGTATAATCCATGGACTCGACATTAGTCATAAAGAACTCATATACTTATTGCAAAAAGCTACAAGTTATCAAAGCAAAGTAGTACGTGCATGCTCCTAGGGGGATAGATTGGTAGGAAAAGACCATCGCTCGTCCCCGACCGCCACTCATAAGGAAGGCAATCAATAAATAAATCATGCTCCGACTTCATCACATAACGGTTCACCATACGTGCATGTTACGGGAATCACAAACTTCAACACAAGTATTTCTCAAATTCACAACTACTCAACTAGCATGACTCTAATATCACCATCTCCATATCTCAAAACAATCATCAAGTATCAAACTTCTCATAGTATTCAACACACTCATAAGAAAGTTTTATTATTCTTGAATACCTAGCATATTAGGATTTTAAGCAAATTACCATGCTATTTAAGACTCTCAAAATAATCTAAGTGAAGCATGAGAGATCAATAGTTTCTATAAAACAAATCCACCACCGTGCTCTAAAAGCTATAAGTGAAGCACTAGAGCAACAACAGACTACTCCGAAAGATATAAGTGAAGATTAATGAGTAGCCGAATAATTATGAAGCTATGTGAAGAGTCTCTAATATTTAAGAATTTCAGATCTTGAAATTTTATTCAAGCAACAAGCAAAACTAAATAAAATAAAGTGACGCTCCAAGCAAAACACATATCATGTGGCGAATAAAAATATAGCTCCAAGTAAAGTTACCGATGAACGAAGACGAAAGAGGGGATGCCTTCCGGGGCATCCCCAAGCTTAGGCTCTTGGTTGTCCTTGAATATTACCTTGGGGTGCCTTGGGCACCCCCAAGCTTAGGCTCTTGCCACTCCTTATTCCATAGTCCATCGAATCCTTACCCAAAACTTGAAAACTTCACAACACAAAACTTAACAGAAAACTCGTAAGCTCCGTTAGTATAAGAAAATAAATCACCACTTCAAGTTACTGTAATTAACTCATTATTTATTTATATTGGTGTTAAATCTACTGTATTCAAACTTCTCTATGGTTTATAAACTATTTTACTAGCCATAGATTCATCAAAATAAGCAAACAACACATGAAAAACCGAATCTGTCAAAAACAGAACAGTCCGTAGTAATGTGGATCCAACGTATATTTATGTAATCCCAAAAATTATAAAATAAATTTCTGGACCTGAGTAATTTATCTATTAATCATCTTCAAAAAGAATTAACTAAATAGCACTATAAAAATAAAAATGGCAGCAATTCTCGTGAGCGCTAAAGTTTCTGTTTTTATAGCATGATCAACAAGATTTTCCCCAAGTCTTCCCAAAGGTTCTACTTGGCACAAACACTAATTAAAAGCATAAAAACACATCTAAACAGAGGTTATATGAATTATTTATTACTAAACAGTAACAAAAAGCATGTTGCTAAAATAAAATTGGGTTGCCTCCCAATAAGCGCTATCGTTTAACGCCCCTAGCTAGGCATGATGATTTCAATGATACTCACATAAATGATAAGAATTGTAATATAAAGAGAGCATCATGAAGAATATTACTAGCACATTTAAGTCTAACCCACTTCCTATGCATTGGGATTTTGTGAGCAAACAACTTGTGGGAACAAGAATCAACTTGCATAGGAAGGTAAAACAAGCATAACTTCAAAACTTTAAGCACATAGAGAGGAAACTTGATATTATTGCAATTCCTACAAGCATATATTCCTCCCTCATAATAATTTTCAGTAGCATCATGAATGAATTCAACAATATAACCACCACCTAAAGCATTCTTTTCATGATCTACAAGCATAGAAAATTTACTACTCTCCACATAAGCAAAATTCTTCTCATTCAGAATAGTGGGAGTATCATGAGAGACTCGAATACTATAAATTATTTCCATATTAAAAGAGTAATATTCAAAAAAAGGGCAATCATAATCATGCCAAGTTTTATAAATATAATCACTACTTTTTATAGCATAAGTATCATCACAATAATCATCATAAGTAGGAGGCATGCTATCATCATTATAAATTTGCATATCAAAACTTGGGAGACTAAAAATACCATCTTCATTAAACATAGCATCCCCAAGCTTGGGACAAACATTAATTGCAGCAAATATATTCTCGAAAACATCATCTTCATCAAACATAGCATGATAAGCACTCCGGAAATCCACAACTTCAAATGTCAACTTTTCTTTGCGGTAATTCTTGGAATCACCGAAAACCACGTCGAGAGCAATCTGGCCGAGTGATGCAGCCTTCTTTCCTGGAATGACCCCATGGAAACTCATATTGCACTCGCTGAGTCTAGACATCGGAATGCCCATTCCCTTCAACGTCTCCGCATATAGTATGTTCAGGCCACTCCCACCGTCCATCAGGACTTTTGTCAGTCGAGTGCCTTCGACCACGGGGTCGACCACCAGTGCTTGCCTCCCAGGGGTGGCTATGTGCACTGGGTGATCAGACTAGTCGAATGTAATGGCAGTCTGCGACCACTTCAAATAACTGGGCGTCACCGGAGCGACCATGTTCATCTCTCCATTGATGACTTTCAATCGACTTTTTCTCTCAACGTCAGCAAAAATCATTAGAGTGGAATTCACATGGGGATAACCATCATCATCCTCTTCCTCATCCTCAGCCTTGTCTGCTTCCTTCTCCTTTTCCTTGGGCTGTTTCTCTCGGAATTGCTGGATTAGGAGCCGACACTGCTGAGTGGTGTGCTTCGGGTAAATGAAATTACCCTCTTCATCTTTTTTGGTGTGGATGTGACACGGCAGATCCAACACATCATTTCCATCTTGATCGTTTACTTTCTTGGGGTTCCACGGCCCTTTAGGCTTCCCCTTGAACTTTCCTTGAACCACAACCAAGGCTTCACCAGGAGCAGCTGGCTCGGCCTTGCGCTTCTGTTTCCGACCGGAGTTTCCTCCTCCGGCTTCGTGGGCGACTGCTTTGTGCTTGCCACTCCGGAGTTGTTCTTCTTCTTCACCATTGGCGTACTTGGTGGCAATCTCCATCATTCGAGCCAGAGTCATATTTCTTGTCCGGCCGAATTTCATATTCAACTCCCGATACCTGACACCTTCCTTAAAGGCACAAATTTCCTGATGATCTGACACATCCTCTACCGTGTGGTGTAGGGTGATCCATCTCTGGATATAATCCCTCAAAGTTTCATTCGGTTTCTGAACACAACACTGTAATTCTTTCAAACCTGCCGGCCGTTTGCAAGTGCCCTCGAATATTCTGACAAACACTCGGGCGAGATCTTTCCAAGTATAAATACTGCTAGGCGTCAACTGATTCAACCATGCTCTAGTCGAGCCCTCCAACATCAGAGGAAGGTGTTTCATGGCCACTTCATCATTGCCGCCACCGATCTGGACAGCCACTCGGTAGTCTTCAAGCCAAGTGTCTGGCTTTGGACTCACCAGTGAACTTACTGACTCTAGTCGCCAACCTGAAGTTGGGGGGAATCACTGCAGCTCTGATAGCTCTGCTGAAGCACTCTGGTCCTGAGACATGCGCTCTGTTGCTGGTTTGCAGATCTCTGTCATGGCCCTCTCTGTGAGCTCTGTTTCTATCGACCAAGCCCTGAACGAGAATAGATCTCGCATCAAAGCCTGGCTCCCTGGGGTCGACTGGAATACCCCGCCCAACACTGTGAGGGCGTCTATCTTCATGTTGCCGAGGCACGTACGACCCACTCCTTGGGGGAGGCGTGGGCACTCGACGACGATCATCGCGATCGACTCGGTGATCATACTGCTCTCGGTTTCTGTACTGATCTCGTCGATCCCCACGTCCCTCATGCCTCGTGGGCGATCTTGGGCTATGGGCCGACTGAACTGTGTCTGCAGCCACGGATCTGCTATGGATCCTATTCCATGACTGAGATACAACCGTATTTTGTTCTCTCGCCGCCCGGAGCAAGGCTCGGATCTGCACCAGACCTCAGCCAGCTTCTGACTGGGAGGGTTGGATCGACTCCGCTATCCAGGCAGCAGCTGCTAGATTTTGGATCGAGGTTCGGTATACCTGAGTCAGAGGAAGTTGGCGTCGACTGGATTCGGGAGCGCGCTGCCGAGTGCGATCGTCGAGCACACGCTGGAGGTTCTCCAGTCGAGTGCGTTCAGCCAAGTTGGCCAAGCGCGCCTGCTACAAGGCCTGGGCCTCAGGGGTTTCTCCAACTATAGGAGTATGCAGTGCATCCATGTTCCGGCAGCGAAGTTCCTCCCTCTGTTGCGAAGAGAGGGGTTCGGGGCGATACTCTTCATGAACGCGCGATGGATCGTCGTTCCCGTCGCCTCCGTCTTCACGG
The DNA here is from genome assembly GCA_034509565.1 of Triticum monococcum. Lineage (NCBI taxonomy): Eukaryota > Viridiplantae > Streptophyta > Magnoliopsida > Poales > Poaceae > Triticum > Triticum monococcum. The sequence continues at coordinate 733,170,501 of CM067842.1, forward strand.
GTGAAGCCAGGAGGGCTGCGTGGTCCATTGACCATCAGAACTTCAGCCGCTGGGTCACTGCTGTTGCACTCGGATGCGGTCTCTACGGAGCCAGTCGACAGATCGAACAGGCCATAGAGAGTTTCGTCGAGCTCGATCGCCGTGACTTGAGGGGTGGCCGACTGGCGGGCCACCGCATGCCTCACCCATCGCTGAAGCCTTGGCCGACCGGAGCGTTTGCTCCGGCGGGCCGCAGGGAGGGGAAAGCTGCTGGAGTCGACTGATACTAGGTCGACGGCTGCCGCAGGAGGACGCCGCGGACGCACGCGCGAAAGTGCGTCGCCCCGCGGACGGGAGCGCGTCGACGTCGAGTGGAGCCTCCTGAAGCCAAGCGGAGTCGTCGGCGACGAACACGAGCGCGCCGAGACGGATCTCGCGGCCCTCAGCCAAACCTCCGCCTGAAACCATGATGAAGGGTATCGGCAAAATTGCAACTTCTCCAACAAGTCGCTAAGACACCAGCCCCAAGGTGGGCGCCAACTGTCATGAATCTAAGACTAACAATAGAATGGGGGGTAGATATGAGGAGGCAAGATCCTAGCTATGGAGTAGTTGTACACACGATTTTTACGAGTTCAGGCCCTTCTCGGAGGAAGTAACAGCCCTACGTCTCGGTGCCCTGAGGCGGTCGACTGGATTATATGTGTGTGTGAGTTTACAAAAAATGCGAACCCTTGTCCCAGAGGAGGGGGTGGCTTATATAGAGTACGCCAGGACCCCAGCTCTCCTCCATTACATAGGGTTCAATGTTCATAAAGTAGGAGCGTTACTGGTAACGTCCTAAGTAAAGTGCTATAAATGTCCATAAAGCTATGGTTTAAACCCCAACCGTTGCGGAGTGAAGGGCTTCTCATCTTCTGGTGGTCGAGTGAACACATCTTCATGGTCGAGTGGATGATGGTTTCTCTTCGACTGCTTATGATTCTTTATAGAGATGTCCTTGGGGATGGTATGTTGGACTGATCCATGACCCTACCCTAGGTACATAACTTCATCAATGAGTGCATGTTTTTACTTTCTATCATTTTGAGCGCTCCACCAAGATGTATGTGACATGGAAGAGTAACCCATGATCCTAATTGATTGTGCATTTGCATTCAAAAGCAAATTTTAAATAATGCACAAATTTAGGGGGAGCTCTTGCTTATCACATACTTCTCAAAGTGACGATGTATTTCAATCTTCTTATCATTTGTTCAAGCTTTGATCTATATGTTGTCATCAATTACCAAAAAGGGGGAGATTGAAAGTACAACTATCCCTGGCTGGTTTTGGTAATTCCTAACAACATATATCTCATTGAACTAATGCTATTTCAAGATGATCATTTCAGAAAGTTTAATGATTGGCATGGCATGGATTAGGAAAGCAAACCCCTCAAAATGCTACTGACACATATTGGCTCAAGCTCAAGACTCTACATTTTCATTTTAGTGATCTAAGATCACATTGAATCCATAGGAAAAGCCAATAATATTAAAAGGGGATGAGGTGTTGCTTAATGGCTTGCTTGCTCAAAATGCTTAGTGATGTGCTCCAAAAGCCCTCAACCACTTTCTCATATCCACATATGTCCCAAACCAAAAGTCAAACTCGGCCCCACCGAAATTATCTTTCCGGCCCCACCGAGTTCATTTGACATACCCACTACCAGAAACCCTAGTCACTTCGGTCTCACCGATAGGGATCTCGGTCTCACCGAGATGGGATTGCAAACTCTCTGTTTCCCTTCGTAACGTTTCGGTCCAACCGAGATGAGCGATCGGTCCCACCGAGTTCGCAATGCAAACTCTCTGTTTCCCTTTCGTAACATTTTGATCTCACCAAAATGAGCGATTTGGTCCCATCGAGTTTGCCCGACCAACTCTCTGTTTGCCTATTACAGAAATCGGTCCTACCGAGTTTATGTGATCGGTCTCACCGAGATTACATTATGCCCTAACCCTAATGAAATCAGAACCACCGAGTTGACATGTCGGTCCCACCGAAAATCCTAACGTTCACATTTTGAACTAAATCAGTCTGACTGAGTTTCATGATTCGGTCTCACCGAGTTTGGTAAATTGTGTGTCACGGTTAGATTTTGTGTGGAGGCTATATATACCCCTCCACCCATCCTCCATTTGTGGAGAGAGGTATCATAACGTGCCCACATTACCAGCATACATTTTCTGAGAGAGAACCACCTACTCATGTGTTGAGATCAAGATATTCCATTCCAACCACAAGAATCTTGATCTCTAGCCTTCCCCAAGTTGCTTTCCACTCAAATCATCTTTCCACCAAATCCAAATCTGTGAGAGAGAGAGTTGAGTGTTAGGGAGACTATCATTTGAAGCACAAGAGCAAGGATTTCATCATCAACACACCATCTATTACCTTTTGGAGAGTGGTGTCTCCTAGATTGGTTAGGTGTCACTTGGGAGCCTCCGGCAAGATTGTGGAGTTGAACCAAGAAGTTTGTAAGGGCAAGGAGATCGCCTACTTCGTGAAGATCTACCCAAGTGAGGCAAGTCCTTCGTGGGCGATGGCCATGGTGGGATAGACAAGGTTGCTTCTTCGTGGACCCTTCATGGGTGGAGCCCTCCGTGGGCTCGCGCAGCCATTACCCTTCGTGGGTTGAAGTCTCCATCAACGTGGATGTATGATAGCACCACCTATCGGAACCACGCCAAAAATCTTCGTGTCTATATTGCATTTGCTCCCTCGAAACTCATCCCTTTACCCATATGCAATGATTTACATTCCGCTGCTATACTCTTTAGACTTGCATGTGTAGGTTGATTACTTGACTTGTTCTAAGTTGCTAAAACCTGCCAAGACTTAAAATTGGGAAAATGATAGATTTTTATTTGGTCAAGTAGTCTAATCACCCCCCTCTAGACATTCTTTTGATCCTACAACCATAGACATGAACGACGAAACCCCTTCGTTCAATGACCGATAGTGGAACCGTGGACATCCAAATCGGTCCCTATGATTACACGGATGATATTCGAGTAAACCTTTGGTTATCATGTCTTGTTCCCTTTGCTTCGCGATACTTTACAAAACCCGTTGTGCATCGGTATCCTCTTGAGTCATCACCATGCTCACTATATTGTTGCTCCCATTACCGATTTTGTTCTTCTTTCTTGTTGACGTGTTACGCCATCCCCATGACGTAGTCACCTCTGTCTAGCCATACGATGATGGATGCCTTCAAACCGAGAGGGCCCTAAGAATATCTCTCCATCGCCGGAGGAGCAAATCACACTCTCGAGCTGTCCGGACACTTATCAAACTTTCCGGTGAGCCTGAAAGTTGTCGTTATGATCACCTTGTTACAGATGATATTTGAGCAACCCCAAAGCCCACCATCCGGTAGGAAGTGATCGAGACACTCTCATGGTCCGAGGAACTAAAACACATGCTAACACTCCGTGTTATAACAGATGATTTCAGACGATATGATCACATAGTATAAGAAACAAGTATTGGGTCGATTCAATATGATCGTTCTTCTAACGTCATACCCTCAATGTTGTTTTAGGACTATCGTTACATTTAATGATATCCTAATACTCGGAAAACGTGATCACCGGCAACACTTGAGCCCGTCTTAGAGGCGAGACTGGGAACCTATTGTTTACCGTTTATTATTTTACATGTGCATATGAGTTTTTCACTTAATCACATATTCCAGGATCATAGCAGTTATAGCATGAAATATAAACTCTTAATTATGAATAACAGAAATATAATAATGCAATATTATTGCCTCTGGGGCATATTTCCAACACATGTGCCCAAGGAGGCCATGCCTAGCATGAATTTTATATGTCTTTGTGTTTAAAACATTTGAATTGGGCCAGACATTAGATGACTAAGGTTAGATGGTCGGCACCCCTCCCGTTGTCCACGGGCATGTCCGCGCGTGTCCACAGACATTTGGTGCCTTTTGTTTGGCGACTAGCATTGGAGTTGCCCTAATCTGTCGATTGCATAGTTGTCGTTGCGAAAGGAAAACCGCTACATCCCTTGCGAAAACTCGTTGTCATTGTCTCGTTGCTCTAGTTGAAGAAAAACCATAAAGAGGTATGAAGTGGTTTCAATTTTTATGGCTTTTTTGAACAAAAAAGTGTAAAGAACATTTAAAATGTGTGACCATTTTAAGGCAATATATTAATAAATAATAATTTTTCACGAATTTAAAGTACTTTTTAATAATGTTCATTGAAAGATCTATGAATTAAATATTTTATCAAGAAAATAAACTTGTTAGGAAACTTTAATATTCAAACATGAATGAAATATATATTAATTATTTAAAAAATGTCAGCTGATTTTAAGAGGTTCATGAATTTAAATATATTCATGATTTAAAAAAGAGTGTCATAAATCTCCAAAATATGTTAACAATTTAAAAATAAAATAAAAAATAGGAATGGAACCCCAAGGATAAATCAGGTACATAAAACCTGCTAAAAGGAAAAAGGGAGAAAAAGGAAAAATATAAAGAAACCCCCCAAAAGTAGAAAAAATATCCCGAAGAAATAGGAAACAAAAAAAGCAACATACTCGTACATCTAAAGCAGTGTAATTGGACTAGTCAGGCAGGGTCCAATCGGTGGGTTGTAGATCGTATCCTAGCGAAGAATATAATTTTTGAACAAAGAACATGTCCTTTTTGGCGTGTGTCTTATTGCACGCAGTAGGCGCCACATAGTTGCGCCCGTAATTCAATCACATAAGTGATGACCATACTGAACGCATCAATCAATGTTTAGAAATGTACTTGCAATATGCTACACACATGACACCCAGAAAGTGGTTCAACAGGCTTCATTTGGCAAAATTATGGTTCAACAAGTGATGGCTTTACTATTTTTTTGTATTTTACTGTTCATCCGGGCCATGTCCAACTATCATTTGTCTCTCAAGTCAAGTGTTTTCCCTTTAATGCTCTAACTCTTGTATATTGAGAGAAAGTAAGGGCTGGCCTATTTCAGGTTCAATCTCAAGGCCATGTCTCGACTTTTCTTTCACGCAGACACGTCTTCAATTGAGGAGCACAAAATGGGTCCTCAGTGAAGCTGTCGGCGGCGAGCAGGCGCAAACAGCCAACAATCACCACCACCGATCCACGATGGATCGATGGTTCACGTTCACCATACCACACCGGCCGCCCTCGATCGCCCGCTTCCTGCGCCGCACGTTCGGCCACCAACTTGGACGGGGAGGCATGGATCGATAGTGGAAGCACATGCGGCCGCCTCGGCGGGCGCGCCGCACGTGCGACAGTGTGAGTGACTGGCCTCACTGTCCAGCTAGCTCCCCTCCTCCCTCTCCATGATGCTGCACGCACGCACGTAATGCTAGCTACTAGCTCCCGATCGAATATCTCGAGGGCCGGCAGCCATGGACCACGGCTAGGACCGATGGGACGCGCGCGCACGTGAACGCATATGCGGTGCGCCGGTCGCCGGCCGGCCACGCCGTCACGTGCACGTACGCGCGCTCCGGCCCACTTCGTGCCGCAGCTGCCTCCGTCCGTTACGTCCGTCGACTGACGGGCACGGGGGCCTGCGATGATTGGTTCGCCGGAGCTAGCTCGCATATGAGCGTCGATCTTCCGCGAGTCCAGGCATGTGAGCACCGGATCGACAGGCCGGGCCGCTGCTCGCTGCAGGCAGATCGATCGAGCTGCCTGCCAAGAGTCAAATCAGTAGTAATTGCGATCTCCGTGGATGCATATGATCGAGAAAGCTAGCCCTGTGTTATTTTATTTATTTATGTGCGAACCTGAGATCTCAGACGATCGATGGTGATCGAAATGAGCTTAGCTAGGGGTAACTTTTGCTGTTAATCCTGTCCTGGGTAACGCTACCATTTTCAGAGAGGCCATAGCACAGGAGTACCGATTAATTATTGACCATAGATTCTGCTAGCTGAGAATCAGTCATGGATCCATCGACGTCCATATACCAAACCCCTACTTTTTACTGGTAAATGAAATCAAACGCCACATCGGGGGTCATGTATAAATAAACTAGATTAAGGAAATCTACCTGGATATGACGACTGAGGGGGATCGATCGATCGATCGATCGGAGAGATAGATTTGACATGACAAATTAACCATTTGATTAAGCCACTGGATTATGGAGTTGAAAAGGGCGCACGACCAATCAATCATTATCAATCACAAGGGGTGTGTGTATCATATATGTACTGCACAAGCAACTCTTGGTCGGTTAATATTTTTCTCGCCCTTAAAAATACTCCTACACGTACTCCTTTAGTTAGGTCAACACCCTTTGTGGCAATAAGAGCTTCTATCATCCTCCCATTTGCACCCCCATTTGCCGTCCGATGTCGTCACTTTACATATTCGGGGTCCATATGACCTAGCTGCTAATACATACAATATTGGCCCTAATAGGTGTAGTGCTTATCTTTAGTGACCATTTTGTTAAAGGTTTCCACCCTGGCAAAGATGCCGTTGAGCCCTAAACTATTAGCGTGAGATCATCGCTCATTGGCTCGTGTTAATAGTGGTGAGCTACCTTCAAGTGGCGACATGATTACGTGAGGCGCTTCCCAGCAAACAAAGTCTTTGCGGAATCTTATTTTCTTTATTTCTCTTTGTTTCGGCTGTCCAGATAAACTATACCATATATGCTCTCTCTCTCTCTCTCTCTCTCTCTCTCTCTCTCTCTCTCTCTCTCTCTCTCTCTCTCTCTCAAGTGCTTCTGCCTCGGTCTCCAGTTACTTCAAGCATCTCTGCTATGGTATGCATCGTGTATAAGTGGTTCCCCTTTTCAGTAAAAAGCATACATGCGTATACGTAGTGGCATAGTATATGTGATAGCTACGTACACCGTGATAAAGCATTAGTGCATGTGCCTCTGCTGCAAAGGCAAACCACCAATAATTTTCTCTCAACTGCTGCAAAAGTCTAAGTTCGAACTTAACTCTCTATATATCAATGTTTCTCTCAAGCTTCAAAACTATGTCGGGTTTGTCTTTTGCTCAATTGAAAGTTATTTTGACGATGAAGTGTTGACAATTTCACAGAGATGACAGCTGAACATACACAAAATTGGAAAACTAAAATAAATGACTTATTAGCGTATTTAGAACAGGTTAGGGTTAAATATTGTTTTGGAATTCTGTAAAAATGGTTATTTTGGGAAGCTCAGCTAAACATAAGAACCGGTAAGACAAAGAGTTGCTTAATTTTTTGAGAAAATTATCTAGAAAATTTACAAAAACGAATTTATGGGAAAACAAAAGGAATATTTCAAAAGAGTTACTTAAATTTTTGAGAGATAAAAAAATGTAGAAAATGGAAAGTTTTAATTTTGAATATCAATGGGATTTCTAGAATATTTAGAAACATCAATGCACGGTTAAGTCTTTTAGCACCTCCAGTAAATACTGGATAATATTGGGGATGCATGCTTCAGACAATGAGAAGGATGATGTCCCTCATGCACTCAATGATAACATCCCTGATGCACTCCGACAGTTGGATGGGGCGATTACGGACCTCCATGTCGTGTCGGGCGCCGCGTGAGGGGTGTGGGTAATGTCCTGAACCTGTGGTTGCTGCATCTTAACGAAGCCGCTTACGAGATCAATGCGGTCATTAATGAGTTCAAACACCATAGTCTCCAAACCGACCATGGCCGCACTGTTGTTCTCACATGAACAAGTCATCATGAGACCACTATGTTGAGCATGATACACAAGTCACATCACCAAGGAGGTCGTTGATGAGTTCAAACACCGCAGTGTCCTCTAACCCGATTCACACTCTTGTTCACACATGAACACGAAGTCATCATGAGAGCACTGTGTCGATTGTGATACGCAAGTCACGTCACCGAACGAGCATCGTTGGGAGCACAATATGCAAGACACGATGACTATGTCTCTTGTAAATCTGAAACCCCACACGGCCCTGGAAGGACCCTGTCAAGAAGTGGCGTGGCTATGGAATGCCCTAGGTCGACCTTGCTGCTCCTAGGGCCTCGACGTGAACGAGGGACAAAAACTAGGGAGAGATAGAATAATAGATGGAAAGGTAGTAGACTGATTTGTTCAATTGTGTGTCGTGTAACTGGTCGTCACCTCTCATCTATATATATGAGGTAGTTGGACTTTCCGTACAAGAAAAAGACTCAAAAATCCCGTCACGACCTTCAAATCTTACCTAGTTCGGGCAAGTGTGCCCTTAACTTTCGGGTGGCCTACAGGGAGTCTCCAATTAAGCTGTTGCATGATACATACTAAATGTATCTATAGTTTGATAGTTTTCAAGCCCTATCCTTGTTAAGTATGCAATGCATTATCATTTGCTTAGACTCGAATATCAACAGTGTCGGAAGGCCGATTTTGTCTATATGTTTGTGTTTTTAGTGGAAAATAGGCATTTCCCATAATAAGAAAATCCACGAAAAACCGAATAACGTTTTACACCAAGGCAAGACATCTACGAGAAGGAGGCACCTAGGGGTGGCCCCTAGGGCCCACACATAGCTGGCCATGCGGCACCAACCCAGGTCACGTATGACAGGGTGTGTGTGGCCCCTCCCAGGGTTTTTCTCCTGGATTGTATACCATCCCTCCCTCCCCCTCCCCCCCCCCCCCCCAAAACCGGATTATAACATAATTTTTCCACCGACGCAAATTCCCGACCAGAGGAAAAAATTACCTACATCCCTGTTTCAGTATACTATCGAAAGGCAGAACCATCGCCTTCTTTATCAGTATAGATCTTCGCTGCTCCCATGGTGATGTGTGATTAGTCTACCCCTTGGGTTACGGTTTTCTAATCGTAGCTATGTAGCACCTTCTCTCCCATGCTTTAATACAAAGGTCACATGAGTTGTACTACATAATTGTAATTAATATGATGTAAGCTAGCGATGATCTTTTGTTATGTGATGAATTATTACTTTATTATTAAAAAATATATTATGCTTTTGCATGTATTATATATGTATATTCCTCTCTTGTTTATTAGTCAAACCATTGGACAATTTAGATGAAAATCGGTAATGGGAGTGGTGCGCATTTGAAGGGGTAAATCTTTGTAAGTGAAGTATGTCACTAACAGTAAGAGAAAGAAAAGATTATAATCGCATTTGCGTCACTAATGATAAAAAAGATAGTTGATTATTATTCCAATGATGAGCTAGGACTGCAGGGAATATTATTATTATCAGTTGTATGCCATCCTGCTTAATACCTTAGAGATGCATGTCTTGGTGCCGGTCTTTGGCTGAAGCATTAACTATAGATGTTTGCAGACAGATGTTGTTCTATAGATACAGCTGCGCTGACTATATAATATCATCGCAACATATGTTTTGATTTGCCATATTTGTTTTGATCATTCATGTCACGTACCTATGCTTATATTCATGCAAAATTGTTACTTGGAGAGATGCTACTATTGAACATATAAACCCCAGCCCAATTTTCCTCATAAAAGTGACCACCACTTTACATTTAAATGCACTTTTATTTTCTAAAATTAATTATTTCGAAAATATGAAAACACTTACAATCATAAAATGCGTTCATAACTTGTTGCAACTAGCAAACACAGTGAGATTGAAAACCTCGAGATTTTTTGGGGATACAAAAGAAGTTTTAGTTCTCTATTACTCCCTCCGTTCCAAATTACTCGTCGTGGTTTTAGTTCAAATTTGAACTAAAACCACGACGAGTAATTTGGAACGGAGGGAGTACATGATGTTGACTGGAGCTAGGGATGTTGCCTCTATAGGATTGATAACTTGGTTTTTAAATAGAGGGGGAGAATACCACTTGCTGCAAACCTCTGCACTAGGAGGCCCAACAACTAATGGCTAGTGATGGTTCCTTGGACTAGCATTGCATGCTTCTCTTTAGCATGGAGGCTGTCAGGAAGGCGGGAACTCCGGGATGGGTCTCTGAGTAGGACGTTGCAATCCTCTATTTATTGATGGAAGGAACGGTACCCGCCTTCTTTGTCTACAACCATCACGTCGAGGAAAGTGCAAACAACCCCACAAATCCACTTGATTTCACCTGTCAATGTACACAAACTTTGTTTTTATAGAAAAACACACATGTATGTGTACATATATGTAATTGGTTACTTGCGCATATTAACATCTTCATCGCTCATTAAACATGTGATAAGAAACATGCCATGGAAAATTAGGAATCCACATAGTTGGTAGAAGGGGGATGCTGATAGGTCCATAATGAAGAGGGCTGTAAAAGAGGACAAATCTGACATTATGGGCAAAAATTAATGAGTGTACAAAGCATTATGAAATTCGATAATCATATCATAAATTTAATCTTGTGGCGAGGATGCTTCTTTCCATTGGTGAATTCCAGGTAAATATGGCCGCGCAATTCTTTGATGGTCGTGTAGTCATTTTTGAAGCATCAAGGACATCCACTATACATGGGTGAATAGGCAATGCTACTTCTTGAGCTTGTGTTGGTTTTCCCTTGAAGAGGAAAGGGTGATGCAACAAAGTAGAGATAAGTATTTCCCTTAGTTTTGAGAACAAAGGTATCAATCCAGTAGGAGATACACGCAAGTCTCCAATGTTTGCGTCTACACAAACAATCAAACACTTGCACCCGGCGCGATAAAGGGGTTGTCAATCCCTTCACGGTCACTTGCAAGGATTAGAAATGATAGAGATAGATATAAAAGATCACTAAAACGTAAAACAAAGTAAAAACAAATAAATTGCAATGAGGTATTTTTGGTTTTTTTGGTTTATAGATCTGAAAATATATGATGGAAAATAGACCCGGGGGCCATAGGTTTCACTAGAGGCTTCTCTCTTGAAGGAAAATAATACGGTGGGTGAACAAATTACTGTCGAGCAATTGATAGAAAAGTGCAAAGTTATGAAAATATCCAAGGCAATGATTATGAATATAGGCATCACGTCCGTGTCAAGTAGACTGACTCCTGCCTGCATCTACAACTATTACTCCACACATCGACTGCTATCTAGCATTCATCTAGAGTATTAAGTTCATAAGAACGGAGTAACGCCTTAAGTAAGATGACATGATGTAGAGGGACATACTCAAGCAATATGATGAAAACCCCATATTTTTACTCTTGATGGCAACAATACAATACGTGCCTCGCTACCCCTACTTTGTCACTGGGTGAGATCACCGCATGATTGAAGCCAAAACTAAGCACCTCTCCCATTGCAAGAAGAACCAATCTAGTTGGCCAAACAAAACGGATAATTTGAAGAGAAATACAAAGATATCAAATTATGCATATAAGAATTCAAAGAAGATTCAAATAATATTCATAGATAAACTGATCATAAATCCACAATTCATCGGATCTCGACAAACACACCGCAAAAGAATAGTACACCGGATAGATCTCCAAGAACATCGAGGAGAATATGGTATTGAGGATCAAAGAGAGAGAGAAGAAGCCTTATAGCTACTAGCTATGGACCCGTAGGTCTGTGGTAAACTACTCACGCTTCATCGGAAGGGCGATAGAATTGATGTAGAAGCCCTCCGTGATCGAATCCCCCTCCGGCAGGGTTCCGGAAAGGCCCCAAGATGGGATCTCATGGGAACAGAAGCTTACGTTGATGAAAAAGTATTTTGGTGGACGCTTCTGGTTGTTTGGGAATATTTGGGAATTTATAGGCCAAAAATTAGGGTTGGAGGAGTCCCGTAGGGCCCACAAGCCAGGTGGCGCGCCCCCCAAGGGTGCGTCGTGAGGGCTTGTGGAGCCCTCGGGACTCTTCTGGCCCCCTCTCCAAGTTTGTTGGGTCTCTTTTGGTCTAAGAAAAATCATCGTAAATTTTTATTCCGTTTGGACTCCGTTTGATATTCCTTTTCTGTAAAACTCAAAAACAAGGAGAAAACAGAAAACTGGCACTGGGCTCTAGGTTAATAAGTTGATCCCAAAAATAATTTAAAATAGCATATAAAACATCCAAAACAGAAAATATAATAGCATGGAACAATAAAAAATTATAGATACATGGAGATGTATCAAGCTTCCCCAAGCTTAATTCCTACTCATCATCGAGTAGGTAAATGATAAAATAGAATTTTTGATGTGGAATGCTACCTAACATATTTATCCATGTAATTTTTTATTGTGGCATTAATATTCAGATCCATAAGATTCAAAACAAAAGTTTAATATTGAGATAAAAACAATAATACTTCAAGCATACTAATAAAGCAATCGTGTCTTCTCAAAATAACATGGCCAAAGAAAGTTATCCCTACAAAATCATATAGTCTGGCCATGCTCCATCTTCATCACACAAAGTATTAAATCATGCACAACCCCGATGACAAGCCAAGCAAGTGTTTCATACTTTTGATGTTCTCAAACTTTTTCAACTTTCACGCAATACATGAGCGTGAGCATGGATATAGCACTATAGGTGGAATAGAATATGGTGGTTGTGGAGAAGACAAAAAGAAGGAGATAGTGTCACATCAACTAGGTGCATTAATGGGATGTGGAGATGCCCATCAATAGATATCAATGTGAGTGAGTAGCGATTTTCATGCGACAGATGCACTAGAGCTATAAGTTTATGAAAGCTTAAAAAGAAACTAAGTGGGTGCACATCCAACTAGCTTGCTCACGAAGACCTAGGGCAATTTGAGGAAGCCCATCATTGGAATATACAAGCCAAGTTCTATAATAAAAAAATTCCACTAGTATATGAAAGTGACAACATAGGAGACTCTCTATCATGAAGATCATGGTGCTACTTTTAAGCACAAGTGTGAAAAAGGATAGCAGAATTGCCCCTTCTCTCTTTTCTCTCATTTTTTGGTGGGCTTCTTCTGGCCTCTTTTAATTTTTGTAAAGTCCGGAGACTCATCCCAACTTGTGAGGGAATCATAGCTTCCATCATCCTTTCCTCACATGGGACAATGCTCTAATAATGATGATCATCACACTTCTATTCACTTACAACTCAAGAATTACAACTCGATACTAGAACAAGGATATGATTCTATATGAATTCCTCCGGCGGTGTACCTGGATGTGCAATGATCAAGAGTAACATGTATAAAAAATTATGAACGTTTGCCTTACCACAAATACTATGTCAACTACATGATCATGCAAATCAATATGACAATGATGGTGCGTGTCATAATAAATGGAACAGTGGAAGTTGCGTGACAATATATCTCGGAATGGCTATGGAAATGCCATAATAGGTAGGTATGGTGGCTATTTTGAGGAAGGATCAATGGTGGGTTTAATGCACCAATCCACAATTTAACACAAGTATTTGTACCAATCCACAATTAATCACTAGGATGACTCTAATATCACCATCTTTATATCTTAAAACAATCATAAGGAATCAAACTTCTCATATTATTCAATGCTCTTTATATGAAAGTTTTTATTATATCACTCTTGGATGCCCATCATATTAGGACTAAATTCATAACCTAAGAAAATTACCATGCTGTTTAGAGAGACTCTCAAAATAATATAAGTGAAGCATGAGAGTTCAAAAATTTCTATAAAATAAAGCCATCGCTGTGCTCTAGAAAGAAATAAGTGAAGCACTAGAGCAAATTTCCTAGCTCAAAAGATATAAGTGAAGCACATAGAGTATTCTAATAAATTCACGATTCATGCGTGTCCCTCTCAAAAGGTGTGTACAGCAAGGATGATTGTGGCAAACTAAAAAGCAAAGACTCATATCATACAAGACTCTCCAAGCAAAACACATATCATGTGGTGAATAAAAATATAGCCTCAAGTAAATTTACCGATAGACGAAGACGAGAGAGAGGATACCATCCGGGGCATCCCCAAGCTTAGATGCTTGGTTGTCATTGAATATTACGTTGGGGTGCCTTGGTCATCCCCAAGCTTAGACTCTTGCCACTCCTTATTTCATAGTCGATCAAAACTTTACCCAAAACTTGAAAACTTCACAACACAAAGCTCAACAGAAAACTCATGAGATCCGTAAGTATAAGAAAATAAATCACCACTTTTGGCACTATTGTGAACTCATTCTTTATTTATATTGGTGTAATATGTACTGTATTCCAACTTGTCCATGGTTCATGAATAAATAATATAAATTACTTAATAAATATGGTTGAGAAACTCACATAATGGTAGAACTGGAGGCGTCTGCACATCGACCCAGATGTTGATATTACCTTCAATTTCATCTCTGGGACGAATATCAAAGGTGATAACAATATTAGGCTCAAATGCATAAGCCTTGCATAGTGCTCTCCAATTTTTGCATTCAAAATAGGAGTAGGTGTCTGCATTGTATACTTTTATGGCAAAAGTATAACCATGCTCGGTCCTCAAGTGAACTCTCTTTACCTCCATACTTTCCATAGTACTGAAACCAATCTTTTCCAAGACATACATTCTTGCCTGGCAGGGGATACACTAGTAGAATTGTAAAAAAAATTAAAATTATAAGTTGAAGCAAAAGAAGCAGAAGTCATGCTTAATTACAAAAAAGACTTGTCGGTGTGACTTACTGTATCCACTTCGAAAGTCTCATCCAGCATGATGCTGAAGTGCCTACCACCAAGTAGGTGAGGCTTGCCGCACAGCCGCGCTCATCTTCGCAGTATTCGCACATAACGAATTCCCTTTCGTCGTCGGACATTTCCTATGTTCATACTTGAAACATTAATTGAAAATCGACCAAAGGCAACTACCAATAAACTCAACACACAGATCACTATTACTAAATATGCAACGGGTTGACTTTAGGTCTGTCGAGTCTTCCTTCCTAAACTCTTATCTCACGTATATGTTGGGCACTCTCTCTCTGATATTGCGACTGTCGGTGATGGTCGCTACTCCTCCTTTCCCTAGTGCATTACAAATATCTAGCACAAGGAAAAGAAGGAGAAGCGACCCCCACGACAACAGTCGGCATTCTTCTTTTCTCATATATGGTGGACACTCCCTCACCGATTTTTCGACCGTCGATGATGGTCACTACCCCTTCTTCCCCTAGTGCATAACAAAGGTCTAGCACATAGAAAAGAAGGAGAAGCGACCCCACGACAACAGTCGGCATTCTTCTTCTCTCATATATGGTGGAGACTCTCCCTTAGTGATTTTTTGACTGTCATGTATGGAGCCTCGACAAACTTAATTAAAGTCAACTCAAAATGTCGTTTAATTCTCTTTCTAGCAAATCCGGGGCACTCAATATTTCCTACATATTCTAGCACAAGTCATGCTTAAATTCACAGGAAAATCCGGCATGACCTTTGCTAAAATAGGACATATCGAGTGCCTGAAATTTGCCGGAATGGAAATGAATCAACACTCCGGCAAAAAATAGGCCACTCGGAAATGAATCAACACTTCGCGAATGAGCATAAACTGGTGCTCATTGAGTTTTAATGGTTCAATATTGACAAAAACTTTTCAATATATCTTATAACCCAAATATTTTATTTGGTTAAGAAGCATAACTAAATACCCTAGTTCTACTCTATTCAACAACGAGCAGTGGAGAAGGGGGAGGTGGACTTTTAGCTCACCGACTCGGGTGTAGAGGAAGTAGAGGTAGCTCGGATGACGATCACTCCAAGGAGACACGACTCTACAAAGCTTGCATATTCCATCGAGTAAAATTTTAATTAGATCATCAAATCTCATATAGCATTCTTTGATGACAATGTGATAATGTCATAAATTCAACTAGTTCTATTAATTCAACTAGTTCAACTAAGCACTTACTAAAAATAAACTATTTCTATTAATTTTCTTACTAAAAATAAACTAGTTCTATAGTAAAATTTTAATTAGATCAACAAATCTCATATACCTAAATTTTCTTACTAAAAATAAACTAGTTCTATTAATTCAACTAGTTCAAGTAAGCACTTACTATAAATAAAAAAATTAATTTTCTTACTGTAAATAAACTAGTAAATAAACTAGTTCAATTAAGCACTTACTATAATTAAACTAGTTCTATTAACCACTTAGTAAATAAATTATTTCTATTAAACACTTACTAAAAAACAGTAAAAAAATTACATTATACAAGAACAGTAAAAACAATTTAGGGTTTAGGAGAGATGGAGGGAGGAGGGGGTGGGAGGAGGGAGGAGAGAGGAGGAGGGGGACGAGGGCGGTGGGAGGACGGAGGAGGAGGGGGTGGGAGGACGGAGGACAGAGGAGGAGGGGGAGGAGGGCGGTGGGAGGAGGGCTGCCGACGGAGGGCTTGGCTGTAGGAGGAGGGATGGGCACAGTAGGGAGGAGGGAGGAGGGATGGAGGGACTACCACAGTGGAGGAGGAGCGTTAGTGGCTGCGGGCGACGACGGTGGTCGGGGAACGGCGGCGGCGGTAGACGAGAGAGGGTGCATGATGTCTACTACGCAACTTTATTCTTGTAATCACATGTTGGGCCTCCAAGCGCAGAGTTTTGTAGGACAGTAGCAATTTTCCCTCAAGTGGATGACCTAAGGTTTATCAATCCATGAGAGGTGTAGGATGAAGATGGTCTCTCTGAAACAAACCTGCAACCAAATACAAGAAATCTCTTGTGTCCCCAACACACCCAATACAATGGCAAATTGTATAGGTGCACTAGTTCGGCGATGGGATGGTGATAAGAGTGTAATATGGATGGTAGAAATATATTTTTATAATCTGAATAAATAAAAACAGCAAGGTAGCAAATAGTAAACAGGCACAAAAAGGGTGTTGCAATGCTTAAAAACAAGGCCTAGGGTCCGTACTTTTGCTAGTGCAATCTCTCAACAATGCTAACGTAGTTGGGTCATATGATTACCCCTTAAAGTACATCAAAGAATCACTCCCGAGTTCCTATTAGCGGAGAACAAAAGGTAGGAATTGTTTGCAGGGTGCGAAGCCACCTCAAAGCTATTCTTTCCGATCGATCTATTCAAGAGTTCGTACTAAAATAACACAAAGCTATTGTTTCCGTTCGATCTATCCTAGAGTTCGTACTAGAGTAACACCAAAGCATATTCATATTCATAATACTCAATCCACACAAACAACTATAAAGAGACCCTGAAGTTTCCGTCGGAGAAAAACGTGAATCAACCCCTATGCATAGATTACCCCAATATCATCACGGGAATCCGTGAGTTGAATGCCATAACATATATCAAGAGAATCAATAAGATACCCCAATTGTCACCTCAAGTATTCATACCGCAAGACATATATTATGTGTTCTCATCTCTGAATATTCAATCCGATAAGACAAAACTTCAAAGGGTAAAGATTCAATTGATCACAACGAGAGTATAGAGGGGAGAAACATCATATGATCCGATTATATTAACAACGTCCATGATATAAATCACGAGAGAGAGAGAGAGAGATTAAACACATAGCTACTGGTACAAACCCTCAGCCCCGAGGCTGGACTACTCCCTCCTCATCGTGGTGGCCGCCTAGATGATGAAGATGGCCACAAGAGATGATTCCCCCCTCCGGCAAGGTGCTGGAATGAGTCTAGGTTGGTTTCCGGTGGCTAAGGAGCCCTACGGCGGTGGAACTTCTGATCTAGGTTAACCCCGAAGGGTTTCCGAATATTTTAGAATTTATAGTGCAAAGAGGGGGTGCAAGAGGCCACCGAGGTGGGCACAACCCACCTGGGCGCGCCAAGGGGCCTTAACGCGCCCTGGTGGGTTGTGCCCCCCTCGGGGCAGCCCCCAGGTGCAGCTCTGGCCCAATGGGTTCCTTCTGGTCCAAAAAAAATCTCCATAAAGTTTCGCGGTGTTTGGACCCGTTTAATATTGATTTTCTACGATGTAAAAAACAAGCAAAAAATAGCAACTGGCACTTGGAACTGGGTCAATAGGTTAGTCCCAAAAAATGACATAAAGTTGCTCTAAAATGATTGTAAAATATCCAAGATTGATAATATATTGGCATGAGTACTTCATAAATTATAGATACACTGGAGACGTATCAGTGCGGGCAGAGTGAGAGTGGAGTGGAGAGGGGAGAGTGAGGGGCGACCGGTTGGAGAAGATAGGATGTCTTTAGCAGTAGCGCGTGTTGGGATAAAGCACTACTGCTAAACGGCATAGCAGTAGCGCATTTAGGAAACATGCACTACTGCTATACCTAGTCTGGCAGCAAGGTCGTGGCAGTTGTAGTAGTAGCGTCGTTTCCTCTTGACGCGCTACTACTATGTGGATAGCAGTAGCGCGGTCTGCTATAGGCGCTACTGCTAAGTAGCAGTAGCACCTTTTTTTTAAACTATGTTGCTGGTAATATTCTGTCTATAAGGTTTTCCCTAGTAGTGGCATGGTGATGGTGATCGCGTACTTTGTAATGATCTACATTGAGGCTAAGCATTCATGGTCTTAAGAAACGGTGGAATAAGTTGGTTGCCTCCTTCGTGGGTCCTTTATACGTCTCAAACATATCTATATTTTTTTCATGTTCGTGCTATTTTTATATCATTTATGTATAGCTTTGGCATGTTTTCATACAAATTTTGTTGCACTATCCTATTAATCTAGTGCCTAGTGTCAATTGTTGTTTTCTACTTGTTTTTGGACTTTTTAGGATTATTACTTTCACAAAGAGTTCACTAAGATATGTTAGGGAGTTGACAAGCACAGGCCTATGGGCCCCATGCAGTCAGTCCCCTGGCCGCATGCGCCCCTTGGTGCTCTCGCCTCTTCCACATCACGGTCCCCTGAATCTATTTATACCACAAAACCATATACCTAATTATCGGGAATTTTTACAATGCCTCCTGGACACGTTCTAAGATGCCCCAGTCCATAGTCCTTTTTTGGTACACCATCAAAGGGGAAATTGCTGTCGGAACTATCTTCATCAACCTTGCTACTCCAGTGATCATGTGTGTGTAGTCCTTCTTGTACTATGGGTCCCAAATAGTATCTATGTTGCATCTCTTCTCCCTTGTCCCTCAATACAAAGATCACATGAGTTGACCTACACGATTGTGATCCATTTGATGTAATACTTGTTGTGTTTGTTGCGGTATTGATGAATTGTCACTCCATTGTCGGAGTATACATGGATTTCTATTTGGGTTCTTTGACTTCTCTACTGCATGATTTACATAAATATACTGTCTCTAGTCTATTATTCTTGCACTGGCCATGTTTAGATGAATGATATATAAAGGAGTTGTATATGTTAGATGAGTTTAACCTTGCAAGTAATCTACTTAGGGAGGAAAAGAGGAAAAAAGTTTGTATTGTGTTATTGACGCTAAGGATAAAATTACAATTTCTTAGTTGTCTTGGTGATGAACTGGAGATAAAGAGTATACTTTGAGTTGGATGATAGATTTTTTCTTGAAGTGGAGTATTAGAAGTAGTTCGAGTTGGATACCAGCCTATGGACATAAGAATGTAGTGCCTATATGCAATAATGACATGTATGGTTACTCATAAAAAACTATTGTTAGGGCATATTTCTCCCTTAGTGGTTTTGGTGATTGATGACAATGCATTTGTGGACTAATCGTGTGCATTGAGCATTTCATATGATCTATCATATGGCACAAGACAATTCGAGCCCCTCGAAGCTTTAGAGTGTAGACGGTTTTTGTTTCTTACATTTCTTTTTGGTGGACTTGAGTCGTTGGAAAAACCATACTATCAAGAGGGGGTCCGCTTCGGAAAGGTTGGGTGGAATTATCATGTACACATTTTCATTTGCACCCTCTGTGCCCTTCCGCTTCGATGGAGTTTGTCCTTTTGTGGATCAGAAAGTGGGTTGGTGAGCTGCCAGCGGTAGTACCGCTCTTGGAAGCGGTAGTACCACTTATAGGTAGCAGTACCACTTCTAGTACGTACCACGCATACTACCGCCCCCTGCTCGGGTCTCAATTTTCCGTGTAGGGTTCAGAGGTAGTCCCACTGGCATACTACCACTTATCCCTTTTTAGCCTAGTTGGACAAGCGATAGTAGGAGTGGTAGTAGGAGCAGTAGTACAGCTTGTAAGCGGTAGTATTGCGCCTATTTTCGCTGCCACTACCGCTCGTGGCTCTGCTCTCCAGTCTTCCCCTATTTCTGCAACGGTAGTACAATCTGTAAGCGGCAGTACCACCCAGGATGGACGGTAGTATCATTGTAGCAAGACTATCACAATGTCCTACCACCCGGTACCATAGTAGAGTAACCCTAGCGGTAGTACCGCTGGGGCGAGTGGTAGTATCGCTCCGGCGGCACTACTGGCCCGTGGCCTTGTGCCATTACATGTACTCCCTGGCACTACCACTTGGGCAGTAGTACCGCTCCTAGAGCGGTAGTTGAGGGAGTCCTGGACTAAGGGGTCCTCAGGCGTCTGGCCTGTTATTTATTGGGCCGGACTGATGGGCTGTGAAGACATGAAGGCCGAAGACTGTAGCTGTGTCCGGATTGGACTCTCCTTGGTGTGGAAGGCAAGCTTGGCGACCGACTATGAAGGTTCCTTCTTATGTAACCGACTCTATGTGAACCCTAGATCCCCTCGGTGTCTATATAAACCGGAGGGGTTAGTCTGGAAGGGGCATACTCATTACTATAGTCATATAGGCTAGGCTTCTAGGGTTCAGCCATCACGATCTCGTGGTAGATCAACTCTTGTAAAACTCATATTCATCAATATCAATCAAGCAGGACATAGGGTATTATCTCCATAGAGAGGGCCCGAACCTGGGTAAACATCGTGTCCCCTGTCTCCTGTTACCATCGATCCTAGACGCACAGTTCGGGAACCCCTACCCGAGATCCGCCGGTTTCGACACCGAGATTGGTTCTTTCATTGAGAGTTCTACTATGCCGTCGACGAAAGGCTCGATAGCTCGCCTCGTCCTTAAAGACAACATCACTTCTAGGGGAGCTCTGGCTCCGGGCCAAACCCTTCGGTTAGGCGGCTTCACTATGATTGCCCGCTCGGCTGTTGAGCCGACAATGACCTCTCGGGCCACCGAAAACCCCTTTTGCATCAACTTCGATCACTCCAAGCAGATGGATCCGACATAGTTTTTGTCTTTGAACGAACTCCTAGATCGCATCGCTGCTTTGGGAATAGCCATAGACTACGATCGGATTGGGCCTAAAACCAATCAAGGAGAAATCGAGACCCTACCGGTCACCCACGAGATTGCAGTAGTCGTGGAGCAGGACGGCGAGTCTTCGTCTATACCGAAGACGGACTATGATCGGACCGCCTGAAGGAAATATGCCCTAGAGGCAATAATAAAGTTATTATTTATTTCCTTATATCATGATCAAGGTTTATTATTCATGCTAGAATTGTATTAACCGAAAACATAATACATGTGTGAATACATAGACAAACAGAGTGTCACTAGTATGCCTCTACTTGACTAGCTCGTTAATCAAAGATGGTTATGTTTCCTAACCATGGACAAAAGAGTTGTCATTTGATTAACGGGATCACATCATTAGTTGAATGATCTGATTGACATGACCCATTCCATTAGCTTAGCACCCGATCATTTAGTATGTTGCTATTGCTTTCTTCATGACTTATACATGTTCCTATGACTATGAGATTATGTAACTCCCGTGTGCCGGAGGAACACTTTGTGTGCTACCAAATGTCACAACGTAACTGGGTGATTATAAAGGTACTCTACAGGTGTCTCCAAAGGCACATGTTGGGTTGACGTATTTCGAGATTAGGATTTGTCACTCCGATCGTCGGAGAGGTATCTCTGGGCCCTCTCGGTAATGCACATCACTTAAGCCTTGCAAGCAATGCAACTAATAAGTTAGTTGCGAGATGATGTATTACGGAACGAGTAAAGAGACTTGCCGGTAACGAGATTGAACTAGGTATTGGATACCGACGATCGAATCTCGGGCAAGTAACATACCGATGACAAAGGGAACAGCGTATGTTGCTATGCGGTCTGACCGATAAAGATCTTCGTAGAATATGCAGGAGCCAATATGGGCATCCAGGTCCTGCTATTGGTTATTGACCGGAGATGTGTCTCGGTCATGTATACATTGTTCTCGAACCCGTAGGGTCCGCACGCCTAAGGTTTCGATGACAGTTATATTCTGAGTTTATATGTTTTGATGTACCGAAGGTTGTTCGGAGTCCCGGATGTGATCACGGACATGACGAGGAGTCTCGAAATGGTCGAGACATAAAGATTGATATATTGGAAGCCTATGTTTGGATATAGGAAGTGTTCCGGGTGAAATCAGGATTTTACCGGAGTACCGGGAGGTTACCGGAACCCCTCGGGAGCTATATGTGCCTTAGTGGGTTTTAGTGGAAAAGAGAAGGGGCAGCCCAAGATGGGCCGCGCGCCCCTCCCCTCCCTTGGTCCGAATAGGACAGGGAGAGGAGGCCGGCCCCCCTCTCTCTTTTCCCCCCTCCGCGAATCCTATTCCAACTAGGATTGGGGGGGGGGGGGGGAATCCTACTCCCAGAGGGAGTAGGACTCCTCCTGGCGCGCCTCTCCTAGGCCGGCCGCACCCTCCCTTGATCCTTTATATACGGAGGCAGGGGAACCCCAGAGACACAAGTTGATCCATGTGATCTTATTCTTAGCCGTGTGCGGCGCCCCCTGCCACCATAGTCCTCGATAATATTGTAGCGGTGCTTAGGCGAAGCCCTGCGACAGTAGTACATCAAGATCGTCACCACGCCGTCGTGCTGACGGAACTCTTCCCCGACACTTTGCTGGATCGGAGTCCGGGGATCGTCATTGAGCTGAACGTGTGCTAAAACTCGGAGGTGCCATAGTTTCGGTGCTTGATCGGTCGGGCCGTGAAGACGTACGACTACATCAACCAAACGCTTCCGTTGTCGATCTACTAGGGTACGTAGATCACACTCTCCCCTCGTTGCTGTGCATCACCATGATCTTGCGTGTGCGTAGGAATTTTTTTGAAATTACTACGTTACCCACAATGGCATCCGAGCCTAGGTTTTATGGTTTGATGTTATGTGCACGAGTAGAACACAAGTGAGTTGTGGGCGATATAAGCCATACTGCTTACCAGCATGTCATACTTTGGTTCGGCGGTATTGTTGGACGAAGCGGCCCAGACCGACATTACGCGTAGGCTTATGCGAGACCGGTTCTCCCGACGTGCTTTGCACATAGGTGGCTTGCGGGTGACAGTTTCTCCAACTTTAGTTGAACCGAGTGTGGCTACGCCCGGTCCTTGCGAAGGTTAAAACAGCACCAAGTTGACAAACTACCGTTGTGGTTTTGATGCGTAGGTAAGATTGGTTCTTGCTTAAGCCCATAGCAGCCACATAAAACTTGCAACAAACAAAGTAGAGGACGTCTAACTTGTTTTTGCAGGGCATGTTGTGATGTGATATGGTCACGACATGATGCTAAATTTTATTGTATGAGATGATCATGTTTTGTAACCGAGTTATCGGCAACTGGCAGGAGCCATATAGTTGTCGCTTTATTGTATGCAATGCAATCGCGCTGTAATGCTTTAGTTTATCACTAAGCGGTAGCGATAGTCGTGGAAGCATAAAAGTGGCGAGACGACAACGATGCTGCGATGGAGATCAAGGTGTCGCGCCGGTGACGATGGTGATCATGACGGTGCTTCGGAGATGGAGATCACAGGCACAAGATGATGATGGCCATATCATATCACTTATATTGATTGCATGTGATGTTTATCTTTTATGCATCTTATCTTTCTTTGTTTGACGGTAGCATTATAAGATGATCTCTCACTAAATTATCAAGAAGTGTTCTCCCTGAGTATGCACCATTGTGAAAGTTCTTCGTGCTGAGACACCACGTGATGATCGGGTGTGATAGGCTCTACGTTCAAATACAACGGGTGCAAAACAGTAGCACACGCGGAATACCCAGGTTATACTTGACGAGCCAAGCATATACAGATATGGCCTCGGAACACGGAGACCGAAAGGTCGAGCGTGAATCATATAGTAGTTATGATCAACATAGTGATGTTCACCAATGAAACTACGCCATCTCACGTGATGATCGGACATGGTTTAGTTGATTTGGATCACGTGATCACTTAGAGGATTAGAGGGATGTCTATCTAAGTGGGAGTTCTTTAAGTAATTTGACTAATTGAACTTAAATTTATCATGAACTTAGTACCTGATAGTATCTTGCTCATGTATGTTTGATTGTAGATAGATGGCCCGTGCTGTTGTTCCGTTGAATTTTAATGCGTTCCTTGAGAATGCAAAGTTGAAAGATGATGGTAGCAATTACACGGACTGGGTCCGTAACTTGAGGATTATCCTCATTGCTGCACAGAAGAATTACGTCCTGGAAGCACCGCTGGGTGCCAGGCCTGCTGCAGGAGCAACACCAGATGTTATGAATGTCTGGCAGAGCAAAGCAGATGACTACTCGATAGTTCAGTGTGCCATGCTTTACGGCTTAGAATCGGGACTTCAACGGCGTTTTGAACGTCATGGAGCATATGAGATGTTCCAGGAGTTGAAGTTAATATTTCAAGTAAATGCCTGGATTGAGAGATATGAAGTCTCCAATAAGTTCTTTAGCTGCAAGATGGAGGAGAACAGTTCTGTCCGTGAGCATATACTCAAAATGTCTGGGTATAATAATCACTTGATTCAGATGGGAGTTAATCTTCTAGATGATTGCGTCATTGACAGAATTCTCCAATCACTGCCACCAAGCTACAAGAGCTTCTTGATGAACTATAATATGCAAGGGATGAATAATACTATTCCCAAGCTCTTCGCAATGTTGAAAGCTGCGGAGGTAGAAATCAAAAAGGAGCATCAAGTGTTGATGGTCAACAAGACCACTAGTTTCAAGAAAAAGGGCAAAGGGAAGAAGAAGGGGAACTTCAAGAAGAACAACAAGCAAGTTGCTGCTCAAGAGAAGAAACCCAAGTCTGGACCTAAGCCTGAAACTGAGTGCTTCTACTGCAAGCAGACTGGTCACTGGAAGCGGAACTGCCCCAAGTATTTGGCGGATAAGAAGGATGGCAAGGTGAACAAAGGTATATGTGATATACATGTTATTGATGTGTACCTTACTAATGCTCGCAGTAGCACCTAGGTATTTGATATTGGTTCTGTTGCTAATATTTGCAACTCGAAATAGGGACTACGGATTAAGCAAAGATTGGCTAAGGACGAGGTGACGATGCGCGTGGGAAACGGTTCCAAAGTCGATGTGATCGCGGTCGGCACGCTACCTCTACATCTACCTTCGGGATTAGTATTAGACCTAAATAATTGTTATTTGGTGCCAGCGTTGAGCATGAACATTATATCTGAATCTTGTTTGATGCGAGATGGTTATTCATTTAAATCAGAGAATAATGGTTGTTCTATTTATATGAGTAATATCTTTTATGGTCATGCACCCTTGAAGAGTGGTCTATTTTTATTGAATCTCGATAGTGGTGACACACATATTCATAATGTTGAAGCCAAAAGATGCAAAGTTGATAATGATGGTGCAACTTATTTGTGGCACTGCGTTTAGGTCATATCGGTGTAAAGTGCATGAAGAAACTCCATACTGATGGACTTTTGGAACCACTTGATTATGAATCACTTGGTACTTGCGAACCGTGCCTCATGGGCAAGATGACTAAAACACCGTTCGCCGGTACTATGAAGAGAGCAACAGATTTGTTGGAAATCATACATACAGATGTATGTGGTTAAATGAATATTGAGGTCGTGGCGGATATTGTTATTTTCTCACCTTCACAGATGACTTAAGCAGATATGGGTATATCTACTTAATGAAACATAAGTCTGAAACATTTGAAAAGTTCAAAGAATTTTAGAGTGAAGTTGAAAATCATCGTAACAAGAAAATAAAGTTTCTACGATGTGATCGTGGAGGAGAATATTTGAGTTACGAGTTTGGTGTACATTTGAAACAATGCGGAATAGTTTTGCAACTCACGCCACCCGGAACACCACAGCATAATGGTGTGTCCGAATGTCGTAATCGTACTTTACTAGATATGGTGCGATCTATGATGTCTCTTACTGATTTAGCGCTATCATTTTGGGGTTATGCTTTAGAGACGGACGCATTCACGTTAAATAGGGCACCATCAAAATCCTTTGAGATGACGCCTTATGAACTATGGTTTGGCAAGAAACCAAAGTTGTCGTTTCTGAAAGTTTGGGGCTGCGATGCTTATGTGAAAAAGCTTCAACCTGAGAAGCTTGAACCCAAATCGGAAAAATGTGTCTTCATAGGATATCCAAAGGAAACTATTGGATACACCTTCTATCACAGATCCGAAGGCAAGACTTTTGTTGCTAAATTCGGAAACTTTCTGGAGGAGGAGTTTCTCTCGAAAGATGTGAGTGGGAGGAAAGTAGAACTTGATGAGGTAATTGTACCTACTCCCTTATTCGAAAGTAGTACATCACAGAAAACTGTTTCTGCGACACCTACCCCAATTAGTGAGGAAGCTAATGATACTGATCATGAAACTTCAGGACAAGATACTACTGAACCTCGTAGATCAACCAGACTGAGATCCGTGCCAGAGTGGTACAGTAATCCTGTTCTAGAAATCATGCTGCTAGATCATGATGAACCTACGAACTATGAAGAAGCAATGGTGAGCCCAAATTCTGCAAAGTGGCTTGAAGCCATGAAATCTGAGATGGGATCCATGTATGAGAACAAAGTATGGACTTTGGTTGACTTGCCCGATGATCGGCAGGCAATTGAGAATAAATGGATCTTCAAGAAGAAGACTGACGCTGACGGTAATATTACTGTCTACAAATCTCGACTTGTCGCAAAAGGTTTTCGACAAGTTCAAGGAGTTGACTACGATGAGACCTTCTCACCCGTAGCGATGCTTAAGTCTGTCCGAATCATGTTAGCAATTGCCGCATTTTATGATTATGAAATTTGGCAGATGGATGTCAAAACTGCATTCCTGAATGGATTTCTGGAAGAAGAGTTGTATATGATGCAACCGGAAGGTTTTGTCGGTCCAAAGGGAGCTAATAAAGTGTGCAAGCTCCAGCGATCCATTTATGGACTGGTGCAAGCCTCTCGGAGTTGGAATAAACGCTTTGATAGTGTGATCAAAGCATTTGGTTTTATACAGACTTTCGGAGAAGCCTGTATTTACTAGAAAGTGAGTGGGAGCTCTGTAGCATTTCTGATATTATATGTGGATGACATATTACTGATTGGAAATGATATAGAATTTCTGGATAGCATAAAGGGATACTTGAATAAGAGTTTTTCAATGAAAGACCTCGGTGAAGCTGCTTACATATTAGGCATAAAGAACTATAGAGATAGATCAAGACGCTTAATTGGACTTTCACAAAGCACATACCTTGACAAAATTTTGAAGAAGTTCAAAATGGATCAAGCAAAGAAAGGGTTCTTGCCTGTGTTACAAGGTGTGAAGTTGAGTCAGACTCAATGCCCGACCACTGCAGAAGATAGAGAGAAAATGAAAGATGTTCCCTATGCTTCAGCCATAGGCTCTATCATGTATGCAATGCTGTGTACCAGACCTGATGTGTGCCTTGCTATAAGTTTAGCAGGGAGGTACCAAAGTAATCCAGGAGTGGATCACTGGACAGCGGTCAAGAACATCCTGAAGTACCTGAAAAGGACTAAGGATATGTTTCTCGTATATGGAGGTGACAAAGAGCTCATCGTAGACGGTTACGTTGATGCAAGCTTTGACACTGATCCGGACGATTCTAAATCGCAAACCGGATACGTGTTTACATTAAATGGTGGAGCTGTCAGTTGGTGCAGTTCTAAACAAAGCGTCATGGCGGGATCTACATGTGAAGCGGAGTACATAGCTGCTTCGGAAGCAGCAAACAAAGGAGTCTGGATGAAGGAGTTCATATCTGATCTAGGTGTCATACCTAGTGCATCGGGTCCAATGAAAATCTTTTGTGACAATACTGGTGCAATTGCCTTGGCAAAGGAATCCAGATTTTACATGAGGACCAAACACATTAAGAGACGCTTCAATTCCATCCGGGATCTAGTCCAGGTGGGAGACATAGAGATTTGCAAGATACATACGGAGCTGAATGTAACAGACCTGTTGACTAAGCCTCTTCCATGAGCAAAACATGATCAGGACCAAAGCTCCATGGGTGTTAGAATCATTACTGTGTAATCTAGATTATTGACTCTAGTGCAAGTGGGAGACTGAAGGAAATATGCCCTAGAGGCAATAATAAAGTTATTATTTATTTCCTTATATCATGATAAAGGTTTATTATTCATGCTAGAATTGTATTAACCAGAAACATAATACATGTGTGAATACATAGACAAACAGAGTGTCACTAGTATGCCTCTACTTGACTAGCTCGTTAATCAAAGATGGTTATGTTTCCTAACCATGGACAAAAGAGTTGTCATTTGATTAATGGGATCACATCATTAGTTGAATGATCTGATTGACATGACCCATTCCATTAGCTTAGCACCCGATCGTTTAGTATGTTGCTATTGCTTTCTTCATGACTTATACATGTTCCTATGACTATGAGATTATGTAACTCCCATGTGCCGGAGGAACACTTTGTGTGCTACCAAACGTCACAACATAACTGGGTGATTATAAAGGTACTCTACAGGTGTCTCCAAAGGTACATGTTGGGTTGACGTATTTCGAGATTAGGATTTGTCACTCTGATCGTCGGAGAGGTATCTCTGGGCCCTCTCGGTAATGCACATCACTTATGCCTTGCAAGCAATGCAATTAATAAGTTAGTTGCAAGATGATGTATTACGGAATGAGTAAAAAGACTTGCCGGTAACAAGATTGAACTAGGTATTAGATACTGACGATCGAATCTCGGGCAAGTAACATACCGATGACAAAGGGAACAACGTATGTTGCTATGCGGTCTGACCGATAAAGATCTTCGTAGAATATGTAGGAGCCAATATGGGCATCCAGGTCCCGCTATTGGTTATTGACCGGAGACGTGTCTCGGTCATGTCTACATTGTTCTCGAACCCGTAGGGTCCGCACGCTTAAGGTTTCGATGGCAGTTATTTTATGAGTTTATACGTTTTGATGTACCGAAGGCTGTTCGGAGTCCCGGATGTGATCACGGACATGACGAGGAGTCTCGAAATGGTCGAGACATAAAGATTGATATATTGAAAGCCTATGTTTGGATATCGGAAGTGTTCCGGGTGAAATCGGGATTTTACCGGAGTACCGGGAGGTTACCGGAACCCCCCGGGAGCTATATGGGCCTTAGTGGGCTTTAGTGGAAAAGAGAAGGGGCAGCCCAAGATGGGCCGCGCGCCCCTCCCCTCCCTTGGTCCGAATAGGACAAGGAGAGGGGGCCGGCTCCCCTCTCTCTTTTCCCCCCTCCGCGAATCCTATTCCAACTAGGATTGGGGGGGGGGGAGGGAATCCTACTCCCAGAGGGAGTAGGACTCCTCCTGGCGCGCCTCTCCTAGGCCGGCCGCACCCCCCCTTGATCCTTTATATACGGAGGCAGGGGAACCCTAGAGACACAAGTTGATCCACGTGATCTTATTCTTAGCCGTGTGCGGCGCCCCTGCCACCATAGTCCTCGATAATATTGTAGCGATGCTTAGGCGAAGCCCTGCGACAGTAGTACATCAAGATCGTCACCACGCCATCGTGCTGACGGAACTCTTCCCCGACACTTTGCTGGATCGGAGTCCGGGGATCGTCATCGAGCTGAACGTGTGCTAAAACTCGGAGGTTCCGTAGTTTTGGTGCTTGATCGGTCGGGCCGTGAAGACGTACGACTACATCAACCAAACGCTTCCGTTGTCGATCTACTAGGGTACGTAGATCACACTCTCCCCTCGTTGCTGTGCATCACCATGATCTTGCGTGTGCGTAGGAATTTTTTTGAAATTACTACGTTACCCAACACCGCCAACCAGGAAGAGCCGGATACCCACCCGCAAAAGGATGTGACCAGCCCTCCGAACATAGCATCGGACGGCGGTCCTAAACAATCAGAAGATATTCCGGAACCCGGACTGTTAAGCCTGGAAGGTCGTAAGACTCTAGATAATCGGTCAGCCCGGGGTTCAGATTTAATTCCACCCACCCACCCGGATATAGACGCTCTCATGAGCATAAAACAGTAGTCTCAGGAAACGGTCCACCACTTCTGGGCCAGATTCCTCCTTGTCAAGGACAAGATAAAAGATTCGCATGACGAGGAGGCAATATCAGCGTTCTGCAACAATTGCGCAAACGAAGGAATCCTCAAAGCCATCAATCGCCGCCGCATACTGAAATTCGCTGACTTAGCAATCATCATACAAAAGTACAGCATGATGGAGAGCACCTGGAAAACTCAGGCAGCTCGCTGGGAACCGTCAGTCCCAACTCAACTCCCCATACAGGCGAAAAGGGCACACCGCACCCCTAGTCCAACAGTCAAGAAGCACAACACCGCTATGCGGCACGGCACCGTTCTGATGGGATGGCTTGACGGCCCATGCAAAATACATACAATGCCAGATACCGTGGCAACCCACAGCCTTAGAGCATGTTGGATATAACGACAGGTAGCCAAGAGCGGCGAGAACATCCTTATCAAGGACGACCCAAAACGGTATCCCCCAGGGGACGATAACTCAATAGTATTGACGGTCTTTGAGACATTCACTTCAAACAACAAGCGCAAAAGGGCGCTTTTCACGAGCTCGCCGAAGTCTGCCAAATCGCTGCGATAAACCCCTGTAACGAGACGGCTATAACATTCAACGCCAGTGACGAACCAAAGTACAGAACAGTATGGGTGCTAGCTGCGTTAGTCCTCAGTCCCATCGTGGACGGGTTTCGACTTACCAAGGTCCTCATGGACGGTGGCAGCGGACTAAACCTCATTTATGAGGACACACTCCATAAAATGGAAATGGACAGGAGTCACATCATGCAAAGTAACACAACCTTTCGAGGAATTATTCCAAGTCGGGAGGCGCAGTGCGCGGGCAAAATCACACTTGACGTAGTATTCAGCACACCAGAGAACTATCGGTCCGAAGAAATAACTTTCCAAGTGGCCCCTTTCAGGAGTGGATATCACGCCCTATTGGGGCGGGATGCTTTTACACACTTTCAGGCCATACCCCATTACGGGTATATGAAGCCCAAAATGCCTGGACCAAACGGTATAATCACTCTTGTCAGTGATCCGAACATAGCACTCCGCGCTGAAAACAAAACCGCATCCCTGGCCCTGGAGGAGCTTTCCGAAGCCCTCGCGCCTGACGAATTAACTACACTATGCTCCTCGACAAACGCCCTAAATCCACATCCTTTAAACCAGCAGAAGAAATAGTCAAATTCCAGGTCCACCCAACGGACCCCAAGAAGACAGCATCTATCGGAGCTCAACTGAACCCAACGGTCGACATCGCACTACGAGAATTCCTGCACAAAAACTGGGACATATTCACCTGGCACCCTTCAAATATGCAAGGGATCCCACAGGAGTTGGCCGAACATAGCCTCAATATATTAAAGGGGTTCAAGCCGGTCAAGCAATCACTACGGCGCTTTCCGAACCCAAGCAACAAGCCATGGGGGAGGAGCTGGCCAAACTCATCGAGGCCGGATTCATTAGAGAAATCAAACACTCGGATTGGCTAGCAAACCTGGTGATGGTACCAAAGAAGGACAAATCCTGGCACCTGTGCGTTGATTTCAAAGACCTCAACAAGGCTTGCCCTAAGGATCCCTTCCCCCTCCCCCGCATTGATCAAATCATCGATGCCACCGCAGGACATGACTCACTATGTTTCCTCGATGCATATTCCGGATCCCATCAAATCAAAATGAAGGAGTCCGATCAAGCCGCAACAGCATTTATCACCCCCTATGGGCCATTCTGCTTCAACACCATGCCCTTTGGGCTCAAGAACATCGGCGCCACATACCAACGCATGATTCAAACATGC
This sequence comes from Triticum monococcum, assembly GCA_034509565.1. NCBI lineage: Eukaryota > Viridiplantae > Streptophyta > Magnoliopsida > Poales > Poaceae > Triticum > Triticum monococcum. The sequence continues at coordinate 733,202,500 of CM067842.1, forward strand.
CTGGAGAAACAGATTGGCAAAATAGTAGAAGCTTACGTCGATGATGTCGTCATCAAAACCAGGCACGTCGAAACACTAATAGACGACTTACGTCTTACATTCGACAACCTCCAGGCGTATGACATTAAGCTCAACCCATAAAAGTGTGCCTTCGGTGTCCCCGCCGGAAAACTGCTGGGCTTCATCGTTTCCAATAGAGGAATCGAAGCAAACACGGCCAAAATCCAAGCTTTGTCACAATTGGCTAAGCCAACAGACCTTAAACAAGTCCAAAAGCTCGCGGGTTGCGTAGCAGCTCTCAGCCGCTTTATCTCCAGATTGGGTGAAAAGGCACTTCCACTCTATCGCCTTCTATGACGAACCGACCACTTCAAGTGGACGGACGCGGCAACAGCCGGACTAGAGGAAATAAAAACCCTTCTTGCGGGCAATCCAATTCTGGCCGCACCAAATGCCGGTGAACTGATGTTACTATACATATCGGCAACACACCAGGTGGTGAGCACCGTACTCGTCGTCGAACGAGAACAGGACGGACATAAATTCCTGCTTCAGAAGCCAGTATACTACGTATCTACTGTCCTTACACCATGCAAATCCCGGTACCCTCATTATCAAAAAATAGCATATGCGGTCTTCATGGCATCCCAAAACCTCCATCACTACTTCCAGGAGTGTTCGATCACGGTGGCCTCTGAAGTACCACTCAATGACATTATAAACAACCGCGATGCTACGTGCCGGATTGCCAAATGGGCCATTGAACTCCTCCCATTTGACATTACATATAAACCGCGTCGAGCTATCAAATCCCAAGTACTGGCCGACTTCGTCGCCGAATGGATAGAGGCCGAACTCCCTAAAGAGTACGTCACATATTCCAATTGGGTCATGTACTTCGACGGCTCCAAAATGCTGGCAGGGTTAGGAGCGGGTGTCGTTTTAACGTCCCCTACTGCAGACATTGTCCAGTACGTTCTCCAAATACTAAACACAGACTCCAATAATGCAGCCGAATATGAGGCCTTATTACATGGTCTCCGGATGGCTGTCTCCATGGGCATACAACGCCTAGAAGTACGCGGGGATTCCAACCTGGCAATATCTCAAATAAACGGAGATTTCGACGCTAAAGATCCAAAGATGGCAGCGTATCGTAACACAGTCATAAAAATGTCGGCCCGGTTCGAGGGGCTCGAGTTCCATCATGTGGCCTGAGAAAGTAATCAAGCGGCGGATGTTCTTGCTCGTATCGGCGCTAAGCACAACCCCGTCCCACCTAACATTTTCCTGGAAAGGCTATTCAAGCCATCCATTGTGTGGCTGGGGGAAAAGAGCAATACTAGTCCGGAACCAAACATAATCCAAGATCCCAGAAACACCGACATCGTCGAGGGCTCAGCCATCGAAATAACACCACCGGCGCATCTCATCATGGTAGTCATTGCCCCATGGACCGAACCCTTCCTGGCCTACCTCAATAGGAAAGAGATTCCCGAGGACCAGAATGAGGCCCGCTGCATTGTCTGGCATTCAAAGGACTACAAGGTTCATGATGGAGAGTTCTACAAGAAAAGTGCCATCAGAGTCCTTCAACGATGTATATCCTAGGAAGAGGGGCGGCAGCTCTTGGCTGAAATTCATGCCGGGCTCGGCGACCACCACGCTGCAGCTCAGGCCCTGGTTAGAAAGACCTTCCATACAGGGTTTTATTGGCCGACGGCCCGAGCAGATGCACATGACCTTGTCCAACATTTCATCGGATGCCAACTCTTTGCCAACCAAAGCCATATGCCCGCCACCGCCTTATAAACAATCCCCATCACTTGGCCTTTTGCGGTTTGGGGACTCGATATGGTTGGACCCCTTAAATGGGGAAGCCATAAGAAAAAATATCTGCTGGTTATGGTGGACAAATTCACTAAGTGGATAGAGGCTAAGCCGGTCAAAACGGCTGAGTCCGGCCCGGTGATAGACTTCATATCCGGTGTTGCGCACTGTGATGGTGTCCCACACAGCATCATCACTGACAACGGCTCCAATTTCACAGCCGACGAAGTAAAAACCTGGTGTACTAATCTGGGTATTAAACTCGATTACGCCTCCATCTACCACCCACAAACCAACGGTCAAGTCGAACGAGCCAATGGTCTTATTATGAGCGGTATCAAGCCCACACTAGTGCGGTCCTTGAAAAAATCAGACAAGCACTGGGTTGAGGAGCTCGACTCTGTACTCTGGGGGTTGCAGACCACACCCAACCGCACTACCGGATACACACCTTTCTTCATGGTGTATGGCGCAGAGGCCGAATTACCCTGTGATATTATTCACGACTCACCTTGAGTGCGTATGTACGAAGAGAGAGAAGCCGAGCTTGATCGACAGGATGGCCTAGATGCCCTGGAGGAGGAACGCGATGTCGCAAAAGCCCGTTCAGCATTTTACCTACAGTAGGCTCGAAGATATCAAAGCAGAGAAGTACGTGCCAAGACTTACAACATTGGCGAACTCGTTCTACGCCCGCCAGAGAAGAAAAAGGACAAACTCAAGACCAAATGGGAGGGTCCCTTCATAATTGACGAAGTTCTCACCGAAGGAGCGTACCGTCTTCGCGATGCATCAGACAATCGCCTCGAGCCAAACACCTGGAACGCGGCCAGACTCAGAAGATTCTATGCCTAGTGCCAAACCTCGTGTTCGTCCCCCCTCCCCTGTAGTTTCCATTTTTTTTCTCTCTCTTTTTCGATTATTTTCTTCTTTCTTGCTTCAAAGCTTTGGTACGGCTAGACTGCACACCATCGACACATACATCCCTAAATATGTATGTCACTTGTACCTGGGGGCTTCTTGGATAGAAGTTCTTGTCATTCCTTGAGCATTAAGCTCCTCACATATGAGTTTTTCCATATGTACCTCTTATTCGCCACTATATGCATTGATATGACTTAAGTTTTGGCCAAGCTGGGTTGCCTGGCTCCTGTGCTTGTGCCCTACATTCCCGTTAGTTCGGCTAGGGCATAAAGGGAGCACCTCTGCGATTGCTATCGTCGGGTCATCCAGATGTGTACCTCAGACTGGGTGAAGCCGAAATCTAGCGTTCTTAAGGGAATATTCGGTCGGTGAATTAAAGATGTTTTCTTAACTCACTCCATTGTGCACCCCCAGAAGTTATACAAACTATGGTGCTCGCATCACAATTCGGACATGTACATTAAACGCATGCACACCCAGAGAAAGGAACCCTTAATGGAACTATTCTCTCCAGAAGATGTTTCTTACGATATCAATGTAATATAACATAGCTAGCCGGATACAACTTGTCTGTTCAAGCAACTATGACCCCTACGCCTAGTTTTCCAGGCATACCCCGGCCTATTCGGCCGCAACGGTCTTCGGAAACACTCCGCACCTTCGGGTCCGGAGGTTGAAGCGAAAAGGTCTGCCATGACAAATGATATACAATTCAGCTAGATGAGAAAAGTACACAGTCACTTGGACTCGAACACCTCTTCCTCTACACCTTCCAACAGGCAGTCTAACTTACAATCCTGTTGAGAATATTTGGCAGCCACCTCTACTTGGTCATACACTATACTAACAGGAATTTCTTCCCCATTCGGCCCTACCGGCCCGACACGACCCATGTGATTAGGATCCAGCTTGGTATAGCGCGTCTTCACCATGGCCCAGGCCTCTCGCGCTCCCTCTCAGCAGGCGGATATCTTCCACAGCCGGATACGCCGCTGCGCTCCCTTGAATAGCTATACCAGCTTCTCCATGCTTCCTGGAGGGGAGTTGGATGGCCATAAAGCCTTAGCTACACTCCGCATAGGCCGCCGAGCTTGCTCGTGCAACTGCGACAACCCTTGCAGACGACCACTTGATGATTCGGACACCTCCTCTTCGGGGTGGTTCATCAAAACACCTGCAATTACAGCTATATTAGCTACCGTTACCTCCAAACTGCTATAAGATAAAAGCAGCCACGTACTGAATATGCCACCTCATAGCTTCTTGTTCTCCTTCACAAAGTCGGCTAGCTGCGCTCGCACATCTTTCAGTTCTTCGCCCAGTTTGGTGTTCGAATCCTGGAGTTTCTTTTTCTCTTCAACGACTTTTGTCAATACACGCTCGCGCGCTGCTAGTAGCTTTTTGGCTTCGTGTTCTTCGCTTCGAGCGACGTCCAGCTGCTCTCGTACTTGGTCTAACGACCCAACATCAAGATTAGAACCCAGATTCACACTATTGGTGTATCATTATGAGTTTTTGATAGAGGAAACTATTACCAGGAGATGCCTTGTATTTCTCTAGTTCGGCATTGGCAGCAAGCAGCTGTCGCTGACACTTTTCTAGTTCCTGAGCTAGCCGGGTATTCTTCTCCTTAAGCACCTGGTCATACATTGACCCTTAAATCAGTTGTTTCAACCCCTTTAAGTCTTGGGGGCTACTGGCATATGGTTATCATAGTCAGACAAAGCGAATTTACCTGCACATCTTTCAAATGTTGCTTTGTAGCCCTGTTAATCCCATCTCAAGCAGCCCGGATGTATGCATTGGCTGAGTTGAAGGCGTCAAATGTATCTTCTGAATAGCCAGGGTCTTGTAAAATGGCCCGGCGGCGCCGATGATTCATAACACTCTCCACTTCCGAGTTGGTGACGGATACATCGTCCGAGTCCTCGGCTGGAGGACAGTCCGATGTCGCCCCTGCATCAGCCCCCGTCTTCACGACAGGATTTGAATCCTGGTTGTGGGAAGTACGACCACTCAGACCTCCGGATATAGTCCGGCGTGCCTTCTTCCTGACACATGGAAAACGGGAAGGTCACAGTTGGACGTGACTGCTCAGATGCAGGTTCGCGAATTCATACCTCCTCAATGAAGGCACAGCCGTGTCTTCGTTTGCTTTCATCTTAGAAGGCTTGTCCGGCGCAGGAGCCGATCTCTTCGAAATCACCGAACGTCTCCCCTGTGAAGCACGATACAGTGCGGTGGTTGAGGCGGAATAAGAGCACTCTTTTAGAGAAGGTGTTTCTTAATTATTTACATGTGAAGCAGGAAGAAGGCCAGGGTAGTCGGCGGTGATGGCCACTTCTGTGTCATCATAGCTTGTCTGGTAGAACACTCCCCCCACGGGCACCATGAATATATCCGGATACTCTTCAAACCCAGGATCTAGTTCCCGGTTGCGGATCTCCGGCTGTGGGGCAGGACTATGAAGTCCTTCGGTGACCTTCCGCCAGTGCTGTCATAACAAACAGACTTGAAATTTATAAAAAGTAATCCGGAAGGGGAATGAGTGGAATCGAGGGGTCGAAGCTTACCCAACTGGGAGGATTATACATAGAATATCCATCTTTGTGCTTAATATGAAGAAACTCCTCTTCCTCCCCTTTAAAAAGCTCGGCCAATATTTTGGCCAGACCTGTGGGGGTATCCGGACCCTTCCGGCCATAACGGGAGGCGTCATCCTGTCCATTATAGTGCCACATGGGCAACCCTCTATATTGTAGAGACAGAGCCCCACGCACTATGGAGATCGCCAATACCTCGATTATTGTAAGTCTGGACTGAGCAAGCGTCTTTATCTTGCTCATAAGCTGGCAAACTTCTGCGCTGTCATCCTTTTCAAGACTCCGAGGACGCCAACTGTGGCGTTTCTTCAGCAAAGTGCTTGCAAATTCAGGAAGACCCTTTAGAATTGGGTCGGGAAGCGCGACGTCCTCAATATAGAACCATTTGGAAGGGCATTCTTCGGATGCCTTCCTTGGTGTGCCAGATAGATATCCGGTATCAGCGATACGCCATACTTCGGCTCCACCCAGTTCAAATATTGACCCCTCGGGATTACGTGGGACAAGACAGAACAACTTCCTCCACAGCTCGAAGTGAGCCTTGATACCCAGGAATAATTCACATAAGGCAACGTAACCCGCAATGTGCAGAACGGAGGTAGGGGTGAAGTTTTGCAACTGGAGGCCATAGTATTCCAGAAGCCCTCGGAGGAACGGATGAATGGGAAATCCAACGCCCCTTAGCTGGTAGGGAACGAAACATACTCGCTCTCCCCCAGATGGATTGGGGAAGTCCTCTGCCTGAATCTCACCGTTGAAGGAATCTAGCCCCGCTCGAACAGGAACTAGATCTGCGGGGGGAAGAAATCCCTACGTCTGCAGCTCCGTCAATTGACTGTGGGACACTGAACACCTCTCCCACTGGCCTTTCTCTGGGCCGGAACGGGTGGAGGAGCTGGGGGAGCTAGCCATGCTAGAATGGTTTCTCCCAAGCAGTTTCCGGGGATTTCCTCTGTGTGGTGCCGAATGGATCTAGGATCCGATCTCTTTAGTAGGCGCTCTTCCTTGCATGGGCAGGTGTTATCTGCAAAAATACCCTGACCTTCCACCTTCGCTTGACATGTGGGAGGCAAAGTTATTTAACGCGCAGAAGCCAAGGGGAGCGACATGGAACCAATGTCCGAATACATCACTTGGAGATCATTAAAGGAGGAACCATCCTTGCAATGCCGAAGACAATTTGTGTGCCGAACACCTCGCTATTGAAGACTGGTTTGGGGGCTATTGAGGGAGTCCTGGACTAAGGGGTCCCGGGTGTCCGGCATGTTATCTATTGGGCCAGACTGATGGGCTGTGAAGACATGAAGGCCGAAGACTGTACCCTTGGTGTGGAAGGCAAACTTGGCGACCGACTATGAAGATTCCTTCTTATGTAACCGACTCTATGTAAACCCTAGATCCCCTCGGTGTCTATATAAACCTGCGGGGTTAGTCCGGAAGGGGGATACTCATTACCATAGTCATATAGGCTAGGCTTCTATAGTTTAGCCATCACGATCTCGTGGTAGATCAACTCTTGTAACACTCATATTCATCAATATCAATCAAGCAGGACGTAGGGTATTACCTCCATAGAGAGGGCCCGAACCTGGGTAAACATCGTGTCCCCTATATCCTGTTACCATCGATCCTAGACGCACAGTTTGGGACCCCTACCCGAGATCCGCCGGTTTTGACACCGACAATAGTACCGTATGCGGGTTGTGGGATGTGTAACATTTGGATTGGTTCCCCACTATATAAAGGGGGTCTTCTTCCCCAAGAAGACCACCTCTTCCTCCTCCAAAACTCCATTATTCCTCAAAAGCTCATTTTTGCCCGATCTCGCCCCCTAGCCAATCAAACCTGTTGATATTCGAGGGATTGGTTGAGAAGGCCCCGGTCTACATTTCCACCAAGAGAAATTTGATTCCCCCCACAAATACCTCGCGAATCTTGTTACTCTTGAGTGTTTGAGCACCCTAGACGGTTGAGGTCACCTCGGAGCCACAATCCATTATGGTGAAGCTTCGTGGTGGTGTTGGGAGCCTCCAATTCGGTTGTAGAGATTGCCCCAACCTTGTTTGTAAAGGTTCGGTTGCCACCTTCAAGGGCACCACTACTGGAATCACAGCATCTGCATTGTGCAAGGGCGTGAGGAGAATACGGTGGCCCTAGAGGCATAACACTAACACCAGCTCCTAAATCACACAAAGCAGTTTTCACATAATTCTTTTTGATGGAGCAAGGTATAGTTGGTATTCCCGGATCTCCATGTTTTTAGGTACTCCATCTTTAAAAGTGTAATTAGCAAGCATAGTGGAGATCTCAGCTTCCGTTATTTTTCTTTTATTAGTGATGATGTCTTTCATATACTTTGCATAAGGAGGCATTTTCAAGATATCAGTCAAGCGAGTACGCAAAAAGACTAGCCTCAGCATTTCAGCAAAGCGTTCAAATTCTTCAACATCATTCTTTTTAGTTGACTTAGGTGGAAAGGGCATTGGTTTTTGAACCCACAGTTCTCTTTCCTTACCGTGTTTTCTAGCCACAAAGTCATTTTTATCATACCCTTTATTCTTAGGTTGTGGGTTATCAAGATCAACTGGTGGTTCTATCTCGACATCATTGTCTGGTTCTTTATTATTATTAGGTTGAGAGTCTTCATGAACATCAGCATTATCTTTTTCATTATCACTAGGTGAATGTTCATTACCAGACTGAGTTTCAGCATCAGAGATAGAAGTTTCATTATCATTGTCAGGAGGTTTTTCTATTTCAGGTTCACTAGGAGCATGCAAAGTCCTATCAATTTTCTTCTTCTTTTTCTTTTTAGAAGAACTAGGCGCAGTGGTGTTGTTCCTTTGTGAATCCTGTTCAATTCTTTTTGGGTGTCCCTCAGGATAAAGTGGTTCCTGAGTCATTTTACCTCCTCTAGTTGCAACTCTGACAGCAAAGTCATGTACATTATTATTATTCATTTCATCAAGCAACTCTCTTTGATATTTAGCAACTTGTTCTAACTGGGTTTGTACCATAGAAGCATGCATTCCAACACCTCTAACATCATTTGAGATTCTAAATAACAAGTCACTCAAGCGAGCAATCATATCAGAATTGTATTTCAATTGTTTCATAACATTTGCATTGAAGTGGTATTGTTTTCTAATATAGTTTTCAAACTCATGAAGGAATTGACTAGGATGCATATTGTGAGGATTGTCATTATCATTGAAATTCATAAGAGAATTTACCTCTACCACCTTAGGAGGTGGTGGTGTATTAAGCCCATGTATTTCTTCAATAGGAGGTAAATTTTTAACATCCTCAACTTTAATACCTTTTTCCTTCATAGATTTCTTTGCCTCTTGCATATCTTCAGGACTGAGATATAATATCCCCTCTTCTTCGGAGTGGGTTTAGGCGGTGGTTCAGGAATAGTCCAATCATCATAATTTTTCAATATATTATTCAACAATTCTTCAGCTTTCCCAACAGTTCGTTCCCTAAAAACACAACCAGCACAACTATTTAGGAAATCCCTAGAAGCATCAGTTAGTCCATTATAGAAGATATCAAGTATTTCATTTTTCTTAAGAGGATGATCAGGCAAAGCATTAAGTAATTGAAAAAGCCTCCCCCAAGCTTGTGGGAGACTCTCTTCTTTAATTTGAACAAAGTTAAATATTTTTCGTAAAGCAGCTTGTTTCTTATGAGCAGGGAAATATTTTTCATAGAAGTAATAAATCATATCCCGGGGACTACGCAAACAACCAGGAGCAAGAGTATTGTACCAAGCTTTAGCATCACCCTCTAATGAGAAAGGAAATAATTTGAGAATAAAGTAATAGCGAGTTTTCTCATCATGAGCAAAAAGGGTGGCTATGTCATTCAACTTAGTAAGATGTGCCACAGCAGTTTCAGTTTCATAACCATGGAAAGGATCAGATTCAACCAAAGCAATTAACTCTGGGTCGATAGAGAATTCATAATCCTTATCATCTATAAAGATAGGTGAAGTAGCAAACTTAGGATCATACTTAGCATTCAGAGATTTTTCTTTATACTTGCATAATAATATCTCTAGGTCATCTCTATCCCTACAAGCAAGAATATCTCTAGTTGTCTCCTCAATCATAACATATCCTTCCGGTACCTTAGGCAATTCATATCTAGGAAGGCTAGTTCTAGCAGGTGTTTCAGGAGATTCAGTTTCAAGCTCATCATCAGATTCAACAACATCATGTTGTATGATACGTCTCCAACATATCTATAATTTTTTATTGTTCCATGCTATTATATTATCTGTTTTGGATGTTAATGGGCTTTATTTTACACTTTTATATTATTTTTGGGACTAACTTATTAACCGGAGGCCTAGCCGAAATTGTTGTTTTTTGCCTATTTCAGTGTTTCGTAGAAAAGGAATATCAAACGGAGTCCAAACAGAATGAAACCTTCGGGAACGTGATTTGTGGAACAAACGTGATCCAGAGGACTTGGAGTGGATGTCAAGCAATCAATGAGGTGGCCATGAGGCAGGGGGCGCACACACCCCTCCTGGCGCGCCCTCCACCGTTGTGGGCCCCTCGTTGCTCCACCGACCTACTTCTTCCTCCTATATATATATCTACGTACCCCACAAACATCCAGGAGCACCACCAAAACCTAATTCCACCTCCGCAACCTTCCGTACCCAAGAGATCCCATCTTGGGGCCTTTTCCGGAGCTCCGCCGGAGGGGGCATTGATCACAGAGGCCTCTACATCAACTCCATGGCCCCTCCAATGATGTGTGAGTAGTTTACTTCAGACCACCGGGTCCATAGCTAGTAGCTAGATGGCTTCTTCTCTCTCTTTGGATCTCAATACAATGTTCTCCACGATTGAGGGAGTCCTGGATTAGGGGGTGTCCGGATGGCCGAACTATACCTTCAGCGGGACTCCTGGACTATGAAGATACAAGATTGAAGACTCCGTCCCGTGTCCGGAAGGGACTTTCCTTGGCGTGGAAGGCAAGCTTGGCAATGCGGATATGCAGATCTCCTACCATTGTAACCGACTCTACGTAACCCTAACCCTACCCGGTGTCTACATAAACCGGAGGGTTTTAGTCTGTAGGATAACATACACATCAACAATCATACCATAGGCTAGCTTCTAGGGTTTAGCCTCCTCGATCTCGTGGTAGATCTACTCTTGTACTACCCATATCATCAATATTAATCAAGTAGGACGTAGGGTTTTACCTCCATCGAGAGGGCCCGAACCTGGGTAAAACTTCGTGTCCCTTGTCTCCTGTTACCATCCAGCCTAGACGCACAGTTCGGGACCCCCTACCCGAGATCCGCCGGTTTTGACACCGACATTGGTGCTTTCATTGAGAGTTCCTCTGTGTCGTTGCCGTCAGGCTCGATGGCTCCTACGATCATCGATAGCGATGCAGTCCAGGGTGAGACCTTCCTCCCCAGACAGATCTTCGTCTTCGGCGGCTTCACACTGCGGGCCAATTCACTTGGCCACCTGGAGCAGATCAAAAGCTACGCCCCTGGCCGTCAGGTCAGATTTGGAAGTTCAAACTACACGGCTGACATCCGCGGGGACTTGATCCTCGACGGATTCGAGCTACTGGCAAGCGCGCCACACTGTCGCGACGAGCATGATCTAGCTCACCACCGAACAGTGCCCTGGAGGCCGCACCCGCATCGCCTCCGATCCTTAATTCGGAGCCAACTGCGCCGATCGAGGATGGGCGGTTGGACGCCGCCTCGGGGGCTGCAATCCCAGCAGCGATTGAGCCGAACACCAGCCCCGCACTCCGCGAGACTCGTGACTCCAAGGAGCCGGACTCCTTTCCAGACTCCGAACCCTCCGCGCCCCGGCCAATCGAATCCGATTGGGCGCCGATCATGGAGTTTACTGCCGCGGACATCTTTCAGCACTCGCCTTTTGGCGATATTCTGAAGTCACAGAAGTCTCTCTCTTTATTAGGAGAGCCCTGGCCGGACTACGGCCAGCAAGGTTGGGATTCGGACGATGAAGAAACTCAAAGCCCACCCACCACCCACTTTGTAGCCACTGTCGACGACTTAACCGACATGCTCGACTTCGACTCCGAAGACATCGACGGTATGGACACCGATGAAGGAGATGATGAAGAACCAGCGCCTACTAGGCCCTGGGAAGCCACCTCGTCATATGACGTATACATGGTGGACGCACCAAAAGATGACGATGAGGAACAGAAGGACGCACCGAAGGCTTGTTCCCTCGAAAAGCAGTCAAAGCGGCGACGCAACCGCCGCCCCAAATCCCACCTCGATAGAAATAGCGATCACACAGACCCAGCATTGGAGCAGGGCGAACCGCTGCTGGACAACGACAATCCGGAAAATCAAACCGAACAAACAAATCCTATCAAGGATAATGGCCCGGACGACATAACGCCGGACAGACACCCGGAGCAGAAGACTGCCCGTAAAAGGCTTGTTGCCACCGCCAGGAGCCTGAAAAAACAGAAGCAATGGCTCAAGGCCGCGCAAGACACACTCCAATTCAGATGGAGTAAAATACTCAGCACAGCAGCAAGGTACGGCGACAATCGCCCCTCCAAGAGCTACCCAAAGCGGAAGCTGCTGCCCGAATTTGATGAGGAGGCCTCAGAACCTCCACAACCAAATATCAAAGCAGCCAACTGGTCGGATAGACGACCCCTCTACCAACACAGAGCGGCATACAACGCCACTCACAACACAATACGCGACCCATGTGAGGGCTCGCACCCAAAGGACGGTGCAACAAGATCCATATATGGACCACGCAAGCGCGCCCCAGCATACAATGCAACACAACAAACACCCGAACAACGCGGTACACCCAGCTACAGGGGTGCCGCACACCCCCTGTGTTTCACCGATTAGGTGCTGGACCATGAATTTCCCGAGGGATTCAAACCCGTAAACATAGAGGCATACGACGGAACAACAGACCCCAGAGTCTGGATTGAGGACTACATCCTTCACATCCATATGGCTCGAGGAGACGATCTCCACGCCATCAAGTACTTACCCCTCAAGCTCAAAGGGCCAGCTCGTCACTGGCTCAAAGGCCTCCCTGAAAGCTCCATTGGAAGTTGGGAAGAACTCGAAGATGCCTTTCGGGCAAATTTTGAAGGGACTTATGTCCGACCTCCGGATGTGGATGATTTGAGTCATATAACTCAACAGCCCGGAGAGTCAGCCCGAAAGCTTTGGAACATGTTTCTTACTAAAAAGAACCAGATTGTCGACTGTCCGGACGCCGAAGCCTTGGCAGCTTTCAAGCATAGCGTCCGCAACGAATGGCTCGCCAGACACCTCGGCCAAAATAAGCCGAGAACGATGGCCGCATTAACAAACCTCATGAACCGCTTTTGCGCGGGTGAGGACAGCTGGCTAGCTAGATGCAGCACCAGCGACCCCAGTACATCCGAAGTTAGAGATGGAAACGGGAAATCATGGCGCAACAGCAATAGCAAACCCCGGATTAAAGAAGATAGCACGAAGGGCAAGACAGTAAATGCTGAATTCAAAAGCTCTCGGCCAGGTCAAAAGCCACCCCCTAAAGGCACCAGGGACGAACTGTCCAGCCTCAACAAAATTCTGGACAAAGTATGCCAGATCCATAGTACCCCTGGTAAACCCGCTAATCATACCCACAGAGAATGTTGGGTCTTCAAGCAGTCCGGCTAGCTCAACGCCGTACACAAGGGGGAAGATACACCAAGTGAAGACGAGGACGAGCCTCCCAAACAAGACATGGCGGAACCAAAGAAATTTCCACCAGAAGTCAAAACAGTAAACGTGTTACATGTGATCAGGGAAAAAAAACAACACGACACTCCTAGGAAAACATACCCAAATGCCTGTCACCGCGAAGTCCTGCCACTGGTCATCTCAACCGATCACTTTCGACCATCACGATTACTCAGCAAGTATCCGACACGCAGTATGGGCTGCCCTGGTATTAGACCCAGTAATTGACGGATATCACTTCACACAAGTCTTGATGGACGGCGGCAGTAGCCTAAACCTAATATATCAGGATACAATCCGCGGGATGGGGTTAGACCCAACACAAATTCGCTATAGCAATACTACCTTTAAAGGAGTAACGCCAGGCCCAGGGGCTCGTTGTACGGGCTCCCTCTCATTACAAGTTACATTCGGCTCCCCCGATAACTTCTGTCGCGAGCATTTAAATTTCCACATCGCTCCATTTCAAAGTGGCTATCAAGCATTGCTCGGACGAGAAGCTTTCACTCGCTTTAATGCAATACCACACTACGCCTCCCTCACACTCAAGATGCCCGGTCCATGTGGCATCATTACAGTGCACGGAGATATCAAGCGCTCTCTGCGCGCCGAAGAGAGTGAGGCTGCCTTGGCAGCCGAACATTAAAGACGTACGAACCAGCGATCGAGTTCGGCACCGCTATTTACACCGAATAAGCGATCACACCCCTATTTGTCAATACAAGGGTCTCAACGCGCACAAACAAGTGGCAATTTCTTATCATCTTCAATTATACATGGTTTCTTTAAAAACTATCTTTTTGCACGACAACTTTTTCACCTAACTTCCTCTCTTTTACAGACGATCATCGTGCTACACCCGTCCAGGATACGGCACAACGGAGACACAGGCGCAGACGTGCAGCAGGGACCCGCTCAAAGGATTCTTTTTAGATTAAGACCCTGCGTAAACCTTTTTTACTGTCTCTTGTTGATACATATCCACCATTGTGAAGGATGCTGACGTCTTGGCATGTGGCCACGCCAGAACAATGCACGTACCTGGACACAAGGGGCTTCTTACAAGAGCCATTATTTAGGCCCGGTTTATACCACAAAGACCGAATACCTTAGGGAGTGTGGCCCTATATGCATCAGCTCCGAATCATTGTCTTTGGTCAAATGTTGGGTTTGCCCGGCTCCTGTGTTTTGGTGCCTTACATTCCGGTTTACCGGCTAAGGTAGCACCAGGAGAACTACTGCGATTGTGCCCTGGTTCATCCGGATGAGCACCTCAGTAGAGAAAGCCAAAAACTGACTGTCATGATATAACATGAGACTGGTCAACCACTCGATGACCTGTGGGAATGTTAGAATTCCTCCACCTTAACGAAGGGTCATTTTTCGGCCAGGCATGTACGCACCCCGAGATAGGGAGAGTGCGGAGCCACCAGGGGCTATCTAGTAGCCCCACTGTCAAACTCCTATGGCTAAGTGAAAGTGTTAAAGCATTATAGTCCGGTTGCCTCGCTCGCTCCGCTATCACCTCCTTAATAGGACCAAGACATTGGGTTAAGTGTGAATGCGTGTTTTTGCTAGCACCTTCGCATTATATGCGTGGGGGTTGAAGCCGACGACTGCAATCTTTCAGGTTATACACACGTATACAAAAACGGCCGCCCAGGAGGCACCATATTACTTTCAGGCAAAAGTATAAAAATAGCCTTACAGAAGTCTTTAAAAGCATTTCGCTTACAATGAGATTACATATCACTCAAACATAATATTTTTTGAGCACTGGGTCTCTACCAAATGGCACCCTCAAGAACTTCTTCAACGTAGTGCTCAGCAGCCTTTCGACCTATGGACGAATCCCGTGCTGCAACATTGGTAGCATCCATCTCTGCCCAGTATGCCTTGACACGGGCAAAGGCCATCCGTGCGCCCTCTATGCACGCCGACCTCTTCATCGCATTAATGCGCGGCACCACGTCCAGGAACTGCTGCATCAAGCTGAAATAGCTGTTCGGTTTCGACCTTTCCGACCATAGCTGATCCACAGCGGACCTCATTGCGAGTCCGGACAACCTATTTAGTTCGGCCCATTCGGCTAATTGGTTAGTCAATGAAAGTGGACGCTCGGGAGTATGGAATTGTCTCCAAAATAGCTGGTCTACTCCATGGTCCGTTTGACCTTGGAAGTACTTGGCCGCATCGGCAGCGCTCGCCGCCAAATCCATATACACATCCTCCGAGCTCCACAGCCGATCCAGAGGGGCATACCGTGGATCTCTGAACTTCCTCCGCAACATAAAGGATTTCCCAGCTACAATATCCCCGGCTTCCCGCAGCTCCTCTGTCTTTGCCCTCATAGCAGAGCGGAGGTCTTTTCTCGTCGCAGCAGCCTTCTCAAGGTCCGATGCCTTAGCCTGGTTTTCCTTTTCAAGAACCCGGCAACGGGCGGCGGCGGCTTTTAATTCTATGGCCATCTTGGCCATCTTGTCTTGGCTTTCGCCATGTGCGGCCTTCTCGGCTTGCAACTCTTCGGCCGCCTTCAGAGCAGCCGCATTACCCAACCTCGCTTGTTCCTTGGCTCAGGCAAGTTCCGCCCGCAAGGCTTCAAAAGTGGCAGCTCCATCTGCAGTCACAGCATATTAAAGATACTGGCATTATGCTGCTCTTCCTATGTGACGTTTACCAGATATAGACACTTACCATGTGCCTCATCAAGCCTTTTGTTAACAAGCTTGATGTCGGCGTCTGCCGCATCCAACTGGCATTCTAAATGGGCAAACTCGCTAGTACGGCTAGCCACCGAAGCTTCCATCACCTGCACATAGAGGCGGTATGGTTATTACCTGGGAATTTGATCCTCTGTTCGTCGTCATTTCCGACGACAACCAGAGTCTCAGAGGCTACTATCTACACAGGGCACACCTAGCATGTGCAGGACTATCATACATTCTGTTACGTACCTCAAAGCCTATCAGTAGACTCATAACAGCTTCATGCAATCCGCTATCGGCGGACGATATTCTCTCCATCACCGTATTCATCAGCTCACAGTGTTCATCTGAGATTGCCGCTCGCCCCACCAAATCCCTCAGAACATCAGATCGCACACTAGACGGTGTCAGACTCTTTTGTCTGCTCTCTTCGGGAGCCGGACACTGGGAGCTTCGGGGGTCAATGGGATTATCTTCTGGCCTCATCGGACTCGGAGAGGCCCTCCGCGATGGCACTTCAGGGTCGCCCGCTTTCGGAGCGGAGGAGTCCAGAGGAGGCGTTTCGCTCTCCATCATCTCTGGAAGAAGATCCCCCGAAGACGAGCTCATTTGAGAGGGGCTAACGCCCGAACTGCTAAGATATATGCAGCGGTTATTTTCTCAGAAGAATAAGATGGCATATTTGTACTGTTAAAGTATTCCGGGTCACTTACGACTCGCGGGAGAATTGATCCCCCCGCGGACTTTGTGCGGCAACAGCACCCCCCAAGGTAGGACCCTCGGTGGGAGACTTCTTCTCCCATTTGGAAGCTTCGGCTTCCGAATCCCCGGGCGAGGTCCTTTTCCTCTTCCGGTCGTCTTCCTTCATGGAGACGCCCGCTCCCTCGGTTAGAATGGGCAGTGTTGGGGGCCCGCGTCTGCCCTTACTGTCCTCCGCAGTATCTTCCCTCAAGGGCTCCGGGAAAGGTGTGATCTGGAGCATCTTTTCCAGGACCGGATTTTCCAAACCCTCAGGGAGGGGGGCCGAACACCGAATCAACTTTGCCTTCGCTAGCCAGTCCTGATTAGAAATCGAATTCTCAGAAATAACTTCGTAACAACTGAGAGACAGTATGTTCGGCCGGAAGATTCCTTACTTGTTCGGTGGTGCGGGTACTACTCAGGCCCACATCCTCGGTGATTTTCGGACACTCTACCTGAGGTCCGAAGAATGACTTGTACATCTCCTCGTGTGTCAAACCGAGGAAATTTTGAATGACACGCGGTCCCTCGGGATTGAACTCCCACAAGCGAAGGGGGCAGCGTTTGCAAGGTTGGACTTGGCGAACCAGCATAACTTGTGCTACCGCGACCAAACTAAAATCTCCATTGAAGAGATCTCGAATGCGGCTTTGCAGTATAGGCACATCCTTGGTTGGACCCCAGCTCACACCCCTGCTGATCCATGACATCGGTTGTGGTGGAGGGCCCGAGCGGAAAACAGGGGCGGCCGCCCACTTGGCGCTTCTAGGAGCCGTGATATAGAACCACTCCTGTTGCCACAATTCAGGCACCTCCAGGATGGAACCTTTGGGCCATGAAGCTCCCGTCATCTTGCGTACTGAGGCACCTCCACACGCTGCATGTTGCCCCTCGACCATCTTCGGCTTCACTTCAAAGGTCTTGAGCCACAAGCCAAAGTGAGGGGTGACCCGGAGGAAGGCCTTGCACACGACAATAAATGTCGTGATTTGAAGAAAGGAGTCCGAAGCTAGATCATGGAAGTCTAGCCTGTAATAAAACATCAAACCCCTGACGAAAGGATCCAGAGCAAGGCCTAGACCTCGGAGGAAGTGGGAAACGAACACGACGTTCTCGTTGGGTTTGGGGGTGGGGACGACCTGCCCTCGGGGAGGCATCCGATGCAAAATCTCGGCGGTCAGATATTTGGCCTCCCTCAACTTTTTGATGTCTTCTTTCGTGACGAAGGAAGGCACCCATCGGCCTTGAAGGCTAGATCCGGACATGATTGAAGGTTCGGAGCACCTGACCTGAACTTTGGGCGCTTGAGCTTGAGGTGGGGGAAGGATTCGATTGAGCATAGGAGGGAAAAATAAAAGCCTGGTCCCTTTATAAAGAGGGTGAATATCAAGCATCCTCTCCGTGTCCGCTTGGGCTTGCCTATAATATAGGAATCCTAGAAGCAGTTGCGTTACCCACGCCCGTATTGATGAGAATCCCGAAATAAGGGGACACGATCTCTGCTTTAACAAGACGTGCCAAGGAAACCGCCTCGCATAACACGCTGAGATGGGACAATAAAACGGTTCGAATAAAAGCTTGGCCATGGTGTGATGTCACACTACAGAATACGTCAGCAGATTAAATTTGTGTAAATATTATTCTCTCTATGGCAATATGTGGAAACTTACTTTGTAGAGCCGGACACTATCTTTGTGTTTGAAATCTTCTATGAAGTACTTGGAGGAGGAACCCGCCTTGCAATGCCGAAGACAATCTGCGCGCTGGACTCGTCGTCATTAAAGCCTGGTTCAGGGGCTACTGAGGGAGTCCTGGATTAGGGGGTGTCCGGATGGCCGAACTATACCTTCAGCCGGACTCCTGGACTATGAAGATACAAGATTGAAGACTCCGTCCCGTGTCCGGAAGGCACTTTCCTTTGCGTGGAAGGCAAGCTGGCGATGCGGATATGCAGATCTCCTACCATTGTAACCGACTCTATGTAACCCTAACCCTACCCGGGGTCTATATAAACCGGAGGTTTTAGTCCGTAGGACAACATACACATCAACAATCATACCATAGGCTAGCTTCTAGGGTTTAGCCTCCTCGATCTCATGGTAGATCTACTCTTGTACTACCCATATCATCAATATTAATCAAGCAGGACGTAGGGTTTTACCTCCATCGAGAGGGCCCGAACTTGGGTAAAACTTCGTGTCCCTTGTCTCCTATTACCATCCAGCCTAGACGCACAGTTCGGGAGCCCCTACCCGAGATCCGCCGGTTTTGACACCGACAACGATTCTCTTGGAGATCTATTCGTTGTAATCTTCTTTTGCGGTGTGTTTGTCGAGATCCATGAATTGTGGGTTTATGATCAAGTTTATATATGAACAATATTTGAATCTTCTCTGAATTCTTTTATGTATGATTGGTTTATCTTTGCAAGTCTCTTCTAATTATTAGCTTGGTTTGGCCTACTAGATTGGTCTTTCTTGCAATGGGATAAGTGCTTAGCTTTGGGTTCAATCTTGCGGTGCTCGATCCCAGTGACAGAAAGGGAAACGACACATATTGTATTGTTGCCATCGAGGATAAAAAGATGGGGTTTATATCATATTGCATGAGTTTATCCCTCTACATCATGTCATCTTGCTTGAGGCGTTACTCTGTTCTTATGAACTTAATACTCTAGATGCATGCTGGATAGCGGTCGATGTGTGGAGTAATAGTAGTAGATGCAGGCAGGAGTCGGTCTACTTGTCACGGACGTGATGCCGATATACATGATCATACCTAGATATTCTCATAATTATTTTCTTTTCTATCAATTGCTCGACAATAAATTGTTTACCCACTATAATACTTATGTTATCTTGAGAGAAGCCACTAGCGAAACCTATGGCCCCTGGGTCTATTCTCCATCATATAAGTTTCCAATCTATTTTATTTTGCAATCTTTACTTTCAATCTATATCAAAAAAATAACAAAAATATTTATCTTATTACTATTATCTCTATCAGATCTCACTCTTGCAAGTGGCTGTGAAGGGATTGGCAACCCCTCTATCGCGTTGGTTGCGAGGTTCTTATTTGTTTGTGTAGGTACAAGGTGACTTGTGCGTGGTCTCCTACTGGATTGATACCTTGGTTCTCCAAAACTGAGGGAAATACTTACCCTGCTCTGCTGCATCACCCTTTCCTCTTCAAGGGAAAACCAACACAGTGATCAAGAAACCAACACAGTGATCAACACATTGTATTACTCTAGCAATTTGTTTATCAAGAAATTCACCAAGTGGTACATCATCATTATCAAGCAAGGTACTAGCATCATCATAATTATCATTCATACCAGAAGTGGCATCATCAATAACTTGCAACATATCAGAATTGATAGCATGTGGTGGTGTTGCAAGTTTACTTATAGCAGAAGGTGAATCTAAAGCAGAACTGGATGGCAGTTCCTTACCTCCCCTTGTCTTAGAGGGAAAAATCTTAGTCTTAGCATCCTTCAAATTCTTCATAGTGATAATATGACAATAATCCCAAGTGACTCAACAAATATAGCTATGCTCCCCGGCAACGGCGCCAGAAAAAGGTCTTGTTAACCCACAAGTATAGGGGATCACAACAATTTTCAAGGGTAGAGTATTCAACGCAAATTTATAGATTGGACACAAGGGGAGCCAAATAATATTTGAAGGTATTAGCAGCTGAGTTGTCAATTGAACCACGCCTGGAGATTAATTATCTACAGCAACGTGATCAGTAGCAAAGTAGTATGATAGTTTTGATAGTAGTGACAACAGCAATAGTAACGGTAACAATGATAGCAGTAGTTTTGTAACAAGTGCAACGGTAATGATAGCAATAGTAGCTTAGCAAGAACAATATAGGATAAATTCATAGGCATTGGATCGGTGACTTGTTGGATGATACTCATCATGAGACAGTTATAACCTAGGGCGATACGGCACTAGATCCAGTTCATCAATATAATGTAGTCATGTATTCCGTAAATAGTCATACGTGCTTATGGAAAGAACTTGAATGACATATTTTGTCCTACCCTCTCGTGGAAGCGGGGTCCTATTGGAAACTAAGGGATATTAAGGCCTCCTTTAATAGAGAACCAGAACAGAGCATTAACACAAGGTGAATAGATGAACTCCTAAAACTACAGTCATCACCGGGAGTGGTCCCGACTATTGTCACTCCGGTGTTGCCGGATCATAACACGTAGTAGGTGACTATAACTTGAAAGGTCGGATCTAGAACATGGATGTAATGGTGATAACATAAATGGTTCAGATCTAAAATCATGACACCCGGGCCCAAAGTGACAAGCATTAAGCATGGCAAAGTCATAGCAACATCAATATTAGAACATAGTGGATACTGGGGATCAAGCCCTCACAAAACTAACTCAATTACATGATGATTCTCATCCAACTCCTCACCGACCAGCGAGCCTACGAAGGAATTACTCACTCCCGGTGGGGAGCATCATGGAATTGGCGATGGAGGAGGGTTGGTGATGATGAAGAACGAAGATCCCCCCTCTCCGGAGCCCCAAACGGACTCCAGATCTGGCCTCCCGATGAAGAACAGGAGGTGACGGCGGCTCCATCTTGTGGATCGCGATAATTCTTTCTCCCTAACTTTTTTGCTGGAAAAATAGGATTTTATAGCATCGGTTTCAGGGTCTGCGGGACCACTAGGTGGGGACAAACCACCTGGGTGCGCCAGGAGGGGGCGTGCCCTTGTGGGGTTTTCCCACCCAGGTGCCCCTCCCCGGTGGGTCTTGGCTCCAGAAATTCTTATTTATTGTACAAGAAATCCTCCCAAAGGTTTGTTACATTCCGAGAACATTTATTTCTGCACGGAAACAATACCATGGTAGTTCTGCTAAAAACAGCGTCAGCCCTGGGTTAGTTTCACTCAAATCATGCAAATTAGAGTCCAAAACAAGAGGAAAACCATTAGGACAAGTAGATACGTTGGAGACGTATCAACTCCCCCAAGCTTAAACCTTTTCTTGTCCTCAAGCAATTCAATTGATAAACTGAAAGTGAAAAAGAAAAACGTTTACGAACTCTTTTGCTCTTGTTTGCATAGGTAAGCTTAAACAGAACCCAGGTTTTCAGGTAACATTATAACTAACCATGCCGACAATAACTTTTAAATATTATATTAACTCATATCAATGACATAATCAGCTAGCGAGAAATAATAAGATATCAAATAGCAACACATTGTCAAAACAACCATGATATACTATGATAATAGTGGTATCTCGCTAGCCCTTTCTGAGACCGCAAAACAAAAATGCAGAGCACCTCCAAAGTCCAAGCAGCGACTAAACATTGTAATTCATCGTAGAAAAGATCCAGTCATGATGCACACAACATTAGCTACACACAATGCATAAGTCATGACAGCAGTGCTCTCAAGTTCTGGCGCTTGTTTTAGAAGGTGATTGATACGTCTCCAACGTATCTATAATTTATGAAGTATTCATGCTATTATATTATCTGTTTTGGATGTTTATGGGCTTTACTAAACACTTTTATATTATTTTTGGGACTAACCTATTAACCGGAGGCCCAGCCTGAATTGTTGAGTTCTTGCCTATTTCAGCGTTTTAAAGAAAAGGAATATCAAACGGAGTCCAAACGGAATGAAACCTTCGGGAGAGTTATTTTTGGAACGGAAGCAATCCAAGAGACTTGGAGTAGATGTCAGGGAAGCTTCGAGGGAGCCACAAGGCAGGGAGGCGCACCCTACCCCCCTGGGCTCGCCCCCACCCTTGTGGGCCCCTCGTGGCTCCCTTGACCGACTTGTTTCGCCTATATATGTCCATATAACCTAAAAACATCAAGGAACACAATAGATCAGGAGTTCCGCTGCCAGAAGCCTCCGTAGCCACCGAAAACCAATCTAGACCCGTTCTGGAACCCTGTCGGAGGGGGGAATCCCGGCGCTCTCCATGACGAGGAGGGATTAGTTCACCCTCGGGGCTGAGGGTATGTACCAGTAGCTATGTAGTTGATCTCTCTCTCTCTCTCTCGTGTTATTGAGGTGGTACAATTTTGATGTATCACGATCTTTGCTATTATATTTGGATCTTATGATGTTTCTCCCCCTCTACTCTCTTGTAATGGATTGAGTTTTCCCTTTGAAGTTATCTTATCGGATTGAGTCTTTAAGGATTTGAGAACACTTGATGTATGTCTTGCATGTGCTTATCTGTGGTGACAATGGGATATCATGTGATCCGCTTGATGTATGTTTTGGTGATCAACTTGCGAGTTCCTTGACCACGTGAACTTATGCATAGGGGATGGCACACGTTTTCGTCTTGACTCTCCGGTAGAAACTTTGGGGAACTCTTTGAAGTTCTTTGTGTTGGTTGAAAAGATGAATCTGAGATTGTGTGATGCATATTGTATAATCATACCCACGGATACTTGAGGTGACATTGTAGTATCTAGGTGACATTAGGGTTTTGGTTGATTTGTGTCTTAAGGTGTTATTCTAGTACGAACTCTAGGATAGATTCAACAAAAAGAATAGCTTCGTGTTATTTTACTACGGACTCTTGAGTAGATCAATCAGAAAGGATAACTTTGAGGTGGTTTCGTACCCTACCATAATCTCTTCGTTTGTTCTCCGCTATTAGTGACTTTGGAGTGACTCTTTGTTGCATGTCGAGGGATAGTTATATGCACTACAAAAAATACACTTTCGTGATGATACGTGTTTGTCACAGTAGGTCGCGTTTTTTGTCATGCATGTACATCCATGACAAATCTATGACAGAATCAAGATAGTCATACCTGTGTTGTCGTAGAAGTGTTCCATGACATTACCAAAATTATCATCACGGAAGTGTCCACTTCCATGACGATAAATCGCGCGTCACATAAGTGTTCTTGAGTTGGCACGATCTTGATGCATCGCGAGCTTTGCTATTATAGTTGGATCTTATGATGTTTCTCCCCCTCTACTCTCTTGCAATGGATTGAGTTTTCCCTTTGAAGTTATCTTATCGGATTGAGTCTTTAAGGATTTGAGAACACTTGATGTATGTCTTGCATGTGCTTATCTGTGGTGACAATGGGATATCATGTGATCCAGTTGATGTATGTTTGGGTGATCAACTTGCGAGTTCCGTGACCTCGTGAACTTATGCATAGGGGTTGGCACACGTCTTCGTCTTGACTCTTCGGTAGAAACTTTGGGGCACTCTTAGAAGTTCTTTGTGTTGGTTGAATAGATTAATCTGAGATTGTGTGATGCATATCGTATAATCACACCCACGGATACTTGAGGTGACATTGGAGTATCTAGGTGACATTAGTGTTTTGGTTGATTTGTGTCTTAAGGTGTTATTCTAGTAAGAACTCTAGGTTAGATTGAACGGAAAGAATAGCTTTGCGTTATTTTACTACAGACTCTTGAATAGATCTGTCATAAAGGATAACTTTGAGGTGGTTTCGTACCCTACCATAATCTCTTTGTTTGTTCTCTGCTATTAATGACTTTGGAGTGACTCTTTGTTGCATCTTGAGGGATAGTTATATGATCCAATTATGTTATTATTGTTGAGAGGACTTGCACTAGTGAAAGTATGAACCCTAGGACTTGTTTCAACACATTGCAATACCGTTTGTGGTCACTTTTATCATTAGTTACCTTGCTGTTTATATATTTTCATATTACAAAAACCTATATCTACCATCCACATTGCACTTGTATCACCATCTCTTCGCCGAACTAGTGCACCTCTACAATTTACCATTGTATTGGGTATGTTGGGGACACAAGAGACTCTTTGCTATTTGGTTGCAGGGTTGCTTGAGAGAGACCATCTTCATCCTGCGCCTCCCATGGATTGATAAACCTTAGGTCATCCACTTGAGGGAAATTTGCTAGTGTCCTACAAACCTCTGCACTTGGAGGCCCAACAGCGTCTACAAGAAGAAGGTTGTGTAGTAGACATCAAGCTCTTTTCTAGCGTCGTTGCCGGGGAGGTTAGCGCTTGAAGGTATATCTTTAGATCTTGCAATCGAATCTTTTTGTTTCTTGTTTTATCACTAGTTTGGTCTATAAAATAAAACTACAAAAAAATGGAATTAAGATTGCCTCGTATGCTTCATCTTTTTAATGTCTTCCGTGAAAATAAGGATTCTGATAATTGTACCAAAGTGTTAGAAGAAGAATGTATTAAAATGTTTGGCACTAAATCTTCGGATGATGGGCATGATTGCAATGTTGTTAGTATGAATTCTTTGAATATGCATGATGCTAATGATATGCAAAGCCACAAGCTTGGGGATGCTACCTTTGATGAAGATGATATTTTTTGTCCCCCAAGTTTTGATGAGCAAATTTATTTTGATGATAGCATGCCTCCTATTTATGATGATTATATTGATGAAAGTGGGTTTGGAAGAGTGTCAACTTTAGGAAGTAATGATCCCACTATTTTGTAGGTTGTTGAATCTTATTGTGATAATTATGAAAGTGGGTTTGGAGAGGTTATGACTTTAGTTAATGTAAATCCCACTATTTTGGAAGAGTGTCAACTTTGCATACTTGTAGATCACGAAAAGAATGCTTTATGTGATGGTTATATTGTTGAATTCATTCATGATTCTACTGAAAATTATTATGAGGGAGGAATATATTCTTGTAGGAATTGCAATAATATCAAGTTTCCTCTCTATGTGCTTAAAATCTTGAAGTTATGCTTGTTTTGCTTTCCTATGCAAGTTGATTCTTGTTCCCACAAGTTGTTTGCTCACAAAATCCCTATGCATAGGAAGTGGGTTAGTCTTAAATGTGCTAGTAATATTCTTCATGATGCTCTCTTTATGTTTCAATTCGTATCCTTTATGTGAGCATCATTGAAATCATCATGCCTAGCTAGGGGCGTTAAACGATAGTGCTTGTTGGGAGGCAACCCAATTTTATTTTTGTTCTTTGATTTTTGCTCCTGTTTAGTAATAAATAATTCATCTAGCCTATGTTTAGATGTGGTTTTATGCTTTTAATTAGTGTTTGTGCCAAGTAGAACCTTTGGGAAGACATGGGGAAAGTCTTTGCGATCTTGCTGTAAAAAACAGAAACTTTAGTGCTCACGAGATTTGCTGCCATTTTTTAATGGAAAGTGATATTTAGTTAATTATTTTTGCAGATGATTAATAGATAAATTCCTCACGTCCATAAATTTATTTCAGAATTTGTGGGGTTTCATAAGTATTCGAAACCTACAGATTACTACATACTGTTCTGTTTTTGAAAGATTCTGTTTTTCGTGTGTTGTTTGCTTATTTTGGTGAATCTATGGCTAGTAATAGAGTTTATGAACCATAGAAAAGTTGGAATACAGTAGGTTTAACACCAATATAAATAAAGAATGAGTTCATTCCAGTACCTTGAAGTGGTGGTTTGGTTTCTTTTACTAACGGAGCTCACGAGTTTTCTGTTAAGTTTTGTGTTGTGAAGTTTTCAAGTTTTGGGTAAAGATTCGATGGACTATGGAATAAGGAGTAGCAAAGAGCCTAAGCTTGGGGATGCCCAAGGCACCCCAAGGCAATATTCAAGGACAACCTAGATCCTAAGCTTGGGGATGCCCCGGAAGGCATCCCCTCTTTCGTCTTCGTTCATCGGTAACTTTACTTGGAGCTATATTTTTATTCACCACATGATATGTGTTTTGCTTAGAGCGTCAATTTATTTTGTTAGGATTTTTTTATGTTATTTATAACAATGTTTTGCTTATTTTATTTCAATAAAAGTGGCATTGATGGCCTTTACTATGCCTATTTTACAAGTCTACATGTTGCTGTTTGAAAACAGAAAGTTTACCACTGTTGCAAAAATTCCCTAGAAAAGTCAGAATGTGATAAAATGTTGAAACATTTTGCATAATATGCTCTGATAAATTTACTACAGTGGGAATTTATTTTCATAATTTTTGGAGCTAGGGAAGTATGGATCTTGCTGCATTCTTCACAGACTGTCCTGTTTAGGCAGATTGCTGTTATGTTTGCATATGTTTGCTTGTTTAATGATTCTATTTGAGTATAAGACTATTAAATATGCGGAGGCATTTAGTATGCAATGTTGATTAACAATTTTAGTGATTTGCTACTGAAGAGTATGATAAGGTTTTTGCATTTGTTTATACTAACTTATCTCACGAGTACTTGCTGAGTTTTGTTTGGATGAATCTTCCGAGATTTAGGGAGACCGTGATGTGAGAGGAATTAAGGAGATACAAAAGATCAATCTTGGGGATGCCCAAGGCATCCCAAAATAATATTTCAAGAAGTCTCAAGAGTCTAAGATTGGAGATGCCCAGTTGGCATCCGACCTTTCTTCTTCAACAACTATCGGTTAGTATCGGTTGATCCTAAGTTTTTGCTTCTTCACATGATATTTGCTATTTTTAGATGTCATTTTATTTTGTTTTGATTGCTGTTTGAATAAATTATCAACATCTGAAATTATTAAATGGGAGAGTCTTCACATAGCTAAATAATTATTTAACTACTCATTGATCTTCACATATTTCTTTCAGAGTAGTTTGTTATTCATTCACGTGCTTCACATATATCCTATGAGTAAATGGTTGAATGAATTGAATATAATAAATATGAAATTATATATGTTTCATATGCTTATCCCATGGGGAGTAATGACTTCACATGTAAGAAGTACAGGTGGTAAATATATTTAAGGTTAGCAAACATTGTATTGGTCACTTGAACAATTCATGAAAGAATATTGAGGGAAGAGAGATTTCACATATAAATATACTATCTTGGACATCTTTTGTAATTGTGAGCACTCATTAAAATATGACATGTTAAAAGGTTGATGTTGGACAAGGAAGACAGCGTAATGGGTTATGTTTTCTTATATCTGAAATAAAGTATATTGTCATGGATCATTCAACATGCTGAGCTTGCCTTTCCCCCTCATGCTAGCCAAATTCTTTGCACCAAGTAGAGATACTAGCTACTTGTGCTTCCAAACATCCCTTAAACCAGTATTTCCATGAGAGTCCACCATACCTACCTATGGATTGAGTAAGATCCTTCAAACAAGTTGTCATTGGTGCATGCAATAAAAATTTCTCTCAAAATATGGATGATCTATTAGTGTGGAGAAAGTAAGCTTTATGCGATCTTGTGATGTGGAAGCAATAAAAGCGATGGACTACATAATAAAGGTCCCTATCACAAGTGATGTTCTTTCGCATTAAGATTTTGTGCATCCAACTATAAAAGCGCATGACAACCTCTGCTTCCCTCTGCGAAGGCCCTATCTTTTATTCTTGTCTTATACCTTATGCAAGAGTCATGGTGATCTTCACCTTTCCTTTTTACATTTTATCCTCTGGCAAGCACATTGTGTTGGAAATATCCTGATATATATATCCAATTGGATGTAAGGAATCATGAACTATTATTGTTGACATTACCCTTGAGGTAAAAGGTTGGGAGGCGAATCTATAAGCCCCTATCTTTCTCTATGTCTGATTAAAACTTTGAACCCATAAATATCACGTGAGTGTTAGCAATTGTGAAAGACTAAATGATAGTTGAGTATGTGAAGTTTGCTGAATCAAAGCTCTAACATAGACCCTTCCTGAAAATAATATGAATTGTAATTGTTTGATGACTAATAACGTGGTTTGTTAATTTTCAAGAAAGTTTATGATCTATACTTTAACATGTGAATAGCTTGTTACTTGATCATGAGAAGTCCTATGAGTTGATTAGCTACTGTTATGATATATAATGATGCTAGAAAAGGTGATTGAAATTACCATTGATCAACCTTGTGCACCTACTAGCATTCACACTTCATAAATTCTTCCTTTTATCATTTACCTACTCGAGGACGTGCAGGAATTAAGCTTGGGGATGCTGATACGTCTCCAACGTATCTATAATTTATGAAGTATTCAAGCTATTATATTATTTGTTTTGGATGTTTATGGGCTTTACTAAACAGTTTTATATTATTTTTGGCACTAACCTATTAACCAGAGGCCCAGCCCAAATTGTTGTTTTCTTGCCTATTTCAGTGTTTCGAAGAAAAGGAATATCAAATGGAGTCCAAATGGAATGAAACCTTCGGGAGCGTTATTTTTGGAACGGAAGCAATACAGGAGATTTGGAGTAGACGTCAAGGAAGCTTTGAGGACGCCACGAGGCAGGGAGGCGCGCCCTATTCCCCTGGGTGTGCCCCCACCCTCATGGGCCCCTCGTGGCTCCCCTGACCGACTTCTTTCGCCTATATATGTCCATATACCCTAAAAACATCGGGGAACACAATAGATCGGGAGTTCTGCCGCCAGAAGCCTCCGTAGCCACCGAAAACCAATCTAGACCGGTTCTGGCACCCTGCCGGAGGGGGGAATCCCTCTCTATTGGCCATCTTCATCATCCCGGTGCTCTCCATGACGAGCAGGGAGTAGTTCACCCTCGGGGCTGATGGTACGTACCAGTATCTATGTGTTTGATCTCTCTCTCTCTCTCTCTCTCTTGTGTTCTTGAGGTGGTACCATCTTGATGTATCGCGAGCTTTGCTATTATAGTTGGATCTTGTGATGTTTCTCCCCCTCTACTGTCTTGTAATGGATTTAGTTTTCCCTTTGAAGTTATCTTATCGGATTGAGTCCTTAAGGATTTGAGAACACTTGATGTATGTCTTGCATGTGCTTATCTGTGGTGACAATGGGATATAATGTGATCCACTTGATGTATGTTTTGGTGATCAACTTGCGAGTTCCGTGACCTCGTGAACTTATGCATAGGGGTTGGCACACGTTTTCGTCTTGACTCTCCGGTAGAAACTTTGGGGAACTCTTTGAAGTTCTTTGTGTTGGTTGAAAAGATGAATCTAAGATTGTGTGATGCATATTGTATAATCATACCCACGGATACTTGAGGTGACATTGTAGTATCTAGGTGACATTAGGGTTTTGGTTGATTTGTGTCTTAAGGTGTTATTCTAGTACGAACTCTAGGATAGATTGAACGGAAAGAATAGCTTCGTGTTATTTTACTACGGACTCTTGAGTAGATCAATCAGAAAGGATAACTTTGAGGTGGTTTCGTACCCTACCATAATCTCTTCGTTTGTTCTCCGCTATTAGTGACTTTGGAGTGACTCTTTGTTGCATGTCGAGGGATAGTTATATGCACTACAAAAAATACACTTTCGTGATGATACGTGTTTGTCATAGTAGGTCGCGTTTTTTGTCATGCATGTACATCCATGAAAAATTTATGACAAAATCAAGATAGTCATACCTGTGTTCTCGTAGAAGTGTTCCATGACATTACCAAAATTATCATCACGGAAGTGTCCACTTCCATGACAATAAATCGCGCGTCACATTAGTGCTTTCGTCAAGGGTTACCGACACATGGCATCCACCGTAACGGAACGCCATTAAGCTATCGGGTCGGGTTTTGGATCCGATAACCCGTTAACAGCCCTGACCAATGGAGATTTTCCACGCGTAAAATCATCATTGGCTGGAGGAGACACGTGTCAGGCCCGCGTTGGCACAAGTGTCAATCCAACGGGCGAGACGCACCTATGATATGTTGACACATGGACCGGCCCATCAATTTTAAATGGGCCGGCCCAACTGAAGGCCCACAAGATTTTGCGGACCATAATGGGCCGGCCCAGCTAAAGGCCCGTGAGATTTTGCGGACCATAATGGCTGGCCCAGCTAAAGGCCCACAAGATTTTGCGGGCCATAATGGGCCGGCCCAGGTAAAGGCCCACAAGATTTTTGTGTGCCATAATGTGCCGGCCTAGGTAAAGGCCCACAAGATTCTTGCGGATCATAATGGGCCGGCCCAGGTAAAGGCCCACAAGATTCTTGTGGATCATAATGGGCCGGCCCAGCTAAAGGCCCACGACATTAATGGGCCGGCCCGGCTGTAGGCCCACAAGATTTTGAGGACCCTAGTAGGCCGGCCCATTAACTAGCTGCCATGTTTTGGGCCAAATGCCGGCCCATATTTGATCCGGTCCATTAATGGCCTGCCACGCTCCGGGCCTAATAGTGGCCCATATGAGATCTGGCCCATTAAAATCCTACCATGTTCTGGGCCAAATTACGGCCCAGATCAGGTTTGACCCTTTAAGAGGCTTTGGGCTCAATTATGGCCCATATCAGATTCGGCCCGTCAACTGGACACTATGCTTTTGAGCCCACTTGCTAAAGGCCCACTTAGTAATTCGGCCTGATATTAGTTTTGGCCTGTTAAGGGCCCATTTAAAATTTCGGCCCTATATTAATTTCGGCATGTTAAAATCCCACTGGTAGAAAAAGGGCCTATAGTCCTGGTTCGTAAGGGCCTTTAGTCCCGGTTCCTGAACTGGGACTAAAGTGTCGGTACTAATGCCCCGACCCTTTAGTCCCGGTTCAATCCAGAACCGGGACTGATGGGCCTCCACGTGGGCAGTGCGCAGAGCCCAGGCAGGAGACCCTTTGGTCCCGGTTGGTGGCACTAACCGGGACCAATAGGCATCCACGCGTCAGCATTTCTGTGGCTGGGGTTTTTGTTTTTTTCGAAGGGGGGGGGGGTTTGGGGGTTTTGGGGGGTTAATTTAGGTGTTTCATATATTGTGTTAGCTAGCTATAATTAATAGAGAGAAGTGTCCTCTCTTATGTCCGTGCTTGGTCGACGCTACGTACTATACATACGTATAGAGAGGACTAGACACGCTGGCTAGCTAGTAAGCAAACGAAGGAAACAGAAGATCGTCATGAACATATATTCATACAAAGAGAAGTGATATCAACCACCTCTCCTTCTTTGAGAGATTGGTCGAACAACAAGTTCTCGTATATCTATCTGACACTACCGGCTACATATATACAATAATTATCTCTTACAAATATAATCATACGGACTCAGGGTCCACATAGAATTCTCCATCTTCAGGGATCACGTGGTCAAGAAAGAATGCCGCCAATTCCTCTTGAATTGCTCGCATGCGAGCTGGTGCTAGGAGTTCATCCCGCTTCCGAAACATCTAATCTAAAGAAGGGGGTCAATACATATATATATATATGAATGAATGAAACTCAACACAAATGATGGTAATAAAATAAAATTGTGAATGTTGTTATTGACGTACTTCATATTGTTCGTTAGTGTAGCCCCGCTCACAGGTCGTGTGGCGGATGGACTCGCAAACATAGTATCCACAGAAATCATTCCCTTGTTCCTGCCACAACCACTTTACAAGAAATAGAGGTTAATCAAACTGATAAGCAAGAATGCCAAATGGTATTGATGAAACTAGCGCTTGAATGACTAGTAGATGCGCTTAAAATGCTACTATAGTACTTACTTTCGGGTGTCTAAATTGCAGCTCCTTCGGCAGTCCCAGAGCTTTTTTGGTGAATTTTCTCCAAACCCTGCCGGACAAAGAAAACAATTACTTGATATATCAGGAAATGAAACCAAGTTGCTGATATGGTGGATAATGATCGATTTAACTTACTTCTCCAGTATTTGAGTCATGTCTGCATAGTCCTGGGGATCTTTTCGTCTTGAGTCTAAGACGGTTACTAGTCCCTGCTCAAGCTTAATCTCTAGGAGAATATAGTGGAAACTGCACACACATGCATAACTCATCAATTACATTACTATAACCTTGACTAATATATAAGGGAAACCGAATACGCACAAGACAGTAACACTCACTTGAAGTTGTAAGGAAAGAGTATTATATCTTTGCTTTGATTTATTACGAACGATCATAGCAAGTTGGCCTCGGTAGCTGCGGCATGAAATTTAACCTGAGTTGCATCTATGAGATATGTGTTAATGAACCCAATATCACCGACTTGTCTTTTCTTCAATTTGACGATCTTCAATCTGCATAATATAGTGAGGATGATTATAAATACATGCAATGAAAGAGCTAAGCTATATAGAGAAACTTAATGATAGAAGTAGTACTACTTACAGACAGTAGCAGGCGACCGTTGTTTTATCGAGGGCCAATTGATTGAAAAACTGATGGAACTCCTCAAATGGAACAGGCAACAGATCAATTCCAATGATGTCATGCTCCTTTTTAACTTTCACATACAAAGTACTCCTCCCCCCAGAGTCTCTGCAGATTTTCAAGTACCAATCATGCAATCTTCGCATCATCGTTGATAGAGATCTTTCATCTTTGACGAGAGGCTTCCCGTACTCGTATCTTTGTATCTGCATGTCCATGGGTTCATAATGTACTTCGTCGGGCAGGTAATCTGCAAGATTGCTATAACCGGGCACCATCCTCGGATCATTAGCGACGTTGTGGCTAGGCACCTTGAGCGGGGGGCACGATTGCTTCGCTTGTTCGACGAGCTGGGCAATTTGTTTCCCAGCTGCTCGTCGTTCTTTCAGCCTTTGATCACTGACTGTACTTCCTGACCGCTCCGCTTCGACAAATTCCTTTCCAATAATGCGCTCATAGTTGCCTTTCGGCGGAGACATGGGTTGTTTTGCCAGGGCAACCAGAGTGCGCTTCACTTTCACCGGATCTACCTTCTCCTCTGGAGGTGGATGTCTCTTTGCTTTCAACCCTTGAAACCAGTCATCCACTTTGGTTCGCGCGATCTTCTCTTTCTCCTCCGGGGTCCTCTCATATGGTAACTTCTCTGGAGTCTTTAGAGAAGGACCGAATCTGTATGTCCTCCTGCCTCTGGTTGTACTGCTAGACGCCGACCGAGCAGACGGAGCGGTTGTCTTCTTTACTTGCTTAAGAGGCGGAGGAGAAGGACTACGACGCGCCGGACCAGCTGGAGCAGCGGCAGGTCTCTTCCGCCCTTGCTGACGAGGCGGAGAAGGAGGAGGCTGGCTGCTCGGGCGCGTCGGCGCAGGCGGAGAAGGAGGTGGAGTGCCGCCACGTGCCGGAGAAGGAGCCGGCCGAGGGCCCTGATCGTCACTCGCCGGAGGAGGAGGCGATGGAGGAGGTGGAGTGCCCTGACTTGCCGGAGGAGGAGGAGGAGGCGGAGGCGTCCAGTTCAGAAGGTTGATGAGCTCCTTCCGCCATAGGCATGGAGTCTTCAGAGCAGACCCCAGCCGAGTCTCCCCTTCACCGGTAGGGTGGTCAAGCTGGAGGTCCTCAAATCCCTCCGTTATCTCATCCACCATCACCCTAGCATATCCTTCTGGAATCGGCCGGCAGTGAAAAGTTGCGCCGGGTTCAGTAGGATAAACAGAGCCAACATCCGCCTTGACCTTCAAATTCATCCATTGCGTCATAAGGTGGCAATTTTGAGCTCAGTTATAGCATCCACGGGATAGCTGGCAGGAGCCGTCAAGGCATGCTCCGGCTCAAGCAGCTTGGTGGAAGCCACGCTGCTTCTGCGCTGAGATGGCGGGGTAGCTTCGGGGGAGGCTTCGGCAGTACGTTTGCTGCGATTTGCTTCTCGTTCCTCTATCGCGTCTACTCTTGCTTGCAGCGCCTGCATTTGGGTCTGCTGCACTTTTTTCCTCCTCTCATGGGATTTGTAACCGCTTGCGTCCGGAAACCCAACCTTCCACGGAATGGAGCCTACCGTGCCTCGTGTCCGTCCAGGGTGTCACGACCGGTTTTCCAATAAAAATATTTATTGAGAAACCAATCTCTTAAGTCCAGTATGAGAGAAATCCATCCTCACTGGTAGACAAATTCTTGATACAATAAGCCAGTAGCAAAGAAAAACAAATATATTACAGGGTTGAGCTAAGGGTGCTCAACAAATTATTACAAGAACGCCAATAATTATACATAATGGCGGTGTCGGGGGTGCTGATCCCACGGACACCTATGGGACCACGGCGGACCGAGGCCCCTTTCGGTTCGGCAGGGGGGCGGAGAGTGCACGAAGAGCTGATCGAGGCGAAGCGCACGAGAAATGCGATCAGTTTACCCAGGTTCGGGCCGCACGGATGCGTAAAACCCTACTCCTGCTTTGTGGTTGTATTGAGTTCTTGCTTGAGAGCGCTGATTGCTATAGTACACACTAGCAGCTAGCCAGACCGAGTGTGAGAGAGAATCATCCCCCCTCTACGTTGCGCATGGGCCTCCTTTTATATGTCAAAGGGGTCACCGACAGGTGGCAACATAGATGAGGGTAAAAAAGGAAAAGACATGGTGGTTAGCACCGCCGCCTACTACAGTGTATCATACCTAATCTAAGCGGCAGGGGACAAAGGCATTAAATGCATGTCTGTGTCGCCTAGGCGGTGCAGAAAGGGACCGCCAGGGACGCCACTGCTTGCCACGATGGCTATCTTGTCAGCGCCGCTCGCCACCGTGTACCTCTGGCTGCACAGCCTTCCGCCACGTACGCCTGGAAGGGTCCCAGAGCGACACGTTGGTGGATGTGCTGGAGCGCAGGTACAGGATGGAAGCATGCCGCGGCAAGCGCCTTGCCACGGTTATTATCTTGTCGCGTCCAGGAGCTTGTCGCTCACTGGGTCTTGCCGGGACACATGGTGCGCTGCGGCAAGTTCCTTGAGATGCCTTGGTTGGCCTCCCCGGCAAGCTCCTCTTGCCGGGGTCTTGTCTCCTTCCCTGCAAGCTCCTCTTGCCGGGGCCTTGTCTCCTTGGTTTGGATACTTTGTTCTTGAATGGCTCCGAAGGAACCACGGAGGATCTTGGCGGTCGCCCGACAAGCCTTGCCGCGGGACGCTGTGACTGCCCGTGCACAAGTTCGGGATACTAAGGTACCCCTACTTTAGTACACCGACAGGAGCCCCCGGGCCTGGGCCATACACGGTGCCGAGCGCTGTTGGGCCAGGCCCAAAACAGGGCACGGGCACGCGCAGCCTAGGTTACGCCGTATCTCACATCGCATCCATCGCGCCCTCCCCGCACGGCACGCGTCGAACGCGGCATCGTGGGAGAGATCGTGGGTGGTTGCTTTATTTGGAAAGGCGGAACGTCCGCCCACTCCCCCTTTATAAGCAAGGGGAAGCAAGGGTAGTGCGCCCACTGGCCCCCTTTCCGTTCCAATCTTGAAAACCTCCGCCCCGCCTCCGTCTTCCCAAAGCAAACAGAGCACAGCGCCCTGCCCCCCACATTGCCACCAGCACCACCAACGCCGTCGACCTCCTCCATCGCTTCCGCCATGGCTCCGAAAGCCGACAAGGGGAAAGCCGTGAAGTCGTCCGAGGCGCAGCGGCTTGCGGCGCTGCGGAAGGAGCGAGCCATCTTCCCCCCCAAGCTCGCCGCGAAGGAGCTGAGGGAGTACTACTACCTTTTCTGGTCGACGGAGACGCGAGCTCACCCGAGCACCAAGGTACTCCCAGCTACTGCTCACAAGACTGCTCCAGATGGATATCCCTTCTTTGCCGTATTCTTCTACTGCGGGCTCTGCCCACCCTTCTCCGAATTCTTCTGTGATATCATGAATACCTATGGCCTCTGCCTCCTTGACTTCACTCCCAATGCCGTTCTCACCATGGCAGTTTTCGCACACCTTTGCGAAAAATTTGTCAGAGTCCACCCAAATGTAGCCCTTTTCCGCCATTTCTTGATTCCCCAGGTAGAGAGAGGAGAGCCCTTGTCCGGCGGAATCGCTTGGGTCTCTAGGACCGGCAAGAAGGATTCTTATTTGGAGGGCGAGTTCCGCGGCAAGTGGGAGGAGTGGAGGGCAGATTGGTGCTGGATTGTCGAGGAGAGCCCACAGCCGTTCATCGTCCGGCACCAAGCAGCAGCAGTACGCGGCAGCGACTGGAGTGACGTGGCCCCGGAAGACAGCAGGCTGAGGATTGCCGTCACCAGGATCCAACGCCTCAGGCTTGCCGGACTCACCGTAGGTGCCGTTGGTGCAGACTTCCTTCGCCACCGCGTCGCCCCCCCTGCAAGAACGGAGGAAGCCTGCTTGGGAGTTTAAGAACGCGGCAGACATCATGAGGCTGCGCCCGGGGCTCAACTATAATTTCACCATCTTGGAGCTCAACGCAATGCTGCAGGAGCTCTTCAAGTATGATCCTGACCACCTAGAAGTCTTTAGGTTGCCGCAGGGCGTTGTCCCGCTATGCAACAATTCTGCGCTCGACCGCATCAGGGCAATGATGCCACTGTGCGATTCGCACGGAATCATGCCAACTTGGCAGGAGCCTGAAGACGACGTCGTGCAGCAGTTCTTCGACAACTTGGTGGAAGTGCCAATCCACACCGACGAGAAGGACGGCCTCACCCGCGACACCACCGAGGCGGAGTTGAAGCGCATCGCCACCAGGTTGGAAGAGGCGGCGGCAGCCGCTGCGGCGGGCGAGTTTGGCTTTACCTTGGAGGAGGCAGCGGCAGCAGAGGCGGCAAACCGTGCCGAGCGAGAAGATCTTGCCGGCAAGAAAGAGCTTGCCGGCAAGAAGGAGGTTGCCGGGCGTGATGCCGAATCGAGCGAGGCTGGCGGGCATGACGCCGAACCGAGCGGGCCTGCCGAGGACGCGAGCGGCTCGTTGGAGATCGACTCCTCTTCCACTTCGTCCTCAGACAGCAGGCCGCTAGCAGCGCCTCCGTCTCCACCAAGAAGGCGTCTCCGCAAGGCTGGGGATGCAGCGAGGCGGCAGGCGAGCCGACAGTCGCCGCGCCGTGCGACACGCTCCACCGCGGCAAGCACTGTTGCCGCGGGAGCGCCCCACGCTGCCGCAACAACTGGAGCGGGGTCTTCTCGGACTGCTGCCTCTGCTCCCGCCAAGCGGCCAAGGGAGCCTACTCCTCCACCTTCCCGCGCCGGACGCGAGCCGGACTTCGACTTCTCCGCGTTCAGCTCCGACGAGGAAGAAGAAGAAGAGTAAGTTTCTCTTATTGTACTTGCAGTTCTTCGATTTTTTGCTGTTTTTGTCTTGTCTTGTTTCTCACTTGCCTTTCCTTGAATCTGTTCCTTTTCAGGACTCTGGCTCAGAGGGCAGCAAAGAGAGCCAAGGCCGTGGTGATTGTCATCGAGGACGAGCCCACTGCGTCGGCAGGGGACGCGCCCGAGACAAACTCGCCGGACCCGGCAACTGCTCTCCAGAGCAGCCCCCAGCGTAAGTATCTTCTCTTGCTTTCCGCTGTCGGGCGCACATGGAAATTCTTTGCTTAGCTGATATCCAACTGTTGAGTTGTGCAGGAGCAGAGCAGCCTCAACAGGAGCGCCCGGAGGCCGCCCCCGAAGCGCCAAGGGAAAGTCCTCCGGCAAGGGGGAGGTCTCCGGCAAGGGAGAGCCCTCCGGCAAGGGAGGAGGCTTCGGCAAGGGAGGAGCCCCCGGCAAGGGAGGGATCTCCGGCAAGGGACTGCGTCAGCGATCCCCCGGCGATGGAGACCACAGCTATAGACCCTGGCACAGGTAACTTCCTTGCTTCAAAACTCCCCTTGGCTTCTTCATCTTCTTGATCTTTCTCTTGGATTTTCGTTTAACTCTTCTCCCCCTTCCGGCTGTCAGATCCATCCGCTGGAGAGCCGATGGATACTGAAGTCACCGCCGACGAGGCTGTTGCCGCTGAGGAAGCAGCCGGCGCCGGCGAGCCCGCCGCCGAAGAGGCCGCCAGGGCTGCCGCCGCAGAAGCAGGCGGGGAGTCCGGCGGTCGTACTGATGACCCGGAGGCCGCAGGAGCGCCAGGCGCTGCTCCGACCGCCGACCCCTCCGCCGCTGCCGCCGCGCCAGGCCCCGAAGAGCCCCAGCCCGGTGTATACTTAAGGCCGGCGACGATATCTTCATCAACCATCCATGGACGTCAAGCTCCAGGGCGCCGCTCGAAGGAGAAAGCCTTGACGGAGAGTTGCTTGCCTCCGCCGAGCTGAAACTGGTCGACGCGCCAAGCAGGAGCAGCAGTGAACCCGAAGAGGAGCGTCTGCTGCGGAAGCTGGTGGCGCTCTACCGCGCCCGGCAAGCCAAGCTGGAGTCCAGCGAAGCGCTCGTCGCGAAGGCCGGGGCTGATATCGAGAAGCGCGCGGAGGAGCTCCGGGGTGCTAATCAGGAAGCTCTCCGCTCCCTGGCAAAGGAGCGGGAGCAACTTGCCGAAGCGCAGCAGGCCTTCCTCCTCGAGAAGGCCGACGTCGAAGAGCGCCAACGTCTTGCCGCAGAGAAGTTGTCTTCGCAGGAGGGTGACTTGGCGCAGCGGAAGGTCAACCTCGACAGCCACGAGGAGGAGCTTGCCGTGCGCGAGCGGGCAGTTGGCGGGGCCCTCAAACAAGCCGAAGACGCCGCCGCAGCTGCCGAGGCCGCCAAGAACGAGCTGGAGCTGAAGGTGGTGCAGCTGGAGGCGAGTCTTAAGGCGAACGGCGACGAGCTTGCCGCGCTCAAGCTTGAGCAGGAGAAGGACGCCGACAGCTACTCAGAGCTGCAGGCCCATCTCGCCGAGAAGGGCAAGGAACTTGACGCCGCCAAGAATTCCAATGCTGATCTCGAAGTGAAGCTGGCAGCTCTGACGAAATCTTTGGACGGCGCCAAGGAGCAGGAGACGGCCCTGAAGGAGGAAGTCGAGGCCGGCAAGGTGCTCCTGGCGAGTGCTGTTGTCGCCCAGAAGACCTTGTCGGAGAACATGGAGCACTTGACGGAGGGTCTGGTGAACGTCGCCGCCGACATCGACAAGCAGTTGGCGCAGCTGGGGATGGTGGATCTCGGGTACCCATCCGACGAGAACCTCCAACCCAGCGCCAAGATCACCTTGTTCTTCAAGGGTGTGGCGACGGCACTCCGGCGACTCCGGGAAGGGATCCCGAAGTAGCTTGTCGACGAGTCGCGCAAGATCTGCGCGGGAGCTCTTCAGAAGGTGCTGATGAAGCTGGCCTTCCGCAACCCAGGCCTCCGCCTCACCAACGTCCTCCAAAGCTTGCCGCCAGATGCTTATCTGGAGGAGCTCAAGGCCCTTGTCGCACCTATTGTGGACAGGGTGAGCGGAATCAAGAGGGTCGAGGGTGACCGCGTAGACTAGGCCATCCATCTTCTTCTTTCCTTGTCACTGTTAATCATGTTATGAAAAACAGTCTGTTAGAGCTGCGACAAGTTATTTTGTAATATACTCTATCCTGGGTAGTAATGACTATGTTATTTCCTTTACTTGATTCCTTCCTTTCTATGTTTTTACCCTACGCCTTTTAGGGAACTTGCCGGCGCAGGCACCCTTGCCGCGAGCGCTGAGTGCGGAACGTCAGCAGCCTGCTGGCGGTGCCGCAGCCAACCAGAAACCTTGTCGCAGCTAGTCGCAGCTCACTTAAGTTGTTGAGCGGACTCGAAACAATAGGAAGGGTGCAACTAGCTACGAGTTGGTTCCTCCGCACACAGGTTTTCCATACAAAGCATGGTCGTTCAAGGAAAGTAACTTAAAAATTAAAAAATTAGATTGCTCAAACTTTGGCGACTTATCTTTTCTGTTACTTGCTTCCCGGCAAGGCGAAACTTTCTTGAACGATGCCTGGTCCACACTATATCTTCTCCTTCTCCCCCGGCAAACTTGTGGGCGAGGGACCCGTCCTTTCCTTGAGAGAAAAAAGAGATGAGAAAATAAAGTTATGGAGCCTTATGGCTCGTTGTTGCTTACCGGAGGTAAGTGCTGCACAAAATGTTAGATAGCACATGCAAATAATAATAAAAGGCATGAAATCGACAAGGTGTGCTGAGCACATAAGCTTTATGCATGGGATCTGTGCTCGGCTTTGTACAAAGGATTACATGCGACAGCGGCAAGACTTGTACAAAAGGTGGTTGCCGGAACAGGTTCCGACAACCGCGCCCTACGGGTAAAACTTGCGAAGATGCTCAATATTCCAGGAGTTGCTCACTGGTACGCCATCTTCGGTCTCAAGGCGGACAGCGCCAGGCCTAGTGACTTGTTTCACCCGGTAAGGGCCTTCCCACTTCGGCGTCAACTTGTTGGAATTCTTGGTGGACTGAACGCGCCGAAGAACAAGGTCGCCTTCCTCGAGACTTCTGGCGTTAACTTTGCGGCTATGGTAGCGGCGCAAAGCTTGCTGGTAGCGAGAAGCTCGTACAGCAGCCTGAAGACGGTCTTCCTCAAGGAGCAGCGCGTCGTCTTGTCGCAGCTGCTCTTGCTCGAGCTCATCGTAAGCTAGCACTCGAGGCGACCCGTATACGAGTTCCGTGGGGAGAACTGCCTCTGCTCCATAGACTAGAGCGAAAGGTGTCTGGCCAGTGGCTCGATTTGGCGTCGTCCTGATCGACCAAAGAACCACTGGCAGCTCCTCGATCCAGTTTCTTACGCACTTGTGCAGCCTGTCGAAAGTTCTGGTCTTGAGCCCGCGTAGCACTTCAGCATTTGCCCTGTCCGCTTGACCGTTGCTTCTCGGGTGAGCAACAAAAGCGAAGCAGACCTTGGCGCCAAGATCTTGGACGTACTGCATGAAGGTGCGGCTCGTAAATTGCGTACCGTTGTCAGTGATTATCCTGTTAGGGATCCCGAAACGGCAAACAATCGACCTGAAGAACTTCACTGCTGACTGTGCTGTCACCTTCCTCACTGCTTCCACTTCCGGCCACTTTGTGAACTTGTCGATCGCAACGTACAATTACTCAAAGCCCCCGATAGCTCGGGGAAAGGGGACGAGGATGTCGAGCCCCCAGACCGAAAATGGCCAGGATAAAGGGATCGTCTGGGGAGCTTTAGCTGGCTGGTGTATCTGCTTGGAATGGAACTGGCACGCTTCACACTTGGTTACTTGTGCAGTTGCATCCTGGAGGGCTGTCGGCCAGAAGAAACCTTGCCGGAATGCTTTGCCGACAAGTGCTCTTGCGCCAATTTGGTGACCAC
The DNA here is from genome assembly GCA_034509565.1 of Triticum monococcum. Classification (NCBI taxonomy): domain Eukaryota; kingdom Viridiplantae; phylum Streptophyta; class Magnoliopsida; order Poales; family Poaceae; genus Triticum; species Triticum monococcum. The sequence goes on from CM067842.1 coordinate 733,243,856, forward strand.
ATATGCCTCCATGTATCTCTGCCAACAGCTTTTGTCCATCTTCCCGGTGAATACACTTCAGTTTCACACCGTTGAGTCTCCTTCTGTACAGTGAGCTGTCGACAAACTGGTACATACTTGATTGCCGGGCTACTCATTCTGCTTCTTCTTGCTCTTCGCGAAGTTCTCCTGCCTGAAGGAAACGGACAATCTGCTGCGCCCATGTCGGAGCCTGTGGCTCGACAACAAGGACTAAAGGCACACCTGCTGCTGCGGGAACATCCGCTTCTACGGCAAGAGCCTGCGGCTCTGCTGGAGCTTGACGTCCCCCGGCAAGCTTGCCGGAGCAAAACTTGCTGGGAGCATCTGCTTCAACAAAACAAACCCCAGGGCTTTCCGGAGTAGACTGCTCCTCAGCGTTCTTGGCGTTGATCTTGGGGACCTTCTTGGCGGCGGCTTCAGGAAGCTCTGCCAGAAAATAGTCGCTAGAAATCAACTTCCTCTTCTTGCTCTGTCCAGTTGATGTTGTTACGGACGGCTGAGTCAGTTTGAGCACAAAAATCCCTGGTTCCACAGGTAACTTAAGTGCGGCGCACTTTGACAGGCCATCGGCAATGTCATTCTGAGCTCTCGGGACATGCTCCATCTGTAGGCCGTCAAATTACTCTTCTAACTTTCTCACTTCGTCAACGTAAGCTTCCATTAACAGACTCTGATAATTCTTGTTCACTTGGCAGACGACAAGCCGTGAGTCACCCCTGACAATGAGCTTCTTGATCCCAAGGTCTGCCGCGATCCTGAGACCAGCAAGAAAACCTTCATATTCTGTAGTATTGTTTGTCGCTTGCTCCTTGGGAAAGTGCATCTGGACTATGTACTTGAGGTGCTCTCCGGTGGGTGCGACAAGCAGCACACCAGCACCGGCGCCTTGCAGCGAGAAGGCACCGTCAAAGTACATGAGCCACTCTTTGTTTGTTTCCCTGGCGGGGATGCTCGTCTCCGGAATTTCTTCGTCCGGTGTTGGCGTCCACTCTGCTATGAATTCTGCCAATGCTCTGCTTTGGATAGTTGAAGTACTCTCAAACTTGAGGCCAAAGCTTGACAGTTCCAATGCCCACTCGACAATCCTGCCTGTCGCTTCTGGATTCTGCAGTATCCTCTTCAGCGGAAAGCGAGTGAAAACTGTGATCTCATGTGCCTGGAAGTAATGGCGCAGCTTTCTCGAGGCCATAAGAAGGCCGAAAAGCAACTTCTGCACACCAGAGTACCTTGACCTAGCCCCCTGCAGAAGGGAACTGACAAAGTAGACTGGGCACTGCACCATTCTCTTTTGCACCTCTTCGCATGCCTGTGCAGATCCATCCTTGTCGGGACCAGAGCTTGTCGGGGAAGCCCCCTGCTTGTCGCTGGATGCGCTTGCCGCGGTTGCTGGCTCGTCATCTGCCTCCCTCTCTGCCACTAACGCAGCACTAACCACTTGATTGGTTGCCGCTATATACAGCAGCAACTTCTCTTGCGGTTTAGGTGCGACAAGTGTTGGAGTGGAGGACAGGTATCTCTTCAAGTCCTGCAGCGCAGCCTCCGCTTCCGGAGTCCATTTCATTGGACCTGCCTTTTTCAAAATTTTGAAAAATGGCAGGGCGCGCTCAGCAGACCAAGAGATAAACCTGCTGAGAGCAGCCATGCAGCCGGCAAGTCTTCGTACATCCTTGACGCGCTTTGGTGCTTCGATCTGCTCGATGGCCTTGATCTTGTCGGGATTGGCTTTCAATTCCCCGCTGAGACACAAAGAACCCGAGAAGCTTGCCGGAAGGGACTCCAAACACACACTTCTCGGGGTCGAGCTTGAGGTTGATCTTGCGCAGATTTGCAAAGGTCTCGTCTAAATCTTGAATTAGAGTTGCCCTGTCCTTGCTCTTGACCACTATGTCATCCATGTAGGCATCTACATTTCTGTGTATCTGTGGCTTCAAAGCGACATGGACTACTCTGGCAAATGTTGAACCAGCATTCTTTAAACCGAAAGGCATCCGTATGAAACAGTACGTGCCACATGGAGTAATGAATGCGGTCTTCTCCTCATCCTCTTCTGCCATGAAGATTTGATGGTATCCTGAGTATGCGTCAAGAAATGAAAGCAAATCACATCCGGCCGTGGAGTCAACAATCTGGTCAATGCGCGGCAAGGGAAATGGGTCTTTGGGACAAGCTTTATTAACATCAGTAAAGTCGATACAAAGCCTCCATTTCCCATTTGCCTTGCGCTCGACTACAGGATTGGCCAACCACGTAGGATGGAGCACTCCTCTGACAAGGCCTGCTGCTTCCAATTTCTTGATTTCTTCTGCTATGAACTTTGGCGCTCTACTGCTTGCTTCCTGACCTTCTGCTTCACGGGCCGCGCATGTGGACAAACGGCAAGATGGTGCTCAATTACTTTCCTGGGAACATCGGGGATGTCAGATGGTTGCCACACAAACACGTCGACGTTCGCCCGCAGGAAAGCAATGAGCGCGCTTTCCTATTTAGGGTCAAGCGTGGCACTGATGGTGAAGGTACCACCAGTGCCGTCCTCCTTGGCGGACACCTTCTTGGTATGTGGTGGATCTGCCATTGCCTTCTTACACTTGCCGGTGGAGCTCGATGGTGCTTCCTCGATGGCAGTGCAGCACTCCGAGGAGGTGCGCTTGCCAGAGTAGGCATCAGAGCTCTTGCCGGACTTGGTCTTCTTCTTCCCCCCGAGAGCTTCAGCGGCAAGTGTCTTGTGATCTGTTGTAGCTGCTGCTTCCCGGTAGATCTTGTTGGCGCAGATAAGAGCGTCTTTCTTGTCGCCACGGACAGAGATGACGCTTATCAGGCCTGGCATCTTGAGCATGTTGTATGCATAGTGAGAGGCTGCCATGAACTTGGCGAGTGCTGGACGACCGAGTATCCCATTGTAAGGTAACGGAAAATCAGCAACATCAAAAGTGACCCTCGCAGTCCTGAAATTCAGCTCGCTGCCAAATGTTACCAGCAACGTGACCTTCCCCTTCGGCTTGCTCCTTCCCGGGTTGATTCCTTGGAATGTGCCGGTTTCTTCGAGCTCGCTGTCAAGGATCTGGAGTTTCTGGAGTACAGCAGAGGAGAGCAGATTCAAGCCGGCCCCGCCGTCAACTAACATCCTAGTGACCTTGAGGTTGCATATAGTTGGTGAGACCAACAACGGTAAGCACCCAACCGCAGTTGTGCGATCAGGGTGGTCCTCAATATCAAAGATGATAGGCGTGCTGGACCATTTCAGAAGTTTGCGTGATTCGACAGGTGGTTCTGCTGCATTGACTTCCCGCGCCCACTGTTTGAGCTGGCGGTGAGAAGTATGCAGAGAAGCACCTCCGTCAATGCACAAGACTTCTGTGGCTTTTTGGAACTCCTGCTCACTGGTCTAGACATCATCCATGTCTTCATCGTCGTCTTCGTCTTCATCCTTGTCGCGGCCGCGGGGAGGCCTATCTCCTTGCCGCTGCTTGGCCTTGCCACGGCGTCCTCCCCGGCCAGCGCGCTTCTTATCGGCCTCTCCACCGCCTCCTTGGGCCCTCTCCTTGTCGCGGCACTCATACTTAGCTTTTTGTTGCTGGACAAGCTGCTCGACCTTCTTGGAGCTCTAGAGGTCATGGCCCTTGGTGCGGTGGATCTTGCAGTACTGCTTGTCGGAGCCTTCCTGCTTGTCGGCGGCCGCCACAGCCTGGCAGTTGGTGCATGCGGCAATTTCCTTGCCGGAGCTACCAATTTTGGTTTGCTTGGTGCCACCATCGTTGCCGGACTGCTCAACGACTAGTACTTCTTTGCCTTTCTTCTTCCTGTTGCGCCGCCGGTTTTTCTTTGCCGGGGCAGCATCCTCGCTGTCAGATCCTCCTGCTCCTGTAGTCTCTCCGGGGAGTTTCCTCCCTTCCTCAGCGCGTGCGCACTTGTCGGCCAGGGCATATAGCTCACTAACGTCTCTGATCCTGCTCATCGCCATCTCCTGCCGCATCCTGCGATTACGCAGGTTCTAATGGAACGCGCTAATAACCGTGGCAGGGTGGATATCTGGGATGTTGCATTGTACACGGCTGAATCTCTGGATATACTTGCGCAGGGGCTCTCCTTCCTTCTGGGTGAGCAGGTGAAGGTCACTCTCTTGGCCATGAGGTTTGTGGCCGCCTGTAAAGGCGCCGACAAACTGATGGCACAAGTCCGCCCAAGAGGATATGGAGTTGTCCGGGAAGTGCATGAGCCAGGACCTGACGTCGGGCTTGAGCACCAGCGGGAAGTAGTTGGCAAGGACCTTGTCGTCTCGCCTCCCGGCAGCTTGCACCGCAATGGCGTAGATGCTGAGGAACTCTAATGGGTGCGACCTGCCGTCGTACTTCTCCGGTATGTCTGGCTGGGCCACTGGACTTGCCGCAGCTCGCGGGTAAACGCAGGGCAACCTACCGCGTACGGCCAGTCGCCTGGTTCCCCTGGCGCATGCATATCGACAGAGGGCCCAGCGCGCAGGTCTGATTGACGCCGCGCTTCTCTTCGGCGCTCGATGCGTGTTCGAGCGTCTTCTTGCTACCGTTCATGAAGAACTTGGCGCTGATCGCGATGAGCTCGTGGATCTGATGACGCGGTGGAGTCGCTGTCGTGGTGGATTCGACGAGTCGGCGATCTTGGCCTTCAAGGCGGAGAGTGCACAGTGGTTGCACCCTCCCCGGTCTGGTCGCCACCGGCTCGCGCCTGACTGACTTGCCGCGGCTGCAATGCGCTCGGCTGCCGTGGGTTGTCGCCGTTGGCGAAGCCGATGAGGCTCTGGATAGTGGCCCTCCAGTCATTGATCTTCTTTGGCGCTGGAGGGAATCTAGGAGCAGTTAAGCTCGTGCCAAAGCTTATGCCAGAGTGGCGGGCGGCGGCGGCGAACGGCGTGATGAACGGGATATGCTCGGACTTCTAACTACGTTAGAAGGAGCAGTATCTCGTCCAGGCGACCGTGCCCCGCTCGCGCCAGCACGTTGGCGTGCATGCTGGTATTGAGCACTCCGGGATCCGCCAGCTTGATCTTGGCCCAGCAAACGTATGGTACCGTGAGTACCATGACGCTGCTGGTCCCACGCCTCCTGAGATGGGCGTGGTGCGTGTACGGATGCCGAGGTCTTGGAGTGTGCTCGGTCGTTGTGGGAGCCGACTGCGCCGCCGATGTGCAGCGCAGTCTTGTCCTTGGACCTGGCAGCACCATGAGCCTCCTCGTCGGCGCCCGTTCTCCCGCCGGCGTCTACTCCACCAGCCGTTCGCTCTTGCGGTGGTGGGCTCGGCGCGGACGGAGCAGCTGCCTCCGAAACCTTCTTCTTCGGCGGCATGTTGATGAAGATGATGAAGATTCGGCTCGTGCGAACACCGGATCAGATTCACACAGCCTCGACGCCCCCTACCTGGTGCGCCAAAGATGTCGGGGGTGCTGATCCCACGGACACCTATGGGACCACGGCGGACCGAGGCCCCTTTCGGTTCGGCAGGGGGGCGGAGAGTGCACGAAGAGCAGATCGAGGCGAAGCGCACGAGCAACGCGATTAGTTTACCCAGGTTCGGGCCGCATGGATGCGTAAAACCCTACTCCTGCTTTGTGGTTGTATTGAGTTCTTGCTCGAGAGCACTGATTGCTACAGTACACACCAGCAGCTAGCCAGACCGAGTGTGAGAGAGAATCGTCCCCCCTCTACGTTGCGCATGGGCCTCCTTTTATATGTCAAAGGGGTCACCGACAGGTGGCAACATAGACAAGGGTAAAAAAGGAAAAGACGTGGTGGTTAGCACCGCCGCCTACTACAGTGTATCATACCTAACCTAAGCGGCAGGGGACAAAGGCATTAAATGCCTGTCTGCGTCGCCTAGGCGGTGCAGAAAGGGACCGCCAGGGACGCCACTGCTTGCCACAATGGCTATCTTGTCAGCGCCGTTCGCCATCGTGTACCTCTGGCTGCACAGCCTTCCGCCACGTACGCCTGGAAGGGTCCCAGAGCGACACGTTGGTGGATGTGCTGGAGCGCAGGTACAGGATGGAAGCCTGCCGCGGCAAGCGCCTTGCCGCGATTATTATCTTGTCGCGTCCAGGAGCTTGTCGCTCACTGGGTCTTGCCGGGACACATGGTGCGCTGCGGCAAGTTCCTTGAGATGCCTTGGTTGGCCTCCCCGGCAAGCTCCTCTTGCCGAGGTCTTGTCTCCTTCCCGGCAAGCTCCTCTTGCCGGGGCCTTGTGTCCTTGGTTTGGATACTTTGTTCTTGAATGGCTCCAAAGGAACCACGGAGGATCTTGGCGGTCGCCCAACAAGCCTTGCCTCGGGACGCTGCGACTGCCCGTGCACATGTTCGGGATACTACGGTACCCCTACTTTAGTACACCGACAGGCGGATATAACACAATGGTGGGGTGGCATACTACTGACTCAAGGATAAAGTGATGGTGGAATAACACAGTGGGGAGTGCGATAACATGACTCTCAAACTGGCATCTCATCGAGCGTCGAGGTGAGGCTCGATGAATTTTATTCGGATGGTGGAAGCGGATATAATACAGTGACCAAATCCAGGGTCGCACGAGACTGACTGGGATTCCTCTAGGCGTCGGACTCCCTATTGAACTCTTCATCCATGAGATCACCTTCGTCAGCATCTGGCCAAATCAACAAGCCAGTGAGTACTTTGAAAGTACTCGCAAGACAGTTCGGACGTAAGATATAACAAATGCATGCATGAATGCGTCATGATTAATTTACCAATGCACATTCAAAATTTAGCAAGCAAGGTAAGTAACAAGGGAATGGGCGGTAGTCCGCCTGAAATCCCAACAATAATAAATGGAAAACCGATCGGGTGTCTGAAGCGACGCCTCGAAGGGTGAACAAATAAATAAAGATCATGCCACAGTCAGGCGTCTAAGCGACACCACATAAAGGGCTAAAAAGAAATGCCGCAGTCGGGCGTCTTAGCGACACCACATAAAGGGCTTAAAAAGAAATGCTGCAGTCGAGCGTCTTAGCAACACCACATAAAGGGCTAAAAAAGAAATGCCGCAGTCGGGCGTCTTAGCGACACCACATAAAGGGCTTAAAAAGAAATGCCGCAGTCGGGCGTCTTAGCGACACCACGTAAAGGGCTAAAAAAAAGAAATGCCACAGTCGGGCGTCTTAGCGACACCACATAAAGGGCTTAAAAAGAAATGCCGCAGCCGGGCGTCTTAGCGACACCACATAAAGGGCTTAAAAAGAAATGCCGCAGTCGGACGTCTGAGCGACATCGCAGAAAGGACTTTCATTCACAAGGAATTAATGCTCATAATAAATACTCAACTCATGATAATAAACGGGTTAGTCCATCCATAGAATTAAACATTTAACCGGACTTAGCACTCTTGTGATTCACCGGAGTGTCTGTCATCAAACTGACACTGTCAGGACAAGATAATACGAATTTGGACATGGAATAGATGATTCGAAGGAATGTATGACTCTGCAGATTTTGTAAAAAAAATTTCCCACAGCCAATGGATTTCCGTAGTCACGAAGGACTAGTTCCGTTTACGGTATTTCGGAAGAAAACACGGCTAACCAGTACACACCCATCCTACCTCTCGATGCCAGGACTCACCCTAGACATCGTCCAAGAAAAACTTTTGATACGGTGAGATCACAATCTCGAATAGCATGGGATCAAATTTATATACGCGCGCTCTAAGGGGTGCCCCCCTCTCGGTCCCAACCGGAAACACCCATGCCCCCTGACCGGATGACTGGCTTTAATCCAAGGCCATGGAACCATCATCACGGCCTCTCCTTTTGGTGTGTACCAGGAAAGCGGTTTGCAACTTACTAAGCCATATTCCTTGCGGAAAACATGTGGTAGTACAGGGAAGGAAATGGGAGGAACTGGACCGATACGGTTTGACACTGAAGTCATATAGTCTGGCATAAGACTGGCATGCTACAACACTACCATCTTACCCATCCTCATGCCAACACATGGCTATTCATACTCACATCCATCCACTTATGGATTCTCGATACTCACTTGCTTCAACGTTGCATGTAACATGACATTCGTCGGTATGCTCGTCAACATGCCATGAAACTACTTAATGCAAACATGCCAAAACAATCATCATATCAAAAGTTCAAACATGCTTGCCTGGTTCAGAGTAGTCGGAGCCTAGCTCGGTGAAGTTCACGGCTCCGTCACCTCCTTCGGTATCTACGGTATAAAGAAAACACACATGCTAACGTAAATACCGAGAGGTGCACAAAAGTATTCCAAATATTTTTCAAATAAATATGATAAAAAACTAGACAAAATTCTAAAGAGGATAGAAAAGGAATCAATCATAAATACTTTTCTGTTTAAAAGTTATAAAGGTTTTAGCCTAGGGACTCATCTGTAATGAAACAGAAAGTTTCTAGGGGCTAGCTTATAAAAACAGAAAATGCTTCGATTGAAAATATGCCGGTCCAGAGGGGTGACGTACTTTGGCAGAAGACGCCTTCAGAAAACGGTTCGTTTAAAAAGAACTGAGAGGCTGACGGGCGGGTCCCACCCGTCAGGTTTGAATTTTCAAACGGGGGACGAAGCTCGTCGGCGCCCGAGAGCCGCGGTGGTCGCCGGTGGCGATCCACGGCGAGGCTGGGAGATCAGAGAGTACCTCCGTGTTCAGGGCGCCATTCCGCGTCTGTGGGAGGTGGTGGTGGTCGCCAGCGAGTACCACGTCGGCGGCGACGCTGGCTCCGGCGGACAGCGATTCGGGTGGTTGTGGACCTCGTCGGAGAGAGCCGTGAAGATCAAATTGGAGTGGGGGTTAGACTCTTGTTTGCCCAAGAGGGTTGCTGACGAAGTTGGGGCGCCGGAGATGGCCTCACCGGAGCGAATCGAGGTGTAGGACGAGGCGGAACGGGGCGGCCGGAGTCGGGCAAGAAGGGCCCCTCGAGGCTCCTCCAGTGGCCAGGCAGGGTCTAGTGAGATGGTGGAGTTGTGCGGGGGCGAGAGCAGGCTCGGGGCTGCTATATATAGCCGTCCCGAGTCGGTTGCCGCGAACGGATAAGTCCGGCGAGGTGATTACGGTGGTGCCGTGGTTGCACGGGAGGGTTTTGAGGTTGAGCGTCGTCGTGGGCGTTCCCTGGTTCCTTTTAGGTGCTAACCGCATCGGGATTTGGTTGCTTAGGGGGGTTCGAAGGAACGGGGCGGCCCGGGCCCCTCGGCGGCAGAGAGCATGCTCTGTGCGTGCCGCGCCACGGCAGCGGTGCTGCATGCGTGCGCTGGCAACGAGATAGCCACGCGGAGCTACCAGGAGGATTGGGCGGCACCGAACGGCGTTGAGCCGCCGTTCTGCTCCCTGTCGGCCGCTACGGTGGTTCGGCCGCCGCAAGACATGCCGGCGTAGGCGGGCCAGGGCGCCACCGACGCCAGGAAGGCACCAAGTGCGCGTGTGAAGCTCCGGACAAGCAGGCCAGGCGGCGAGCAACGTGCCAAGGGCACTATGAGCATGTGACTGAATCTCTGGCGAGGATCGACACTGAAACTCTGAACTTAACTGAAGATGAACAGAAACAGTGCATGCAAGGTGTTCGACGGAATGATCTAGGCATGTAGGGATTTTTCCTTGAGCTGGTTTTTGGTGGAGTGGCTTCTCATTGCTCCAGTAGGCTGCCTGATTTTTGGTGAAATTTTTGGAGAAGTGTAGATATGAATTTCACCAAATTTGGCAAATCTGGTCCAAACTTGCAGGGAGTGGAAGTTGAAATATTTGTAAAGAAGATGAGTGGATCAAGATGGTTCTGGGTTGTGGGTACAAAGGACTATCCAGGAGAGTTGGTCTGATGTCCAAATCCAAATGCTATAGGGTACTTGCTTTGTAAATGACTGAGGCTCAAAATAAAATCAGAAAAGATTTGAGAGATGAAATAATTAGAATAAAATCCAAAACTTGTTTGGATTAGTTGGGACAAAGAACTTAGGTTGATTAGAAGGAGGAGGGGAGGTTTTGGAGGGGTTTTACCACATGGGCAAAAATACAAAGTCATGGGTGGTTTTCAAGATATGAAAATCCCCAATTCTCATAGAGAGTTCTTTTTAAAAGAAAAAAGATTAAACTCCCAAAATAATTTGAGAAGGGAACCAACAGAGAAGAAGTTTTAAATGATCAAACACCAAAGTTTGAAGAAGGAAACAGAAAATACAATCCTTGCCAAAAAAAGAAAAATCTTAAGAGGATGGTTTTCCTGAATAATATTAAATGGCCTCATTTAACAAAAGAAAAACCAGCAAGGTTTTTGCTAAAAACCAAAAAAAAAATTGGAGTGTCACACAGGGTGCTCAGGATTCCCGAGGGCCATTGTGAGCTCGTCGTTCTCTCTGTCTGCAAAGAACTTCCCTTGCTGCGCTGCTTTGATATACTGCTTAAGCTTCCTGACTGGTATGTCCATTTGATCATTCGTCCAAATGCACTTCCCTGTTACAGGGTCCAAGGTTCCGCCAGCCCCGTAGAACCAAGTCCGGCAGCGGTCTGGCCAGCTAATTGTCTCTGGTTCGATCCCTTTAGCAACCAGATCATTCTCAGTCTTGGCCCACTTAGGCCGGGCTACGAGGTAGCCACCTGACCCCGTGCGATGGTGAAGCATCTTCTTCGCAGCATTTTGCTTGTTTGTCGCCGACATCTTCTTACTCTTTTCCCATGTCTTGTGGGCCACAAATGCGGGCCAGTGATCTCTGATCTTCTCATATCTGCCCTTGAATTTTGGTGTCTCATTATTTTCGACAAACTTATTCAGCTCTTTCTTCCACCTCCTGAATAGTTCTGCCATCCTCTTAAGAGCAAAAGACTTGATTAATTGCTCTTTAACTAGGTTCTCTGGATTATCCTCTGGCGGTAGGGTGAAATTTGACTTCAACTCAGTCCAAAGATCATTTTTCTTTATATCATTGACATAAGACACCTCAGGGTCTTCTGGAGCCGGCTTAAACCATTGCTGGATGCTTATCGGGATCTTGTCCCTAACCAGAACCCCGCACTGAGCAACAAATGCGCTCTTTGTCCGGAGGGGTTCAATTGGTTGGCCGTCAGGCGCGATTGCTATGATCTCAAACTTTTCATCCGAGCTCAACTTTTTCTTCGGGCCTCGTCTCTTTACCGAAGTTGTGCTCGATCCGGAGGGCTAGAAAAAAGAACAAAGACTTAATTAATATGTGTACATACCAAAACAATGAATGCATCAATCAGCTAGTCAGCACAGGCTTAACTAATATATATATATATATACCTGGCCAGACTCGGTTCGGTCACCGGAGCCATCATCACGGTCTCCTTCTTGCACCGGCATTGGGTCACCGGAGCCGTCCTCATGTTCTTCTTCTTGCACTGGCATTAGGTTAGTGTAGCCAGCTTGTTCACCCTGTCCTTCCATACCATCGGTGTCGTTGAGTAACAACGAGAGGGCATCACTTCCTTCTGCGATTATGCCCTCAGCACCGCTTGTTTTGCTTCGTCTCGGGCGGTGTCCATAGTTTCTACAAATATTTACAACATGGCAATTATTATTCAAACATGACAGATGGATATATTAGTGCCAAACGTAGAACTAGCTACCTAATCATAGCAAGCTATTGGGAGGGGGTATATATCGACAACGACGACACTACATCTATGTCCCTCGACGACCCTCGTTCGCGATAAAAAAAAGAGGAAGAAGAAGAAAAAAAAGAGGAGAAGAAAGAATAGAGGAGAAGAACTCCTCTATTCTTTATTCTCCTCATTTCTTCGAGGGGTCGGGAGGTTGCGTAGTGTCAAAGGATTCAACAAAACCATGTCTTCATCATTAGGCGAAAGTAACATGTGCATGATGGTACGAAGCTCTTCAAAGTTATTCTGGAACGGAGTCCTAGATAGGATAATTCACTTTTTGGTACAAAGTTCAGCAAGAGCCTTCTGAATATCGCTATTTGGAAGGCCTTTGCTGAATTCATACCAAAAGGCGGATTATTCTATCCGGGACTCCATTCCAGAATAACTTTGCAGAACTTCGTACCAACATGCCCTGGTTACTTCCGGCTAATGATGAAGGCATGGATTTCTTCAATACTTTGACACTAGGAAACCTCTCTCGACCCCTCGGCGATCCTCGACCCCTCGAACCCTCGAACCCCCGATAAAAATTAAGAAGAAGAAGAAGAAGAAGAAGAAGAAGAAGAAAGAGGAGAAGAAGAAAGGAATAGCTAGAGGAGAAGAAGAACTGACAAAGTCTTCTCCTCTATTCCTTCTTCTTCTCCTCTTTTTTGTCTTCTTCTTCCTCTTTTTTTCCTTTTCTTTTTTTCTCCTCTTCTTCCTCTTCTCTTCTTCTCCTTCTTCGGGTAAGCACTAGTTTCCCGACCCTCGACCGCTCGACGACACTCTCGACATGCCCTCGTTCCCGATAAAAAAAGAAGAAGAAGAAAAAAGAAGAGAAGAAAGAATAGAGGAGAAGAACTTCTTCTCCTCTTTTTATTCTTCTTCTTCCTCTTCTTTTTTCTTCTTCGACCCCTCGGCGACCCCTCGGTGATCCTCGACACCCTCGTTCCCGATAAAAATTAAGAAGAAGAAGAAAAAAAGGAGAAAAAAAGGAGAAGAAGCTCCTCTATTCCTTCTTCTTCTCCTCTTTTTTTCTTCTTCTTCCTCTTCTTCCTCTCCTCGTCTTCTCCTTCTTCTTCTCCTTCTTTCTCTACTTATTTTCCTTTTCCTTATTTTACTTTTTCCTCTCCACTAACATAAAATGCACTAACCTAAAATGCAACAAACATAAAATGCACTAAATCGATCAACTAACCTAAAATCAGTGATAAAATGCACTAACCTAAAATCGATATCTACTAACAACTTAAAAAAATTAATACATATATGAAAAAATGCATATATGAAAAAAAACATCATCATATCATCAACATCATAATATCATCAACCTAAAATCAGTGATAAAGGGCGCTGGCGGCCGGACCGAAGGTGGCGGCGTGTGGTCGGAGCGACGGCGACGAGGTTGGGGAAGGGGCGGCGCGTGCAGCGACGGCGACGGGGTCGGGGAAGGGGCGGCGCGCGCGGCAACGACGACGGGGTCGGGGAACGGGTGGCGCGCGTGGCGACGGCGACGGCGACGGGGTCGGGGCAGGGGCGGCGCGCGCAGCGACGGTGATGGTGTCGGGGCCGGCAGGGGCGGCGGGTGCAGGGCGACGGCGACGGGGAGCGGGCGGTGATGACGGCGACGAACGGCCTGGGGGCGTCGGGGCGAATGGGAGCGATTGGCCAAAATTTCACAAGTGTTGGCTTATATAGCCAGAGCAATGGTCCCGGTTCGTGCTACGACCCGGGACTAATGCTCCCTTTAGTCCCGGTTGGTGCCACGAACCGGGACCAAAGGCCAATTTTCAGCAGCCCAAAGGGCGGGAAGCGGCGGCCTTTGGTCCCGGTTGGTGGCACCAACCGGGACTAAAGGGGGGCATAAGTACCGGTTGGTGCCACGAACCGTGACCAATGCCCCCTTTAGTCCCGGTTGGTGCCACCAACCGGGACCAATGGCCTTGTGCTGCCCCGCGCCCAAAAGTTTAGTCCCACATCGCTAGCTGAAGGGCGCCGGCACTTGTTTATAAGCGCTGGTGTGCCACCCCATTCGAGCTCCTCTCTAATGCAGGCTTTCGGGCCTAAACTTGCTAGTGCCTGTGGGCCTATTGGGCCTTCTGCGGGCCTGAATCCTGGCCCATGTAGGGTTTCTAGTCGTATTTAGGTCATGGAGGCCCAGTAGGTGGCATTTTTTTGCTTTTTTTTATTTCTACATTTTTTTGGTTTTTTATTTTTTTATTTCTACTTAAAACTAAATACTTACAGTTTTTTAGTGATTTCTTTTTGCTTTTAGGTCACAAAAATTATAAACTTTCTGTTAGTGCCATTAGTTTTAAATTTTGAATAGTTTAAATTTGAATTTTTAAAAATTTATGTGAATCACTAGTTTATGAATAACTTTACTATAAAAATAGAATTTTTTTCTATTTATTTTTTCCAGAGCATCTAATTAATTAAACCATACATTGAAAGTATGTAAAACATTTCAATGCGAAAACAAATGCGATCATAATCGCAACCAAGGTAACAATTGATCCAACGACATAATGATACCAAGCCTCGGTATGAATGGCATATTTTCTAATCTTTCTAATCTTCAAGCGCATTGCATCCATCTTGATCTTGTGATCATCGACGACATCCGCAACATGCAACTCCAATATCATCTTCTCCTCCTCAATTTTTTTTATTTTTTCCTTCAACAAATTGTTTTCTTCTTCAACTACATTTAACCTATCGACAATAGGGTCGGTTGGCATTTCCGATTCACATACATCCTAGATAAATAAAATCTATGTCACGTTGGTCGGCATAATTTTCATAAACAATAAATGAACCAATAGTTATAAAGATAATATACATACCACATCCGAATCATAGACAGGACGAGGGCCGACGGGGGCGGATACCAAAACAATCGCACTATATAAGATGCAATAATAAATGTAAGAAAATGATACAAGTATCTATCTAAACATACAAGTAAGAATATTTTTCCTTTCAGAAAGAAGATAATAACAAGAGGCTCACCATGGTGGTGTCGGTGATGAGATCGGCGCGGGTGATCGACGGCGGTGAAGACGGGGACGGGGCGTGACGGACCGCTAAATCTAGACAAATCTCGAGGAAAATGGAGTTTGGAGGTCGAGCTTCGAGAGGAGAAAGCTTATGTAGTGTGGCTCGGGCATTCCGTCGAACACCTCATGTGCATAGGAGGTGAGCTAGAGCACCACAAAGCCCTCTCCCCCTCGGCAGAAAAAACAGAGCACTATGCTCTGCTCTTGCGCGAGGGGGTATATATAGGCAGCTCATTGGTCCCAGTTGGTGGCTTGAACCGGGACCAAAGGCTCCCCTTTAGTCCTGGTTCATGGCACCAACCAGGACCAATGGTGGTGGGCCAGGAGCGAGGCCCATTGGTCCCGGTTCATCCCACCAACTGGGACCAAAAGGTCTAGATGAACCGGGACCAATGGCCCATTTGGCCCGGCCGGCCCCCTGGGCTCACGAACCGGGACCAATGCCCACATTGGTCCCGGTTCTACACTGAACCGGGACTAATGGGCTGACCCGGCCTGGACCAAAGCCCTGTTTTCTACTAGTGTCCCGTCATATAGTTGGGCCTAACTATGACCCGGTTTGCATCCGTCCTGCTCGTAGCTGATATCTGATTGGGCCAAACAAGGACCGAGACAATTTTGGCTTGTTAAAAGCCCGTGATTTGATTCGCACAATCATGGGCCGGGGTTTATTTCGGGATGCTGCCGGCCCATGAGCTGTTCGACACGTTTCAGGCCCGCTAAAAACCTGGCCCGTTGGAGTCGAATGTTTCGGTCCGTTCGACTACATCTGATTTTTTTTTAGATAGCGAATGATGGCAGTAACTAGTAGGAATTAAGAACAAACCTACTCTATACAATAAAGAAATTACGACATAGTAACTAAGAATAAACCTACATTATACAATAAAGGATTTAAGCTATATTACATCCACTTGGCATCAAAGTTCGCCACCAGTGATCATAAAGCGCAAGAAAGAAGCAGATTACAAAAACTGGGCACCATTGCAGCGTAACAAAATAATACTGAACCGAGACCACTTTTAAGACAGTTCAAGAAAGGTTAGCCTTGTGGGGGAACTACTGCACAAGCTGCTGAGCAAGGCTGTGAGACCGGCCTAGCATGTCGGTCATAGCTTCTAGGTGTAGCTGTTTAGCGATGAGGTTCTGATTGGTGTTCTCCGCAATCTTTCTTAGAGATAGGACTTCAAGTCGAAGTTGAGTTGTAGAATGCCTTTCTGCTAGAACTTGGGTCTGAAGAAGTCGAACTGATTCAGACAACGAATTCCGTGAGCTTGTCTGACTGTTAGTCTCAAGTAACTTGAACACTGCATCAAGACAAGACTTTGGGTTTGTCACGCTATCTTCAAGATGTTTTTCCTTCTTTGCTGCAATATATGTTGGGTTTGTCTCACAGCCTTCAGCAGACTTGTGCATGCCATCAGGCATATCACCCTGTAACAAAGTAGAGAGATGACAAGTTTTGCACGTGTATAAACAAAGATGATAACTGTTCTGTCAATTCTATCCAATTTCAAATTAGAAAATAAAGAGTAAGTTCAAAATATCAATAGCATAATTTGGCATTGTTCATAATGCGAGGAGCTTCACCACACTACTGGATTACCATGTCAACATAACAAGCATAGATGAAGGGCAAAGAAAATCATTATATCTATTTTGGATATGTGCATGGCATGTTGTTCATATCATCAGCCACATCAGTAAGATAAAATAGGAGATGACAAGGTGCAAACGTGGCTGGTTCACCACACACTAGATTATAGATCCACAAAAACAAGCATACATATAGGGAGTATTAAGTAATGTGCATGGTATGAATAAGGAATTTGGTTTTACAAGTAAAACTTAGAACTTACGGTTCCTACGAACATGCATTTTGGTAGAAGCAGCAAATTAAACAGCAGTAAATGATAGGGAGTATGAGCAAATTAAACAACAGTTGAGGATAAAGGCTTTAGAAGGACTGACTTACATTAACAGTTAACACCGGCTTTATAATGCCCTTCTCCATGTCAAGGGAAGGATAACTCAAGAATTTCAGCACAGAATCTTCTTCATAAGCATTGCTTGTACTCTACATTTTATAGAGAGTAATTATAGATATGATAATACTGGAAGGGATAGAGGATAATGAAGATAAGATGCAGATTGATGCTACATAATCAACTACCAATCCCTGGAAGTACAAGCGTTATAGGACAAAATGTACTGACAAGAGCAATGGGCTACACTTCTGCACTGGCATTGTCTGTGTATTCTACTTGTTGGTAAGATTAAGTATAGATCTGATCTTTTTTAGTAAATGGTGGGCGAGGGTGGTAAGATGCAGAATGCTACAAAATGAACCAATCCCTCTTCCCATAATACAAGAGTGTTTTGAACACTAGTGTACTGTACAAAACGTTCTTATATTATGGGACGAAGGGAGTAGCTGTTAATGTAAGTACAGTGATAGACCACGTTCAGTCCTCACAAGACGACTGCAGAGCTAAACCTCTTCAAAAGCATTGGGTTGATTCTAAATTTATGTAAGAGTCCATACGAATCTTATAATGTCCACCAAATGGACTATTACGAGGCTAACATGTGCAGTGATGCTACATAATCAAACAGTTATGAAAGTAAGTATGGTCATACAGGGCAAGAGGTACTCACAAGAGCAATGCACTATGCAGTACAGTTGCGAGATTCTGTGGTCCCTTGAGAACGAATGTTCTTCTGCTAACAGTTTTCGTACAAGTGAGACATTAAGGCAAATGCAGAAATATAGTTCAAATTCTAATGTGATATCATAGACAGTACCTTACGCTGCAGCCGAGACCAATGTGTAACAAGATTATTCCAGTCACTGTTGGATAAATGTAGCATCGGAGACTTTGAAGAAATTTCGTTCAGAGGCTTGCCATCGAAGTGCGCTTGCCTCAGGTAGGAACAATACTTCATAAACGAGTGCTTGAAAAGCGCAACCAACCCTTGTTCATCATCACAATCCAGTTTGCTCCTCGCCTATTTAAAAGAATGAAATCTTGTGTCTTCTGTCAGCAGAAACATATGCAGTAATGACCATGAATAACATTAGTACATTACTTACGCGTAAGTTGCAGAGGAAGACTGGAAATTGTTCTGTGTCTGCGGTATAATCTTTCCATGAAGGAAAGATGCGCACAAAGTTCCTGGCAACAACATAAGCTTCGTCTTCTAATCTGTGAAGAAATGGAACATGGGTCCTATTTGCTGCAATTGGGGCTCTCTCTGGTTCAAAAAGGGATTTGGCAACTGGATTTGGTGTACTCTTTGCTGGAATGAGGTTTTTTGCGTCGTACAGCTGGTGCTATGTCAACTGGCATAATCACACTATTTGCTGCAGTTGGGGTCTGCTAAGTTGGGGCATCAGAAATGACCAGTGTAGTAGGGCTAGAGTCTTCTAGAGTTGGGGTATTTTGTGGGTCAGGTGATATAGCAACTACACCTAATGGGCTATTTGATTTATCAGGTGCCACTACCTTTTCTAAATAGTTTGCTTGTGCTCCTCCATGATCAGCAATCACCCTCTTCCTTTTGAACGTCTAATACACAAGAACAACATTTGAATGGATAAGTATGGTATGATGACAGATGGAATATGTACTGAAAATGGATAGGAAGGGCGTATTCACATACACGATGTGTAAACTATGCTAATGGCAGTTCAACCAAGTAGAAGCAATGCAAAGCATCAGTTGGAAGATATGTGCGAGCAATGTAACCTTGGAAAGTTAGAGCAAGTACCTTGATGGGTGAGTAAGATAGGGCATCTTCCTCTGACTCCTCCACTAGGGAGCTACATTGACTTAAGTCTCCCTCTAGCTCAGAATCACTGTTAGGATCATATTTTGAGCATGAATCTGTAGGTGGAGAGTGTTTGCATTGCATTGCATCCAGACTTGATTTCAGTCCCTTAATGCCAAGTTTGACATACATGGCATTGTTTTGCTTTATTCTTTTCATGCGCGCAAGCTCATAATCATTATGATGCTGTTCAGAATCCGAGATTCATGAAAACATAAAAAGTAGTCAGATTATCTATTTCGAGGGCCGGAATTTTGAAAACCCTATGAACTTTAGAGGTACTAAAGATTACCGAAATACATCTGAACCATTAAGTGTAGGTAGCACTGAGCACACAACAAACCCTAATGACAGTCCTGCCTAATGAGTAATGAATTAATTAGAAAATGGGTTATGAGGAGTGGTTGCTGAGTGTTGAGGACGTATCTCAGGATAAATCGGGTTGGCTTGGTGGGTGCTGCATGCCTGAGCCCTGAACGGACTCGGAAGGCAGGCACGGCGGCGCGCCCGGGCAGCGGTGACACTGTTGGGCGAGCGGCTCCTGGCCTCCTGTTAGTCCGGCATCTCCTCCTAGAGTCATGCCGTCCGGGGACGACAAGTCGCCAGCGAGGTAGGCGGCTAGGGGCGAGTAGAGATCGGATGCGCGCAGCAGAACAGAGGGGAATCGGGGCCTGGGACGACCCAAAATCCCAGGGTGGGCCGGCCCACCGTGGGCACCCTGTAGAGATACACAACCGAGCGGCGAACATGAATTTTTGAAACTAATTTAGGAACATTTAGCTGACCAATTAAACAGCTCTGTTTTAATAATATCAGCTTCGTATTTGAACAACTAAGCTTGTTTAGCTTGATGGGTGGAGCAGTGTTATTGTGACACGAAGCACGTATTCTGATCATATAGTGATCATAAAAGGGGAAACTCTAAGCATATTTCTTTAGCAAAAGAGGGTTTCGCCTCCGATTTCTATAAAAGAAACCACCACAGAACCAACATGATCAATTAAACCCTAAGCATGATCAATTAAATAGTATTATGGTTGTGCCATGGCAGATTTGGAGTGCAAACCGGAGAAATGATATTTAGCATCCATTGTTTGCTTCGAACTAAGAACTAAATTCTAAGAGCTGAAAAGAAAGTAGAGTAACCAAGTTAAGATCTATTTTCTAGTTGAGATCAAAAAGTTAAGGAGATATGAAGTACCACCTCTGTTGCGGCGCCATGTAGGCATCGGGGGTGCGATGGTTGTCAGTGTCGTTGAAGCAGATCTGTGATGGTAGACGGGTGCATCGGGGGATAAGTCCCGTTGCGGTGGAAGAGAATGTCGTGTGAGCGGCCCCGGCAAAGAGGACGACGACGCCGATGAAGCGAGAGGACGCGATGCAAGGCTATTGGTCCGTCGCCGTGGATGAGAAACGTCCATCTCTAGCAGTGGACGACACGGTCTTGGTAGGCGCTCCAACATGGTGGAGGACGGTGGCGATGGATGTGGTGGAGGACGGCGGTGATGGATGGGGTGGTGGACGGAGGCTGGTGTGGGGATGGGGTGTTCTAGCGCGGATGGTGTATGAATGGGAAAATGGAGGGAGAGGTACGGAGAACCATGTTTTTGGGACGCGCCTGTCTGAAATATGGGAAAGTTACAAACTTAGCCCCTGTTTAAAATTTGGACGTCTCGTCGGTTGGGGATAGGACGGTAATCTCGCATCTCGCCAATATTTGCCTAGAGCAATTTCGGGCAAGGAGAGGGTGGTTGGCGCCCATGGTTGGCGCCCATGGTTTATGAACGGGGTTGACAAGTAGGGTGGTTGTGTCACGTCTGAGTGAAGTTACAAACCTGCCCCTATTGAAAATATTTCCCTACATCGATTTCGGCCGAGTCGAGTTTGTTTTGCCGCCCACCGTGTATGAATGGGTAATGGAGGGAGAAACAGAGGTCTTTCGGACGAGCTTGAATCAAATGAGTTTTGCCGCCCACCGTGTATGAATGGGTAATGGAGGGAGAAACAGAGGTCTTTCGGACGAGCTTGAATCAAATGAGTTTTGCCGCCCATGTTTGACGCCCATCGTGTCGGAATGGGCTCAGAGGCGGTCGTGTCACGTCTAATTGAAGTTACTAACCTACCCCTATTTAGAGCAGTGGAAATCGGGCCGATGGATTGTCTGTGTAATGGGTAGACAGTAATTTCCATCTCCCAAACACTTGGCTTCGGGTAGCCGACGTGGGAGTGGACATTTTGCTGCTTCTTTCGAATTTTGGGACAATAAGCATCCACGTTTACCCTGGCAACTAAATTCGAATCCATTTTGTATTCCTATATGAATCTTTATAAATCATTCTATGTGTTCTTATATATCTTCAAAAGGCTGACAAAGATGTATTCCACTGTCATATATGAATATGGTTTACAAATGCCGATACTCAAATTCAGAAACTAGAATCCAGTTTAAGGTGAATTCGAATATTTGGAACACTCCATGTCCAACTCAGATGTCACACGCAACATAATGTGTACTCCCATTTAGATATGTACACAAGCGATGTATCAAGATTCAAATACCGAGTCAATCAACCAAAAATGTACAGAACTAACACACATATAAACACTTATAGAGTATATGGATCAATAATATCAACTAACATACATAAGCCAGGCCGCTGTACTTTTTTTGAATACAACATCATCCTTTTTTTAGCCAGCATCTTGGCCCTTTCCGATGCGTGCCACTTATGGTCCATCTATACTATTACTATTGCTGAATGCACATTCAGCCCGATTGGCACATTTGTAGGTCTGGCACAGCAATCCAAATGAAATGTCTCCGAGTCTTAGCAATTAATACAGACTTGTGCTCAAATAAAATTACAAACCAAAAAAACAATTATTACATGATCTCTAAAACAAATGGTTTGATTGATTACATGAAGAGACAACACAAAGGTTATTCAACTATGGAAAGAACATTTCACCTATGATTTACCAAGTAGGAATTTAATTTCCTTTTTTCCTTCAGGACCTTAACAATCTGGTCAGTCTCAGCTTGCTTCGTTTTGAAATCCACCAAATATTTAATGGTTGTCTTGAGTACTGCTTGTGATTGTGTTGTTTGCTTCCTCAACATGTCAACTTCATCTCTAAGTGCAGAAGCCGAATCTCTTTCTACCACTAGTTTAGCCTCTAGAGCATCAGCAGTTGGCAATTCATAATGCACGATTGGGCCGGTGCCACTGCTGTGGGATGATGCAACGTCCATGGGGACCTCGCTCTTTGATCTTGGGCTAACCTGTTTTGCCATTAAAGTTCCGATTGGATTCAGAAAAGTTGAAGTTAGCAAAACATCTCAACTAGGAGTTATAACAACAAACCAGTTAAACAAACAAGGAATTAAAGAGTTTCAATTGGATACTAAAAAGTAGTTATTAACATCATTGTAACCCACTGTTGCAGCAGCAAAGCAGTTAAACAAACAAGTAGATATTTAAGTTAAGGCAAACAGGTAATTCTTAACAGTAAGTATCAAACACATAGATAGGCGCAGTCTACAATATGATTAACATGCTGTGCCATTATGTAATCAGTAGAAAACTAAATTAAGCCAAGCAACATAATTGAACAATTTTGCAATAAGTGGCTAACTAAAATTCCAAGAAGCAGGTAACTGAACTGACGCTAGTTCTTTGTACAGGCACACTGTAACTTCTTTTTCGCTTACAAGGTTGTACGAAGGAGTCCATGGCATCAATTGCTTGGATACGCAGTCCCAATACTTCTTTCTTCCCACATTGCGTGGGTAAGTCAAATGGTTAATCTGGTAAGATGGTGCGTCCTTGATATGTTATATGAGGACGTGTAGTCAGACTAGTTGTAGCCAAACACATCACACTGCCTTTTACTGTATATTTCATGCGATTACTTTTGGCATATCGAGATCTAAGCAATCTACAATAGGATGAAAAGACTGGCATCCTTCACATTATTGGCGAACTCAGTTCATAGAAACAAGCAATTCAACCATTCTGTGGGTAAATCAAAAGCGCCACTGTAATATTTTTCACTATCCAATCATACACGCAAAAGGGGTGACGCCACCATAGGGGCTGGTATGGGCGGCCGCCTTAGGTGGCTGGAAAGTGTGCACCTAGTTTGAGTCGTCCAGGTTGGCCCACGCTAGTTTTGTTCGTCCCAATGCACGAGCAGGCAATGTAAAATATGAAGAAAAATGTTTCAATTTGGATGGGCCAATAACATAAGTGCAAGGCAGGCCCTATAGCAGGCTCGCGGCCCAAACGAGCGCCTCCCATATCGATCAACAGCAGGAAAAATCCCAATTCATTCGCTCCAGCCTCCAGTCTGGTTCGCTCCTAACCTAGCCGCCGCTAGGCAGACCGACATAGCAGTTTGTCGCACCCTCGTTGGAGGGCGGTCGCCGGGCTTCAAGCGAACAGAAAGACTAGAACATGAAGATCCAACACTGGGTGTAGCCTGCGTGGGAGGCAGCGGCGGCAGCATGGGCATGGCATCAAGCTTGCGCAAATGGACAGTCGCAGCTTGCAAGAGTAGCATGCGCAACGAGCAGGTACATCACATCCCTGATTATATCTAATTCAACTCTTCAATTTCTGGCCAATAGTTAAACCTGACGGTGTTGTAAAACTGCTTGTATGTAGGGAATCTATGAGAAAATGAAACCAATTTCTACTTATTTTATAACTCCCCCAATCAATACTAAACTGACTGAATCTGATGTATATAATTAAGTTTCCGGTGCAAACATACAAGCTCATGTTGTTCTTGAGCCTGAAGTGTCTAATGAACAAACTGCTAATGAAGGATTAGATGCAAACATTTTACATGCTCTTGGTGATGAACATATAGTGTCTAATGAGGGATCTAATGCAAGCATTTTGCAAGCTCATTGAAGGATTTAGTGTCTAATGATGATCTACTATGTTGAGAGAGACAGAGATTTGCAGGCATTGATGACAAGCAAATTATAGTGCATTTTCATAGCTTGAGGAAACGTCGAGGACATCTACCAGAAAGTCCCAGTATCATGACAACATAGCATAAATACTTCTCTAATCTGTTGTTTGAAACTATTGGCATACTTGTGCACGATAGATATATTGATATGCAGTTTGCGCACTAGTTATACGTGCAATTACACTTCGATATTTTCAGCCAGAGAATGAGTAATTCAAGCAGGTATAGACCATGTTTGTAGTCCTTGTACACCATGTTGCATTTTGTGTTTTTTGGTGCTTGCATCATTTAGTGTTTATAATCTGAACTACTTTGGATCATTAGCTGGTTTTCAAAGTGCTTGTAGCTTCACATTTCTCAAGTTATGTTGATTTCTGGAGTGCAAGTGCCTTCGTATTTTTTAAGTTAAATGTTCGCCCCTGGTAACTTGAATTCGTGGATCAGCCACTGCACACAAATCATACATGAATGCCAGTACGTATTAAATGAAATGCAGGGACTTATGCTATCTCGTTGTACAGGCTCACTGCAGCTCTGCTTGCGCTTGGGATGTTCCATGTACAAGTCCAAGTTACCACTTGCTTGGATGTGCAGGCCTTGTGCTCCTTGCATCCACCTCTGCATTTTTGACATGGCGAATACTTGATCAAATAAGAGGAATCGACCTTGATGTTGTACCGGAGGACAGATACTTACAAGGTTATACGGGTGTGCAGGATGTGTACCAGATCCCGTAGCGCCGTCATGCTTCGCTAAAAATGGATTTGCTTGTTTTAGATGATATCTCTAGAAGAAATAAGAGTTAAAGTCAGAGTTGCATAGGCGTGTAAGCTAAGAGAGCAGTGAAAGCATATCCAAACATCATCGAAACAGTGCACAAGGGAGTGATGTGTGGATACCTAGTTCGGGCCGGCGTTTGGGCATGCTCGCCTAGCTAGAGTGCGGGTCACTTCAGAGCCGTTGAGGGTGATGCGCTGGCGTTGGCTGGCCGCGCACGAATGCAGCTCTTGAGTGGTAGCGCAGCACTACGATGCGGTGGACGAGACCGTTGGTGAAGCCCCAACGGCCTCGGGGCGCGGAGGTGCGACGATGTGCTCGGTGAAGTAGCTCCGGTGAGCTGGGAGACGGCATTGGTGAACCGCACCTGATGCGGTGGAACTCGGTGTCTGTGAGGCACGTCGGTTGTGGCGGCCGACGTTGTCGATGGACCACCCTGTGCGGTGGATGAGGGCGTAGATGAGGTAGCTCTGGTGCGGTGGTGAAGCGCGACTATCGTCTTCGTCGTCGTCTTCCGGCACAGAGGTGGGGAACGGTGGGGAAAGAGACGAGACGAGGGGCGATTCGAGGGTTGGCGAAGAATTAGGGATTTGAGCAATCTGTGCGCAGAAGGGGACGGTGGAGAAGAGAGATTTTGCAGGGCTGGAATTGGGGCCGCTAGATACTTCAATCCGAAACGTGGAAGAGCGAACTTATATTGTCGTCGTCCTTTTTTGGGGGGAGGGGGGTGGGTGGCTGGGTGCTACGCGTCCGTCCGACACACGCGACCACCCCGACAGGACTACGCTTTGATGCCTTAAGGCACCTGCCTTGTGTCCATGACATGTGGGCCCAAAAGGTGGCTGGCCCACATGTTAGTGACCCAAAGGCAGTTGCCTTTAAGGCACCGAAGCAGCGTCCACCCCGACACGACCCTGGTCTGCCTGGTGCGCCTACATTTGAGAATGCAAATGGATCTTCTTTCATTTACAAACGAATCTGTATGTATTACCATGCCCGTGTTTTCCTTGCAATAATTAGTCATTCGAAACGAGATACTCCATCCGTTCACTTTCGTAAGTCGGTTCAGACAACTTAAAATGAACTGTTTTGCCCATTGTCTGAAATGTCTTCAAGGTCTTATAAAAGTGAACATAGGGAGTACTATAAATTAATTAATGAGGTGTTATTTGAAAAAAATTCGAAACGGTACCCATGCTAACGTGGATTAGAGTGTGTGTCACATAATTAGTTATTTGAATTAGAGTGTGTGTCACGTAGTTAGTTATTTGAATTAGAGTGTGTGTCACGTCGCGATCTCCAATTCTAACGTGGATTTCGCATTTCACTGTATCCATACTACTTTTTTAATACAAATTCATATGTATATGATGAACACCATGGTAGTGAGAAAACTTTTGGATGGACTCAAACATATGACCTAGAAAATAGCACAACAAACTGAGTCATTGTCAACTTTTCGAAACTTAATATGGCATGAATTCGACATAATTACCCGTATGCCTGGTCCTCGGTTCAAATCTTACAATGTACACCGAATTGAAACATCGATATTAAGTCTCGTACTATGTACATTCAAATATTGTTTTTAGCCCCCCCCCCCCCCGCACAAACGCTACATACTTCCTGTATCGGTCAATCTTCCTCTCCTCACCACCTTAGGAAGCTATCGGTTTCCAACACACGTTCATTCTTTCTCTCCATGTTTCGATCTCTAAGTCTCTCAACTAGAAAACCCCCTTTTTGCACTCTGTTACCAAATGTATTTACCTCACACACCCGCCATTGCACCCCATGCCGAGCTCTCTCTCTTTCCCCCCTCTCCCTCTCACCCTCTCGCGCTAAATACATGCATTGCCTATCTAGCCCCCCAACCTCTCATGCGCATGCACGCACGTTGTATATCTAGGTCACTCCCTCGAGACTGTCTAACTCTTTCTTCCACACGGCGGGCCACACTCACTCAATCTCGCTCTCTTTATCTGAGTCTCGTTTAACCTCGTTTTCTTTCACACACAAATGATATATCTCCCTGTTCAGGCCTCGATCGAGACACTCTATACTCTCTCACACAGATTGTCTATCTAGGCCAGTCCATCCAGGCCGCCGCCACTCTTTCGACCTCATGGTGGGCCACGCTCACTCAATCTCTCTCTCTCTCTCTCTCTCTCTCTCTCCGTATGTCTCGATTGACCTCGCTCTTTCTTGGACAAAAACGATATATCATCATGTTTGAGCTCAATTCGACCTATTCACATTGTATACTCTCTCACGCACATCGTCTATCTAGGTCACTCTCTCCAACCCGTCTCACTCTTTCGATCGCACGGTGACCCTATGTGATCGGTTGACCTTGCTTCCTCCCACGCACAAAATATATCTACACGTCTGTGACTGGATCATCTCTCAAGCTCTATCTTACAGCCCTCACCCTTGCCAAAAAGCTCAATCGGACAATATCTCTCCAGAGCATATATATTTGTTCAATGAATGTCGGGCCACACTAACTTTGTCTCTCTATCTATATGTCTCTCGATTGACCTCGCTTTCTCACACCGTATCTTCCACGCGTTGAAGCTACTACCTCTCCATCCCTCACAAAGCCGGAGCTATTTACATTGCGAGGGGCACCCCAACCTTGGATAAATTTGTGTAGTCATTTGTTCCGGCCGGTTTAGATTATATTTTCGTAGCATTCGGCCCACAACTACTCCAAACATCGTTGCAACCCACGCAACTCCCCTAGTTGATTTCCCTCTAGCTCGGTCATCGCTCTCTCGCACGTCCTTTCTCGCCTTCAACGTCGCACCATGGTATTATTGAAAAAACTATGTTGTTCTCTTTAATTATTATAAATAAGCTACAACACTACACACCGATAGTCCACTTGGAATGGAACAAATTTCGACCCACAAATTGAAGTGCTACAAACTACACACCGAGGAGCCCACATGTCATGAAACAAATTTGGACCCATATACAAATTAAAAATAAAGGACGAGGATCGAACATGCGACCGGGCCTTCAAGCCGCACGTCAATAGGCAACATACATAGAATAGCAATGTTTGTTGTACCCTCTTTGTTCACATAATTTTTTATATTACCATGGCCTAATTAATGGATAACATGTAATATTATTTTTAATACTATTCGCCTTCACTTACTGGTGGGTTCTATGTGTGCTCTCTCTCTCCTCCCCTTCTGCGTTTAGACGCACGGGCAAACATGAAGAACTCGCGGGCGATGTTGCCGTTGACCATATCTGGACGCGTTCACAAGTCACGGCACCAGTTTCACGTACTAGCAACACTAGTCAGTGTGTACATGCAATGCATGTTAATTTGGAAGGATATTAAGTGCATGCAGATATTAACTACTAGGATATTATTTGCGTGTTGTCATGTGATTAACACTATTTTTGGCATGAAATTAACTGCACGCTAAACGTGTTGAGCGCTCGACATTCAAGCAGTCTAGGTAGTTGGATGACAAGGAATACATGTGGCTTGATGACGTTTTATATTTAATTTGATACGGCTCTAGCAAAACATTCCATCGATCAAACCATACATTTCATTCAGTCTGACTCCGACTTTAAATTATACGATGGTCGATATAAAATAAACGGAAATGATAAGCATTCGGATTTTAAGCATGGCAATCTGAACGTTTTTCATGGCAAATTTAGATTACGCGGCGGCAGCGCGGGAGTCTCGCGGTGGGAAGCGGCTCCTCTGCCGTGCTCTCTGTGTCGTCGAGCCACTGACCGACGGCGACGGCGGCGTCTTGCGCCGTTGTTAGCGTACTCCTGGACGTTGGCCTAGCTTCAAGGAAGGCCAAAATGTTCTGGACTTTGGAGCGAGTCAACTGGCGGGAGGAGGCGACTTGCGTTGGTGCAAGGAAGCGGTCGGCGGCGGCCATCCATGCCGTTGAGGGCAGCACTGGCACCCGCGCGGGGACAGGCGCTGTCAACGGCGCGACGGAGACATTCGTGTGCACAGGCACAGACACGGGCGAGCACGTCAGTGCACGCGCAGGCGCATGCGCTGGCAGGTGCACGGGCACGGGCGTGCGCGTCAATGCCCGCGCAGGTGCATGCGCTGGCAGGTGTACGGGGATGGGCGCTAGTGCAGTCGGGGCGACGGGAGCCGGAACGGGAGCGCCGACAGGCGCGGCGTCTTCCGGCAAGGCCAGTTCAAGCTTGTCCCAAAGCTCCTTATGTTCTTGAGACTCCGGCTGGGTGTCTTCCTCAGGAAACTGGAACACTAAGGGTAGACCATCGTGATGCGGCATGGTGTACGTTTAGGTCAGGCTAGTTGGAGGTAGACGACAAGTGAATCGGAGAGGAAGAGAGAGGATTGTAGCGATACCAGGTAGTGCAGGGTTGATTTTAAACTGCGACGCCGGTGACACTGAAAGTGCGTGTACTTGGGACGACGGTGGGCGGCGGAGCCTGGTCAAAGGGCTCGCCTCCCGGTGAGCCTGCACAGCGGTCTGCTCGCACGCCTCCCTGATAGCCGGCGCAGCGCTCTGCTCGCACGCCTCCTGTTGACTCACACGCTTGCTCGGATGGCACCTGCCGATGAGAAGCTGGGACGCGTGGTGGCATGTAAACGCCCACAGTTTCAATAGTGAAAGTGTTCACCTTAATGTGACAGGTCTTTCTTTGTTCCAAAATACCTTGGCTCTTCATTTGTGCAACTTGTCATAAGCAGCTTGTCTCAAATTGAAGAAAAAACTTACGAAGTAATATTTGTGCCATATCACGTGACCATGCTTAGTTTCAAGAATTTATGCTCACTTTTGGATTTTCTGAAATTTAAGATCCAGGATTCGAAACAATGTCATAACCTGCATCATGCAATAAATTTTCAAGCCGTACATCTATCCTGTTGTATTTCTTAAGAAAGGATTTGGTCAAACATTTTGCTTAGTTAGACATCAGACAAGTTATATATGCAGAGTAACAGGATAATTCCTCCGTACCAGTGCATTGCCTGATATATTAACTCAAGTACTAGGCACGAACAAACGGGCTCAATTCTATGCTCATCCTGGTGTAGTAGTAGTAGTAGTAGTAGTAGTTGTAGTAGTACTAGGCAATGCAGTTGATGGGTGACCTTGACGAGCGGCGACCGAGGGAATTGAACCGTGCTCGGCACGGTAGGTAACATTGTCTAGTTACTAAAGCATCCCTCCGTTGTTCATCGGTAGTCATTATGGACCGGGGACATGAGGGGAATTTCCTAGGGCTGGAATTCTGGTCGCCAGATATTTCGACTTGAAACACTAAGGCTCGACTAGTTGGGGTTGCCTAATGTGCGTACCACGCACACCACCGAAGGACACGAGCCCCGTTTTTTTATGATCAACACGAGCCAAGGTCTGGCTGGTACGCCGTTGGGTCCTACCATTCGAGAATACGAAAGGAACCTTTTAAATTGCCGAACGAATCTATGTGTATTACAATACCCGTATTTTCCTTGCAAATACTAATCTCAACGTGGTAATTGATTTATGACGAGTTGTTGAATTAGAGTGAGTTTGTGATATAATGATCTCAACGTGGATTTCACATTTCATGGTATCCAGAGTAAGTTTTCCAATGCAAATTCAAATTTAAAAGATGAACAATATGGAGGTGAGAAAACTTTGTATGTATCAAGCATATGACCAAACACACACACACACACACACACACATAGAGACACACACGCACAAACACAACAACAATCCAATAAGTATAGTGCATCTATTTTTCCAAACCATGCATGTATGACACGAATTCAAAAATACTCCTTCTATTCCTAAATATTAGTCTTTTAGAGAGTTCAACAAGTGACTACATACGGAGAAAAATGAGTGAATCCAGACTCTAAAATATGTCTATATACATCCGTATATGCCAGTCCATTTGAAGCCTCTAAAAAGACTAATATTTAGGAACGAAGGGAGTAAAATGTAAGACATCCATGGTGCTCAGTTCAATATTTAAAATGAACATGAAACTGAAACATGAATATTAAGTCTAGTACTACAGTACATGCAAATGTTGTGTTTAGGCGGAGGTATGATTGTCGGGGGTCAACCCCTCGACCTTAGATAAAATTGTGGAGCTCTGTTTAGGGTTGTTTAGATTATATTTGTCCCCACCCTCCCAACCACCGATTGGTTGTGCACACCCCACCCCTCCTCCCCGGGAGAATATCATGTGCCCCCATACCTTAGATGCTATATGCCGATACGAGTTGCTTGGAGCTTGTAGATCTCAGATATAGCAGCTCACATGATGTGTCTTAATATTTTTGCAGGAAACCTTGATGAGTTTGAGAATTGCACACAATTTGTACAAAAACTACTTAGATGCCCTTTGATCCCATATCCAACGACCTCTAAGCTCGTATCACCGTAGCATCTAAGATGAAGGAGGACATCATATTCTCATGTATGTAAGAATATCATGTGCTACCACAACTTAGATGCTTTGGTGATACAAGCTCTTCGGAGGCGTTGGATTTGTGACCCAACACCTCCTCGGTGGTTAGAATGGTTTTTTGTAGAAAAGCCCCAAAAGAGTTCTACCACTGCTTACAAGCACAAAGACTGCTCAGATGCCATTGGACCTCAGATCAAACGACATCCAAGCTCATATCACCGTAGCATCCAAGCTGCGATATCACCTTATGTTTTCTCGCACGGGAGAGTATGAGGTGCTCCCACACCATAGATTCTATGGTGATACGAGTTCACTGAGATCTAACGGCCCACAGTAGGAGGTTTGAATATTTTTGCAATATACGGCTGATAGAGTTTAGGAAATGCACAGAAAGTACAAGTACTACGCATGTGCCATCTGATCACTCATCATACGACCTAGATGCTCAGATCACCGTAGCGGGTAATTAAGCTATGGGAGCACCTAATATGAGCACCGGGGAGCCGTTGGATCGAAGATGCAGCGGCACACACAAGGCCTGAATGTTTTATTTGCAAAAAAACCTTTGGAGAGTTTGGAAATTGCGCATAATTACAAAGACTACTCCCAAGCCATTGGATTTCACTTCCAACGGTGTAAAAACTCGTATCACCATAGTATCTAAGCTGCGGGGTGGATGTGATATTCTATGCCGCTGTCATTTTTGTTCGTAAACTTGCAAAATACGTGTAACTCGTGCCGTTACTTGTCTAACCGTGCAACATGTTTGTTCAAAAAAACCATCCTACACTGAAATATCGGAACAACACACGGGGGTCCCACTTGTCATTAGTCAAATTTGGACCTAAAACTAACAAATCTGAAAGACGAGATTCAAACTGGCAACCTAGACTGCAAAGCCTAAGTCGATAGCCTGAAAAAATGAACAGTTGTTGTCTTTGTCCCATAACTTGATTTTATACAGTACTTGCGTTGAGTAGAGTAGAGGGAGTGCCTCGTCAACACGTGCATGACCATTGTCTCACTGACTGGTGGGTCCCAGGTCTGCGATCTCAATCTCTCTTGTCTCCATCGTCTAACCTTTGCACGGGCATACACGAAGAGCGGCGCTAGCTTGCCGTGGTGTTATTACAACTAAAAAACGCTTGGAAAATAGAAGAATCGCCTAGAACAAGAGACGTTGTGGCTGGTCGAGACGGAGCTAACCACATCTATCCTCCGTGCCACGTTTGCATGATGAAGCTGTGTGGCTAGTGGGGTGTTTTTGACCGACTGGCTGGGTCCCGGGGTCGAACCATAGGTACTACGTCTGATACAGTATATTTTTACACGCACATTTTTCCTCCGTACCGAGACGTGGCACACCCTACCGCGCGGTTTCGGGGTCCTCCCAGGTGGTGCACGCATATATTCTTCCTGACGTGGGACGCCCTACCGCGCGTTTTCTAGGTCCTCCTCGGTCGTAGCGCCGAAGCAAGTAAATGAGTCGTCAAATCATGAAAGACCACCTTTCCCGCCGAGTACATCAGTGAAGCACGGTGGCTAGCTAGTTGGGCTAGTTTGACCGATTAGCTAGCCGCCGCCACATTTGTTTTTTCACCCCTTTTTTTATCTACTTGCCGGCAGGTAAATTTAAATATCCACCGCGGCGTTGCTCTAGTGTTTGGGTGCGGCATGATTTTTAATTTTTTGATTGACGGGAGCAGGCGCGGCAGTATTTTTAATTTTTTGATTGACGGGAGCAGGCGTGGAAGAAATTAGTCACGATGACTCTGCCTGTAAAAACCCACTGCTCCCTCCGCCTTCCTGTAGATTGCATTGCCTTTTAGCCGTTTCGCCCCCTTTGCTTCCTCTCCCCATTGCGTCTACCTGGTGCCATGGTGGCGTAGCAGATCATGGAGTCCGAGGTGAGGCTCCTGACACAGGAGCTCCATGCCAAGGATGCGGAGCTTAGGGCCAAGGACGTGGAGCTTCGTGAGCTCAAGGAGGAGAGGACTGCCATGCTCCTCCATTATGTGCGGGAGTTCACGGAGCTTGAAAAGCGGCAGGCGTCCACCACAAAGATGCTTGAGGCGTCGACGGCGTTGCTGCAGAAAGTGGGAGATACGATAGGCCGTCAGGCGAGCCGGCTGGAGCGCGAGCGGGCCGATCGTGACGTGGTCCAAGATCGCCTCAGCCACTTGGTGAACCAAGTTGCCACGCATGTGTTGTGGCTGCGTGATGCCTAACGTCGTGCCAGCACGATGATGCTGGCCATCGGGCTAAACCCGTTCGACCACCCGGTTGACTTCAACGAGTTGCGACTTCCTGACCTGGTCTCCTTCTTCATCTATATCTCCGAGGAGCTGGGCTGTCTCCACGCGATGGTGGGTGCTGAGCTGGACAAGGAGGGGTTGCGGGCTGTCGTCGCCGTTGCCGGGCGAATCCTTTCATGGCTCTATCACCAGAATCCATTCGTGCTTCATATGGTTCATGTTTCGTGGAGTACTGTAGCACCGTACTCTCCGTGCGCTATGGACCTAGTTGTGTTAACATTGATCTCACCGTTCATTCTCGACCAGACAGTCGAAAAAGCGGTACTATGTTACATATAGGAGTAGTTGACATGCGCACAACATTATTTGTTATCGTCATATCTTACTACACTAGCAACAAGATTGTGTAGTACTGACGTATGAACCACTGCACATACCTAGTCGTAGGAGCACTGTGTATGTTCAATTGGCTGCCGTGTTTCGCACTCCTCCGTCATAAGAGTGGAAACCCTTGCTGTAATCATTTTTTTCTTCAGAAAAACAGTGGACATGCTCTATCCGTGCAGATCCTCCTCCAGCCATGCACTAAATTACTCACTTTCGCCGATGTGTGGGACAGCCAGCACCTGGGTCCACTAGCCATGCACTAAATTACTCCGTAGTAGAGTGACGGTAGACTACCCCGATCGAACCGCCGCAGTAATGCCCAATGAGCCGTCAAATCACAAAACCCCCTCCTTTCCAGCAGTAAGTTGGACGGATGAAGCAACCATCATTTCACTCTTCTCTCTCAGCTTCCTCTCTTGAAGAAAACCCCCACTCGCTTCGCTTCTCCCTCATCTGGTTCCTCCTTTCACTCTTCTCTCTCAGCTTCCTCTCTTGGATGGACGCCGGAGCACTGGCCGACGTGATGTCTATGGCTCTGGCCAAAACCGTCGAGGCTCATGGTACGAAGAAGCGCAATCACCCCGCCGAGACTACCGCAGACAAGCTCAAAGCCATCGCCCTATCCAAGCCCCCCTCTCCGGGATCCCTCATTAAGCAAGTCCAGGTAATGTCTCTTGTTGACGATATTTTTCTCTATCTTGATCGTGTTTTTTCATCTAACACGCAGTACTAGTACTGGTAGTACAACTTTCTGGGTGATCTTGCATGTGATTTTAGTGTGCCAAATGGCGGTTCTAAATTCCTCTTTTGACCAAAACATGCGAGAGGTTGACACTGATTTCTTATAGATTACTTTCAAGTACTCCCTCTGTCCCAAATTTCTTGTCTTAGATTTGTCTAGATACGGATGTATCTAATACTAAAATGTGACTTGATACATCCGTATCTAGACAAATCTAAGACAAGAATTTTGGGACGGAGGGAGTACTTTATGAACATCAATGCTACCTTTTAAGAGGGTATATTTGCCTCAGTAACTTGTGTTATGGATATTGCATGTAATCCCTCTACTCTCGTGCCTTTGAAGACATGTTCTAGTGTCTTTGTTCACTCATTTCTGTGCGTATATGTAGTCATATATGGAGTATAATATCGAAAATCATCTTATATTTCTGAACGGAGGTAGTAATAAAATATGGTTTCTGTTTGAATTAGAACCAGGTCCGCGGTGGAGATGAAGTTCTCAAAGTCATGCCGTGTGAACTGGAAGACCTGATGATGAGTTCTACTACTGAACTATCCAGCTACTGTGTCCTTGTCGCCACGTGTCCTGAACTAGTGGTTTCCTGTAGCATTGTTGTCACGCGTGTTCTCGAGGCTGTACTTGACCACAACAATTTCCTGGATGTGCCTTCGATTACGAATGGTGTGGTTCTTTTAAAGCTTCCCAACAAATCTAATGCGTCATGTCTTCATCATCATGTTTATGAGTGGAAAGACCACTCTGTTAGGTTCTCCAAGGTTGACAAGATGGTGATGGTGCATGTAGACATCTCGCACGAAGTCCATGGCCTAGTCAGTTATGCGGGGTTCATCCCGTAGGTCGGTGGCAAGAAATAGTCTGCAGAGTTTAGTTAGTGCAACTTTGCTTGTCTGTAGTAAGTACTATTGTTCAGTACTTGATTTGTGTTTGTGAACCCTGTATTGTTTATTAGTACTGTCGCTTTTGGTGTGTGGTCAGTCCTGAGAATGGTCTATGTTAATGTCTGTCCACTCAATTCAGTCTGTATATTTTGAAGTATCCAGATCATATTTTTTGTGAGGACGGTTTATCAATTATGGTTACACTCCAATATATGTGTGCATTGCAGGGTTTATCGCACCCACCAGGATTTCCAGTCCCATGGATGTTCGGTCCATATGATTTGTCACGACCTTTGGACTGTCCTGCTTGTGGGAGTAGGCGGGGCCCCTGCATGCCATGCGTAGTTGGACGATCAATCTTCTGTTTAGTTCCTGGTAAGGATTCACTCGTGTCACATCAAGTAAATCTTATTGATTTACTGTCTAAATCTTATTGATTTAATGTCATGTTTTCTTTATTTTCCTGCAATTTTACGATGCAGGTTTTGCCATGTGACATTCATCACAGAATAAACCGTTTGGTTTGCTCTACGATGGCTATTTTTGCAGGTTTCACTTCTAATGTCGTGTCAGTAACGAAGGCACTGTCCATCACTTATATTACTGGAAAAAATTGGATCAGTCTGTTATCTGAGTACAAGCTGAATCCCTATGATGAACTGCAGTTTGGTTTAACAAAAACGCCACAATTAGTCCTTCTCGCGTTTAAAAGAAATGAAGAAAAAAACTGGATCACAGTCACGGATCTTAGTCAAGTTAGAAAGCTGATCATAGCAAACCAGACACGATTGCCGCTATCTCGCATAGATCGAGCATCGGCAGTTGCTCTAGCACTGACAGTGGCAGCAGCTCAGTCTGATCCAGCTGAGGATTGGGCACCGACCGCGTCAGCGGATCAGTCTGATCTACTGGAGGATCGGGCATTGACACCGGCACCTGCTCCGACACCGGCACCAGCTATACAAGGAGGACCATCTCCGACAGCAGCAGCGGCTTCGGCACCTGCACCAACACTTGCACTTGCATCTGCTCCGGCCCGTGCAGTTGCACTGGCAACAGACTGGGCTGCAGTCCACACTTGATATACCAAAGTCCTTACAAAAACCGACATGTCCACCTTCTTGGTAAGCATTGGCCGCCCAAGTGCTTCGATCTTTTTTCTTTCCATGTTGTTTCACATGATTCACTGTGTTGATCTAACTGTTTGGGTATGTCTTCTTGTTTGCAAACAAAGAATTCCTAGAGCAACGAGGGAGTCGTTCAACAATCCGGGCGACCGCGGCCAAGTTTCTCTTACCATGCGCAGCCTTGGTGTGAATGAACCTGCTCAATATACCGTAAGTACAAAGGATGGTCGCATGATGATTGATGCTAAAGGATGGTCAACGTTCAAATCTAAATCATATCTTGCGGTAGGGGATGATGTCAAAATCGAACTTTCTCGGCAAGGAGAGCTGGTCCAAATCAACTTTGAAATTCTTCAGTAGCAGCACGCAACTGCCGAACTGATATATCCTCCGAGATATTTTGATGTAATAATCTGGCATGGTGAAACAAGTGTCCTGTGTGTATAAGTTGTACGACAGTATTATTTATCACATGGTATATCGTTGATAGAATTGCAACTCTGATTGCTGGTTAGGAACTGTCGTTCGATTTCATTCCAATAGCTGCCGTGCTTTATTCAATTTTGTGTATTCGCCTTGCAACAACATCTAAAACCAGCGCCGTACGGATCGCTTGCAATATGAAAAGCGTTGATGTAGAACACATGGGCCCCCAAACATGCAGGGTCGGCCTGCGGCCCAAAGTCCAGAACCATGAGCCTCTCTGAGTATTATATTCTCAGCTGAACCCCCATAATGCCCGTGCCTTGCAGAGCGGCAAGGGGAGCCTGTGATATAAAAGATTTGTATATTTCTTTACAGAGGGAGTATCTCTCTGTCAAAAAATATATTTATGTGTAACTAGTTACTCGTGTCTTTCTACTTCCTTTCGCTGATATGTGGGGTAACCGGCAACGGGGTCCACGTGCCATATGCACAAATTAGAGTGCACAACTTCACGATAGACACACCCCGATCGTAGCGCCGCAGTAATGCCCAATGAGCTGTCAAATCACAAACGCCCTTTCCAGCTTTAGCAGTAAGCTGGATGGGCAAAGCAGCAATATTTCACTGGGCCTGAATCCCCTTCTCCCTCGTCTGCTTGTTCAGAGAAAACCCCCTCTCGACAATTGCATAGGGTTTTTTCATGGAGAACCAGGTACGAATTCTTCATCCATCTCCAATAAATCCAAGTCCCTTGTTCATAGGAAATCCTAGGATGGCAGCCGCTGCCGTTGATGCATTTTTCTTCCTACTGAATCTAGTGTGTTTCATGTGCAGTGCCCAAAGTGCGAGTACCCTACAGGTTTCTGCGCCCTCGGTGAGACGCCACACTTGTTCCTTCTCATCCTAACACATCATTTTGAAACGTGCACAGTATGTTCCTGGAATCCTCTTTTCTATCCGGGAGGGTGGGGTTTTTTTGAACATGTTGTGTTCTCATATTATTTTTCCTGCAGTGTATTATTTGCTCTGCGAGAACACATGTACTCAAGATGCTCGGCCTTGCCATAACTGAATACACTAGTTTAATGGTCACAGTGAAGACAAGCCATGGATATAAGTTTTGAGTTGGGTTCATGAACCAAGAAGATCGCTGCTTTTTTAAGGCCGAACATGGATAAACTTTCTCAAGTGTTACAGATTGAAAGTTGGCGCACGAATGTTGATCGAAATAGCAGAACCTGGTCTCATCTTCACTGCGGTCTTCCACCCCGACATCGTTCCAATTGTTCATCCATGTTAGTTTTGTATCTGGTTCTTGCTTGTTGCCTCGATTACTTCTTAATCCACCTATTCTTTCTAACTAATCACAATTTAACTTTAGAAGTAGCAACGAATCTCTCACGAAGATGCTACTTCTAACTAATATTTTCTTATAATTGGTGGCATGTGTAGGTTTTTTCAGAGTTGAGTGGTCTGCTCATTTGTTACTCAGTAATAACTCGACTATTACTAATGGCACTGAAGTTGACTGGATCGACATCCACAAGTTCCTACACTTTATTGATCGTCTTGAGGTCCTTGTGGGGCGTTTCAATGGTGGAAGGCCACGTGGGATATGTGTGCCACTGCTGCACTCATTGAACAGGTCCAACTGTGTCGAGAAACTTATGGTACGAGCTGTTTTCTCTTATATATGTTGTTCATAAACTATTGCTTATACACAGTTTTACAGCTGTGATCTTCTTGAAACAGGAACTGTCGAGTTCTATTGTTCCTATACAGATGCCTGGCCATGGTCGGGTCAGACTTGCGCTTGGTCACAACATGATGTTTATGTCGACCTACTCAATTCCCCTTGGAGGTGAAAAGATACTTATTCATGGGTGGTCTCAAATAATCAAGGCCCGTCCATCTTGGAGAATAGGACAAAAGATTATGTTCATGCTTTTCCATGGCTCTAAAGCGAATATCCTATTTATTGACCACATTGCAAGATGAAGCCGCTTTCAAAAGATTGTGGATGCGCGGGGTGGCGCCTGGGCCTTGTCCTGGGGCTTGGCGGCCTCACCCTTGGTTAACTGTAGGCAAAGTAGCACTGTTTGAGGCATGCTTTGTACGGTTGAACCTGTATAAGTACTCATACTGCTTTCAGCTTTGGTTGTTAAGTGCCCCTGCTGGTTTCAGTTAAGTTTGTTAAGTACTCCTGCTACTTTTACAGTCTGTCGTGTTTCTTCAGTCATGTCTTCCTCCAGCCGCCAAAACCAAACCAGCACCGGCGGGGCCGCCTGCTTCCGCCTCCCACGGCTGGGTGCGCCTCAGCGCACGCATCGCCGCCCCACCGTCTCCAAAATCGTTAACACCGACATCCTCTGCGCGCTTTGGTGCACTCGCCGCGGCGCCGCCCTCTCGCGTTGTCAACATGGTCAACAAACAACAGGAATTGGCAGAAGTACGTGGAGAGGATGACAGTAGGGGCCCACCACGTCAGCGTATGGAAAAATAAAATGCTACCTCCTAGTGTTTTCCTGACATCTGGGACCCACGACATTGTGAGCGTATATAGTCAATAGACAAGAGAACAGCACAAGATTGGCTAACACCTGGGACGTAGCTACTCGAGCAGTATTTTTTTGTTTGGTATTGTTGAGACGGAGTACGGTTTGAACTGGGCTGTGGCCCGTCTAGCCCAGGCTTATACTTTATGTTCACCATGTGACCAGCCCAGCTATTTTTTTCTTTGTGAAAATGAGCCCAGTTTATTTTTTCTGAAGAATACCCAATCCAGGCCTACTT
Source organism: Triticum monococcum (assembly GCA_034509565.1). Classification (NCBI taxonomy): domain Eukaryota; kingdom Viridiplantae; phylum Streptophyta; class Magnoliopsida; order Poales; family Poaceae; genus Triticum; species Triticum monococcum. The sequence goes on from CM067842.1 coordinate 733,283,192, forward strand.
ATTTTTCTACGCCGTGATGGGCTGCAACTCTTCAAGACGCCTGCAAATCTTGAAAGTAATATGAAATGGATTGTAAATATAAAAACAGATGACAAATTGGCAATTACTTTATAATTTCTAAATTTTTTCACATTTTTAGATTCCTATTTCACTCGGCATTAACCTAATTTAAATATATCTTCGAACTACTTTAAATCTGGCTCGACATTTCGGTATTAAAAATAGTTTGGAACCCATAGAAATATGCGAAATTGGCCCTGGCCAACCAAAAAAATGACTGCAATAAATTGCATAAGAAGTTGCCATGAGCTATATATAAATTATTAAAAAAAAGAGGGAGTGGTCTGACTTGTGGGCTTGGTTAGTTGACGCGTATGCAAGATTTATTTAGTTATTATATACGTCAACAAAGGATTCTAGCAGACGTAACCGTTGGATGTCAATCCAACGACCGTCGTGTTTCTTCAATCTCTGATCTTCTTGCTCCAGCCGCCAAAGCAGCGCCGGCGGGACCGCCTACTCCCTCAGCGCCCCCTACTACTCCCACCGCTGGCCAGGGCATCCCTCTACTCACCCACACACCCTGTTATTCTACGGCAACGGCAGCCTCACACCACAGACAAACCGGTGAACCTCGTACTCCTCTCCGCGCGGGCTTCCACTGTCGCGTCTTCCCCAGCTCCGCGTCGTCCCCTTCCGAGGCCTCGCCGTCTTGCACCGCCGTGGTGCTCTAGGCGCGGCGTGGTTAATGTGGTCAACGACCGACTTCCACCGGAAGAGTACTGTACATGGAGAGGCTGACAGCTGGGTCCACGGCAGCCGCAAGGAAGTGCCTCCTTATTACGCGGAAAATAATTATTCCTCCACCTAACAGCAGGTACACATCGGACGAGCCTCTAGTATTTCATGAAAAAAACGTTTCCCCCTGACTGCTGGTGTCGCTGTCAAAACCGGCGGATCTCGGGTAGGGGGTCCCGAACTATGCATCTAGGCTGGATGGTAACAGGAGGCAGGGAACACGATGTTTTACCCAGGTTCGGGCCCTCTTGATGGAGGTAAAACCCTACTTCCTTCTTGATTAATATTGATGATATGGGTAGTACAAGAGTAGATCTACCACGAGATCAAGGAGGCTAAACCCTAGAAGCTAGCATATGGTATGATTATTGATGTGTCTGTGGTCTCTCCTCTATAGACTAGTCTGGCCCTGGTTTATATAATGCACCAGAGGCCTAGGTTAACAAGAGTCCTAGCCGAATACGCCGGTGGGGAGAAACCCTTGTCTTGATCGCCAAGTCTTTGTGGAATCTTCCTTGTATGCGGCAGCTGTCCGAACTGGCCCATGAGTATACGGCCATGGGGGGCCTCGGCCCAATCTAATAGATCGGGAGACGACGTGGTGAGTACCCCCTACTCCAGGACACCATCAGTAGCCCCCTGAACCGGTCTTCAAGTTAGGGACGCTCCTCAATTCTTCCGAACTGTTCTTCATCTTCGGTCGTCGGTCTTGAAAACTGGTTCAAATCTTCTTTATCTTCGATCTTGAGGATCGCCGAAATGCATTCGACGAGTTTACACGTCGGGTATCCGAGGAGCCCCTTTAATTTTCCAGCCTTTACCAATGCCTTGTTATTTTTATGCCACACCTCGGGTTTGAAGTTGTTCCCGGGTGGCAGCGTCCTCTTGCGTCCGAGCTCCAACGCCGGACTGTATTCGAGGTATCTTTTGCAACCGAGCACCAACGCCAGACCGCTTCCCAGCTCTAATGCCGGACTGTATCCGAGCTCCAATGCCGGACTGTATATCCGAGCTCCAACGCCCGACTGTATCCGAGCTCCAACGCCGGACTATATCCGAGGTGTCGTAAATCACCTTGGTTCAAAGAAGTTTGAAGGAGTTTAGCCGAGCTTAATGCCAGAAATGCCCTCTATGGAGCCAGCCACTAGCGCCCGAGCTTTATGCCGGGCTGCTTCCTAGGTGGTGCACCACCCCGAATGTGGGCCGATTTTTGTGAATATTGGTGCAATTTATTCTCTGACGAGATATATGGCCAGTAGCCCTCAAGGTGTGTATCGGTCTAAAACCCGAGATGCACATGAAGGATGACGTAAGACCGCTGATCCCAGTAGCCGCTGAGACTCAGGTTGATTTGGAAAATTGGCCTAAGGATCAAGTCCAAGATCAGCAGAATACTTCGGGACACTAAAAGCGGTGTGCTTAGTCCTCGAGACTTAGGTTGGGTGCGGCCGACCAACCTGAGGATCAAAATCTCCTCGGAAACTATATTGCACATAAAATTTTCTGCATTGGACAAGCAATGCAGTAGCCCCCGAGACACTGGTCGGGTGGTAACACCAGATCAGGGGATCAATGTGCCCCTTTAATATTTGTAAATAATAAGCCCGATGCCCAGTAGCCCCCGAGCTTAATGCGGGCACAGGTGGCCGAATTAAGGATCAATATCCATAGTAAAATCACAAATTATGTGTAATGACTCTATGCATCCAAGTACTTTACGTCATTAATGCTCGGATCCGCATTGCACAAAACTTTGTTGACCGACCATTGGCTTCCACCTCCTCGGCCAGTAGCCGAGGAGTGTTTGTCCTACTTTATAAGGCCTTTATGAGGGAAAAGATTTACAACAAACAAGGCAATCTGGCCATATGGTTTTATAAACAAAGGTATGCAAAAAGATATGTTATATTACTGTTTAACAGAAGAAATGTCTTCCAAAGAAAATAGTCCCGCTATCGGTTCCTTTCTTTGGGTTGTCATGCTAAGCATGATCATTAAACCTTAGCTCTAATATAAGAGAAAAATATCTAGGATTTAGTTTGGGAGGCCAGTTAATAGCCCCCGGTAGTGTTCGGCGACAGTCGGGGTCAAGCTGTAAACACTTCGGCCAATGTTATGAATGGCCCATCATTTAACATAGCCATCGGATCGCTGACCAGTTTACGCTTGTTGTGAAAGTCAGTTTTCGGCTTTCTCCACTGAGGTGCTTAACCATGTGAGCTAGAAGCAAAATTGCAGTGGTTCTCCCTTTGCACGCCTAGCCGAACCAAACGGAACGTAGGAAGCAAGTGCAGGAGCCAGGCAACCCAACTATTGACCGAAGACACAATTCGAAACCGATGCATATATAGCAATATCTGAGAATGTTTTTGCCGAATCCCTAAAGGTGCCCGGGGCGTTGCACTGCGAGACTAATGCTAGAAAAGCACAAATAGTTTAAAAGTGCCAAAAAGCTTGGAAAACCAAGAAACGTCAGTAAAAACATGACGTTCGAACAATATCAAGTGTTTGGTGCCAATCCGAAAGTTGGTCTTAGAAAAAAAGAAGTGCTTCTGTCGTGCTTTAACATGATACATCCTATCTCAAGACTTCGAGCGGGTCAGCCTACGGCTTCAACCTCCTATCCCGAGGGCGGAGTACTTCTCATTAGACCAGTTTAGCAAACTAAACTCTAGCGGCTTTGAGAGAGAAATTAGGCTCCCCGGCTAGTGACCGCACACTCGTGTTGAAAAAAGGAGTGATAAATAATAATAATAAATTTTGCAACGACTAAGAAGAAGAACACTTATTATAAAACGGCTCAAATAAACTTCAGAGCCCCCAAGTGACTTTGAGTAGAAGAATGATTGCATGCACCGAAGTACTTATATCATATCTATGTTTAACCGAACTTTAAACGCGTCTTAACCGACCGTCAGCTTCTCCCTCTTCGGTCAAGGACCGAAAAGTGCTATGTACTCCATCGGTCGAGAATATCGATGGTGTTTCCAATAACTAGGCAATCAGGCCATAAGGCTATAACAGACAAAGCGCGCTCAGGGAACTTATGCTATATTACCGTGAAGTGTAAGAAGCATCTTCGAAGAAAATAGTACCCCCACCGATACCTTTCTTCGGTGCTCATTGTTATTATGAGACTTGTGCAATAGATTTTTTGTACTCATGAGTTCCGTTGTGTGCCGACCATCATTGAAAACTATAAGAGCGCTAGCTTTCGGCTTCACCCAGTCTGAGGTCCGGCTCGGGTGACCCGATCGTGACAATCGCAGAGGTGCTCCCTTTACTCCCTAGCCGAACAATCGGGAACGTAGGGGTAAACACAGGAGCGAGGCAACCCAGCTTGCAAATCGCTTAAGTCAACATGGTGCATATTGTGGCGTAATACACGATCAAGGAACGAAGCCGTACAAGTATAATCATATGCAACAGGAAAAGCTTCATAAAGGAAGCGCCCAAGTAAACACGGTATTTGAATTTATGCGTCACAAACAAAGTTTAGACAAGGAAATTTTTTACAAGCAACTTTTTTCCAAAAAAGTATAATGCTTGGTCAAACCGAACACAAGTTAGATATTAAAGCTTTGAGCATGAAAGCGACTTAGCTGGTTAATGTGTTCGGTATTGATGACGCGGTCCGAGCTTGATGCGGGCAAGGTTTCATCCCCCAAGCCGGTCCCGAGGTGGCGGAGCGGAGAGCTCGACACGCTGAAGTGGTGACATAGCACGGTCAATGCAGACCGACAGAGTGATGCCGAAGTCCCTGGATCATTTTCCTGTGCACAAAAAGTAGTGCAAACCGGAGATAATAGTAATAATAATAATTAAAAAAATCGTTGCATAATAAATAATTTATGCAAAGTGAGTAATAAAAGAAATATGGCCTGGCGCCGAAGTCAATGTCGATGCAGGGCGTCGGCGTGATGTAGTAAAGGCGTGGCAAAGCCTGAATTCACGGGTCGGCCCGAGCTCCGGATGCGGCATTCGCCGGACTATGTACGGAAACTGATCGTACCACCACGCGACCGTCGTTAATGCGGTCACCATTTGATAGACCTGCGTACATATCATGGACAAACCAGAGTAATAATTCCTTGGAAAAAATGAACCCAAACAAGCAAAAAATACTGGGATTAATAGCACCTGGTTTATTTGTTGTAGCAATCCAAAGGAAGGTGATTCCCAAAATTGGGACTCGCTCGGCACACCCATTGCCTGATGGGCGATAAAACCATGGCATGACCATGCTGGTAAAGGTTGACTCGCTGAGGCAAAGCCCTCGGCCCAGCTAACGTGACGGAGCTGGTCGGCTAGTGATGCCGAAGTGTCCGGAGTTGGTTGATGAAGACATGGTGAAGCCCCCGGTCCAGCCGAGATGTCGAGGCCTCAACGTCATCCGATGATTCGAAGTAAGTCGGCGTGATGGACACCAGCTTGAAAAAGCAATAGTGCGGCCCTGTCGATGTAGGTCGTGACGTGCTCGATGCCGGCTTGATGAAGCGACCGTGCGGCGATGCCGGTATGCCCGCTCCGTGTAATCCGTGGGGCGGCGATGTTGATGATGATTTATCCTTCGCAATGCCGGACTCTTGTTCGGCTTGCCAAGATGATGATCCGAAGAAGTTGAGGTCAGCTAAAGTGACGACGTGTCTAGCGCAGGTCGGCAGCCGTGGAGTAATATTGCCGGACTGGTTTGACATCAGCATGATGTTGAAGATCATGTTCAAAAGATCTTAAAGTTAGTGGGATGTGTTCGAGAACAAAACACAATACCCCATACAAAACTTCCTTCAAAAGGGATGTCCGAAATCCCGTTCATAAAAAAGATGAACTCGGGTCGGATTCGTTTTCGCGCAGAAAACAGATCCGAAAAGTGATGCACTAATTGGAAGGTTCCCGGAGTTTGAATGGTCGGATCGAGCTGAAATTTCGAGAGGTGGTAGATATAGGAATTCCGCAACCGATCAACAGTTGGATCTTTCAAAGGACGTCCGAGCTAGAAGCTAGACACCACGCCCTAAACTCATCCGAATTCCTGTCCAGATTTGACAGGGCTCCGGTATATCATGGATTGCCAGAGATTCCTCCATCAGAACTCGATGAAATTTTCCAGGGTTGTTATAGACTAAATTCCACACAATTCCACCAAAGCGATCGTCAAAGCGATACTCGAGGAGGTGGTGGCGGCAGATACGAGTTTACTGTCCAAAAAAACAGCACGGTCGCTTGAGGGCAATGTTGACGTTGAGCCCCCGAGCTCCATGAATGATTCCTCCGTGATCTTGCTAGATATCGGAGTTGATGTTTGATGAATGCCCTCATCCGAACATGGTGATCCGAACACGGGGCGCAATTCTTGGTCGAACCAAGGTGACCAGTCGAGCTGGTGACGAAGATGCCGAAGTCGCAGTTGATCTGCAGGCGAGCCATCGATCCTTTTGTCGATCACACAGCGGAACTCTCAATGAAAGCACCAATGTCGGTGTCAAAACCGGCGGATCTCGGGTAGGGGGTCCCGAACTGTGCGTCTAGGCCGGTTGGTAACAGGAGGCAGGGAACACGATGTTTTACCCAGGTTCGGGCCCTCTTGATGGAGGTAAAACCCTACGTCCTGCTTGATTAATATTGATGATATGGGTAGTACAAGAGTAGATCTACCACGAGATCAAGGAGGCTAAACCCTAGAAGCTAGCCTATGGTATGATTGTTGATGTGTATGTTGTCTCTCCTCTATCGACTACTCTGACCCTGGTTTATATAATGCACCAGAGGCCTAGGTTAACAAGAGTCCTAGCCGAATACGCCGGTGGGGAGAAGTACTTGTCTTGATCGCCAAGTCTTTGTGGAATCTTCCTTGTATGCGGCAGCTGTTCGAACTGGCCCATGAGTATACGGCCATGGGGGGCCTCGGCCCAATCTAATAGATCGGGAGAGGACATGGTGAGTACCCCCTAGTCCAGCATACCGTCAGCTGGGACACATTAGGATGGGCCACCGTATTTTGCAAAAAAAACGCCCCCCCCCCCCCCCCCGCGCTGTCAGCTCGGACCCACCGAAAGTGCCTCCTTATTACGCACAAAAAAATGAATATCCCCCTGCTACCTAGGACCCACCTTGGTGGGAGGCTGACTTGTGGGCCTACTAAGTTGACTAGGACGGATGCCTTTGTCAACTTTAGTCAATATATGAACGATTCTAGCTCCAGTGACTGTACTATGTCCATCCAACGGCCATAGTGCTTCTTCAACCTCTGGTCTTCTTGCTCCAGCCGCCCAAAGCAGTGCCGGTTGTGTCGCCTGCTCCTGCCGCCCGTGGCCGGCTGTGATGCCGCGGAGGCCTCACCGCCCCTACTACTCCCATCGCTGGCCAGGCCATCCCTCTACGCACCCACACCCCCTGTTATTCTGCGGTGATGACAGCCTCACACCGCAGCCGAACGAGTGAACCCTCATACTCCTCTACGCATGCGCATCCACTGCCGCGTCTTCCCTGGATCCGCGTTGTCCCCTTCCTGGGCCTCGCCGTCGTCCACCGCCCTGGTTCTCTCGGTGCAGCATGGTCAACGTGCTCAAGGAATGGTTTCCATAGGACGTGGTCTGTACATGGAGAGACTGACAGTTGGGTCCATGGCCGCAGCAAGGAAGTGCCTCCTTATTACGCGTAAAATAATTATTCCTCCACCTGACAGCGGGGACCCACCGGACGGGCCACCGTATTTCGCGAAAAAAACGTTTCCCCCTAATTAATGGGACCCACCAGCTACATCTTCGCGCGCAAGGATGTGCGTCAAAAAAACCGTTCGCCCCTGCTGGGACCCACCAGCTAAATCTTCGCACGCAAGGAAGTACGTCCGAAAAAAAAACGATTCACCCCCCCGACTGCTGGCACCCACCAGCTACATCTTCGCACGCAAGGAAGTGCGTCCGGGAAAAAAACAAAAGATTCCCCCCAGACTGCTGGGACCCAGCAGCTACATCTTCGCATGCAAGGAATTGTGTCCGGGCAAAACAAACAAACAAAACGATTCGCCCCCCTGACTGCTAGGACCCACCAGCTACATCTTCGCAGGCAAGGAAGTGCCTGACAGTCGGGACCCATCTAATCGAAGCGTACGTAGCGTTGTCATTCTGGTCGCGAACGTGTACATACATATATACTGGTCGATGTAGAGGCGTGCACGTTTCGTAGTAGAGGCGCGCACGTAGCATGTACACGTACGTATAGTGGCCAGGGTGCAAGAAAGAAAATACGGCCACGTACGTACATACGGGCAGGGTCCTGAACGCCTACTCACGCATACGTATGGCCAGGGCTCGTGTACATGGCTGGGTCGGAACGGAGAAACAACATCGTCGTCGTGTTCATGGGGAGGCAACGGAATGCGTCGTGTTCATGGGGAGGCAACGGAATGCGTCATGTTCATCGGGAGGCAACGGAACGCGTGGGAGCCAACCGGCTGGGTCGGAACGGAATGCATGGTCGTGTTCATCGGGAGGGCTTGGACGGAACAGGCAATGCAAACGAGGCCTGGCATACAGCAAAACAGAGGAAACGACCTTGTGTTCGACCGGCCACGTTCGAAACAAGATCCTGTTTATCGAGAGGGGTCTGGCGTACCGCAAAACAGAGGAAACGGACCTCCTACGGTCGAAATGGGGGTCCTGTTGATCGGGAGGGGTGTGGCATACCGCAAAACGGACGAAACGGACTTGTGTTGGAGCGCTACGGTCGAAACGGGGGTCCTGTTCATCGGGAGGGGTGTGGCGTACCGCAAAACGGGACTCCACGGGATACTGTTCATCTCCACCGTCGACCTCCTCCAGTCTCCATGGGCTACCGTCGACCTCCTCCAGCCTCCACGGGCTCCTGTTCATCTAGCCTCCACCGCGCGCTACTCAACCGGCTACTGTTCAACAACCCCTCCACCGTCTACTGTGTTGGGGAACGTAGTAATTTCGAAAATTTTCCTACGCACACGCAAGATCATGGTGATGCATGGCAACGAGGGGGAGAGTGTTGTCTACGTACCAACGCAGACCGACTGCGGAAGCGATCACACAACATAGAGGAAGTAGTCGTACGTCTTCTTCCCGATCCGACCGATCCAAGCACCGTTACTCCGGCACCTCCGAGTTCTTAGCACACGCTCAGCTCGATGACGTTCTGCGGGCTCCGATCCAGCAAAGCGTCGAGGAAGAGTTCCGTCAGCATGACGGCGTGATGACGATCTTGATGTACTACCGACGCAGGGCTTCGCCTAAGGTCTACAGCGATATGACCGAGGTGGAATTTGGTGGCAGGGGGCACCGCACACGGCTAAGGAACGATCTCAAGGATCAACTTGTGTGTCTTGGGGTGCCCCCTGCCCCCATATATAAAGGTTGGAGGAGGGGGAGCCGGCCGGCCAGGGAGAGGAGGCGCAGGGGAGTCCTACTCCCACCGGGAGTAGGACTCCTCCCCCCAATCCTAATCCAATTAGGACTCCCGGGGGGAAAAGAGAGAGAAGGGGGGCCGGCCCCCTATCCTATTCCTACTAGGACTTGGGGAGAGGGGGGCGCCGGCCAGCTTGGGCTTGTCCCTTTTCTCTTTTTCCACTAAGGCCCAATAATAGGCCCATTAGTCTCCCGGGGGGTTCCGGTAACCCTCCCGGTATTCCGGTAAAATCCCGATTTCACCCGGAACACTTCCTATGTCCAAACATAGGCTTCCAATATATCAATCTTTACGTCTCGACCATTTCGAGACTCCTCGTCATGTCCGTGATCTCATCCGGGACTCCGAACAACCTTTGGTACATCAAAATGCATAAACTCATAATAACTGTCATCGTAACGTTAAGCGTGCGGACCCTACGGTTCGAGAACAATGTAGACATGACCGAGACACGTCTCCGGTCAATAACCAATAGCGGGACCTGGATGCCCATATTGGCTCCTACATATTCTACGAAGATCTTTATCGGTCAGACCGCGTAACAACATACGTTGTTCCCTTTGTCATCGGTATGTTACTTGCCCGAGATTCGATCGTCGGTATCCAATACCTAGTTCAATCTCGTTACCGGCAAGTCTCTTTACTCGTTCCGTAATACATCATCTCACAACTAACATATTAGTTGCAGTGCTTGCAAGGCTTATGTGATGTGCATTACCGAGAGGGCCCAGAGATACCTCTCCGACAATCGGAGTGACAAACCCTAATCTCGAAATACGCCAACCCAACATCTAGCATTGGAGACACCTGTAGTACTCCTTTATAATCACCCAGTTACGTTGTGACGTTTGGTAGTACCCAAAGTGTTCCTCCGGTAAACGGGAGTTGCATAATCTCATAGTTACAGGAACATGTATAAGTCATGAAGAAAGCAATAGCAACATACTAAACGATCGGGTGCTAAGCTAATGGAATGGGTCATGTCAATCAAATCATTCTACTAATGATGTGACCTCGTTAATCAAATAACAACTCTTTGTTCATGGTTAGGAAACATAACCATCTTTGATTAACGAGCTAGTCAAGTAGAGGCATACTAGTGACACTCTGTTGGTCTATGTATTCACACATGTATTATGTTTCCGGTTAATACAATTCTAGCATGAACAATAAACATTTATCATGATATAAGGAAATAAATAATAACTTTATTATTGCCTCTAGGGCATATTTCCTTCAGTCTCCCACTTGCACTAGAGTCAATAATCTAGATTACACTGTAATGATTCTAACACCCATGGAGCCTTGGTGCTGATCATGTTTTGCTCGTGGAAGAGGCTTAGTCAACGGGTCTGCAACATTCAGATCCGTATGTATCTTGCAAATCTCTATGTCTCCCACCTGGACTAAATCCCGGATGGAGTTGAAGCATCTCTTGATGTGTTTGGTTCTTTTGTGAAATCTGGTTTCCTTTGCCAAGGCAATTGCACCATTATTGTCACAGAAGATTTTCATTGGACCCGATGCACTAGGTATGACACCTAGATCGGATATGAACTCCTTCATCCAGACTCCTTCGTTTGCTGCTTCCGAAGCAGCTATGTACTCCGCTTCACATGTAGATCCTGCTACGACGCTTTGTTTAGAACTGCACCAACTGACAGCTCCACCGTTTAAAGTAAACACGTATCCGGTTTGCGATTTAGAATCGTCCGGATCAGTGTCAAAGCTTGCATCAACGTAACCTCTTACGGTGAGCTCTTTGTCACCTCCATATACGAGAAACATATCCTTAGTCCTTTTCAGGTATTTCAGGATGTTCTTGACCGCTGTCCAGTGATCCACTCCTGGATTACTTTGGTACCTCCCTGCTAAACTTATAGCAAGGCACACATCAGGTCTGGTACACAGCATTGCATACATGATAGAGCCTATGGCTGAAGCATAGGGAACATCTTTCATTTTCTCTCTATCTTCTGCAGTGGTCGGGCATTGAGTCCGACTCAACTTCACACCTTGTAACACAGGCAAGAACCCTTTCTTTGCTTGATCCATTTTGAACTTCTTCAAAATCTTGTCAAGGTATGTGCTCTGTGAAAGTCCAATTAAGCGTTTTGATCTATCTCTATAGATCTTTATGCCTAATATGTAAGCAGCTTCCCCGAGGTCTTTCATCGAAAAACTTTTATTCAAGTATCCCTTTATGCTATCCAGAAATTCTATATCATTTCCAATCAGCAATATGTCATCCACATATAATATCAGAAATGCTACAGAGCTCCCACTCACTTTCTTGTAAATACAGGCTTCTCCAAAAGTCTGTATAAAGCCAAATGCTTTGATCACACTATCAAAGCGTTTATTCCAACTCCGAGATGCTTGCACCCATCCATAAATGGATCGCTGGAGTTTGCATACTTTGTTAGCTCCTTTTGGATCGACAAAACCTTCTGGTTGTATCATATACAACTCTTCTTCCAGAAATCCATTCAGGAAAGCAGTTTTGACATCCATCTGCCATATTTCATAATCATAAAATGCGGCAATTGCTAACATAATTCTGGCGGACTTAAGCATCGCTACGGGTGAGAAAGTCTCATCGTAGTCAACCCCTTGAACTTGTCGAAAACCTTTTGCGACAAGTCGAGCTTTATAGACAGTAACATTACCGTCAGCGTCAGTCTTTTTCTTGAAGATCCATTTATTCTCAATTGCTTGCCGATCATCGGGCAAGTCAACCAAAGTCCATACTTTGTTCTCATACATGGATCCCATCTCAGATTTCATGGCCTCAAGCCACTTTGCGGAATCTGGGCTCACCATCGCTTCTTCATAGTTCGTAGGTTCATCATGATCTAGTAGCATGACTTCCAGAACTGGATTACCGTACCACTCTGGTGCGGATCTCACTCTGGTTGATCTACGGTTCAGTAGTATCTTGTCCTGAAGTTTCATGATCATCATCATTAGCTTCCTCACTGATTGGTATAGGTGTCGCAGAAACAGTTTTCTGTGATGTACTATTTTCCAATGAGGGAGCAGGTACAGTTACCTCGTCAAGTTCTACTTTCCTCCCACTCACTTCTTTCGAGAGAAACTCCTTCTCTAGAAATGATCCATTCTTAGCAACGAATGTCTTGCCTACGGATCTGTGATAGAAGGTATACCCAACAGTTTCCTTTGGGTATCCTATGAAGACACATTTCTCCGCTTTGGGTTCGAGCTTATCAGGTTGAAGCTTTTTCACATAAGCATCGCAGCCCCAAACTTTAAGAAACGACAACTTTGGTTTCTTGCCAAACCATAGTTCATAAGGCGTCGTCTCAACGGATTTTGATGGTGCCCTATTTAACGTGAATGCGGCCGTCTCCAAAGCATAACCCCAAAACGATAGCGGTAAATCAGTAAGAGACATCATAGATCGCACCATATCTAGTAAAGTACGATTACGACGTTCGGACACACCATTACGCTGTGGTGTTCCGGGTGGCGTGAGTTGCGAAACTATTCCACAATTTTTCAAATGTATACCAAACTCGTAACTCAAATATTCTCCTCCACGATCAGATCGTAGAAATTTTATTTTCTTGTTACGATGATTTTCAACTTCACTCTGAAATTCCTTGAACTTTTCAAATGTTTCAAACTTATGTTTCATTAAGTAGATATACCCATATCTGCTTAAATCATCTGTGAAGGTGAGAAAATAACGATATCCGCCACGAGCCTCAATATTCATCGGACCACATACATCGGTATGTATGATTTCCAATAAATCTGTTGCTCTCTCCATAGTACCGGAGAACGGTGTTTTAGTCATCTTGCCTATGAGGCACGGTTCGCAAGTACCAAGTGATTCATAATCAAGTGGTTCCAAAAGCCCATCAGTATGGAGTTTCTTCATGCGCTTTACACCGATATGACCTAAACGGCAGTGCCACAAATAAGTTGCACTATCATTATCAACTCTGCATCTTTTGGCTTCTACATTATGAATATGTGTATCACTACTATCGAGATTCAATAAGAACAGACCACTGTTCAAGGGTGCATGACCATAAAAGATATTATTCATATAAATAGAACAACCATTATTCTCTGATTTAAATGAATAACCGTCTCGCATCAAACAAGATCCAGATATAATGTTCATGCTCAACGCTGGCACCAAATAACAATTATTTAGGTCTAATATTAATCCCGAAGGTAGATGTAGAGGTAGCGTGCCGACCGCGATCACATCGACTTTGGAACCGTTTCCCACGCGCATCGTCACCTCGTCCTTTGCTAGCGTCCGCTTATTCCGTAGTCCCTGTTTCGAGTTGCAAATATTAGCAACAGAACCAGTATCAAATACCCAGGTGCTACTGCGAGCTCTAGTAAGGTACACATCAATAACATGTATATCACATATACCTTTGTTCACCTTGCCATCCTTCTTATCCGCCAAATACTTGGGGCAGTTCCGCTTCCAGTGACCAGTCTGCTTGCAGTAGAAGCACTCAGTTTCAGGCTTAGGTCCAGACTTGGGTTTCTTCTCTTGAGCAGCAACTTGCTTGCTGTTCTTCTTGAAGTTCCCCTTCTTCTTTCCTTTGCCCTTTTTCTTGAAACCAGTGGTTTTGTTAACCATCAACACTTGATGCTCCTTCTTGATTTCTACCTCCGCAGCTTTCAGCATTGCGAAGAGCTCGGGAATAGTCTTGTTCATCCCTTGCATATTATAGTTCATCACGAAGCTCTTGTAGCTTGGTGGCAGTGATTGGAGAATTCTGTCAATGATGCAATCATCTGGAAGATTAACTCCCATCTGAATCAAGTGATTATTATACCCAGACATTTTGAGTATATGCTCACAGACAGAACTGTTCTCCTCCATCTTGCAGCTATAGAACTTATTGGAGACTTCATATCTCTCAATTCGGGCATTTGCTTGAAATATTAACTTCAACTCCTGGAACATCTCATATGCTCCATGATGTTCAAAACGTCGTTGAAGTCCCGATTCTAAGCCGTAAAGCATGGCACACTGAACTATCGAGTAGTCATCAGCTTTGCTCTGCCAGATGTTCATAACATCTGGCGTTGCTCCAGCAGCAGGCCTGGCACCCAGCGGTGCTTCCAGGACGTAATTCTTCTGTGCAGCAATGAGGATAATCCTCAGGTTACGGACCCAGTCCGTGTAATTGCTACCATCATCTTTCAACTTCGCTTTCTCAAGGAACGCATTAAAATTCAACGGAACAACAGCACGAGCCATCTATCTACAATCAACATAAACAAGCAAGATACTATCAGGTACTAAGTTCATGATAAGTTTAAGTTCAGTTAATCAAATTACTTAGGAACTCCCACTTAGATAGACATCCCTCTAATCCTCTAAGTGATCACGTGATCCAAATCAACTAAACCATAACCGATCATCACGTGAGATGGAGTAGTTTTCAATGGTGAACATCGTCATGTTGATCATATCTACTATATGATTCACGCTCGACCTTTCGGTCTCTGTGTTCCGAGGCCATATCTGCATATGCTAGGCTCGTCAAGTTTAACCTGAGTATTCTGCGTGTGCAAAACTGGCTTGCACCCGTTGTAGATGGACGTAGAGCTTATCACACCCGATTATCACGTGGTGTCTGGGCACGACGAACTTTGGCAACGGTGCATACTCAGGGAGAACACTTCTTGATAATTTAGTGAGAGATCATCTTATAATGCTACCGTCAATCAAAGCAAGATAAGATGCATAAAAGGATAAACATCACATGCAATCAATATAAGTGATATGATATGGCCATCATCATCTTGTGCTTGTGATCTCCATCTCCGAAGCACCGTCATGATCACCATCGTCACCGGCGTGCCACCTTGATCTCCATCGTAGCATCGTTGTCGTCTCGCCAATCTTATGCTTCCACGACTATCACTACCGCTTAGTAATAAAGTAAAGCATTACATCGCGATTGCATTGCATACAACAAAGCGACAACCATATGGCTCCTGCCAGTTGCTGATAACTCGGTTACAAAACATGATCATCTCATACAATAAAATCAGCATCATGCTTTGACCATATCACATCACAACATGCCCTGCAAAGACAAGTTAGACGTCCTCTACTTTGTTGTTGCAAGTTTTACGTGGCTGCTACGGGCTTAAGTAAGAACTCATCTCACCTACACATCAAAACCACAACGATAGTTCATCAAATAGACTCCGTTTTAACCTTCTCAAGGACCGGGCGTAGTCACACTTGGTTCAACTAAAGTTGGAGAGACAGTCTTCCGCAAGCCATCTATGTGCAAAGCACGTCGAGGGAACCGGTCTCGCGTAAGAGTACGCGTAAGGTTGGTCCGGATCGTCTCACCCAACAATACCGCCGAACCAAAGTATGACATGCTGGTAGGCAGTATGACTTGTATCGCCCACAACTCACTTGTGTTCTACTCGTGCAAATAACATCAAACCATAAAACCTAGGCTCGGATGCCACTGTTGGGGAACGTAGTAATTTCGAAAATTTTCCTACGCACACGCAAGATCATGGTGATGCATGGCAACGAGGGGGAGAGTGTTGTCTACGTACCAACGCAGACCGACTGCGGAAGCGATCACACAACATAGAGGAAGTAGTCGTATGTCTTCTTCCTGATCCGACCG
Organism: Triticum monococcum; assembly: GCA_034509565.1. Classification (NCBI taxonomy): domain Eukaryota; kingdom Viridiplantae; phylum Streptophyta; class Magnoliopsida; order Poales; family Poaceae; genus Triticum; species Triticum monococcum. The sequence goes on from CM067842.1 coordinate 733,299,079, forward strand.
ATCCAAGCACCGTTACTCCGGCACCTCCGAGTTCTTAGCACACGTTCAGCTCGATGACGTTCCTCGGGCTCCGATCCAGCAAAGCGTCGAGGAAGAGTTCCGTCAGCACGACGGTGTGATGACGATCTTGATGTACTACCGACGCAGGGCTTCGCCTAAGCTCTACAACGATATGACCGAGGTCGAATTTGGTGGCAGGGGGCACCGCACACGGCTAAGGAACGATCTCAAGGATCAACTTGTGTGTCTTGGGGTGCCCCCTGCCCCCGTATATAAAGGTTGGAGGAGGGGGAGCCGGCCGGCCACGCAGAGGAGGCGCAGGGGAGTCCTACTCCCACCGGGAGTAGGACTCCTCCCCCCAATCCTAATCCAATTAGGACTCCCGGGGGGAAAAGAGAGAGAAGGGGGGCCAGCCCCCTATCCTATTCCTACTAGGACTTGGGGAGAGGGGGGGCGCCGGCCAGCTTGGGCTTGTCCCTTTTCTCTTTTTCCACTAAGGCCCAATAGGCCCATTAGTCTCCCGGGGGGTTCCGGTAACCCTCCCGGTATTCCGGTAAAATCCTGATTTCACCCGGAACACTTCCTATGTCCAAACATAGGCTTCCAATATATCAATCTTTACGTCTCGACCATTTCGAGACTCCTCGTAATGTCCGTGATCTCATCCGGGACTCTGAACAACCTTCGGTACATCAAAATGCATAAACTCATAATAACTGTCATCGTAACGTTAAGCGTGCGGACCCTACGGTTCGAGAACAATGTAGACATGACCGAGACACGTCTCCGGTCAATAACCAATAACGGGACCTGGATGCCCATATTGGCTCCTACATATTCTACAAAGATCTTTATCGGTCAGACCGCATAACAACATACGTTGTTCCCTTTGTCATCGGTATGTTACTTGCCCGAGATTCGATCGTCGGTATCCAATACCTAGTTCAATCTCGTTACCGGCAAGTCTCTTTACTCGTTCCGTAATACATCATCTCACAACTAACATATTAGTTGCAGTGCTTGCAAGGCTTATGTGATGTGCATTACCGAGAGGGCCCAGAGATACCTCTCCGATAATCGGAGTGACAAACCCTAATCTCGAAATACGCCAACCCAACATCTACCATTGGAGACACCTGTAGTACTCCTTTATAATCACCCAGTTACGTTGTGACGTTTGGTAATACCCAAAGTGTTCCTCCGGTAAACGGGAGTTGCATAATCTCATAGTTAGAGGAACATGTATAAGTCATGAAGAAAGCAATAGCAACATACTAAACGATCGGGTGCTAAGCTAATGGAATGGGTCATGTCAATCAAATCATTCTACTAATGATGTGACCTCGTTAATAAAATAAAAACTCTTTGTTCATGGTTAGGAAACATAACCATCTTTGATTAACGAGCTAGTCAAGTAGAGGCATACTAGTGACACTCTGTTGGTCTATGTATTCACACATGTATTATGTTTCCGGTTAATACAATTCTAGCATGAATAATAAACATTTATCATGATATAAGGAAATAAATAATAACTTTATTATTGCCTCTAGGGCATATTTCCTTCATACTGTTCATCCAGCCCTCCACACCACTAGGACCTGTTCAACCACCCCTCCACGGGCACCCCTCCATCGTCTACTGTTCATCCAGCTCTCCACTACACCACGGGGTAATGTTCATCGAGAGGCAACGCCACCGCTCACTATTCATCCAACCCCCCCCCCCCGCAACGCTCACTATTCATCCCAGAGGCAGCATCGATCGGCTTCAGTTAGCAGCAGTAGTGAAGGAATCGCTCGATCGGGTTCAGTTAACATCCATCGATCGATCGCTCGGGTTCAGTAACGCGTAGCCTGCAGCGAAATCGCTCGGGTTCAGTTAATTAGAGCCCAACGCCTCACTCGGGTTCAGTTAGAGCCAATGCCTCGCACACACGCACGTACGTGTACAAGAGAAACGCGCATCGCTCGGCCCCGACCTCCCACCGTAACCGGGAACTCCCTGAAATTTTCCTCCCCCTTGCTTCTACCATGGTTTTTTCCATCATGGACGGCCGAAAGAATGTCATGTAGCCGTGTCTCCGGCGCTCCCAAGATGAAAAGCCCATTATTTATCATGATTTTTTGTCATAGAAGTAGGAGCCCACCACATCTATGATGATACCGGGTTTTGTCACAGTTATCGTCATAGAAGTGTCATATGTATGACAGAAAAAAATTCGTTCCGCCCAAAATGTCACGGATGTGTCTTTTTTTTGTAGTGAGAGGACTTGCACTAGTGAAAGTATGAACCCTAGGCCTTGTTTCAATGCATTGCAATACCGTTTGTGCTCACTTTTATCATTAGTTACCTTGCTGTTTTTATATTTTCAGATTACAAAAACCTATATCTACCATCCATATTGCACATGTATCACCATCTCTTCGCCGAACTAGTGCACCTATACAATTTACCATTGTATTGGGTGTGTTGGGGACACAAGAGACTCCTTGCTATTTGGTTGCAGGGTTGCTTGAGAGAGACCATCTTCATCCTACGCATCCCATGGATTGATAAACCTTAGGTCATCCACTTGAGGGAAATTTGCAATTGTCCTACAAACCTCTGCACTTGGAGGCCCAACAACATCTACAAGAAGAAGGTTGTGTAGTAGACATCGATGATATCCAGGCAATGATCATTACATGGGCATCACATCCAAGATTAGTAGACCGACTTCTGCCTACATCTACTACTATTACTCCACACATCGGCCGCTATCCAGCATGCATCTAGTGTATTAAGTTCATGGAGAAACGGAGTAATGCAATAAGAATGATGACATGATGTTGAAAATATCTATCTATGTAGAGATAGACCTCATCGTTTTATCCTTAGTAGCAACAATACATACGTGTCGGTTCTCTTTCTATCACTGGGATCAAGCACCGTAAGATCGAACCCACTACAAAGCACCTCTTCCCATTGCAAGATAAATAGATCAAGTTGGCCAAACAAAACCCAAATATTGGAGAAGATATATGAGGCTATACGAGATCATGCATAAAAGAGATCAAAGGAACTCAAATACATTCATGGATATAAAAAGAGATAGATCTGATCATAAACTCAAAGTTCATCGGATCCCAACAAACACACCACAAAAGAGTTACATCATATGGATCTCCAAGAGACTATTGTATTGAGAATCAAGAGAGAGAGAGAGAGGGAGAAGAAGCCATCTAACTACTAACTACGGACCTGAAGGTCTACAAAGAACTACTCAGGGTTGAATACTCTACCCTCAAAAAAAGTTGCGATCCCCTTGTGTCGAATTTATAAATTAGGGTTGAATACTCTACCCTTGAAAACTGTTGTGATCCCCTATACTTGCGGGTTATCAGTTACTACCCGCATGATCCAAACAACCTCACCCCAAGAGAAGAGGTGGACAATCAATTCAATCACTTTGCCTTGTTCATCCTTCAAGTTGTTGTGTGATGTAGGGTGGGAACCCTAATCGGCCGATCTTTCACGAAAGGAGCGGATCCGCGATGAACATGAAGAACACGAGGAGGGAACCAAGGGGAAAATCACAAGGGGAAGACAAGAGAACACTCAAACCAACAAGTATGATCACACATGCGCTAGGTCCATGAACACAAAGGAAGATACAAGATCCACGATCAACAACGGACAATACAAAAGGTAGCTGGTCTTCTCCGTGAGGAGGTCTTGATGTTCTTCTCCGCACGGAGGTCTTGAATCCAAAGGGATCTTCTCCGAAGAGGGGCCGCGGTCTCTCTCGTGGAGTAGATCCGATGTGGATGAGCAATGCTCTATCTCTAAATATGAGCTAATCCAATGCTAACCCTAGCTAGAAGGAAAAGGAAGTCCATATATAGTCTTAGTGCAAAAGGGGCGAAGTGGGGGGTACATGGGCTGCGTCCCAACACATGGCAGCGCACAGGCGCCAGATGTCCGGGAGTCACCGGTCGTCCGGAGGCTCGCACGGGTTTGGACGTCCGGTGCCTGTCGGACGTCCGTAGATTCGGCTCGGGTGGATTTCGGTCGGACGTCCGATCGGGGTCGGACGTCCTGAGCCTGGAGGTCGTCGGTCATCTGTAGCGCTTCAGAAATCCGTATTTTTGGCTCGGGTATGGAAGTGTCGGTCGTCCGGAGAGGGCCGGACGTCCGGAGCCTGGAGGCCATCGGGCGTCCGGGGTTCGTCAGTCGTCCGGAGCCTGGGGACTTCGAGAAGTTCTTCTTCTTGTCCCGTGAACTTGGCATCCTCACCGTCATGTCCATTGAATGTAGTTGGTCCATGGCCTTCCTCCAAGCACCTGATCACACATATGGTTTCTGCTTGAGGTCGTAGCCAATTCTCATGCATAGTAAGTGGTAGTTCGGAGAGTAGTGAGTTCACCTTAGTTTCGAGGGCTCTTGCACGTGCTCGTGTCATTGGTCTGCTAGTCACTTGGTGAGAAGATGGTAGGTCCATGGGGATGACCTTGGGATGCTCTACATCATCTCCCCTCCCTTGGGGAAGTTCTGTCCTTGGATCAAATTATTCATCACCATGGAAGGGCGAGAGGTCCTTGACATTGAAGATATCGCTCACGTTGTACTTGTCGCGGGGGAGGTCGATCTTGTAAGCGTTGTCGTTGTAGCGTGCAAGCACCTTGAAGGGTCCAACCGCTCGTGGTCGAAGTTTGGACTTGCGTTCTTGGGGAAAGCGGTCCTTGCGAAGGTTTAGCCACACGAGATTACCAATGTGGAAAACCATGGGGTGCTTGTTGATGTTGAGCTTGGTCGCGAGTCGTTTTACTTGGCGCTTGATAGTATGTCTTGTATCTTCATGCACCTTCTTGAGATGAGTCACACGTGCACTTGCGTCCAAATTGATGCGCTCTTGGAGTGGTAGAGGAAGAATGTCCAATGGTGACAATGGGTTGAATCCGTAGACGACCTCGAAGGGGGACTTGCCGGTTGTTGAGTGTTTTGCTCGGCTGTAGGCGAACTCGGCGATAGGTTGACACTCCTCCCACTCCTTGATGTTCTTCTTGATGAGTACTTGAAGTAGAGCAGAGAGTGTGCGGTTGGTCACCTCTGTTTGGCTGTCGGTTTGTGGATGATACGCCGTGGAGAATAGTAGCTTGATTCCGAGCTTGGCGCATAGGGTCTTCCAAAAGTAGCTAAGGAACTTGACGTCGCAGTCCGAGACGATCATCTTTGGCACACCATGTAGACGCAATATTTCCCTAAAAAAGAGATTAGCAACATGTGAAGCATAGTCTACCTTGTTGCAAGGAATGAAATGTGCCATCTTAGAGAAATGGTCCACAACGACAAATACTGAATCATTTCCATTTCTAGTCCTAGGCAATCCAAGTACAAAATCCATGCTAATGTCTTCCCATTGTTGATATGGAATTGGGAGAGGCATGTAAAGGCCATGGGATTGAGCTTTAGACTTAGCTTTGTGACATGTTTAGCATCGGTTGGTGAAGCGGTCGATGTCGCGAAACATCTTGGGCCAATAGTAGTTCTTGGAGAGCGTGGCGAATGTCTTGTCGCGTCCAAAATGTCCCATTAAGCCTCCTCCATGAGATTCCTGTTGGAAATATGCCCTAGAGGCAATAATAAAAGCATTATTATTATATTTCCTTGTTCATGATAATTGTCTTTATTCATGCTATAATTGTGTTATCCGGAAATCGTAATACATGTGTGAATAATAGACACCAACATGTCCCTAGTAAGCCTCTAGTTGACTAGCTCGTTGATCAACAGATAGTCAAGGTTTCCTGACTATGGACATTGGATGTCATTGATAACTAGATCACATCATTAGGAGAATGATGTGATGGACAAGACCCAATCCTAAACATAGCATAAAGATCGTATAGTTCGTTTGCTAGAGTTTTTCCAATGTCAAGTATCCTTTCCTTAGACCATGAGATCGTGTAACTCCCGGATACCGTAGGAGTTCTTTGGGTGTACCAAACATCACAACGTAACTGGGTGACCATAAAGGTATACTACGGGTATCTCCGAAAGTGTCTGTTGGGTTGACACGGATCGAGACCGGGATTTGTCACTCCGTATGACGGAGAGGTATCACTGAAGGAAATATGCCCTAGTGGCAATAATAAAGTTATTATTTATTTCCTTATATCATGATAAATGTTGATTATTCATGCTAGAATTGTATTAACCGGAAACATAATACATGTGTGAATACATAAACAAACAGAGTGTCACTAGTATGCCTCTACTTGACTAGCTCGTTAATCAAAGATGGTTATGTTTCCTAACCATGAACAAAGAGTTGTTATTTGATTAACGGGATCACAACATTAGTTGAATGATCCGATTGACATGACCCATTCCATTAGCTTAGCACCCGATCGTTTAGTATGTTGCTATTGCTTTCTTCATGACTTATACATGTTCCTATGACTATGAGATTATGCAACTCCCGTTTGCCGGAGGAACACTTTGTGTGCTACCAAACGTCACAACGTAACTGGGTGATTATAAAGGAGCTCTACAGGTGTCTCCAAAGGTACATGTTGGGTTGGCGTATTTCAAGATTAGGATTTGTCACTCCGAATGTCGGAGAGGTATCTCTGGGCCCTCTCGGTAATGCACATCAATTAAGCCTTGCAAGCATTGCAACTAATGAGTTAGTTGTGGGATGATGTATTACGGAACGAGTAAAGAGACTTGCCGGTAACAAGATTGAACTAGGTATTGGATACCGACGATCGAATCTCGGGCAAGTAACATACCGATGACAAAGGGAACAACGTATGTTGTTATGCGGTCTGGCCGATAAAGATCTTCGTAGAATATGTAGGAGCCAATATGGGCATCCAGGTCCCGCTATTGGTTATTGACCGGAGACGTGTCTCGGTCATGTCTACTTTGTTCTCGAACCCGTAGGGTCCGCACGCTTAAGGTTTCGATGACAGTTATATTATGAGTTTATGAGTTTTGATGTACCGAAGGAGTTCGAAGTCCCGGATGAGATCGGGGACATGACGAGGAGTCTCGAAATGGTCGAGACGTAAAGATCGATATATTGGACGACTATATTCGGACATCGAAAAGGTTCCGAGTGATTCGGGTATTTTTCGGAGTACCGGAGAGTTACGGGAATTCGCCGGGAGAAGTATTGGGCCTTGATGGGCTTTAGTGGGAAGAGGAGAAAGGGCCTGCTGCGCCCCCCCCCCTCCCCTCTAGTCCGAATTGGACTAGGGAAAAGGGGGCCGGCCACCTTTCCTTCTCCTCCACTTCCTTCTACCTTCCTCCTCTCTTGGTGGACTCCTACTAGGACTTGGAGTCCTAGTAGGACTCCACATCCTGGCCGCACCTAGCCTTGGCCGGCCTCCTCCTCCTCCATCCTTTATATACAGGGGCATGGGGCACCCCATAGACACACAAGTTGATCCACGTGATCTTATTCTTAGCCGTGTGCGGCGCCCCCTGCCACCATAGTCCTCGATAATATTATAGCGGTGCTTAGGCGAAGCCCTGCGACAGTAGTACATCAAGATCGTCACCACGCCGTCGTGCTGACGGAACTCTTCCCCGACACTTTGCTGGATCGGAGTCCGGGGATCGTCATCGAGCTGAACGTGTGCTAAAACTCAGAGGTGCCATAGTTTCGGTGCTTGATCGGTCGGGCCGTGAAGACGTACAACTACATCAACCGGGTTGTCATAACGCTTCCGTTGTTGATCTACAAGGGTACGTAGATCACACTCTCCCCTCTCGTTGCTATGCATCACCATGATCTTGCGTGTGCGTAGGAAATTTTTTGAAATTACTATGTTTCCCAACAATCACTGGGCCCACTCGGTAATGCATCATCATTATGAGCTCAAAGTGACCAAGTGTCTGGTCACGGGATCATGCATTACGATACGAGTAAATTGACTTGCCGGTAACGAGATTGAACAAGGTATTGGGATACCGACTATCGAATCTCGGGCAAGTAACATATCGATTGACAAAGGGAATTGTATACGGGGTTGCTTGAATCCTCGACATCGTGGTTCATCCGATGAGATCATCGAGGAGCATGTGGGAGCCAACATGGGTATCCAGATCCCGCTGTTGGTTATTGACCGGAGAGTCGTCTCGGTCATGTCTACATGTCTCCCGAACCCATAGGGTCTACACACTTAAGGTTCGGTGACGCTAGGGTTGTGAAGATATGTATATGCAGTAAGCCGAATGTTGTTCGGAGTCCGGGATGAGATCCCGGACATCACGAGGAGTTTCGGAATAGTCCGGAGGTAAAGAATTATATATAGGAAGTGTTGTTTCGGCCATCGGGACAAGTTTCGGGGTCACCGATATTGTACCGGGACCACCGAAAGGGTCCCGGGGGTCCACCGGTTGGGGCCACCCATCCCGGAGGGCCCCAGGCCAAAGTGGGGAGGGGAACCAGCCCATAGTGGGCTGGTGCGCCCCCCCCCCTAGGCCCACCCCATGCGCCTAGGGTTGAAACCCTAGGGGTGGGGGGCGCCCCACCTTGCCTTGGAGGCCACTCCAGCCCTGGCCGTTGGCCCCCTAGGAGATCTCATCTCCTAGGACCGGCGCCCCCCCTATGGGAGCCTATATATATGAGGGGGAGGGAGGGGGCAGCCACACCTTGAGTCTTGGTGCCTCCCTCTCCCCTGCTACACCTCTTCCTCTCGTAGTATACAGCGAAGCCCTGCTGCTGTGACGCCCTGCATCCACCACCACGCCATCGTGCTGCTGGATCATCATCAACCTCTCCTTCCCCCCTTGCTGGATCAAGAAGGAGGAGACGTCACGCTGACCGTACATGTGTTGAACGCGGAGGTGTCGTCCGTTCGGTGCTAGGATCTCCGGTGATTTGGATCACGTCGTGTACGACTACCTCATCCCCGTGTTGTTTGAACGCTTCCGCTCGCAATCTACAAAGGTATGTAGATGCATCCGATCACTCGTTGCTAGATGAACTGATAGATGGATCTTGGTGAAACCGTAGGAAAGTTTTTGTTTTCTACAACGTTCCCCAAAAGTGGCATCATGAGCTAGGTCTATGCGTAGTTCTTCTTGCGCGAGTAGAACACAATTTTTTGTGGGCGTAGATGTTGTCAACTTTCTTGCCGCTACTAGTCTTATCTTGCTTCAGCGGTATTGTGGGATGAAGCGGCCCGGACCAACCTTACACGTACGCTTACGTGAGACCGGTTCCACCGACTGACATGCACTAGTTGCATAAGGTGGCTGGCGGGTGTCTGTCTCTCCCACTTTAGTTGGAGCGGATTCAATGAAAAGGGTCCTTATGAAGGGTAAATAGAAGTTGACAAATCACGTTGTGGCTTTCCCGTAGGTAAGAAAACGATCTTGCTAGAACCCTATTTCAGCTACGTAAAACTTGCAACAACAATTAGAGGACGTCTAACTTGTCTTTGCAGCAAGTGCTTTGTGATATGATATGGCCAAAGTTTTGATGAATGATGAATGATATATATGTGATGTATGAGATGTTCATGATATTGTAGTAGGAATCACGACTTGCATGTCGATGAGTATGACAACTGGCAGGAGCCATAGGAGTTGTCTTTATTTTTGTATGACCTGCGTGTCATTGAGAAACGCCATGTAAATTACTTTACTTTATTGCTAAACGCGTTAGCCATAGTAGTAGAAGTAATAGTTGGCAAGCAACTTCATGGAGACACGATGATGGAGATCATGATGATGGAGATCATGGTGTCAAGCCGGTGACAAGATGATCATGGAGCCCCAAGATGGAGATCAAAGGATCTATGTGATATTGGCCATATCATGTCACTATTATTATTTGATTGCATGTGATGTTTATCATGTTTTGCATCTTGTTTACTTAGAACGACGGTAGTAAATAAGATGATCCCTCATAATAATTTCAAGAAAGTGTTCCCCCTAACTGTGCACCGTTGCGACAGTTCGTTGTTTCGAAGCACCACGTGATGATCGGGTGTGATAGATTCCAACGTTCACATACAACGGGTGTAAGACAGATTTACACATGCAAACACGTAGGTTGACTTGACGAGCCTAGCATGTACAGACATGGCCTCGGAACACAGAAGACCGAAAGGTCGAGCATGAGTCGTATAGAAGATACGATCAACATGAAGATGTTCACTGACGTTGATTAGTCCGTCTCACGTGATGATCGGACACGGCCTAGTTGACTCGGATCATGTTATACTTAGATGACTAGAAGAGGGATGTCTATCTAAGTGGGAGTTCATTAAATAATTTGATTAGATGAACTTAATTATCATGAACTTAGTCTAAAATCTTTGCAATATGTCTTGTAGATCAAATGGCCAACGTTGTCCTCAACTTCAACGCGTTCCTAGAGAAAACCAAGCTGAAAGACGATGGCAGCAACTATACGGACTGGGTCCGGAACCTAAGGATCATCCTCATAGCTGCCAAGAAAGATTATGTCCTACTAGCACCGCTAGGTGACCCACCCGTCCCACAGAACCAAGACGTTATGAACGCTTGGCAGACACGTGCTGATGACTACTCCCTCGTTCAGTGCGGCATGCTTTACAGCTTAGAGCTGGGGCTCCAAAAGCGTTTTGAGAGACATGGAGCATATGAGATGTTCGAAGAGCTGAAAATGGTTTTCCAAGCTCATGCCCAGGTCGAGAGATATGAGGTCTCCGACAAGTTCTTCAGCTGTAAGATGGAGGAAAATAGTTCTGTCAGTGAGCACATACTCACTATGTCTGGGTTGCATAACCGCTTGACTCAGCTGGGAGTTAATCTCCCGGATGATGCGGTCATTGACAGAATCCTCCAGTCGCTTCCACCAAGCTACAAGAGCTTTGTGATGAACTTCAATATGCAGGGGATGGAAAAGACCATTCCTGAGTTATTTTCAATGCTGAAATCAGCGGAGGTAGAAGTCAAAAAGGAACATCAAGTGTTGATGGTGAATAAAACCAGTAAGTTCAAGAAGGGCAAGGGTAAAAAGAACTTCAAGAAGGACGGCAAGGAAGTTGCCGCGCCTGGCAAGCAAGCTGCTGGGAAGAAGCCAAAGAATGGACCCAAGCCCGAAACTGAGTGCTTTTATTGCAAGGGAAGTGGTCACTGGAAGCGGAACTGCCCCAAATACTTAGCGGACAAGAAGGCCGGCAAAACAAAATGTATATGTGATATACACGTAATTGATGTGTACCTTACTAGTACTCGTAGTAGCTCCTGGCTATTTGATACCGGTGCAGTTGCTCACATTTGTAACTCAAAGCAGGAGCTGCGGAATAAACGGAGACCGGCGAAGGACGAGGTGACGATGCGCGTCGGGAATGGTTCCAAGGTCGATGTGATCGCCGTCGGCAGGCTACGTCTACATTTACCTACGGGATTAGTTTTAAACCTCAATAATTGTTATTTAGTGCCAGCTTTGAGCATGAACATTGTATCGGGATCTCGTTTAATTCGAGATGGCTACTCATTTAAATCCGAGAATAATGGTTTTTCTATTTATATGAGAGATATGTTTTATGGTCATGCTCCGATGGTGAATGGTTTATTCTTAATGAATCTCGAGCGTAATGCTACACATGTTCATAGTGTGAATACCAAAAGATGTAAGGTTGATAATGATAGTCCCACATACTTGTGGCACTGCCGCCTTGGTCACATAGGTGTCAAACGCATGAAGAAGCTCCATGCAGATGGACTTTTAGAGTCTCTTGATTATGACTCATTTGACACGTGCGAACCATGCCTCATGGGTAAAATGACCAAGACTCCATTCTCGGGAACAATGGAGCGAGCAACCAACTTGTTGGAAATCATACATACTGATGTGTGCGGTCCAATGAGTGTTGAGGCTCGCGGTGGCTATCGTTATGTTCTCACCCTCACTGATGACTTGAGTAGATATGGGTATATCTACTTAATGAAACACAAGTCTGAGACCTTTGAAAATTTCAAGGAATTTCAGAGTGAGGTTGAAAATCAACGTGACAGAAAAATCAAGTTTTTGCGATCAGATCATGGAGGAGAATACTTGAGTCACGAATTTGGCACACACTTAAGAAAAATGTGGAATAGTTTCACAACTCACGCCGCCTGGAACACCTCAGCGTAATGGTGTGTCCGAACGTCGTAATCGCACTCTATTAGATATGGTGCGATCTATGATGTCTCTTACCGATTTACCGCTATCTTTTTGGGGCTACGCTTTAGAGACTGCCGCATTCACTTTAAATAGGGCTCCGTCGAAATCCGTTGAAACGACACCGTATGAATTATGGTTTGGGAAGAAACCTAAGCTGTCGTTTCTAAAAGTTTGGGGATGCGATGCTTATGTCAAGAAACTTCAACCTGAAAAGCTCGAACCCAAGTCGGAAAAATGCGTCTTCATAGGATACCCTAAAGATACTATTGGGTATACCTTCTACCTCAGATCCGAAGGCAAGATCTTTGTTGCCAAGGATGGATCCTTTCTAGAGAAGGAGTTTCTCTCAAAAGAAGTAAGTGGGAGGAAAGTAGAACTTGATGAAGTGTTACCTCTTGAACTAGAAAATGGCGCAACTCAAGAAAATGTTCCTGAGGTGCCTGCACCGACTAAAGAGGAAGTTAATGATGATGATCATGAAACTTCAGATCAAGTTGCTACTGAACTTCGAAGGTCCACAAGGACACGTTCCGCACCAGAGTGGTATGGCAACCCTGTCTTGGAGATCATGTTGTTAGACAACGGTGAACCTTCGAACTATGAAGAAGCGATGGTGGGCCCGGATTCCGACAAATGGCTAGAAGCCATGAAATCCGAGATAGGATCAATGTATGAAAACGAAGTATGGACTTTGACTGACTTGCCCAATGATCGGCGAGCCATAGAAAATAAATGGATCTTTAAGAAGAAGACAGACGCGGATGGTAATGTGACCATCCATAAAGCTCGGCTTGTTGCTAAGGGTTATCGACAAGTTCAAGGGGTTGACTACGATGAGACCTTCTCACCAGTAGCGAAGCTGAAGTCCGTCCGAATTGTGTTAGCAGTTGCCGCATACTATGATTATGAGATATGGCAAATGGATGTCAAAACGGCATTCCTTAATGGTTTCCTTAAGGAAGAATTGTCTATGATGCAGCCGGAAGGTTTTGTCGATCCTAAGAATGCTGACAAGGTGTGAAAGCTCCAACGCTCGATTTATGGGCTGGTGCAAGCATCTCGGAGTTGGAACATTCGCTTTGATGAGATGATCAAAGCGTTTGGGTTTACGCAGACTTATGGAGAAGCCTGCGTTTACAAGAAAGTGAGTGGGAGCTCTGTAGCATTTCTCATATTATATGTAGATGACATACTTTTGATGGGAAATGATATAGAACTCTTGGACAGCATTAAGGCCTACTTGAATAAGAGTTTTTCAATGAAGGACCTTGGAGAAGCTGCTTATATATTAGGCATCAAGATCTATAGAGATAGATCAAGACGCCTCATAGGTCTTTCACAAAGCACATTCCTTGATAAGATATTGAAGAAGTTCAATATGGATCAGTCTAAGAAGGGGTTCTTACCTGTGTTATAAGGTGTGAAATTGAGCTCAGCTCAATGTCCGACCACGGCAGAAGATATAGAAGAGATGAGTGTCATCCCCTATGCCTCAGCCATAGGTTCTATTATGTATGCCATGCTGTGTACCAGACCTGATGTAAACCTTGCCGTAAGTTTGGTAGGAAGGTACCAAAGTAATCCCGGCAAGGAACACAGGAAGCGGTCAAGAATATCCTGAAGTACCTGAAAAGGACTAAGGAAATGTTTCTTGTTTATGGAGGTGACGAAGAGCTCGTCGTAAAGGGTTACGTCGACGCTAGCTTCGACACAGATCTGGATGGCTCTAAGTCACAAACCGGATACGTGTATATTTTGAATGGTGGGGCAGTAAGCTGGTGCAGTTGCAAGCAGAGCGTCGTGGCGGGATCTACATGTGAAGCGGAGTCCATGGCAGCCTCGGAGGCAGCACATGAAGCAATTTGGGTGAAGGAGTTCATCACCGACCTCGGAGTCATACCCAATGCGTCGGGGCCAATCAAACTCTTCTGTGACAACATTGGAGCTATTGCACTTGCCAAGGAGCCCAGGTTTCACAAGAAGACCAGGCACATCAAGCGTCGCTTCAACTCCATTTGTGAAAATGTTCAAGATGGAGACATAGATATTTGTAAACTACATACGGACCTGAATGTAGCAGATCCGTTGACTAAACCTCTCCCTAGAGCAAAACATGATCAACACCAGAATTCCATGGGTGTTCGATTCATCACAATGTAACTAGATTATTGACTCTAGTGCAAGTGGGAGACTGTTGGAAATATGCCCTAGAGGCAATAATAAAAGCATTATTATTATATTTCCTTGTTCATGATAATTGTCTTTATTCATGCTATAATTGTGTTATCTGGAAATCGTAATACATGTGTGAATAATAGACACCAACATGTCCCTAGTAAGCCCCTGGTTGACTAGCTCGTTGGTCAACAGATAGTCATGGTTTCCTGACTATGGACATTGGATGTCATTGATAACGAGATCACATCATTAGGAGAATGATGTGATGGACAAGACCCAATCCTAAACATAGCATAAAGATCGTATAGTTCGTTTGCTAGAGTTTTTCCAATGTCAAGTATCCTTTCCTTAGACCATGAGATCGTGTAACTCCCAGATACCGTAGGAGTGCTTTGGGTGTACCAAACGTCACAACGTAACTGGGTGACCATAAAGGTATACTACGGGTATCTCCGAAAGTGTCTATTGGGTTGACACGCATCGAGACTGGGATTTGTCACTCCGTATGATGGAGAGGTATCACTGGGCCCACTCGGTAATGCATCATCATTATGAGCTCAAAGTGACCAAGTGTCTGGTCACGGGATCATGCATTACGGTACGAGTAAAGTGACTTGCCGGTAACGAGATTGAACAAGGTATTGGGATACCGACGATCAAATCTCGGGCAAGTAACATATCGATTGACAAAGGGAATTGTATACGGGGTTGCTTGAATCCTCGACATCGTGGTTCATTCGATGAGATCATCGAGGAGCATGTGGGAGCCAACATGGGTATCCAGATCCCGCTGTTGGTTATTGACCGGAGAGTCGTCTCGGTCATGTCTACATGTCTCCCGAACCCGTAGGGTCTACACACTTAAGGTTCGGTGACGCTAGGGTTGTGAAGATATGTATATGCAGTAACCCGAATGTTCTTCGGAGTCCGGGATGAGATCCCGGACATCACGAGGAGTTTCGGAATAGTCCGGAGGTAAAGAATTATATATAGGAAGTGTTGTTTCGGCCATCGGGACAAGTTTCGGGGTCACCGGTATTGTACCGGGACCACCGAAAGGGTCCCGGGGGTCCACCGGGTGGGGCCACCCATCCCGAAGGGCCCCATGGGCCAAAGTGGGGAGGGGAACCAGCCCATAGTGGGCTGGTGCGCCCCCCTAGGCCCACCCCATGCGCCTAGGGTTGAAACCCTAGGGGTGGGGGGCGCCCCACCTTGCCTTGGGGGCCACTCCAGCCCTGGCCGCCGCCCCCCTAGGAGATCTCATCTCCTAGGGCCGGCGCCCCCCTAGGGGAGCCTATATATATGAGGGGGAGGGAGGGGGCAGTCACACCTTGAGTCTTGGCGCCTCCCTCTCCCCTGCTACACCTCTCCCTCTCGTAGTATACGGCGAAGCCCTGCTGCTGTGACGCCCTGCATCCACCACCACGCCGTCGTGCTGCTGGATCATCATCAACCTCTCCTTCCCCCTTGCTGGATCAAGAAGGAGGAGACGTCACGCTAACCGTACGTGTGTTGAACGCGGAGGTGTTGTCCGTTCGGCGCTAGGATCTCCGGTGATTTGGATCACGTCGTGTACGACTACCTCATCCCCGTTCATTGAACGCTTCCGCTCGCGATCTACAAAGGTATGTAGATGCATCCGATCACTCGTTGCTAGATGAACTCATAGATGGATCTTGGTGAAACCGTAGGAAATTTTTTGTTTTCTGCAACGTTCCCCAACAATTCCTGCAAAAGCAACGAACAAAGAGAAGACTCGGGGATGCAAAGCTTGTTAGCTCTCATAAGATATCCATCTTTGATGTAATAGCGTTCCCAAGAGGTGTGCTTCAAACACTTGTCATAAAGAGTAGCGAAAGTAGGATCATGCTCATACAAGTATTTTATATGCTCAAAGCTAATGACATCCAATTCAAGTTGAGTAACAAGCATGCATATGCTGGAAAGGGCATCTGCCACAATGTTTGCCTTACCTTTAATGTACTTGATGACATAAGGAAAAGACTCAATAAATTCACTCCATTTAGCATGATGCTTGTTCAACTTGGTTTGGCCCTTAAGATACTTGAGTGTTTCATGATCGGTATGAATGATAAATTCATGAGGGCGAAGATAGTGTTCCCATTCATGCAAAACGCGCACTAAAGCATAGAGCTCTTTGCCATAGATGGGGTAATTGAGTTGTGCTCCAGAAAGTTTCTCACTAAAGTAAGCTGGGGCGCTTCTCTTGTGTTAACACACCTCATATGCCATTACCACTAGCATCGCAATGAATCTCAAAGGGTTTGTCAAAGTTGGGTACTGCAAGCACGGGAGCATGAGTAAGCAAACTCTTAAGCTCATTGAAAGCGGTATCTTGGGATGGTCCCCAAACAAAAGGCGCATTCTTCTTGCTCAAAGCATGTAAAGGAGAAGTAATGGTGCTAAAATCTTTCACAAAGCGACGATAGAAACCCGCAAGGCCAAGAAAGCTACGCACTTGTTGCAAGTTGGTTGGTTGGGGCCAAGTCTTAATAGCATTGATCTTGGAATCATCTACATGAACACAATTAGAAGATACAACAAAACCCAAGAAAATGAGCTTGTCAATGCCAAAAAGGCATTTCTCCATATTAGCATAAAGATGCTCTTTTTGAAGAGTTTGTAAAACGGTTCGGACATGGGTGCATGCTCTTTGAGAGACTTGCTAAAAACAAGGATATCATCAAAGTAGACCACAACAAAAACACCAATGTAAGGGCAAAAGACATGATTCATAAGACGCATAAAAGTACACGGTGCTTCCGACATACCCATAGGCATCACTAACCACTCATACAAGCCAAACTTGGTTTTGAAAGCGGTTTTCCATTCATCACCCTCTTGTATGCGGATTTGATAGTAACCACTCTTAAGATTAATTTTTGAAAAGATAGTGGCACCACTAAGTTCATCAAGCATATCATAAAGGCATGGAATGGGGTACCTATAACAAACGGTGATAGCATTGATAGGTCTACAATCGGAGCACATGCGAAAGCTACCATCTCGTTTTGGCACAAGAATGACCGAGATGGCACAAGGGCTCAAACTTTCACGCACATGTCCATGGTCTATGAGATGCTTTACTTGCCTTTGTATTTCTTTGGTTTCTTCGGGGTTGACGCGGTATGGAGCTTTGTTTGGAAGTGGTTCTCCGGGTATGAGGTTGATGCGGTGCTCGATGCCTCATAGTGGAGGTAGTCCCGGAGGTAGCTCGTCGGGGAAAACATCGTGAAATTCCTATAAAAGAGAATACAACACTAGAGGAAGAGTGTGAGAGGTGTTAGCTTGAGGTTCATTGTCCTTGCACAAAAGGACGTATTGTAGGACACTAGATGGGTTCTCACGCACTCCTATTATCTCACTGTTGGTGGCAGATAGGACTAAGTTCTTCTTTTCGCTCATCGTGGAGGCGCTCGATTTGGGCTTGTGGCGCTCACTCTCTTTTTGGTCGCTCACTCTCTCACTATTATCTCCACGATGGGTG
This sequence comes from Triticum monococcum, assembly GCA_034509565.1. Classification (NCBI taxonomy): domain Eukaryota; kingdom Viridiplantae; phylum Streptophyta; class Magnoliopsida; order Poales; family Poaceae; genus Triticum; species Triticum monococcum. The sequence continues at coordinate 733,316,922 of CM067842.1, forward strand.
GCTTTCTTGTCGACGATTACTTGACTTGGAGACATGGGACGAAGTACGTACTCCTTTCCCTTCATCTTTAAGATGTAGTGGTTCGTTCGGCCGTTGCGGACGACTCCTCTATCAAATTGCCATGGGCGTCCAAGGAGAAGATGGCAAACAGTCATTGGAACGACGTCACACTCCAAAGTGTCTTCATAGGCACTAGTTTTGAAGGAGACTTGTACTCGATGCTCAACTTGGAGAGTGCCGGAATCGCTAAGCCATTGGACTTTGTAGGGATGTGGGTGCTTCTTCTTGGGCAATTGGAGCTTGGAGCAAAGTTATTCACTTGTGAGGTTATGAAAACTACCTCCATCGATGATGACCTTGACGGGTCGTCCATTGATGCCGGCCTTGGTATGAATGATGTGGCATCATTAGTCTTCTTCTTGGTGATGTTGGAGAGTCAAGACCTTGGAGACAACAAGAAGAGACTTGAATCTTCATTGCAAGTCAAGACCTTGGTATTCCTCGTCATCGTTCACTTGCCGGTGCATGGCGACTTGCTCGATGGCGTCCATTTCTCCTTCACTCATTGAGTTGTAAGTGCAGTCGTCGTTGAGGATCATGGTGCGCTTGTTGCTGCACTCATAGGACTTGTGGCCTCGGCCTCCTCATGTGAAGCATTTGAAGGAACTTTTCTTGACGGTCTCATCAGTTGGAGTAGATGATGAATAAGCTCTCGGCTTAAAGTTGCTTGTAGTAGGAGGATGACTTGGAGTTGACAAAGCTTTCTTGTGACTCGACTTGTCGACGTTGCTTGTAGAAGGCTAGGTAGACGGTATTGTAGTCTTAGAAGCTTGGGTGTTGGAGAAGCCGCAAGACTTGGATGAGAACTTGGCATACTTGAAATCGTCTTGCACTTGACGTTCCGCTTTTGTAGCTTGATGCACGAGGTCGATGAGATTCGAGTATGATTGGAAGTCAGCGATCTTCTTGATAGGGTGATTGAGTCCATTCAAGAAACATGCCATAGTTTGCTCATCATCTTCCATGACATTGGCTCTTATCATGGCAATCTATATCTCCTTGTAGTATTCTTCAACGCTCTTGGTTCCTTGCCTGAGTAGTTGAAGTTTCTTGAAGAGGTTGCGGTTGTAGTAGGTAGGCACAAAGCGTGCTTGCATGACATCCTTCATTCGTGCCCAAGTAGTGATGGGTGGTTCACCTCTTGCCTCTCGGCGCTCGATAACTTGTTCCCACCAAATGAGGACATAGTCTTGGAATTCAAGGCATGCCATTGCGATCTTCTTCTCTTCTTCATAGTTGTGCAAACGGAAGATTTTGTGGACCTTCAATGCCCATGAAAGGTACTCTTCAGGATCGTTGGTTCCGTTGAACTTGGGCATGGTGAACTTGAGCTTGCCATAGCGTTGCTCTTCATCGTGTTGGGGTCGGGGATGATGATGCCCATGTTGTTGATGATTGTCCAACTCGTGTTGCTCTTGGCGAGGAGGGTTGTTGACCTCATGTTGGTCTTGTCATGGGGGATTCCCAATGTCTTCATGCTCTTGGTGAACTTGATGTCCTTGGGGTTCTTGAGGATCTTGTGGAGGGGCTTTTCAAGCTCGAGGACGAACTTGAGGAACTTGACGATGCACACGTGATTGGTAAATATTCTCTTTAACTTCTTCGTGAAGTGCTTCCTCTTGTTCACGCCGATGGTGGTTGCGTGTGGCGATGGCGTAACTTGAATCTTGAAGGGCACGTTGCATCGCAAGTGCTTGAGCTTCACGGAGTTGTTGTTCTTGGCGTTGTGCCTCGGCATCTTGTGCATCTTGGTGTAGACGCGCACACTCTTCCTCTCCATGTTGGCATTGTCGTTGCCGTTCTCGTGCTAGCGCAAAAGCCTCTTGGGTTTGACGTTTTCGGTGCTCTTGAGAGTTTGTGTCGCGTAGAGGATTGAGGCTTGCTTGACGATTGTTTCGCGCAGCATGTCGAAGAGTGTTTTATGTCGGTGTACTTGAGCCGGAGAGGGTGAAGTCGGAGTGTCGACTTGAGCGGCTCCTTATGGATGAAGACGAAGTGGAAGAAGAGCGGTTGAGCAGCAAAGCGTGAATCTTGTCCATTCTTGCATCGTTCTTTTGCTTGTGATCGTCGAGCTTGTGGTTGAAGTAGTCCCTTGTACGTTGCTCGGAGAGTCGCAAGTCGGCGGCGAGATTGTCGATGAGTTCACTCATTGCTTGTTGCTCTTGATGCAAAGCACGTTGTGCACCAAAGAGGTGGCTCTTGGTGACGTAGGAGTTCATGTCGTCGTCGTGCTCAATGAAGAGTGGGTTGGTAGAAGTACATGGCCTATCCATCATTCCAAGAGAGAAATGTGAGTGGTAGAAAGAGAAGAACGAATACCAAATGTGCCTTGACCGAAGTTGAAAGTTGATCAATGATCACTCCAATGTGGACAAGGAAATAGCACAATTGGTACCAATTCTTGTCGGTTTCTCACACCTACACAAGTAAAAGCTTATGGTGGAGCTTGGTTAGGACGGTGGCACAAAATTTGATGCAATTGTAAGTGAGCTTCAATAATGTTGGAAAAGATTCGCAAAATTGCAATGCAACAAGTAGACCAAGCAATATAATGTACACGGAAACACACACGCAAAAAGATAAGTGGGGTTGTGCAACCAAGGGTGAGCCAAAATGTGGAATACACAAAAAATGCTCTTGTTGCACAACACTAAAGAGACGCTAGCACGATTGCACAATAGGTGGATACAAAGACTTGTGCACAACCTACTAAGCAAAAATACAATGACTTCTATCCCAAGTTTGCTCTATGCAAGGTGTTTCTATGATATGATCCAAGATGATCTAATATGGCAATCTTAATGTTGTATGATGTTATGGTTCTTGCTTAAAAGCTCTTTGCTTATTTTTCCTTTTTGCTTAAAAGCTTGTTTGGCTCTTTGATGTTTGAGCTCTTTTCTTATGCAATGCTTAAAGAACCAAGATTGCAATTGTGTATGTGATGACAACCTTGTGACACAAGAGATGATACCAAGATATGCAACAATGATGTATGTATGCTATGGGAAGTATGATCACTAATGTGCACAAGCCTCGTTGCCGGCAATACTCAAAGGCTAGTCTCGATGGGTAAGTGACGCAAAGGAGTAAGGCTATGATGGCTATCAATGTAATGGCAAGAGTGATATGTCCAATACCAAGGCGAGGTTACCGTTCTTGCTTACGGTATGGTGTCAAAATGGTGGCACGAATACCAAGATGTAGTCGAGGTGGTCGTTGTTGATGACGCGTCCATGGAGAAGATGAGCGGCGGTGATGTTGTTGTCAAACCGTACCTAGATAGCCGAAACACAAAAGGATACGGAACCACAACTCAAATTCTCAAAGCTCGAAGTGGCAACACGTGTCGGAGTGCGAATCGGGTAAGCAATGGTGGTGGTATGCGGAAGTGGTGATGGAGTATAGGTGGTAGGAGTGCGTAGGCGGAAATGTGGGTCGGTGGTGGTGACTAAACTGAAAAAAATTCAGTTTCGTCAGGGATCCTCGGACGTCCGGTCTAGGCCGGTCGTCCGGTCGTCGGACGTCTGGAGAGGGTCGGACGTCCGGTGCCTGGGCGAAAATTCGGGCACGGGATGAACTGCGCGTGTATGAGGTGGAGAGGTCGAAATTCGTCGAATCCAGGCGATTTCGTGGATGGAAAGGGGGGAAAAGCTAGATCCACTCAAAACAAAGCAAATCCATGGATCAAATCCAACAAAATTTCAACACACCAACAAATCACAAAAAATTGGGGCTATTTTTGTGGGGAATTTTTGAATTAGGGATAAAATAAACAAAAACTAGGCTAGCAACACAACGGGGAGGCTCCGAAATCATGATCAACATGGCTCTTGATACCAAGATGATGTAGGGTGGGAACCCTAATCGGCCGATCTTTCACGAAAGGAGCGGATCCCGCGATGAACACAAAGAACGCGAGGAGGGAACCGAGGGGAAAATCACAAGGGGAACACAAGAGAACACTCAAACCAACAAGTATGATCACACATGCGTTAGGTCCATGAACACAAAGGAAGATACGAGATCCACGCTCAACAACGGACGATACAAAAGGTAGCCGGTCTTCTCTGTGAGGAGGTCTTGATGTTCTTATCCGCAAGGAGGTCTTGAATCCAAATGGATCTTCTCCGAAGAGGGGTCGCGATCTCTCTCGTGGAGTAGATCCGATGTGTATGAGCAATGCTTTATCTCTAAATATGAGCTAAACCAATGCTAACCCTAGCTAGAAGGAAAAGGAAGTCTGTATATAGACTTAGTGCAAAAGGGGCGAAGTGGGGGGTACATGGGTTGTGGCCCAACACATGGCAGCGCACAAGCGCCGGACGTCCGGGAGTCACCGGTCGTCCGGAGGTTCGTGAGGGTCCGGACGTCCGGTGCTTGTCGGACGTCTGAAGATTCAGCTCGGGTGGACTTAGGTCAGACGTCCGGTCGGGGTCGGACGTCCGGAGCCTGGAGGTCGTCGGTCGTCCGTAGCGCTTCGGAAATCCGTAGTTTTGGCTCGGGTATGGAAGTGTCGGTTGTCCGGAGAGGTCCAGACGTCCGGAGCCTGGAGGTCATCGGACGTCCGGGGTTCATCGGTCGTCCGAAGCTTGGGGACTTCGAGGAGTTCTTCTTCTTGTCCCGTGAACTTGGCGTCCTCACCGTCATGTTTGTTGAATGTAGTTGGTTCGTGGCCTTCCTCGAAGCACCTGATCACACATAGGGTTTCCGCTTGAGGTAGTAGCCAATTCTCATGCATGGTAAGTGGTAGTTCGGAGAGGAGTGAGTTCACCTTAGTTTCGAGGGCTCTTGCACGTGCGCGTGTCATTGGTCTGCTAGTCACATGGTGAGATGATGGTAGGTCCATGGGGATGACCTTGGGATGCTCCGCATCATTGTGCCTCCCGAAGAGCTAGCCCACTTGCACCCCTTCACTCATGCAAAAGATTGTTGGGAGCATATTGTTTCATTGTACAAGGGAAGCTCGAGCATTCAATGGTCCAACTTTGAGGTGGTTCTTGATGAGGCCGATGAGTTTGTGATGAATGAAGATGAGGATACCCGTGACTTGTACCAGAGATTGACAACTCTCGCGGTCTCTCTTCAAGATCATGGGAGCAAGGATACAGATGATAATTGGATCAGGTGCAAGTTTCTCAAGGCCATCATGCCATTCAACAAGGCCATGTCCTCCATGATCCATCAAAGACTGGACTTCCACACCTTGTCTTCAAGCGATGTCTTGGATGAGGCAGTTTCTATAGCAGAACTGCATGTTTAGTTTTTTTATTTTTGTCTACTTTTACAGTTCTTGCACATTACATTGACAGAAACATACATACTCATGCATCACACAAGTCAGTTACATCTCATAATAGTTTAAGAATTTGATATTCTTCAAACGTTACATGTGAATGAATCATTCCTAAAGTACTCTGTTCCGACTAGTCTACCCTTCTCGCCTGGTCTCTTAACAAACTAGAGAGAGGACATAAAACTAAATCCAAAGATTCATTAGCTACTCATGGTCTTTGAGTAGTCTTCCCGTCACGCCTCTTACTGAAGTAGAGACCATGGGACTGTAAGGAGATGGTGAGAATGATTACATCCTCTCTTGTGTAGTGTAACGGAAATATAAATCTGGGCAAAACAAATTTGTCAAGACAGTGAAGATGACATATTAGTTGGTTTGGTCTTCATTCTTGTAGTTCAAAGTATCATGCCCAATTCCAATCCATAGCTAATGCAATAGATCGAGTGTAGGGAGATGCAACCATTAGCTGGTGCTATTTATCTCATACCGAATGGTCATGTTCTTTTGTGCAGTGTAACTAAAATCAATCTAAATATGGAAAATATGGTTAGAATATTTGAAATCAAATGCAAGAAAACTTAGTTACTAATAAGAAATCATCAATTGGTGTTAATAAATAAGAAATAAGTTAACATTAAAATCTGATGACTAGCACAACTAGAAAGTCATTTGTACGTATTCCAATCCGATTAGTTCATTTGTGTAGTGCACCTAAAAGACAGTGCACCTTGTGATATACATAAATATTAATATCATAACTATGATATGCATTTGTCCGATATATTTTGTCCATAAAATCATACTAAACTTAGTCAGTGGTGTAATGAGGACAAACAACACTCTCGGAATTTGTCCAAATCATGTTCAACTTTTCAGGAGTGTCATCCTTCCAGCCGCCTGTGTTTTTTCTTTTTGAAATTTTTAGTTCTCCTAACTTCTCCAAGAAGAAGGTGGACGAATTTTTGTGTGCAATAGAATGAAAATGGATATCTATTTAGAAATGATACTTATCATCTTGTTTTCTACTAGGTTGATAATTAATAAAGACAAACATAGAACCTACACAAGCCTCGGATAATTGCGGTGCCTAGCATGAGTTAAAGATTTTAAGTTATTTTCAACACATATTACAAGCCAAAGCTTGGCATGCCTCAAGTATGTGTAAAGGCTAGTGCAATAGCATTATAATATATATTTTGACTTTCTAAATACTATACAAATCAATACACATACAACATCAAAGTAACCAACACAAATCCATAATCATAGAGCATCAAATCAGCCAACACAAACCCATAAGAAAATAACAACAAATGAGCCTACAAAATTCATCGACAAGAAGGCTAGGACCTCACCTAGGCGGTTATCTAGGACGACGTCATCATAAGTGGAGGAATCGGAGATCATAGGCGACGACATTCCCCTCCTGATAATCACATCCCCATATCCTAACAAAAGGTGAACAAATTGGGTAGACAACATAGCCAGACTAGATCAGCCGTCGCACCACCTTGATTCGGGTGGATCTGCCACCAAGACGCCCCGGATGGGCCAATATGCAGTCGCGCCACTGGGGAATGGGTTGAGCTGCCGCCGGGCGGATCTGCCACCAATATGTCATGCTACCTCGGTTCAAGTGTATGCCACCAGGCCACCATGAATGGGACAATATGCAATCGTGCCACTAGGGAATGGGACAATTTACTGCCGCGCCACCCCCCTTTTGCCGGAATACTAGCTTGCCGACACTCACCGGTGAAGAAGCTAGAAGTACGGGTATGCCCAACGTCGGTGCTAGGGTTTGTTCGTGGATATGGGAAGGGGAGGCAAATGGACAGAAATTGAATGTGTGATGCATGATAACCCATACAAAGATAATGCAAAGGCTGCACCCCCAAAGGTACTTGTCAATGCAGGCGGTTTCTTGTTTCCACCCACTTACATGTGTGACTAATTGGAGGCGGTTCGAAAATGTCAACGGCGTCATATGTTTCTGCATGCGGTTTCATATTTTTAACCGCCTCTAGATCTGTAGTGTGATGAGGACAAACAACACTCTCAAAATTTATCCAAATCATGTTCAACTTTTCAAGAGTGTCGTCCTTCGAACTGCATGTGAACTTCTTTTTTTTGAAAATTTTAGTTTTGCTGACTTCTCCAAGAAGCAAGTGGACAAATTTTTGTGTGCAATACAATTAAAATGTATATCTATTTAGAAATAATTATTATTATCTTGTTTTCTACTAGGTTGATAATTAATTAAGACAAACATAGAACGTATACAAACCTCATATAATTGCGTTGCCTAGCATGAGTTAAAGACTAAGTTATTTTCAACACATACAAGTCAAAGCTAGGCATGCCTCAAGTATATGTAAAGGATAGTGCAATAGCATTATAATATATACTTTGATTTTCTAAATATCCTATACAAATCCATAAACATACAACATCAAATCGGCTAACATAAATATATAATCATAGAGCGTCAAATTGACCTACACAAATCCAAAAGAAAATAATAACAAATCAGCCTACAAAATTCGTCGACGAGAAGACTAGGAGCTCATCTAGGCGGATATCCAGGATAACTTCTTCATATGGGGAGTAATCGGAGAGGTCGGCGGTGGTGACATTCCCCTCCCGGCAATCAGATCCCCCCGTCCCAACAAAAGGCGAACACCTTGGGTTGACAATGTAGACAAACTAGATCTGCCATCGCACCGCCACAATTTGGGCGGATCTGCCACCAAGACGCCGCGGATGGGTCAACATACAGTCGTGCCACACGGGAACAGGCTGATCTACTGCTGGGCGGATCTGCCACCAATCCATTACACTGCTCTAGTTCATGTGGATGCCACCAAGCCGCCATGAATGGGACAATATGCAATCATGCAACCAGGCAATGGGACAATTTATCGCCGCACCACCCCCTTACGGTAGAATTCTAGCTTGTCGGCACTCACCGGCGAAGAAGGTAGAAGTTCCGGTGTGCTCAGCATCTCCCAGGGCTTGTTTGTGGACGGAAATTGAATGTGTGATGCCTCATAACCCATACAAAGTGAATGCAAAGGCTATGACCTAGAGGTACTCGTCAGCGCAGGTGGTTTCTTGTTTCCACCCTCCTGCACATGTGACTAATTGGAGGCCGTTTAAAAATGCCAACCGCGTCCAATGTTTCTGCATGCGGTTTTTTATTTCTAACCGCCTCCGGGTCTGTGTACATCAATAATAACCACTTTTTGTGAGCTTATTATAGGCGGCTTTGGAATGCTTGGTCAGAACCTCTTCCAGGTGCTTGCTATTCTACTAGTGGTTCTCAGGTATTCGGGATTCTTCACTAGTATTTATGCTACCTACCTGCTTAGAAACACAATGCTTGGTTCACATATGTAATCCATGTTTTATGTTTATTGTATGGGCGGAGCCAATAATAAGATACATGCATACTCCCGTAACTTTGATACATCTATGGCGTATCTATAATTTTTGCTTGTTTCATGCTACTTTGGTATCATAATTGCAAGGTATTGGCATTAATTTTTATCATTTTTGGACTTTTTTAGAAAATAAAATTTTCAAGACGGGAGAAATCGGCAAAAATTACAGTGAATGGCTAGGCAGCTCCAGAGGGCAGCAGAGCCACGACAGGGGACCCATGTGGGTACCACACACCACTGGCTTGTGATGGGGCTATGCGTGAGTTGGGGCCGCATGGGCCCCAAGGAGGTCACGTCGACCACCTCTTTCCGCCAATGCCTTTACATAATCCCCGAGAACAATCCTGAATACCTCTATGTTCCATTGCAATCCAACATGGCACTTCATTCTAGCATTCTACCGGATGGGGAATCCATAGGTGGAGCTATCTTCATCATCCTCGATCCCTCCATGACCAGTTGTGAGTAGTCCTCTTTGGACTATGGGTACATAGTAGTAGCTAAATGATATCTTCTATCCCTTGTTCTTCAATACAAAGATCTCATGAGCCGCCCTACATGATAGAGATCAATCTAATGTAATTCTCGGTATGTTTGCTGCGGTATAATGACTTGTCTCTCTATAGTCAGATCTATTCATGATTTCTTTTGAGATTCCTTTGGTTTATTTGCTATATGATCTATATACATCTATCCTCTCTAATCTATTAGTCTTGCCCTGGCCATTTTTAGATGAATGATCTCCGAGAGGGAGTAATGTATTTTGGTTGGTTTGAATCTTGCAAGTAAACTACTGCATTGATAGAAAGTGGAAAATGGTTATTTTGTATTGTTCCCATAATGGATAAAAATATAGTTTTGTAGTTCTCTTGGCGATGAGATGGAAGTAAAGACAATATACTATCAACATTATGCCACCTTGCTTAAAATACTATGTTTTACTTAATACTTTAAGATAATTGGTGGATAGTGGTCTAAGGGTGGAGTATTAGCTATAGATGTAGTTGGATAATGATCTACAGATAAAGATGTAATGCGTATATTCAGTCATGACATGAATAATTATCCTCATAAAAACCACAGTTTAATCGATACACAACTGTAATTTGTTCACGACACTTATGCTATATTGTTTGGAGAGATTTCTCTAGTGAAACTATGGATCCGAGTCCATTCATTCTCATTGCTTCCTACCTCGGTCACTTGCTTTTAATATTGTTTACAATCTAATCCATTTCGTTAATTACTTAAAATCATCAATTCCACCCACATTATACAATTAATTCTTGTAACTAGCAAGACCGAAAGATTGATAACATTGGCCAGGAATTGATGATTTTTAGCAATTAGCAAGACAGAAAGATTGACAACATTGGCCAAGAGTTGACGATTTTAAGTTGGGCCAAGTGAACCCATATGAACTATTGGCAATACTTCAATGATCTGATGACCATTGAAGGATTTCCAATAGTTCTTATGGGTTTGGTAAACCTTGGTTCTCGACTGTGGGAAATACTTGCTTGTTGGACTAATTCATCCCTTTGACTTGGGGTCCCAACAATTTTTGTGGAAGTAGCAAGCTCTGTATCACACACGCCACCATCGGTCGTCCAATACCTAGTAGTGGAGTACAACAATGATTAAGGGTCTCCTCATGGACACGGACTAAGGCATATGGATGTTTGTCATTCCCTAACCAATGATCCTCTAAGGAGATAGATACCTTTTGTCATCATGGTACCTCTAACCCCGCATCACAAAGATACTAATATCCTTAAAGTCCACAAGGCATAAATATTGTGTAGTCGATGTTTTCACAATATCATGAAGAACATTACCACAATCATATAATAAATATTGTACATATTATCGACGTTCAGCTCATTAAATACTAGTGTTCCTCTGTATCCCTAAGAACTAGAGAAATACTCGAACATAAAGTCACAAGACATCATCGAGGTGTTCATGGCAGTGAAAGATGGATGATTAATGTTGTACATGTATGAATCCACACTAGGGTTTGAGATTACAACGAGATGAATGGAAGAGTCGATGTCGAGAACATGGATAATGATGATGATCGATGTCTTGGCCTCCATGATCAAAGTTATGGAGAGGTGGGTGCCCTTCTATTGATCCCCCCCTCCGAATCCCTTTCAGAAGTTAGGTTTCTGCTTTTGTTTCATGGGTTAGAGTCTCTCTTTAAGTTTTTTCAATCTGAGATCTGATTGCATGAGATGGAAGTACTCAGCCATGGGGAGGTGACGCAACATGGCAGAATCACTGTTATGAGCGTTCATGCTCATATGACGTGTTGTCTTCTCTCATGGATCAATAGACCCAGCCTGGTTTCCTCTCACATGATTATCTCTTCATATGGTAGGCTTTTGTGACATCCAGTTAGCATCCTTCACAACAAAAATAGTTTTTTTTCCATTCAATGCTTAAAATATCCCGCTCCATTGGGATCCTAGCAAAATGAAGTAAAAATATGCATGCAAACACGGTAAAATGCAAAAAAATCCTATATCTATGATGCAAAAAAGGCTAAGGAAAACATCATGTAAAATGTACTCAACGTGGAGTAGGGTAACACCAACTGTCTGAACCATGGAAAAAGTTGTCGACCCTCCATGTGTTTACATTCTACTAACCTGTACTCCTTACGTGTGCAATTTTTCTGCTAGCTTTATTATCAGTAGACTTGGATGTGTGGTGTGTTTTAGGCAACTGCTAACTAAGCTTAATTTTTTTCCAGAACTAAAGTTTGGGAAATAGTTCCTCTAGGTTGTGATTAGTGTATTTGGCTCCTAATACATCTTAAAAGTATATGCTTCTATGAACACTTTTCCCTCAAAACAAGCTCTAAATGAGTTAAAACTAATAAGGACTAATGCTATTTTTAGCAAACTTTCTTTGGTATTATCTATCTGTGTACAAAATCATCATGGACAAATTATACAAAATACCATAGGCATATGTGGATCATGAGGATTACATGAGGCCTAAAGTTGGGCCACAGATGTCCCTGGGCAGGCGCCTAGTGGCTTGGGGTGCCTAGCTTAGGCAGCTAGCCTCACCAGGGATCCTACAGCTCTCTCCCCAGTACCCCTAGCTATATACTGACCTAAAAGGTTCCTTGTATTTATATATCAACGATCCTTTCTCAAGGAGGAGACAACCGCCACCTTTGTTCATCTTCACGAAGGGCTGCTGAAGGTCAAACACTAGCCTCCGGACAGGGGTAAACTTTATCATCGATTCTATCAACCCCTTATCCATCATCGACATCATGCTCTTCCCAACCATGTGTGACTAATCCACTTAGGCACATGGGATGTATGGGAATTGTATGTGATACATTATGTAATAAAGTTTAGATTGATGGGGGAATGATACCTTGTGTTACGATTGTTCAATACATGATGTTGCTTTGACTTTGGTGTGCCCAGTGCTTATAACTAGGGCCCGAGTAATATGATTTTGGAGTTGAAACTCTTATGTTAGATAACCGGTGTAATCCAAGATACATCCTAATATTCATCCACATGCCTATGTCTCCCGCCATGGCTTCATCTCTTTAAAGTTACTTGTACTTGGCGCGTGTCGAGTATTTTACTACTTTGTGTTACTCTATTGCTGCTTACATCACTCCATTCACTACATTGCTATTGCTACTGTAATTTCTTCAGGCAAGCACTTGTTTCAAGTGTGGTTGAATTGAGAACTCAACTGCCAAATATTATAGTATCCTTTCGCCCCCATTGTGTTGAATATAAATTACGTTTGTAATACATGTCAATGAAGAATGTTGAGACTCCCTACACTTGTGGGTTAGCACACCCCTCGAGACATACAAACAATCATATAGAAACCAAGACAAAGTTTTATTGAGTCTGCAAAACATGTGCATCTGGACTGTCTAGGCCTTCAACCCCATAGAGTTTGACGAGGCAATGGAGTATGCATATTCATGCCGCCAGACTCACCTCAGCTCCAACCTCGAAGTCATCCAGGCAGAACCCTAGATGGCCTAGTGCTGATCTTGCTCGAACTATCTGGAACCCTAAACGAGCGGGTCAGGACATAGTGCCAGAAGCACCGGAGTCTCTGGTCTAACTTTGCACATCTGGAGAGTTCGACCTAGTTGATCCAGAGAATCAAGCGTCTTACGAAACAGAATTTCAACTAGGATAGATCATAGGAGAATTGGCTTTTCACTATAGGGCTTTGGAAAACAAGAGAATGGGTTTAAACATTGGGAATCTTTCTTTTCCATTAACACCCCCTCTTGATAGTGTGGCCTCCCTATAATGACATATATCAAAAAAAAACTAGAACAATAGAGAAATCTTTGTTATCTTGTAAATTGGAGTTGGTGGAGCGAGTTCACTCCCCAACTCCATCACAATCTCCCTCATCCATCTAGACCCACTAGACTCCTCCGTTTTGAATAACCCATTATATAAATATAGTTGGGAGCCTTGAACCTTACACTTGCCTCTACACCAAACTCGGTCAAACTGGCAAGCCACCACCTCGCTCATGCTTGAATGGGAAAGTACTTATAAGTGCATGGTAGTACACACTTATTTTCTACGACACAAATTAGCTAGTTCATTCGGTGGCAAATTGTTTTGCCTATCATGGATCCTCCGCATAAACTTCCTCCAGCCGCTACTCCTCCTCAATCCACATCCTTTGTTCGCCTCCCCTAATCTCCAGCGTCCTAGCCCCCAAATTTCAAAATCTGGCCATCCCTTCAAATATTGCATCCATGCTCCCTTGGCTGCTATAGTTACTCAAGTCCAATGTGGCTGCTTGCTTGAGTCTGCGCACTGTTGCAGGTGAGTTGGTTGTTGCATACTACTAGTTTCTTAATTGCTTATCATTAACTACCAAAATTCACTTAGGGGCGTAGATGTCCTTTTAGTGTGCCACATATAGTTATGAAACAATGTACTCCAATTATTGGAGTACGGTCGAGCAAAAGTACATAAAGGTATATTACACCAATTATTTTGGTTTACAACTTTTTAGACAACAAGTATGAATTTTCATAGAACTTATCACAAATAATACTCAAACATAAATATATATGTACATATATAATATCAAAGATTTCGCCGACATTTCGGTTAGTGTCAAAAGGAGATCATGAAGTAGCTTTCAGCTAACTAAGCATGTTATCTTTACCCCTCACTATGGAAAAAACACCTACATGTTCACTCACCACAGAGCAAAAGCTCCAGTCACGCCCACAGCACATTCACTGTGGGGTATTATAGCACTACTTGAAGCGGACAGTACATTAGCTATACATATTAATTAGATTAAACAAAATAACAAATGATGTTGATGTTTGCCGTGAGCATGTACTTACAAAGTTTTTGTATTACTCGTACGTTGTAGCCTACAAAATGAACTTTTTGGGCTTTTCTTTTAATTATCTACTGTACTGAACAGTACATAGTGTTTAATAATAACGAACTTTCCATGCTTGCTTCGTAGTCAGATAATAGTCGATTTGTTTATATATTTCCTGTTCGCGTAGTGCAAAGAAAACAAGCTATGTACTCGTGTACTCATCATATAGTATCACCATGACTTATAATATTGAGCCCCGACTGAAAGCAGAACATAAGGCTGTAACTACGCGTAGTTAATTTGCTTCTGGGGTAACCTTCTTCTATCTTAATTAACATTATCCCTTTATAGACTTTGCAGAGTACTAATCAAATATTTGACTTGATTTCGAGCTATAGTATGTCGGGTTTATAAATTGTAACAGATGGTGCTAGCTGCTAATTCGAGGAATGCATGTTCATAAAATATAGGAGGTTATGTATGGTCTAATTGTTTGATGACTACTTGTAACAGCATCTAAAGCAAGTGTAGAAAGAACCGGCAGGAAAATAAACAAGAATTAGAAGTTACTTTAAGTACCAACATGCGAGTTAGTGTACGATTATCTATTGTGTTAATTAAGTTACAACTTTCTTGGCGACACTACATTAACTAATAGTCTCATCATTGGGTGATTGAACAACAGAATCTTCCAATCCATCGGGGATTTACATATATATACTCACTCATTGAGCAGTATATAGTAATTAGGAAAGATCGTACGTACATCATAAAATTAACAAGTCCAAGACGACACATATTTTTCAACCAAATCTCTATATATAAATCAGTGAATGTGCTTGTATGTCTCCTCATGCTTGCCTTATCAATATTAGACTAGGTTGACTCAAACGATTCCACATGCTGCAATAGTTTTTTAGATAACTTTAACTAAAAGTGGAGTTTGATTAAAACAAATATATTGCATATGGTAAATATATGGCGTGTGTATATATAAAATGGATTTTCTAAAGACTTCTCACTTGAATTTCAGTCCATGTGCTCAAGCTATCTCTTCTTTACCCCCCCCCCCCCCCCCCCCCCCCGCGCGCATCCACCGGCAACGCGCCATGAGCATAGCTCGATGGCGCCTCGGGTTCGCCCAGCCTCGGTGGAGCAAACTTTTTGAAACCAAGGAGCTTATAGAAGCAACAGCCGGAAAATCGTTGATGTAGACCAGGAAACTTAGCAGCCAAGATCTGCGAAGAAAATCCGAAGACCACGAAAGCCAGCTGAATCCAAACGGATCCACCAGAATCGACGGGATACCGGAAGAGCCGTCGGAGACACGGCTCCACACACCCTCTATCGGTGAAAAGCACACCAACGAAACAGGGATAGGGCAGGGAGAACATTATTTCTACCCTGGGATAGTGCCGCTGCCTCGCCACCCCAACCAAACGCGAGGAAACCTTAAAAAATTCACCCATGTCATTGAATGACAGATCTAGGTCTGGTGTCGAGTTCGTCGCCGTCCAGAACCATGCATTGACACCTTCTTCTCCGGCGATCTAGTCAGGCTGGGCCACCGATTTAGAACGTCGTGCTAGATCCATCTAGCCGTCGCCGGCTTCACCAACGCCACCGTCGCGCACCACCTGACGACCACCATTGCTCGAGCGCACATCTCCTTCGCCTTCACAGAACAACCCTCCATCGCCTAAGTTATGACTGAGCTCCCATGCTGGTCATGGTTATCCGTCCTTCTAGTTATGCATCACGATCCGTGCTCACTTGCTATCTTTGGCTACATAGGAACTTCTCCGTTTTTGTTTCTCCCAAACAGCACACAAATATAAACATGTAATTTTTGCAGGTTAATACAAATTTGCATCAGAATTTTTGGTGCATCATAAATACTATCTATAATGGTACTAGAGCATATTCTAAACTCCATCAAACTCCGAGCACACGCGTGCACACTTGTGGTAAAGCATGCACAATTACTTGTGGTAGGGGCACATGTAACTTTTCCAATTAACACAGGCGACCTCTAGACGGACCAAAGAGGCAGAGGTTAATTGCTGCAAACCAAAGGGAGGTTAGCAGAGAGGAAACGTTCTCCTAGCTAGCCGACAGCATTTCTCGGTGACATACCCGAAATCACGAACGCCGATGGGTTAGCTACATGCCACCCCGGAGGTTGGACTTTCCCCCCTGTTGCTCTCAACTTGTGATGTGGCTGGCAATAGCGACCTGCCACCCAACACCAACCTACCAACCAATGGCGATCGGAGACGAACACACACAAACCCGGACGAAACCGAATAATGCGACTCCTGCTTTGTTTTTCAATTTTATTGTGTGTGAATGAAACTCAATAATGTGACCGGCTGCCGTTTGTGTGCATCAATTCAAGGAGCTAAGCTAGATCTATCATATGGAAGTCGCAATTACCAAGTTGGCCTCACAACTTGCTCTGGTCTCTTTCGGCTCAAGGCCTAATGACCCCCATTAGCGGTAGACGATGGCCTGGATCGAGCTTATCCACCATTGGCGCGCTCAAGGGCGACGTGCTTGTCGGGATTAGGGACCATGACGCGCACAATAATGCACCCAATTAGCAGTAAACTAATCCAGCCAAGCTTTCTTAAAGCTAAAGCTTGCCACCCGGCCGGATTGATTAGAATAACATATACGGCGACTGCTACGAGTCACCCTCTCCTCGGAACCACCACTGGTCTCGCGCGCGCCCAAGATCTAGCTAGGGCATCTCGATCGGCCCGGCCACGGCGCTCTCCAATTAACGCACCGGTCAAAAGATGGCGATCCAAAAGAGAACGGAATTCAGCTAGCGGCCGGCTGGCCGGAGATCTCAAGCTAGCTTTGCTAGTAGCTAGTGCGCACGACGATCTGTCTATGGGTTGAGGCGTAGTATTGAGCAATCGATCGACCGGCCGGCCGGTGCTTGTGCCCATGCAGCAGGTACAAGGGAAAATTATCTTCATATCCGAGAGTATGTCAAGCAGCCAGAAATGAATAGGCAGATGAAAGAGGTCCGCTTTCATCAAAATTTGGGCGCAAAATGGGGTGCCACCACTAGGACTAACGACCGACTGCTTTGGGTATCTATAATGCATGTGTCTGTTGCTACTAGCTGTTGCTTAACATCTATAATTAGCATGAGTGGAGGACAACTAGCAGACTGGCGTTGTTTTGGCGCATTGTTGGTACTAACTACCTTGTAACTACTACTTGCTAGTAAGGTATCCAATGTATTGAGCTAGTATTATATCGATTGAAGGTGAACATGGTTAATTAATAATTAATCACACGAATAATTTATATAAGCGTGCGCACAACTTCAAGAAGGCCAGGACAGCATCAAACCCAAATGTTTCTAATCATATACTGAATCTGGTATTAATAAACACTTTCTATTATTTTATCGTATGCTTAGAGGAAAATGTGGTGGTTGCGGGCTAAGATACCCGAAAGTAATCGAAAGGGGATCGGAGCAGCGAACCCCGTGAAATGCAGTTACAAAAACTTATCCAAACCATACATCTTTCCGGCCTCGAACGCGCCTTACGTGTTATTTAATCAAAGCACCAAATCATAATATTTTTATCCAGAGACTTAGCAGAAGTACGAGGCACTGTTATGATCTCCTCGCTCAAATATATATTCATGTTTTCCCATCTGATGTGCTATACCCGGACAAACAAAATGATCTGGTAGCACTGCCTGCACGCCAACTAGGACTAGTCCATCGATCATGCCTATGTTCTTTGCATAAACGACGTATACGTAGATGCAATAAAAAATTGTCGGCCTGGTAAGAGTTTGGTCATCCGTATGGTTAATTACTACTATTATGACACCCCCAGTGTACTTAATCAAACATGATCAATACTCCACGCTGTTTTCAGTCAAACATTGGATGCGAATTAAGCTAGGCTGCTAGCACCATCACATCACCATGCGTACATACGGTCATACGGAAGGTGTCAAGGAGAGGAGGATGCACCAAAGACATACTTCCTACTACGAGCGCATACACACAAGCACACCTCCTGTGCATGTCTAGCTTTTGGAGCATCGGTCTTTACAGCTAGGGTTAGGGTTTCCCCTCCCTTTCCCCGCGCATGAGCGGCGTGGGGCTGCGTGGCGGGGCCCACGCGCAGTGGGGGGCGCGCGAGGGGCAGTGGGCACGCAGAGACTGACCCGTTCCCCAGGAAAGCGAGCTCCTGCCGTGCCCGTCCATGGCCGACAGCCACGCCGGGTTCGCGCCTAGGGCAGTCCACCTCCTCGCACGTGACCAGGCACGTGGGGGCGAGCCGAAGCTTGGGTCGGCTCGATCTTGGTACTCCGCGCCCTCCGGCCGGCTCCCCGGTGGGTACTTGTCGACGGATGATTGGCCGGATGCGGTACCCAGTGTTGATTGTTAGCGAGGTAAAACTGGTAAAAACTGTAAAGAGCTGCGGTAAAGGCCACTGTCCTCTCGCTCTGCGATGTGAGAGTGAAAGCCTGAAGTACTGGTACGGTAGTGCAGCTTGAAGTGCCTGCTGTAAGTTTTTTCTGTCAGATGGAGTAGTAGGAGTACTAGTACTTCTAGTCCCACCGTTTTGAGTATCTGTGAGTTTGATTAACATGCAAATAAATGTTCATTCGTGCCAGAAATGTGGGAATTAATTGACGAGGTGGCATAGATGTGAAAAGGAAAATTAATGAGGTTATCCTTTTGTCTTCAAGTCCCCAATGACCAAGTGCATGGATGGATTTACCAATGGTTCTTGTACAAACCGTCCGTCAAAGTTAAAAATCAAATTTGAGCCCGAAAATCAATCTGTTGAAAAGACCAACGAAAGAATGGGACAAACTAAAGCCACGGACTAATTCTGTAATACTAGTACATGCCAAATAAAAATGTGCACACAGATTTCTCCAAGAAAGAAGTTTGGAGTAAACTTTCAATGAATGAGAAGATGCTCTGATAATGGGGATGGACGTGCGCCCTATGTCGTCCTAGCCATCACACTCCCCTTTGGCCGACTCCATCCCTAGCCATCGCCTCCCGCCAGAGTGAGCACCTTGGCCGCTCCAGGGCCGCGACGAGTGGGTGTGTTTGTGTCATCGACCACTGAGAAGGTGGTCCTACGGGCAGCTGCCCGCAATCTCGAGACATGTACTTCTACCTCCCCAGCTCTTCCTTCATTGTCAGGTTCTAGGTTTGCCGTCCTCGAGTGCGTCCCTCTTGAGCACTTAGCTGAGGTGGTCTCCTATTGTGATATTGTGTTCCAAGCGTAGCGTGGGCGTCGTTCGGAGAAGATTTCGGCGATCCACGGTAAGGAGCAGTTTAATAGGGCACTTTGTTGAGGCTCGTGCTCAAGCGGAGCATGGAGCCTCAGAGGCCCTCGGCCACCGCTAATTACGGGCATAGAGAGACTTGAGTTTGCAGTGGCCCGTGTGTTAGTTCCATAGGAGTGGCTTCTTCCATAGCTCCCTCTCAGGTGAGGGCACTGTGGGACATAACCCCTTTGCGCTTGAATCCCATTGAGCACCAAAATGTGGTGCATGGGAATAGTATTTGCGCCTCCTCTCAGGTGGTTGATACTGACGTAACCCCCCAATTGGGGGGAGGGGGGGCGATGCGGTAGACCACTTAAGCAATCGTCTCAGCCCCGACTTCTGAGACGGCCCATTCAGCCACGCGTAAAGGGTCCAACGTACCATTGGTTACAGCATGAAGCTACTATGAAGGAACATCCGAGGGTTTGGCCACTTGGGACGAAGGCGTCAGCTGACTATTTACATTTGAGAGGAAGTGGTTGATATTGTGGTTCTGCAAGAGACAATTGGACAGGATTTGCATCCTCAGGAGTTCTAGGGCCTCACTAGGAAACCATTTGGCTAGCAGTGGCTACCTGTAGAAGGGCATTCGGGAGATGTTCTACTGGGTGTCAAGCATGACACATTCATTGTGGACGACATGGACCGTTGGGAGCTCTTCCTTAGCATGTCTTTGACTGGCCGACAATTGAGCCCCAGTTGGGAGGTGATAATAGTCTATGGCTCGGTTGATCGCAGGCGATCTTCAGTTTTCTGATGGATCTGAAGGCCAAGGTTGAATGGTGCCCCATCCCGGTGGTTGTGGCGGACGACTTTAACATGATTAGGTAGCAGGCGGACAATAGCTCGCCTAATGTGGATTTCCCTCGCATGCGTCTATTTAATGACTGCATTGTAGAGATGGCTCTTTGTGAGATAGCCCATGTAGGGGCTAGACTCTCACATGGACTAATAAGCAGTTGGGCCTCATCCGAAGTTTGTTGGACCTAATCCCGGTGTCCGTTCAATGGGATGTGATGTTTCCGTTGTGTTCGCTCAAGGCAGTCACACAAATTGGCTTAGATGACTCCCCTTGCTCTTCTCATTGGGGGAGGGCGCCCTCCCTAGGATGAATCGGCTCCACTTCGAACCCTCATGGTTATTACAACTTGGTTCTGTGGAGACTCTACGACTTAGGTGCGGAAAGACTGTGGCTGCTTCACCAAGGGTTTTTGTGTTGGGAAACGTAGTAATTTCAAAATTTTCCTACGCACACGCAAGATCATGGTGATGCATATCAACGAGAGGGGAGAGTGTTATCTACGTACCCTCGTAGACCGAAGCGGAAGCGTTGACGCAACGTAGAGGAAGTAGTCGTACGTCTTCTCGATCCGACCGATCCAAGCACCGTTACTCCGGCACCTCCGAGTTCTTAGCACACGTACAGCTCGATGACGTTCCCCGGGCTCCGATCCAGCAAAGCTTCGGGGATGAGTTCCGTCAGCACGACGGCGTGGTGATGATCTTGATGTTCTACCGTCGCAGGGCTTCGCCTAACCGCTGCTACAATATGACCGAGGTGAAATATGGTGGAAGGGGGCACCGCACATGGCTAAGGAACGATCACAATGATCAACTTGTGTTCCTGGGGTGCCCCTTGCCTCAGTATATAAAGGATGGAGGAGGAGGAGACCGGCCAAGGCAATTGGTGCGGCCAGGATGTGGAGTCCTACTAGGACTCCAAGTCCTAGTAGGAGTCCACCAAGAGGGGAGGAAGGGAGAAGGAAGTGGAGGAGAAGGAAAGGTGGCCGGCCCCCTTTTCCCTAGTCCAATTCGGACCAGAGGGGAGGGGGGGCGCAGCAGCCCCTTGGCCCTTTCTCCTCTTCCCACTAAAGCCCATCAAGGCCCATTGCTTCTACCGTAACTACCCGGCACTCCGAAAAATACCCGAATCACTCGGAACCTTTCCGATGTCCGAATATAGTCGTCCAATATATCGATCTTTACGTCTCGACCATTTCGAGACTCCTCGTCATGTCCCCGATCTCATCCGGGACTTCGAACTCCTTCGGTACATCAAAACTCATAAACTCATAATATAATTGTCATCGAAACCTTAAGCGTGCGGACCCTATGGGTTCGAGAACAATGTAGACATGACCGAGACATGTCTCCGGTCAATAACCAATAGCGGGACCTGGATGCCCATATTGGCTCCTACATATTCTACGAAGATCTTTACCGGTCAGACCGCATAACAACATACGTTGTTCTCTTTGTCATCGGTATGTTACTTGCCCGAGATTCGATCGTCGGTATCCAATACCTAGTTCAATCTCGTTACCGGCAAGTCTCTTTACTCGTTCTGTAATACATCATCTCACAACTAACTCATTAGTTGCATTGCTTGCAAGGCTTAAGTGATGTGCATTACCGAGAGGGCCCAGAGATACCTCTCCGACAATCGGAGTGACAAATCCTAATCTCGAAATACGCCAACCCAACAAGTACCTTTGGAGACACCTGTAGAGCACCTTTATAATCACCCAGTTACGTTGTGACGTTTGGTAGCACACAAAGTGTTCCTCCGGTAAACGGGAGTTGCATAATCTCATAGTCATAGGAACATGTATAAGTCATGAAGGAAGCAATAGCAACATACTAAACGATCGGGTGCTAAGCTAATGGAATGGGTCATGTCAATCAGATCATTCAACTAATGATGTGACCTCGTTAATCAAATAATAACTCTTTGTTCATGGTTAGGAAACATAACCATCTTTGATTAACGAGCTAGTCAAGTAGAGGCATACTAGTGACACTCTGTTTGTTTATATATTCACACATGTATTATGTTTCCGGTTAATACAATTCTAGCATGAATAATAAACATTTATCATGATATAAGGAAATAAATAATAACTTTATTATTGCCTCTAGGGCATATTTCCTTCATTTTGTGCGGTTGATATTTGGCACCATTGGGCCAAATTGGTTCTCCTATTGATATTTGGTACCATTTGGCCATTGGTCCATATGGTAAAGTGGGCTGACATCTGTATGCCAAAGGATCTCGGAGGAGTTGGCATCTTTGCTTCCCATAGTATGAATATGGCCTTCATGCTTTATTAGGTCTGGCTAATCATTCGACGGGGGGGGGGGGGGGGGATCTGTGGTTAAAAATTGTTCGGGGTGTGCCACTCCATGCATGCTCATGCTAGGAGGGATCTCGGGTCGGGAAGTCCATCCAGCGGATCAAGCAGGAGATTTTCCTAGGGCTATCCTTCTCTATTGGTAAAGGAGAGGGAACCCTATTTTGGCTTCACCCTGGTGTCCCATTATGCACAGGGTTCCAAACATGTTCGCCATTTGTGTGGACCCGATGATGTTGGTCTCTATGGCTACTGACAATGGTTATTTGAACATCTTGTTCTAACAATTATTTGGGTAGGAGGAGAATCTAGAGTGGGCTTATTTGCGGTTTTCCCTTCCACCGGTGCTCACGGAATATCCATACATCGTATCCTGGAGTCTCACCCCTTCGGGTGTCTTCTTCACTGGCTCGACATGTTAGGATCTATGTCATAGCCCGACTATTGCTTGGACCTCTCACCTATGGAAGGTGCCCTTGCCCTTCAACATCAAAATTTTTGTGTGGAAATTGTTGAAGGATTGCCTCCCATCTGTTACGGAGGTGCTCAAAAGTCACGGCTCGGGGAATGGGTTGTGCCCTCTTTGTGGTGTACCAGAGATGGGGACCCCCATTTTATTTTGTTGCACTTGAACTTGTTGTATGAATGTGGTGATGACTTAATTTATAAAACGGGCTGAAAGCTATTTCAAGAACTTTCAATGAATTAAAGAGGTTTTTTTCTGCAAAAATGTCAAAGGCTATATATTATATATTAAGTAGCAGTGACACGCACAAAATGAACCTGGCTTGAAAAATATAATCAAGTCCTTGGGGGTGCCAAAGTCTTCTTTCTAGCGCACCCATCGGT
The DNA here is from genome assembly GCA_034509565.1 of Triticum monococcum. Classification (NCBI taxonomy): domain Eukaryota; kingdom Viridiplantae; phylum Streptophyta; class Magnoliopsida; order Poales; family Poaceae; genus Triticum; species Triticum monococcum. The sequence goes on from CM067842.1 coordinate 733,340,396, forward strand.
GATGCGTCATGAACAAAGCTTGTTGCCACCTCTTGGCCTTTGTCTCAGTGGAGCAAACTTGTTTAATCCATGATCTTGTAGAAGAAGTGGACAAAAAACATGTCGATGTAGAACAAAAGGTGTCAATAGCCACGTTCCGCATAGAAAATCGCCGCCCCAGAGAAGAAAATAACAGAGAGGGCATATAGAACACTCATATCTAGGCAGACAGAGTCAGGGAACACAAATGTCAAACACTTCACGACAAGCCCAAGGTTGGTCAACCTCCATTGATCAAAACTGGAGCTGGAGAACCAAGACCCGCAGCCACGTTGTCCGCTTCGCTGGACAATGCCGTTGAAAAACACCGCAGATGAAAAAGCTCACCGAATGTCGACCGATGGCATATGCGCATGTTCAATGACTCCATAGCTAAGATGGCCTTACGTGAGATAGTCCGGGTAGGGGCTAGGTTCACATGGACCAATAAACATGTGGACCATATTCGGAGTGTGCTGCATCAGTTCCTCGCATCTGTTCAGTGGGAGATTATGTTCCCACTGTGTTCACTGAGAGAAATCACTCGAATTGGCTTCGACCACGTTCCCCTGCTGTTTGCGTCAGGGGAAGGGTCTCCACCTAGATCTAGGCGCTTCCATTTCGAACCATCATGGCTTTTGCAGCGAGGGTTCTTTGAGATGGTTCGGGACCGTTGGGTGCAGGCGTCAAATAATCCGCCGCGGATATTCTGTGCCATGGATGTTTGGCATCATTGCTCTAAGATCACCTGCCAGTTTATGCGGGATTGGGGTGCCAACTTAGGTGCTAACTTGTGGCCCCGCAAAGGGGCTCTATTGTACCAGATTAAGGCCCTAGATGTGACTGCTGATTTAGTCGGTCTGTCGACTAGCGACTGGTTATGGCGGTACTCCCTTGAAGCCTCCCTAATGGACATCAAGGGGGAGGAACTGTTCTGGCAACGTCGGGGGGGGGGGGGGTGGGGGTGCAGAAATGGCTCCTTCAAGGTGATGCTAACACTGCTTACTTTCAGGTAATCGCTAATGGGCGGCGCATGAAGTGTTCCATTCCGTGCCTTTGGGAAGGGGATACCCTTCTCGAGCACCCGGATGAGATTAGGGCCCATATTTACTCCTTTTAAAGGGGCTCTTCTCGACGGAACCCCGTGGTGGGGTATCCTTGGCGGATGATGTCTGGACGCTAGTGGACATGGTATCTAACATTGATAATGCGGACCTTACTATCCCTTTCTCACCGAATGAGGTGGTAGGGTGATCGCCTCGATGAAGGCGGGGTCGGCACCAAGGGCGGGGCTGACGGCTTGCCAGTTGCCTTCTTCCAGAAATTCTGGAATGTCCTAAAACCTATGATCATGACAATGTTCCATGAATTCTACATCAAAACTTTTGACATGGCATGCATAAACTTTGGTGTCATCACCCTGATCCCCAAAGTAGTTGGGGCGATGGACATTCAACAATTTAGGCCTATCACAATTATCAATGTTCTTGGTGTTGGGGAACGCGGTATTTAAAAAAAATTCCTATGATCACGCAAGATCTATCTAGGAGATGCATAGCAACGAGCAGGAAGAGTGTGTCCATGTGCCCTCGTAGACCGAAAGCGGAAGCGTTAAGTAACGCGGTTGACATAGTCGAACGTCTTCGCGATCCAACCAATCAAGCACCGAACACACGGCACCTCCGCGATCTGCACAAGTACAACTCGATGACGTCCCTCGTACTCTTGATCTAGCTGAGGCCGAGGGAGAGTTTCGTCAGCACGACGGTGTGATGACGGTGATGATGAAGTTACCGGCCCAGGGCTTCGCCTAAGCACTGCAACGATATGACCGAGGTGTGTTTCTATGGAGGAGGGCACCACACACGGCTAAGAAAAACTTTGGTGTGCCTTTGGGGTGCCCCCCTCCCACGTATATAAAAGGGGGGGAGGAGGAGGCCGGCCAAGGGGAGGAGGCGCGGCAAGGGGGGGCAAACCTACTCCAAGTAGGATTCAGCCCCCTTTCCTATTTCTAATTAGGAGAAAGGGGAAGGAGAGGGAGGAGAGAAGGAAAGGGAGCCCCCCCTAGTCCAATTTGGTTTGGGCTAGGGGGGTGGCGCCATCTCTTGGCCTTCCTCCTCTCTTCCACTACTAGGCCCATGAGGCCCAATAACCCCCCCCCCCCCCCCCCCGGGGGTTCTGGTAACCCCCCAGTACTCAGGTAAATACTCGATACACCTCGGAACCATTCCGGTGTCCGAATATAGTCATCCAATATATCAATCTTTATGTCTCAGCCATTTTGAGACTCCTCCTCATGTCCATGATCTCATCCGAGACTCCGAACTATCTTCGGTACATCAAAACACATAAACTCATAATACCGATCGTCATCGAACATTAAGCGTGCGGACCCTACGGGTTCGAGAACTATGTAGACATGACTGAGACTCATCTCCGGTCAATAACCAATAGCAGAACCTGGATGCTCATATTGGTTCCTACATATTCTACGAAGATCTTTATTGGTCAAACCGCATAACAGTATACGTTGTTCCCTTTGTCATCGGTATGTTACTTGCCCGAGATTCGATCGTCGGTATCATCGTACCTAGTTCAATCTCGTTACCGGCAAGTCTCTTTACTCGTTCTGTAATGCACCATCCCGCAACTAACTCATTAGTTACATTGCTTGCAAGGCTTATAGTGATGTGCATTACCGAGAGGGCCCAGAGATACCTCTCCGACAATCAGAGTGACAAATCCTAATCTCGATCTATGCCAACTCAACAAACACCATCGGAGACACCTGTAGAGCCTCTTTATAATCACCCAGTTACATTGTGACATTTGATAGCACACTAAGTGTTCCTCCGGTATTCGGGAGTTGCATAATCTCATAGTCATAGGAACATGTATAAGTTATGGAGAAAGCAATAGCAATAAACTAAACGATCATAGTGCTAAGCTAACGGATGGGTCATGTCAATCACATCATTCTCTAATGATTTGATCCTGTTTATCAAATGACAAATCATGTCTATGGTTAGGAAACTTAACCGTCTTTGATTAACGAGTTAGTCAAGTAGAGGCATACTAATGACTCTCTGTTTGTCTATGTATTCACACATGTTCTAAGTTTTCGGTTAATACAATTCTAGCATGAATAATAAACATTTATCATGATATAAGGAAATATAAATAACAACTTTATTATTGCCTCTAGGGCATATTTCCTTCATTTGGGCACATCTTCTCTAAAGTATGCGCGAGTAGACTCGCACCGGTTGGTGAGAGGATGAATCACCCACTTCAGACAGCATTCCTGAAGGGGAAACTGATCCATGACGGGATTTTGTTCCTTCACAAGATTGTCCATGAGGTGCGATCATGCGGGCATAAGGGTGTCTTTCTCAAGCTGGACTTTCCAGAAAGCCTATGATCGGCTAGACTGGATGTTCTTGCGGCTAGTCATGTAGCGTAGAGGCTTCGAGGATAGATGATGCAACTGGATTATGCAGTTGGTACGGTCTGGCAAGACGATGATTAATAATAATGGCGAGGTGGGGCCATTCTTTTCGTCCTCTGCGGGAGTGTAGCAAGGGGGCCCGATATCCCCTCTTCTCTTCAATCTCGTCATGGATGCGTTGGCGGGAGTCCTGGATAAAGCTAGGAGGGCTGACCACCTCTCGGGAATTTTTGGTCACCTCATTCCAGGAGGAGAGGTCACTTATCTCCAGTACGCGGATGACACCATGATTATGGTGGAAGTATTCGATCTCGACATAGTTAATCTTCAGTTCCTACTCCTCTGCTTCGAGGCTATGTCGGGACTCAATATTAACTTTGACAAGAGCGAGGTCATCATCCTGGTTTTCCCTGCGGAGGACGAACAAAGGATTGCGGATAACCTAAACTGCACACTAACCTCATTCCCCATTAATTACTTGGGGATGCCGATGGCAGACTCGAAGATCCTGACGAGTGCATTCGACCCTTTGGTGGGACGAGTGGCATCTCGAGCAGAGCCTTGGCAAGGACGGTTCACCTCCAAAGGGAGCAAATCGATCCTTTTTAGTTCCAACCTAGCGAGCCTCCCCATGTTCATGATGGGGGTGTATATCCCACCTGAGGGCATCCATAGTGCCTTCGATAAGGATCTCGCTAGGTTCTTTTGGCAGGTATCCTATGGCCGCCAAAATTATCACATGGTAAAGTGGGTGGATATTTGTAGGCCTAAGGACCATGGTGGCCTGGGCATTACTGCATCCTGCCGCATGAACGTCGCGCTCATGCTGAGATGAGTCTAGCGGATCTTATGCATCGAGGAAGGGCTATGGTTACAGCTCATCCAGGCGAAATACCTTAGGGATGAGCCCCTCCTGGCATGCAACCGGCCGGAGGGCTCACAATTCTGGCGAGCCATCCAAAGGATCAAGGAGGACATCCGCCTAGGGATCTCCTTCTCCTTATGGAATGGGAAAGGGATCCAATTTTGGCTGGATCCCTGGCTGGGTACTGAGCCATTACGTGTTTGCTTCCCAGGCTTATTCTTGAATTGTGTGGACCCGTCTGTACTAGTTTCCATGTCCTTCCAAGCTGGACAGTGGAACATCCGGTTTCTTCGTACCTTTGGACAAGCCGAGAGTAGCGACTGTACTAGATTGCGAGCCGCCCTACCACCGGTGCTTCCGGATTATCCGGACACGGTATCCTAGCAGCTCGCGCCGACAGCGGAGTTCTCAGTGATCATGACATACCATGCCCTTTGCCCGTCACCTGCCACTCCCTGGCTATCCCCCTATGGAAAGCCCCTGTATCCTTAAAGATTAAGATTTTTATTTGGCAGCTACTACAGGATCGCCTCCCCTTGGGGACAGAGGTACTTAAGCGGCACAGACCTGGTGATGGTCTATGCCCCCTCTGTGCAGTACCAGAGACAGGGACCCATACCCTCTTCTCTTGTACGGGGGCAAGGGTGTTATGGACTTACATCCGTGAGGTGTTGGGGCCCGACTGGGAGGCCCTAAATCTCGTGGAGTTTCTCCAACACAAAGCTTTACAGTAGTCGCGACATCGCCGCCTATTAGCGGCGATGTCATGGACTCTTTGGACGATTCATAATAAGCTGTTGATCGAGAAGGTTTTTCTGAGGAAGGCATCTGACTCCTTCAAATTCCTTACTTTTCTACAGCAATGGCACCCACTCTCGCGGCAGTGTGATCGCGGTCGACTCGGCCTTATGACGGATGCGCTCTTGGCTTCGGCGCGTCAACTATCGTCCTCGTAGTGCCGCTACGCGGCTGCCACTAGGTGGCTTTTTTTTTCTTATTTCTTTTACGTTTTCTTGGGCTTGACTGTGCTGTGGCCCCATTCATTGTCTGTCGGGTGTTGTTCGAACATGGATTGTATGGATCGTTGCTTTATTTATAAAGCGGGGCAAAAGCTTATTTCAAGTTACTATACAAATCATTTATGCGGTGTTATGCTATAAGAGTTGTCACTTTTTTTATGTTTGTGGTGTGTACATAATAAAGACGATATGGAATTTTATGTTGAACGGGAATTTCAAAATCAGACATGTTGATGGAGATCTCCAGAATAATTTTGTGCATATACTCCCTCCGTTTTTATTTAGTTCGCGTATTAGCTTTGGTCAAAGTCAAGCTTTGTAAACTTTAACCAAATTTATAGACAAAAATATTGGCATATATAATAACAAATCAATATCACTAGATTCATTGTTGAATGTACTTCAACATGATATAGATTTGTTATGGTAAATATTTATAATCTTTTCTATAAACTTGGTCAAATTTTAGCAAGTTTGACTTCAGTCAACTCTAATATGCAGAGTAAATAAAAACGGAGGGAGTATGTGGACATAATGGAGCAATTAAGTTAAGACCACCCTCAAAGTATACGACCCTTGCTGGTGTCACTTTTCATGGTTACTCGTGATGGTTAAATAACAGAAGCGGTTGGAATAAACCTATTAAAGGACAACGGCTGCAGTTCCGGAACTGTAATCATGCTGGACATACATATAATATCCAGATACTATTATTGGTACATTGTAACTTGAATATATAGAAGCAAGTAAATAATCTCATTAATATATACCCCATCCACAAGCTCAAAAGAACAGATTGCATTCGGTAAGAGATTTTTGCAGTCTATTAGTATAGCTATAAGCACCAAGCATGGGTGCACGATCTGTCCTTATTCTCATAAAGTTACATGATTGATAGCTGATTATATTATATAGTTACATAAACAATGAAACTAATACAACTTGTCAGAGTACATAAACTAGTGTTCTTTCCTATAGGTGGCCTATGTTTTGTTTCCTGTAAAGTTACATATTCCATGTCTTCATAGTTGAAAACTACCACGCGTGTGGTTGAATAGATTTACCTCCAAAGGATCAAGGAGAAACATTAAAAAAGTTGTACAACTTTGGGAAAACCGGTGTGAGTTTACTCATGTTAATTGGTCTCATGAAAAGATGGTAAAAAAGTAGGCCTAGTGTCCAAAGTTTAGGTCATCACACGTAGTGAAAGTACGGCATGCCGGTTACCGGTATACGAATTGATAAGATAGATCATATAAAGTAAGCTGGAGTTAGAATGATGCGGGTCATCCATTTGACTTGACATACTATATTATGAGTAAACTACATACAACCAAATTATAAATAGCCTTGTCTAAAGTATAACTCGAAAGGACAATGAGCAATTAAAAATGCATCAATCAATTGTTGGAACTTAAATTTAATGTTGGAGAGAACTGCATCTCATATATACTGATCGCGCATGCATATTAGTTAATGGTGTGTCTTGGATCTCCTAGAGCATATGTATGGGCACGGTGCTGGCTAAATTAGCTAAAGAAAGTAAGCGCTGCTCAGCTTAATCATTAGGTTAATCCCACTTAAAACTAAGCTTGCTGGGAAGCTAATACTAACCTACCTATATATGTCGCAGTCGTGATCACCACCAAATTAATATTACGAAGCTAGGTAAAAAGTGTGTGCCAGAGAAAGTGGCACATCAGCGTTGTTTTACATCACGACACGACGTGCCGTCACAAATGAAAAGACATACCTTGCATACATTTTATTCTCTTAGAAAAGACCTTGCAGAGATGTTATGCTATTTATCAATTGCCCACATGAAACAACTCCAATGAGCTATCCATTGTCAAAAATGGTCGAAAAGAATCCAACTAGGAGATTGCAAATATAAACACTGAAAATGAAAGGGTCTGGCAAGTACTCCCCTTCCACTGTAAATTTTTCACCAATTTGTTTTTTATAGAATGGCATAGTAGGGGTCTTCCCTACCGTTTTCCATGAAGAAAATGGGCTTGGCAAGTTTCAGAAGGATGAAAAAAAAGGAAGATTAATCGCATTATTCTATAAGTATCATTCGGTGGCTAAGATGCAAAACTCTTGTGTCCTTAATGTTGCAACCACATTCAAAAAATGTAGCATATACAAAGACTACAAGATCAATTTGAACCACCAAACTCGTGTAGCGCCGCGGCATAGTGTGTGCACTCGATGAGGGCCAGATCCAACCGCGGAGCAAAGGATCCTAGGGCAAAATGCGCTGGAAGTGGGACCCACGTGTAGGGGCGCGGTATGAACAACCTCTACCCTAAGTCGTATCAATCCTGGATTAGTGGTCGTTAACCTCAGGTTTAAGCACCTAACCCTGGTTAAGCGGCATAAAGCTTCCAATGGGCACGCTAAGCCATCACTGTCGCCATGCATCACAATGGTGCATCATAGTTCACCCCGCGCCCCTTCGCCGAAAGTCTCCTCTCTGTCACCAGCGCACACACAACACCCATGAAACTGCCTCATGGGCCTCACCTTCACGCATACGCCGAATCCCACATGTCAGCGTCATCGCACCATTTCTTCTTGTCCACAGCTGGAGGGAATGCACAAGAATTTGTTCTCCCATCCAAACTCTCTCTCTCTCTCCTCCCATTATTTTATGTACATGTTGCACCTCCTCCTCCCACTGGTTGGAAGAAGCTCTCAAACCCCCTCTCCTCTCCTCCCCCTTTCTCATCTAATCTCCTCTTCATAGCTCGCCGTCCTCTCTTCTTCTCCCCTCCCGGCCATCGCCTTATCACACAGTGCGTGCTCTCTCTTTTGGTGCTCTCACCTCTCCTTTCCTCTCCATCCAAGCACTATCTTCTTGCACCTTTGTTTAGTTTCTTCCCTGCTTGCTTCTTTGTGGATCCAGAGTTTTTAAAAACCAAGCAGGAGCATAAACAACTGCATCGCTTTAAAAATCATTGCTTCCTTTTCCAAGGCTTCCTTTTAAACCTAAAAACAAGACACCACTCTGTTTCAATCTGATTTTTCTCCCTGTATTTTTTCCCTGCTTTTTTGGAGTTCTAAATCTTTTGCTTCCTAGCTAGTACATCAGTACATGAGCTAGAGCGAAGCATGGCAGGCCTCGACCTTGGCACCGCCGCGACGCGCTACGTGCACCAGTTCCACCACCTCCATCCGGACCTCCAGCTGCAGCAGAACAGCTACGCCAAGCAGCAGCACGAGCCCGCCGACGACGACCACAACGGCAACGGCAACGGCGGCAACTACGGCGCCCAGTACGGCGAGAACAACGACGGCGGTTCCTCATCCTCCGGCCCCGCCGGTGATGGCGCGGGTGGCGGTGGCGGGGGCGGGCCTGGGGACATGGTGGCGCGCCGGCCACGGGGGCGCCCCCCGGGATCGAAGAACAAGCCCAAGCCGCCGGTGATCATCACGCGGGAGAGCGCCAACACGCTGCGCGCCCACATCCTGGAGGTCGGGAGCGGCTGCGACGTGTTTGAGTGCATCTCCACGTACGCGTGCCGGCGGCAGCGCGGCGTGTGCGTGCTGAGCGGCAGCGGCATCGTGACCAACGTGACGCTGCGACAGCCGTCGGCCCCCGCGGGCGCCGTCGTGACCCTGCACGGCAGGTTCGAGATCCTGTCGCTCTCGGGCTCCTTCCTGCCCCCGCCGGCTCCCCCTGGCGCCACCAGCCTCACCATATTCCTCGCCGGGGGGCAGGGGCAGGTCGTCGGCGGCAACGTCGTGGGAGCGCTCTACGCCGCGGGCCCGGTCATCGTCATCGCGGCGTCCTTCGCTAACGTCGCCTACGAGCGCCTCCCGCTGGAGGACGAGGAGGCGCCGCCTGCAACGGCAGGCATGCAGATGCAGCAGCCCGGCGACGCCGAGGCCGCGGCCGGCATGGGCGGCGTCCCGTTCCCTCCCGACCCGTCGGCTGCCGGTCTGCCCTTCTTCAACCAGCTGCCTCTCAACAACATGACCGGCGGTCCCGGCTCGCAGCTCCCGCCCGGTGCCGACGGCCACGGCTGGGCCGGCGGACGGCCACAGTTCTGAATTGTCACAGGTGCTTGGGAGATCGGTGTAATTGCTGTCGGAGGAGAGAAGGCGAGATCACGATGAGCAACCACAAGGTTTCAGGGCAGTTTGCAAAAAGGTTAGAGCACGCACGCACGAACGATCCAAGGAAACAATCTATCGTCTACTGCACTATTTCTATCTCTGTACAATTTCGTAGTGTTTTGTCGATCTCTGATCATGTTGTCCTCCTTGTTCTTTTTCTTCTTCTTCTTCTATTTTCTTTTCTTGTCTCTCCTGAACCTTAATCTGTGGCCTGTGTAACCTTCTCGATCTTGATTTTCAATATGGCTTTAAATAATTATCCCTCAATTTGTCCGAGCATATGCATGGGTCTAGTCATCTTGGTCTTGCTGGTATGTTGTTTATGTGGACGACAGATTCGATTCCAGCCGATAAGGAGGAAAATTTAGTGCTGTTAGTGTTCGTGTGGGCTTAATTAAGCTGTCAATTCCTACTTTATTAGATAGATCGATGTGTTGTAGATGCTTTTGGGTAATTATTTTTGTGTCATACAAAGGTGTTAGATGCCCTATGTGTACTCTAACGAAGTGATGTGTGTATATTATACTAGTCTTCACGACAGTTCAGCTTTGAGCTAACATAATCATGCATATCTCGTCACTTAGTTCTTTTCTGGTTGTGAGTTTATGTTGGAGTTGTCAAATTGGGAACTGCATCACAATTCAGTTGTTACAGTGCTTTGCTCTCACACGTGTGCATACTTGCCGTTGTTTAAAGATCACAAAGGTACTATATACTACTAACTGCATCCTCACAGAAACAAGCTATAGCTATATAGCTCATGGGGAAGCCTCAGCTGTCTGTCTATGTTTCTTACTACCACTTACGTTTCCCCCAATGTTCTTCGCTCCTTGTCCTATTGAGTAATGTAAAGAACAGAACCATAGTTTTCAGAAGCTATTGGAACTTGCGCATTTAGAGACCTAAGGTTTCCACTGCTGACATGTGTTAAGTTCGTTATTGCCTCTCTGTCTTCCATCACTGTTCATATGGTGGCTTAACTCTCCCTTGAACAAGTTGCTAATAATTTTATATGTAGAATTGGGTAGACGGTAAGCATACTCCTTTCTTGAAGAACATGCATGCATTTCAAGGTGCCAATCTGAGCCTCTCATGTGTTGAGATATATTAATTCCTTGTATCATTCTGTAGAGTCCTTAAATATGCATCTGTGTATGTTTCATTTGTGTTGAATGTATAGTTGGGATCCAAATCCTGTTTGGTTGCCGTGAAGCCCAACTTAGAGTTAAAATATAATCAGTTAAATAACTTCACTGAATAGTTGCCAGTCAAATCATTCCATATATATTTTTATTGTCTACTACGTTGTCTAATTCAGTCTTACTGTATTATTCTCTGTATTAGACCTGCACTCCTGCAGTCATGTCCATGTGTATTTAACGAGAGTGGTTTTTCAGCTCCCGGGTGCCCCTACACCCTCTGTGATAGTAAATTCAGAAAAAATAGAAACAAAATTCAAAAAATATTGAAACTTTGCACAATCATATATGATTGAATTTTGTAGATGATTGCAAGTTTTCATGCCAAACAAACATTCGAGGAGTTCTACACAAAGAAATAGATTTCAGTCCTTGAAGTTTTGAGCACTTTTAGCAGTGGAATCTGAAACTCGTGTGTGCACCTTTCTTTGCATGATTTGTTTTTATGAAACTTGCAAGAACTTCCAAAGTTTGACCATATCTGATGTCGTGAAGTTTCAGATTTTTTTGAATTTTTTCCTATTCTTTGAATTTACTCTTCATAGAGACTGTAGGGACACCCGGGAGCTATCACACCTTTCTCCTCTTCTTTTCTTTTTCTGAAATGTCCATTTGTATTCTAAAGCAAGGAGGAGAGACATACAATGCTAAGCATCTTTTTTTTTGACAAATTTCGATTAATACAATCTGCAAGCTTCAGTATATGTTGTCTTAGTTCGGTCGTTTGATTGAGAAGCCATCCACATTTGTGCATGTTGGTGTGATTCATAGGTAATTCCAGTTTTAAACTTGTATTGTTCCTATAGCGTACCACATACATGTCTGGATGAATAAATTCCAACCCAACTCACATAATTGTAGCACTGTGAAAAAAATTAAGCACATTAATTTAGTTCTCCTTTTAGACGTAGAACAAGATCTATGCACCAATATTCTAGGTTGAACAAGATTTAATGTTAGATTCGAGGCTTGCAGATTTACCCAGCCTACCCATGTTGGTTGATTGGGCGTGAGTTGACAACTTGTCATCCATTTGTTGACGTGTACATATGCTGTTTATCATGCACAGTATACTTTTTTACAAGACGTTAGTCATACAACCTTATTAACAACTATCTCATTTGATTTGCACTTCAACCTCTCTTCAGTTTAAAGAGCTTCAAAACACCGGCTCCTCAATCTTTTGAAATGGGGAGGAGACTTTAAATCTAGTCCAAATTACAATATGGTTACGCGCTCAAATATTCACATTATAACAAATTAAATATGTTGTTCAAAATAGAATTTATTGACCAGGGATCAATATATTGATCAATTTGCGCTAAAAATATATATTGCTCAATTATAGAAGGATTAATGCATGTTAGATACACCAAAACTATGAGTTCAAATGATAGATCCATAGTTGTATGTTCCCCGGCTTAGTATATATGCATGGATCAATAAAGATACAGTTTTGTGAAATATTGGAAAGTACCATTCCCATCATAACAAGTGTGAAATTTGCTGATGGTCGAGTCTGTCCATGTATCACTCTCCCAAGCGCCGACCTAGGGGGTGACCAAATTTCTCCTTTGCAGGAGCCACCGCGGTCTTTTCTGTTCACCTCTCTGCTACTGCATGTTGGGACTTGGAACAACCTCCGATTCACTCTCTGGATGATGACGGGGCTTCTCCTTCCTTGCCTTGGTTTGGACCGCCAATTATCTTCCTTTCATCTCCATGAAGGAAGGTGTATTGTGCGATGATGGCATCGGGAAGAGGAGTGCCCGCGGTAGTACAGATTGGGGCTATGCACACCATTCGGGCCCCCAATCGCACACAGTTTCTGGAACCGCGTGCTCACATGGGCTGGTGTTGGGAGGGGGGGGGGGGGTCATCGCTGACCAATGAGAAATTGTGGGTGATGGCAAAACCGTGCCACATAGTTGCATTTTCACAAATTATGTGTGATAATGAGTACAATCACCCACAATTAATTTATGGGAAACATGTGCGATAGTACATTATTTCTGACGGGTGGTGAAAAGAAAATTGTGTGTGGTCCTTTTGTTTATCGCGCATGATATGTTTCTTCTAGAATATGTGCATTAAACTATCCATCAGAGCGGCTTCATTTCTTCAATTGTTTGTATTGTAGATATCCATTGCATTAAACTGTGTCCAATGCACAGTGATCAAGACAATAGGTTTTCTTTACTATAATTTAACACATGGAATTCATATCAAATTGGTCAGAATTTGAATTGGAGCATAGACAGACAACAAAATTCTTATCAATCAATGTAACAAATATATGTTCAACCTCAATTGCATAATTGATTGACGTCACAAAATAGCATCATACATATAGCATGGTTGATCATGCAAGTGTACCAATACAAGTACCAAAGCAAACATATTGGGCATCTAAAACTATCATCGTCATAGAGGGTGAAACATTCCAGGTGAAGGACAATCGGGTCTTTGACATTCTTGAAGAAGAGGAATGGCTATATTGTGCTCGGCTTCCTTCATGCGTAGGGCATGAACATATTTAGTCCAATTCTTATGTATCAATGAAGAGTCGAAGAGTGGGTTGGCACTCCTTTTACATGGACCTACATACATGGAGTTAATGTTATTAGGATGTATTACGAAATTGCACAATATGTACTATGTAATGAATGAAGCAAACCATTATCATAAATCACAGTGACTTCCATTGTGAACATGTTGTTACATAAAATAAATATAATTAGTTGAAATGGGAATTAGGACATGTATGTGGATGTATGGGTGGAGTTCCCGGCCCATATTCATATATGAACATGTGCTAACATCAATGGATCTAAATTGGTTAGACAACACATTTTAATATTTTTATGTGTTGTTACTGCCTGACATTTTCCTGCACGCGAGGTCCTACAAAAAAACATGTCTCTCAATTCAATATTCCATCATACGAAAAGTTGTGTGCAATTGCATAATGATGTACTATAAGGCAAATGATACATTTCATGCTTTTATCAGCGGTCCATAGGCAAGTCCAACACAAATTCATAAATGTACTATAGACCCGAAACCTTTTCGGACATATTATATCTTTCCGGAATTTTCGAAACACTTCCAGGACAATCAGAACACTTCCAGATCCATCCGAAACTCTTTTGGTGCTCACTCTCTAAAACTTTAGTTCTCATCATAATTACTACCCGTTAAGCGTGTGCCCATTCAAGTTCGGAATAAGCAGATATGACCCGAAGCACATTCCGGTCAATAGTTAACAGTGAGATCTGGACACCTTTCATAACTCCCGCATATTCACAAAGTACTTGAGCGAATCTTTTGTTTACAAATATCGTCACTTTTACTTCATGATACGTTATAAAACCCAAAGTGAGATTGATAGTACATAGAATCGCCAGTACCCTCGGTAGGGTGGCGAACGCAGCTGAAAGTACCAAAACGGAGGTGAAACAAGGAAGTTACCCTGGTTTGAGCCTCCATGGACGAGTAACACCCTATGTCCAGCTTCTAGTTTGTATTCATGGTGGAGTACCGTGTCGGAGGGTTACAGTGGGGGATGATGTATGACTACCGAGAGTATGTTTGTACCAGAGTAGATGGGAATAGCCGGCTCTAGCCCCCACCATATATAGGCGATGGGGGACATGGTTTTACATATGATATATGCAATCTGGTTGCCGCCATCTTGACTTGTACACTTAGATGATCCCTTGGTTCTTATCCGGGCTCCAGGGCTCCCTCCTGCGGTTAGAGCCTCGCTGAGCTTCATGGGATCCACATCGAGAGGCCACCCCCTGTGTATTACACCGACAGTAGCCCCGGAGCATGCTACCAATGAGAACCCACGCGGGCTCCCTATGTCTCTGTGGCCTGGTTTCATGAGTAGGCTTCAAGAAGGTCTTCGGGCTTGCCCTTCTATGGCTTCTGGGGGGGGGGGGGGGGGCTCTTTATAGATTTAGAGTGACTAGCAGAGGCTTCAAGGATTAGGTCCTCATGTCGTGCTTTGTGTTGCATCGAGACCCCGAGGCCAAGGCTATTTTTTAGGCTTGCTTGCTCTTTGTTGCCTTGAAGTGTGACAGCTCGAGAGTTTGGGGAAGTTGCGATCTTCGCAAACTGAAGCCTGACGCTAGCCTCTCCTCGTCTCGGAGCGTCACTAGCTCACCTCGTCTTGTCTTGTCATAACGGGCAGGAGGATCGTCGTGGCACCTCTCAGTTTTGTATTGACTGGTGTATCATGATGGTTGTGCCTAGATTCTCATGCCCGCATCTCATGAAATGAGAAACCGTAGGAGATGTGGTGCACGTGTGGCACCGTCAAGCCCATCATTTCGGTTTTCTGGCTAGACAATGATGGATACCTTCACACCGAGATCCCTAAGAATATCTCTCCATCGTCGGAGGAGAAAATCCTAATCTTGAGTTATTAAGTTCCGTGTCATAGTTTTTTTATGCACATGTAAGTTGCTGTTATGATCACCCTGTTACAGTTTACATTAGAACAACCCCAAAGTAAATCATCTGGTATGAAGATACTTGATACTCTCATGGTCTAAGGAATTATACATATGTTAACATTCTTTATGTTACTAACTATGAACTTGTGAAGGAAGGATCTCATAGTATAACAATCAACTTGGGTCAATTCAACACAAGTGTTCTTCTAACATTGTGCCCTCAAACATGTTGGCATCATCATTACACTTAACTATGCCCATCATCTATAAAAACAACCATCATGCAACACTTGAGCTTGTCCTAGACGCAAGACTAGAAATCTATTTCACCGTTTATAATTCTACACGTGCACATGAGTTTTCCTCTGAGCTTCTTGGTTTTTGCAGACTCGAGAACCATAGAAGTTATAACATAGAATATAAACATTAATCATTGATACGTCTCCAACGTATCTATAATTTTTTTATTGTTCCATGCTATTATATTATCTATTTTGGATGTTTAATGAGCTTTAATATGCTCTTTTATATTATTTTTGGGACTAACCTATTAACCGGAGGCCCAGTGCCAGTTTCTGTTTTTTTGCCTATTTCAGTGTTTCGCAGAAAAGGAATATCAAACGGAATCCAAACGGTACAAAGCCTTCGTGAGGATTGATACGTCTCCGTTGTATCTACTTTTCCAAACACTTTTGCCCTTGTTTTGGACTCTAACTTGCACGATTTGAATGGAACTAACCTGGACTGACATTGTTTTCAGTAGAATTGTCATGGTGTTATTTTTGTGCAAAAAAAAGTTCTCAGAATGACCTAAAAATCAACAGAGAATTATTTTGGAATATATAAAAAAATATTGGAAGAAAGATCCACGTCAGGGGGCCACCACCTGTCCACGAGGGTGGGGGGAGCGCCCCCTGCCTCGTGGCCCCCCCTGACGCTCCACCGAGCTCAACCTTGACTCCATATATTCACTTTCGGGGAGAAAAAAATCAGGGAGAAGGATTCATCGTGTTTTACGATACAGAGCCGCCGCTAAGCCCTAAACTCTCTTGGGAGGGCTGATCTGGAGTCCGTTCGGGGCTCCGGAGAGGGGAATCCGTCGCCATCGTCATCATCAACCTTCCTCCATCACCAATTTCATGATGCTCACCGCTGTACGTGAGTAATTCCATCGTAGGCTTGCTGGACGGTGATGGGTTGGATGAGATTTATCATGTAATCGAGTTAGTTTTGTTAGGGTTTGATCCCTAGTATCCACTATGTTCTGAGATCGATGTTGCTATGACTTTGCTATGCTTAATGCATGTTACTAGGGCCCGAGTGCCATGATTTCAGATCTGAACCTATTATGTTTTCATGAATATATGTGAGTTCTTGATCCTATCTTGCAAGTCTATAGTCACCTACTATGTGTTATGATGCGGCAACCCCGAAGTGACAATAATCGGGGCCACTCCCGGTGATGACCGTAGTTTGAGGAGTTCATGTATTCACTATGTGTTAATGCTTTGATCTGGTACTCTATTAAAAGGATGCCTTAATATTCCTTAGTTTCCAATAGGACCCCATTGCCACAGGAGGGTAGGATAAAAGATGTCATGCAAGTTCTTTCCATAAGCACATATGACTATATTCGGAATACATGCCTACATTACATTGATGAATTGGAGCTAGTTCCGTGTCACCCTAGGTTATGACTGTTACATGATCCATCACCGATCCAATGCCTACGAGCTTTCCATATATTGTTCTTCGCTTATTTACTTTTCTGTTGCTATTGTTACAATCACTATAAAACCCCAAAAATATTACTTTTGCTACCATTACCTTTTGCCACCGTTACCACTACTGTCATATTACTTTGCTACTAAATACCTTGCTGCAGATATTAAGTTTCCAGGTGTGGTTGAATTGACAACTCAGCTATAAATACTTGAGAATGTTCTTTGGCTCCCCTTGTGTCGAATCAATAAATTTGGGTTGAATACTCTACCCTCGAAAACTGTTGTGATCCCCTATACTTGTGGGTTATCAAGGATCTTTCCTAGAACAAACGCAATCCAGGAGACTTGGAGTGGAAGTCAGAGACGCAACGAGGCGGCCACGAGGTAGGAGGGCGTGCCCATGGGGGGTAGGCGCGCTGATACGTCTCCAACGTATCTATAATTTTTTATTGCTCCATGCTATATTATCTACTTTTTTGAAATTATTGGGCTTTATTATCCACTTTTATATTATTTTTGGGACTAACCTATTAACCGGAGGCCCATCCCAGAATTGCTGTTTTTTGCCTGTTTTAGGGTTTCGAAGAAAAGGAATATCAAAGGAGTCCAAGCGGAATGAAACCTTCGGGAATGTGATTTTCATCGAAACAACTTAGGAGACTTGGACCCTACGCCAAGGCACGTAATAGGAGGCCACGAGGTAGGGGGCGCGCCCTACCCTACCAGGCGCCCCCACCCTCATGGGCCCCCTGTTGCTCCACCGACGTACTTCTTCCTCATATATATATCCACGTACCCCCAAACGATCAAAACAGGAGCCAAAACCCTAATTCCACCGCCGTAAATTTTTGTATCCACGAGATCCCATCTTGGGGCCTGTTCCGGAGCTCCGCCGGAGGGGGCATCGATCACGGAGGGCGTCTACATCAACACCATAGCCCCTTCGATGAAGTGTGAGTAGTTTATCTCAAACCTACGGGTCCATAGTTAATAGCTAGATGGCTTCTTCTCTCTTTTTGGATCTCAATACAATGTTCTCATCCTCTCTTGTGGAGATCTATTCGATGTAATCTTCTTTTTGCGGTGTGTTTGTTGAGACCGATGAATTGTGGGTTTATGATCAAGTCTATCTATGAACAATATTTGAATCTTCTCTGAATTCTTTTATGTATGATTGGTTATCTTTGCAAGTCTCTTTGAATTATCAGTTTGGTTTGGCCTACTAGATTGATCTTTCTTGCAATGGGAGAAGTGCTTAGCTTTGGGTTCAATCTTGCGGTGTCCTTTCCCGGTGACAGTAAGGGCAGCAAGGCACGTATTGTATTGTTGCCATCGAGGATAACAACATGGGGTTTTCTTCATATTGCATGAGTCTATCCCTCTACATCATGTCATCTTTCTTAAGGCGTTACTCTGTTTTTAACTTAATACACTAGATGCATGCTGGATAGCGGTCGATGAGTGGAGTAATAGTAGTAGATGCAGGCAGGAGTCGGTCTACTTGTCTTGGACGTGATGCCTATATACATGATCATGCCTAGATATTCTCATAATTATGCTCAATTCTGTCAATTGCTCAACAGTAATTTGTTCACCCACCGTAGAATACTTATGCTCTCGAGAGAAGCCACTAGTGAAACCTATGGCCCCGAGTCTATCTTTATCATATTGTTCTCCTACTACTTTGCTATTTTTTTGTCTTTATTTTACTTTGCATCTTTATCATAAAAATACCAAAAATATTATCTTTATCATATCTATCATATCTCACTCTCGTAAGTTGCCTCATAGGGATTGACGACCCCTATTTGCGTTGGTTGCGAGGATTTATTTGTTTTGTGCAGGTACTAGGGACTTGCGCGTAGTGTCCTACTGGATTGATACCTTGGTTCTCAAAAACTGAGGGAAATACTTACGCTACTTTGCTGCATCATCCCTTCCTCTTCGGGGAAAACCAACGCAGTGCTAAAAGAGGTAGCAAGAAGGATTTCTAGCGCCATTGCCGAGGAGGTCTTCGCAAAAGTCAACATACCAAGTACCCATCACATACCCTTATCTCACGCATTACATTATTTGCCATTTGCCTCTCGTTTTCCTCTCCCGCACTTCACCCTTGCTGTTTTATTTACCCTCTCTCTCTCTCTCTATCCTCCCTCTATTTGCCTCTTTTTGCCCGTTTGCTTTTTGTTTGCTTGTGTGTTAGTTTGCTTGCTTGTCACGATGGCTCAAGATAATACTAAATTGTGTGACTTCACCAATGCCAACAACAATGATTTTATTAGCACTCCGATTGCTCCTCTTACCGATGCTGAATCTTGTGAAATTAATGCTGCTTTGTTGAATCTTGTTATGAAAGATTCGTTTTCCGGCCTTCCTAGTGAAGATGCCGCTACCCATCTTAATAGCTTCGTTGATTTGTGTGACATGCAAAAGAAGAAAGATGTGGATAATGATATTGTTAAATTGAAGTTATTTCCTTTTTCTCTTAGAGATCGTGCTAAAGCTTGGTTTTCGTCTTTGAATAAAAATAGTATTGATTCATGGAATAAATCCAAAGATGCTTTTATCTCTAAGTATTTTCCTCCCGCTAAGATCATCTCTCTTAGAAACGATATTATGAACTTTAAGCAACTTGATCATGAACATGTTGCACAAGCTTGGGAGAGAATGAAATTAATGATACGTAATTGCCCTACTCATGGTTTAAATTTATGGATGATTATACAAAAATTTTATGCCGGATTGAATTTTGCTTCTAGAAATCTTTTAGATTCGACCACGGGAGGCACTTTTATGGAAATCACTTAGGAGAAGCTACTAAACTCCTAGATAATATTATGGTTAATTATTCTCAATGGCATACTGAAAGATCTACTAATAAAAAGGTGCATGTGATAGAAGAAATTAATGTTTTGAGTGGAAAGATGGATGAACTTATGAAATTATTTGCTAATAAGAGTGTTTCTTCTGATCCTAATGATATGCCCTTGACTACTTTGATTGAGAATAATAATGAATCTATGGATGTTGGTAGGAACAATTTTGGTAACAACGCGTATAGAGGAAATTTGAACCCTAGGCCTTATCCTAGTAATCCCTATAATAATTATGGTAATTCCTACAACAATTCTTATGGAAATTATAATAAGATGCCCTTTGATTTCGATTCTAATATTAAAGAATTTATTACTTCGCAAAAGAATTGTAATGCTATGATTGAAGAAAAATTGCTTAAGATTGATGATTTGGCTAGGAACGTTGTCGGTGTCAAAACCGGCGGATCTCAGGTAGGGGGTCCCAAACTGTGCGTCTAAGGAGGATGGTAACAGGAGGCAGGGGACATGATGGTTTACCCAGGTTCGGGCCCTCTTGAAGGAGGTAAAACCCTATGTCCTGCTTGATTATTCTTGATAATATGAGTAGCACAAGAGCTGATCTACCACGAGATCGGAGAGGCTAAACCCTAAAAGCTAGCCTATGGTATGATTGTCTGTTGTCCTACGGACTAAAGTCCTCTGGTTTATATAGACACCTGAGGAGGCTAGGGTTACACAAGGTCGGTTACAAAGGAGGAGATATGCATATCTGTATTGCCTAGCTTGCCTTCCACGCCAAGTAGAGTCCCATCCGGACACGGGACGAAGTCTTCAATCTCGTATCTTCATAGTCCAACAGTCCGGCCAAAGGATATAGTCCGGTTGTCCGGAGACCCCCTAATCCAGGACTCCCTCAGTAGCCCCTGAACCAGGCTTCAATGACGATGAGTCCGGCGCGCAGTGTTGTCTTCGGCATTGCAAGGCGGGTTCCTCCTCCGAATACACCATGGAAGAGTTTGAATACAAGGATAGTGTCCGACCCTGCAAAATAAGTTCCACCGTAGAGAGAATAATATTTCCACAAATCTAATCTGCTGACACGTTTCGGCAGCATGACATCATGCCACGGCCTGGTAATTATTTCAACCGTTTTTTCTTTAACCAGCCCCGCACATAACGCGAGGCAGTTTCTTGACACGTCTTGTCAAAGCAGAGATCGTGTTCCCCTTATCACGGGATTCTCATCAATACAAACATGGGTAACCCAACTGCGCCACCAATTACAGCACTTGGGGGATAAGCGAGTTTTACCAGGCTTGTGGGGGCGCATAGTTTTGTCCGCCCTTATAAAGGGATAAGGTCTCACCTTTTTCTACCCACGCCTTCTTCCTCCTTGCTCATCCATTCTCGTGCACTCGAGCTCCAACGCCCAAGTCCACATCCTTCTCCTCTACTCTCTCCAAACATGTCCGGAGCGGGAGGCAAGTGGATGGCCTCCTCCGTAACGGAGGGACACATCAAAAAACTATGTGGGGCCAGATACTTAGCCGCGGACATCGCGCACTGGCTGCCAGCCGCGGGGCAGATCGTCCCTACCCCGGAACCACACGAAAGGGTGGTTTTCCCTCCCCACTTCGTCTGCGGACTGGGGTTTCCCCTACATCCATTTGTCCGCGGCCTTATGTTCTATAATGGGCTGGACTTTCATGATCTGGCCCCGAATTTTATCCTCAACATCTCGGCGTTCATCGTCGTGTGCGAGGCTTTCCTCCGCATCCGGCCCCACTTCGGCCTGTGTCTAAAGACCTTCAATATCAAGCCGAAGGTAGTAGGCGGCCAACAAGCGGAATGCGGCAGAGCCATGGTGGGAAAAATGCCCAACGTTATGTGGCTCAAGGGCTCCTTCGTGGAGACCATAAAGGGGTGGCAATCGGGGTGGTTCTACATCACCGAGCCGCGCGACACCAACTGGGTGGCGGCCCCCGAGTTTCGATCCGGAATCCCCACGCGGCTCACTTCCTGGAAGGAGAAGGGCCTGTCCGGGGTTCATTGGTGGAGCTGGACGGACTCCAGAAGTGCATCCGGAACATGATAAGCAAGAAACTTAAACTTGTCAACATAGTCCAGGTCATGCCCTTCCGCCGGATCCTCCCGTGTCAACAACAGGATTTCAACTTATGGGAGTTCGACCCGGCCCAGCACCAGACTCTACGCGAGCTCTTCGACACGACGCATAAGGACGTCTGGAGAGTGCTATTTAAGGGCGCCGAGGTCCCTCCTTCTCTTACCGAGGACAGCGGGCTAAGCGTGAAGCGCCCTGCGAATCCGGTAAGTTCTGTACATCTAGTAGGGTATTTATTTCCCATAGCTTAACCATGTGAGGGGTTTGAGCTCCCATGCCTTTGACAAGACAGGGTGGAGACATCGGAGCAGATTAACTGTTCGACCCCTCTGCCCGAAGACCCTGCGGACGCTCTCTTGACGGAGATGCGGACTCCGGCTCCTTATGAGGTGCCGGAGAAGACCAAGAAGAAGGCCAAGGGAACCCGAAAGAGTTCCCGGCGCCAGGTGGTATCGGACTCATCGTCTGATAACTCCGAGACGCACTCCTCCCGTGAAAACGAGGAGGAGGAAGATGAAGACTGTCCCCCTCCAGCCGGGGGAGACAAGAAAAGGAAGGCCACCCCAATCGGGGAGGCTGAAGGGTCCAAGAAGGGAAGGACTCTCCTTCCGGACTGTTCCACCACCGCCGCCGACGGCGAAGACGAGTGGTTTCTCAGGGCCAAGCCCCCGGCGAAGTCGTAAGTATTCGGATACCACAGTAACTCATAGCATACTTTTGTTGCACTGCTTCTCCTAACGTCGAATATGATCATGCAGTCCGCCCCGAGCCCGTATCGACGTATCCTCGTCGGACGGTTCCTTGGACTCGTCGGATATGGATAGCGATCCACTTCCATCCACCTCCTCTCCTCGCCCTACGGACAATGTCGAGGTATTGTCTCAAGGGGCACCAAACCGGGGGGAGATAGTCCCGGAGGCGCCTCAAGGCGACCTTTCGGACTCCAGGAGTAAAGGGAGCAAGGCTCCCAGGGGCTCCAAGTTCGGCCCTCAGCCGGACACCGCGCCGGAACCTCCAGTGGTTCCGGACTCGGGCAGGCGGCCCTCTTCCAAGAGGGGCAAGCCGTCCGTGCCGGTGACCTCTGTCTATCCAGAGGCACCGAACGAACTGCTGGGAGCGCATCGCGGCGCTTCCATCGACGAAGAGCACCACACTATTATGAGTGCGGTGATCAAGAAGGTTCAGTCCACCAAGAGCGGACTGACTGAAGCCTGTGCCAGCCTTCTAACAGGCTTTGAGGTAAGTATTTAAAATATAGGAAAAATATTACCGCATAGACAGTAGCCCCTGATGCTCTGTTTGGTGTTCACAAAGAAAAGCCGAATAGAGGATCAAATAATATCTACAGGAGTCTAATATAAGTATGTCTATATGCGTATGCAGGCTTCGCTGCTGACCTCGGCCGCACTGACTGCGGAGGTCGCCGTACTGAACTAGAACCTCGAGCTGTCCGAGAAAGAGCTCGGCCTTGCCAAGAGGCAGCTCGAGGAGAACAAAGGTAAGATGTGGTTGCGAAATGACAAGATCATCATGGATGTGCCAGGGGCCACAACCGAAGTGGTGACCCTGAAGCAAGCACTGTCCGAGGCCGAAAACAAAGCGGCCAAGGAGCGCACCGAGCGGGAAAAAAAGAGGCACGGGTGGGCAAGGTGCAGCAAGAGCTCCAGGCTCTCGTGAAGAAGCACGAGGCTTTGGAGCTTGACTCGAAGACGCGAGAGTCCGAGCTTGCCGCGGCCCTTGATAGCACAAAGCATGCCAAGGCTGAAGCCCAAAAGGCCCTCCAGGAAATTGAGGCGATGAGGAAGATAGCGGCGGGTAAGGCATTCAATATGCAAAGCAAGCATGTGAAAGTAAATTACTTGTTACTTACCCGAGTCCAGAGCTCTCCAGGAGCATTCGCAGATTTGCCCCGCAGCGTGTCGGATGCCGCGAAATATTACCAGGCCGAGGAGGGAAGCTCGGCGGAGAAGTTGTTCTGGTCTCAGTATACTAGGACCGAACACCCGATGCCTATGAGCGACCAACTGAAGCAACTAGTCAAGCTGTACAAGGCAGCCGAACAGGCCATGAGGGGCCTTATAGTCCGTATGTGTCCTGGTGATTCCCTTCCCAACAGCTACATCGGCCTGGTGAGGCGGTTTGTAGATGCATGCCCATGGCTGGAGGTCATAAAGCGGTCCGTCTGCATCGAAGGTGCACGCCGGGCCTTTGCCCGTGCGAAGGTGCACTGGGCCAAGATGGACGCTGAGAAGCTGGTGAAGGAGGGGCCGCCGCAGGGCAAGGAGCATCGCCACCCTGAGGTGTATCACGAGGGTGTCCTGAAGGGTGCCCGTCTTGTGGCTGACGTGAAGGAAATATGCCCTAGAGGCAATAATAAAGTTATTATTTATTTCCTTACATCATGATAAATGTTTATTATTCATGCTAGAATTGTATTAACCGGAAACATAATACATGTGTGAATACATAGACCAACAGAGTGTCACTAGTATGCCTCTACTTGACTAGCTCGTTAATCAAAGATGGTTATGTTTCCTAACCATGAACAAGGAGTTGCTATTTGATTAACGAGGTCACTTCATTAGTAGAATGATCTGATTGACATGACCCATTCCATTAGCTTAGCACCCGATCGTTTAGTATGTTGCTATTGCTTTCTTCATGACTTATACATGTTCCTATAACTATGAGATTATGCAACTCCCGTTTACCGGAGGAACACTTTGGGTACTACCAAACGTCACAACGTAACTGGGTGATTATAAAGGAGTACTACAGGTGTCTCCAATGGTAGATGTTGGGTTGTCGTATTTCGAGATTAGGGTTTGTCACTCCGATTGTCGGAGAGGTATCTCTGGGCCCTCTCGGTAATGCACATCACATAAGCCTTGCAAGCACTGCAACTAATAAGTTAGTTGTGAGATGATGTATTACGGAACGAGTAAAGAGACTTGCCGGTAACGAGATTGAACTAGGTATTGGATACCGACGATCGAATCTCGGGCAAGTAACATACCGATGACAAAGGGAACAACGTATGTTGTTATGCGGTCTGACCGATAAAGATCTTCGTAGAATATGTAGGAGCCAATATGGGCATCCAGGTCCCGCTATTGGTTATTGACCGGAGACGTGTCTCGGTCATGTCTACATTGTTCTCGAACCGTAGGGTCCGCACGCTTAGCGTTACGATGACAGTTATTATGAGTTTATGCATTTTGATGTACCGAAGGTTGTTCGGAGTCCCGGATGAGATCACGGACATGACGAGGAGTCTCGAAATGGTCGAGACGTAAAGATTGATATATTGGAAGCCTATGTTTGGGCACCGGAAGTGTTCCGGGTGAAATCGGGATTTTACCGGATTACCGGGAGGGTTACCGGAACCCCCCGGGAGGCAAATGGGCCTATTGGGCCTTAGTGGAAAAGAGAGAAGGGGCAGCCCACAGGCTAGCCGGCCGAACCCCCCTTCCCTAGTCCTATTAGGACTAGGAGAAGGGGCCGGCCCCCCTCTCTTCTCTTTCTGCCGAAGAGTCCTATTAGGAATAGGATTTGGGGGAAGGAGTCCTACTCCCGGTAGGAGTGGGACTCCTCCCTGCGCCTCCCTCCTAGCCGGCCGACCCCCTTGCCCCTGGCCTTTATATACGGGGGCAGGGGGCACCCCATAGACACACTACTTGATCCTTGAGATCGTTCCTTAGCCGTGTGCGGTGCCCCTGCCACCAAATTCCACCTCGATCGTACCGTTGCAGTGCTTAGGCGAAGCCTTGCGTCGGTAGTACATCAAGATCGTCATCACGCCGTCGTGCTGATGAAACTCTTCCTCGACGCTTTGCTGGATCGGAGCCCGAGGAACGTCATCGAGCTGAACGTGTGCTAAGAACTCGGAGGTGCCGGAGTAACGGTGCTTGGATCGGTCGGATCGGGAAGAAGACGTACGACTACTTCCTCTACGTTGTGTGATTGCTTCCGCAGTCGGTCTGCGTTGGTACGTAGACAACACTCTCCCCTCTCGTTGCTGTGCATCACCATGATCTTGCGTGTGCGTAGGAATTTTTTTGAAATTACTGCGTTCCCCAACAGTGGCATCCGAGCCTAGGTTTTATGGTTTGATGTTATATGCACGAGTAGAACACAATTGAGTTGTGGGCGATACAAGTCATACTGCCTACCAGCATGTCATACTTTGGTTCGGCGGTATTGTTGGTTGAGACGATCCGGACCAACCTTACGCGTACTCTTACGCGAGACCGGTTCCCTCGACGTGCTTTGCACATAGATGGCTTGCGGAAGACTGTCTCTCCAACTTTAGTTGAACCAAGTGTGACTACGCCCGTACCTTGAGAAGGTTAAAACGGAGTCTATTTGACGAATTATCGTTGTGGTTTTGATGCGTAGGTGAGATGAGTTCTTACTTAAGCCCGTAGCAGCCACGTAAAACTTGCAACAACAAAGTAGAGGACGTCTAACTTGTTTTTGCAGGGTATGTTGTGATGTGATATGGTCAAGGCATGATGCTGATTTTATTGTATGAGATGATCATGTTTTGTAACTAAGTTATCGGCAACTGGCAGGAGCCATATGGTTGTCGCTTTATTGTATGCAATGCAATCGCGATGTAATGCTTTACTAGATTACTAAACGGTAGTAATAGTCGTGGAAGCATAAGATTGGCGAGACGACAACGATGCTACGATGGAGATCAAGGTGTCGCGCCGGTGACGATGGTGATCATGACGGTGCTTCGGAGATGGAGATCACAAGCACAAGATGATGATGGCCATATCATATCACTTATATTGATTGCATGTGATGTTTATCCTTTTATGCATCTTATCTTGCTTTGATTGACGGTAGCATTATAAGATGATCTCTCACTAAATTATCAAAAAGTGTTCTCCCTGAGTATGCACCGTTGCCAAAGTTCGTCGTGCCCAGACACCACGTGATGATCGGGTGTGATAAGCTCTACGTCCATCTACAACGGGTGCAAGCCAGTTTTGCACACGCAGAATACTCAGGTTAAACTTGACGAGCCTAGCATATGCAGATATGGCCTCGGAACACAGAGACCGAAAGGTCGAGCGTGAATCATATAGTAGATATGATCAACATGACGATGTTCACCATTGAAAACTACTCCATCTCACGTGATGATCGGTTATGGTTTAGTTGATTTGGATCACGTGATCACTTAGAGGATTAGAGGGATGTCTATCTAAGTGGGAGTTCCTAAGTAATCTGATTAACTGAACTTAAACTTATCATGAACTTAGTACCTGATAGTATCTTGCTTGTAGATAGATGGCTCGTGCTATTGTTCCGTTGAATTTTAATGCGTTCCTTGAGAAAGCAAAGTTGAAAGATGATGGTAGCAATTACACGGACTGGGTCCGTAACCTGAGGATTATCCTCATTGCTGCACAAAAGAATTACGTCCTGGAAGCACCGCTGGGTGACAGGCCTGCTGCTGGAGCAACGCCAGATGTTATGAATGTCTGGCAGAGCAAAGCTGATGACTACTCGATAGTTCAGTGTGCCATGCTTTACGGCTTAGAATCGGGACTTCAACGACGTTTTGAACGTCATGGAGCATATGAGATGTTCCAGGAGTTGAAGTTAATATTTCAAGCAAATGCCCGAATTGAGAGATATGAAGTCTCCAATAAGTTCTATAGCTGTAAGATGGAGGAGAATAGTTCTGTCAGTGAGCATATACTCAAAATGTCTGGGTATAATAATCAGTTGATTCAGATGGGAGTTAATCTTCCAGATGATTGCGTCATTGACAGAATTCTCCAATCACTCCCACCAAGCTACAAGAGCTTCGTGATGAACTATAATATGCAAGGGATGAACAAGACTATTCCCGAGCTCTTCGCAATGCTGAAAGCTGCGGAGGTAGAAATCAAAAAAGGAGCATCAAGTGTTGATGGTTAGCAAGACCACTAGTTTCAAGAAAAAGGGCAAAGGGAAGAAGAAGGGAAACTTCAAGAAGAACATCAAGCAAGTTGCTGCTCAGGAGAAGAAACCCAAGTCTGGACCTAAGCCTGAAACTGA
The DNA here is from genome assembly GCA_034509565.1 of Triticum monococcum. Classification (NCBI taxonomy): domain Eukaryota; kingdom Viridiplantae; phylum Streptophyta; class Magnoliopsida; order Poales; family Poaceae; genus Triticum; species Triticum monococcum. Next base: position 733,368,252 of record CM067842.1, read on the forward strand.
GTGCTTCTACTGCAAGCAGACTGGTCACTGGAAGCGGAACTGCCCCAAGTATTTGGCGGATAAGAAGGATGGCAAAGTGAGCAAAGGTATATGTGATATACATGTTATTGATGTGTACCTTACTAGAGCTCGCAGTAGCACCTGGGTATTTGATACTGGTTTTGTTGCTAATATTTGCAACTCGAAACAGGGACTACGGAATAAGCGGACACTAGCAAAGGACGAGGTGACGATGCGCGTGGGAAACGGTTCCAAAGTCGATGTGATCGCGGTCGGCACGCTACCTCTACATCTACCTTCGGGATTAATATTAGACCTAAATAATTGTTATTTGGTGCCAGCGTTGAGCATGAACATTATATCTGGATCTTGTTTAATGCGAGACGGTTATTCATTTAAATCAGAGAATAATGGTTGTTCTATTTATATGAATAATATCTTTTATGGTCATGCACCTTTGAAGAGTGGTCTATTCTTGTTGAATCTCGAAGATAGTAACACACATATTCATAATGTAGAAGCCAAAAGATGCAAAGTTAATAATGATAGTGCAACTTATTTGTGGCACTGCCGTTTAGGTCATATCGGTGTAAAGCGCATGAAGAAACTCCATACTGATGGGCTTTTGGAACCACTTGATTATGAATCACTTGGTACTTGCGAACCGTGCCTCATAGGCAAGATGACTAAAACACCGTTCTCCGGTACTATGGAGAGAGCAACAGATTTGTTGGAAATCATACATACCGATGTATGTGGTCCGATGAATATTGAGGCTCGTGGCGGATATCGTTATTTTCTCACCTTCACAGATGATTTAAGCAGATATGGGTATATCTACTTAATGAAACATAAGTCTGAAACATTTGAAAAGTTCAAGGAATTTCAGAGTGAAGTTGAAAATCATCGTAACAAGAAAATAAAGTTTCTACGATCTGATCATGGAGGAGAATATTTGAGTTACGAGTTTGGTATACATTTGAAAAATTGTGGAATAGTTTCGCAACTCACGCCACCCGGAACACCACAGCATAATGGTGTGTCCGAACGTCGTAATCGTACTTTACTAGATATGGTGCGATCTATGATGTCTCTTACTGATTTACCGCTATCGTTTTGGGGTTATGCTTTAGAGACGGCCGCATTCACGTTAAATAGGGCACCATCAAAATCCGTTGAGACGACGCCTTATGAACTATGGTTTGGCAAGAAACCAAAGTTGTCGTTTCTTAAAGTTTGGGGCTGCGATGCTTATGTGAAAAAGATTCAACCTGATAAGCTCGAACCCAAAGCGGAGAAATGTGTCTTCATAGGATACCCAAAGGAAACTGTTGGGTATACCTTCTATCACAGATCCGAAGGCAAGACATTCGTTGCTAAGAATGGATCATTTCTAGAGAAGGAGTTTCTCTCGAAAGAAGTGAGTGGGAGGAAAGTAGAACTTGACGAGGTAACTATACCTGCTCCCTTATTGGAAAATAGTACATCACAGAAAACTGTTTCTGCGACACCTATGCCAATCAGTGAGGAAGCTAATGATGATGATCATGAAGCTTCAGATCAAGATACTACTGAACCACGTAGATCAACCAGAGTGAGATTCGCACCAGAGTGGTACAGTAATCCAGTTCTGGAAGTCATGATGCTAGATCATGATGAACCTACGAACTATGAAGAAGCGATGGTGAGCCCAGATTCCGCAAAGTGGCTTGAGGCCATGAAATCTGAGATGGGATCCATGTATGAGAACAAAGTATGGACTTTGGTTGACTTGCCCGATGATAGGCAAGCAATTGAAAATAAATGGATCTTCAAGAAAAAGACTGACGCTGACGGTAATGTTACTGTCTATAAAGCTCGACTTGTCGCAAAAGGTTTTCGACAAGTTCAAGGGGTTGACTACGATGAGACCTTCTCACCCGTAGCGATGCTTAAGTCTGTCAGAATTATGTTAGCAATTGCCGCATTTTATGATTATGAAATATGGCAAATGGATGTCAAAACTGCATTCCTGAATGGATTTCTGGAAGAAGAGTTGTATATGGGACAACCAGAAGGTTTTGTCGATCCAAAAGGAGCTAACAAAGTATGCAAACTCCAGCGATCCATTTATGGACTGGTGCAAGCATCTCGGAGTTGGAATAAACGCTTTGATAGTGTGATCAAAGCATTTGGCTTTATACAGACTTTTGGAGAAGCCTGTATTTACAAGAAAGTGAGTGGGAGCTCTGTAGCATTTCTGATATTATATGTGGATGACATATTGCTAATTGGAAATGATATAGAATTTCTGGATAGCATAAAGGGATACTTGAATAAAAGTTTTTCGATGAAAGACCTCGGGGAAGCTGCATACATATTAGGCATAAAGATCTATAGAGATAGATCAAAACGCTTAATTGGACTTTCACAATGCACATACCTTGACAAAATTTTGAAGAAGTTCAAGATGGATCAAGCAAAGAAAGGGTTCTTGCCTGTGTTACAAGGTATGAAATTGAGTAAGACTCAATGCCCGACCACTGCAGAAGATAGAGAGAAAATGAAAGATGTTCCCTATGCTTCAGCCATAGGCTCTATCATGTATGCAATGCTGTGTACCAGACCTGATGTGTGCCTTGCTATAAGTTTAGCAGGGAGGTACCAAAGTAATCCTGGAATGGATCACTGGACAGCGGTCAAGAACATCCTGAAATACCTGAAAAGGACTAAGGATATGTTTCTCGTATATGGAGGTGACAAAGAGCTCACCGTAAGAGGTTACATTGATGCAAGCTTTGACACTGATCCGGACAATTCTAAATCGCAAACCGGATACGTGTTTACTTTAAACGGTGGAGCTGTCAGTTGGTGCAGTTCTAAACAAAGCGTCGTAGCGGGATCTACATGTGAAGCGGAGTACATAGCTGCTTCGGAAGCAGCAAACGAAGGAGTCTGGATGAAGGAGTTCATATCCGATCTAGGTGTCATACCTAGTGCATCGGGTCCAATGAAAATCTTCTGTGACAATACTGGTGCAATTGCCTTGGCAAAGGAATCCAGATTTCACAAAAGAACCAAACACATCAAGAGACGCTTCAACTCCATCCGGGATTTAGTCCATGTGGGAGACATAGATATTTGCAAGATACATACGGATCTGAATGTTGCAGACCCGTTGACTAAGCCTCTTCCACGAGCAAAACATGATCAGCACCAAGGCTCCATGGGTGTTAGAATCATTACAGTGTAATCTAGATTATTGACTCTAGTGCAGTGGGAGACTGAAGGAAATATGCCCTAGAGGCAATAATAAAGTTATTATTTATTTCCTTACATCATGATAAATGTTTATTATTCATGCTAGAATTGTATTAACCGGAAACATAATACATGTGTGAATACATAGACCAACAGAGTGTCACTAGTATGCCTCTACTTGACTAGCTCGTTAATCAAAGATGGTTATGTTTCCTAACCATGAACAAGGAGTTGTTATTTGATTAACGAGGTCACATCATTAGTAGAATGATCTGATTGACATGACCCATTCCATTAGCTTAGCACCCGATCATTTAGTATGTTGCTATTGCTTTCTTCATGACTTATACATGTTCCTATAACTATGAGATTATGCAACTCCCGTTTACCGGAGGAACACTTTGGGTACTACCAAACGTCACAACGTAACTGGGTGATTATAAAGGAGTACTACAGGTGTCTCCAATGGTAGATGTTGGGTTGGCGTATTTCAAGATTAGGGTTTGTCACTTCGATTGTCGGAGAGGTATCTCTGGGCCCTCTCGGTAATGCACATCACATAAGCCTTGCAAGCACTGCAACTAATAAGTTAGTTGTGAGATGATGTATTACGGAACGAGTAAAGAGACTTGCCGGTAACGAGATTGAACTAGGTATTGGATACCGACGATCGAATCTCGGGCAAGTAACATACCGATGACAAAGGGAACAACGTATGTTGTTATGCGGTCTGACCGATAAAGATCTTCGTAGAATATGTAGGAGCCAATATGGGCATCTAGGTCCCGCTATTGGTTATTGACCGGAGACGTGTCTCGGTCATGTCTACATTGTTCTCGAACCGTAGGGTCCGCACGCTTAACGTTACGATGACAGTTATTATGAGTTTATGCATTTTGATGTACCGAAGGTTGTTCGGAGTCTCGGATGAGATCACGGACATGACGAGGAGTCTCGAAATGGTCGAGACGTAAAGATTGATATATTGGAAGCCTATGTTTGGGCACCGGAAGTGTTCCGGGTGAAATCGGGATTTTACCGGATTACCGGGAGGGTTACCGGAACCCCCCGGGAGGCAAATGGGCCTATTGGGCCTTAGTGGAAAAGAGAGAAGGGGCAGCCCATAGGCTAGCCGGCCGAACCCCCCTTCCCTAGTCCTATTAGGACTAGGAGAAGGGGCCGGCCCCCCTCTCTTCTCTTTCTCCCGAAGAGTCCTATTAGGAATAGGATTTGGGGGAAGGAGTCCTACTCCCGGTAGGAGTGGGACTCCTCCCTGCGCCTCCCTCCTAGCCGGCCGACCCCCTTGCCCCTGGCCTTTATATATGGGGGCAGGGGGCACCCCATAGACACACAACTTGATCCTTGAGATCGTTCCTTAGCCGTGTGCGGTGCCCCCTGCCACCAAATTCCACCTCGATCGTACCGTTGCAGTGCTTAGGCGAAGCCCTGCGTCGGTAGTACATCAAGATCGTCATCACGCCGTCGTGCTGACGAAACTCTTCCTCGACGCTTTGCTGGATCGGAGCCCGAGGTATGTCATCGAGCTGAACGTGTGCTAAGAACTCAGAGGTGCCGGAGTAACGGTGCTTGGATCGGTCGGATCGGGAAGAAGACGTACGACTACTTCCTCTACGTTGTGTGATCGCTTCCGCAGTCGGTCTGCGTTGGTACGTAGACAACACTCTCCCCTCTCGTTGCTGTGCATCACCATGATCTTGCGTGTGCGTAGGAAATTTTTTGAAATTACTGCGTTCCCCAACATGGCGAGTGTATGAAGGATGTAATTTTTGAATGAACTTGCTCATGTGATCCTGTATTATGAAAACTTGTTCATATGCGCTATGCAACGCTTGTTTGAATTCAAAATATTTCCTTTTGTGCGGCTGTTTGTTAAATCCAAGAGATGGCGAGTCGTCGGCTTCTGCCCCATGCCACGAGTGCTGGGGTGTTCGGGATAAATTTGAGCACTCTTTTTCCCATTGTTGGGTCCTTCAAGGGAGGTGCTCAGCACAACGAACAAGGCAATCAGACTATAATGCTTTATCACTCTCACTTAGCCATAGAAGTCTACAATTTTAAATTTTGGCGAAGCCCCTAGTATTCGGAAGGCCGAATTCGGGGCGCTATACATGCCGTAAGCCGGACAAAGCCGACTCCTCGCTCTAAGCGGCATGAGTCTTTAGGGACTCGAGACCTCTCAAACAGCGACCAGCTCTCGCCTTATCATGACAGACAGTTTTAGCTTTCTCTACTGAGGTGCTTAGCCCAGATGAACCAGGGCACAATCGCAGTAGTTCTCCCAGTGCTACCTTAGCCGATATAGCGGAACATAAGGTACCAAAACATGGGAGGCGGGAAAACCCAACTATTGACCCAATACATGATTCGGAGCTGATGCATATAATGCTATAAGTTCGGGGTGCCGCACTGTCGAAAGTGTTCGGACTTCTCACGCCGTATTACGGGGTACGCTTAAGCCCCTGGCGTATTGGCCGTACCAGAGTGTACGGTTGCTGAATGTCATGAATGAATATATATATATATATATATATATATATATATATATATAAGAAGAATGCGATAATAGTCTAGTGCTATGCATTGTTTATTCAAAAAGGTGCATCGAAGCAGAATGATACAAGTAGTGCGATAAGCAAAAAGTAGGACTATTTGACATGTCCCCTCCAAGGGCAAGCTGAGGAATGGTATTTAAAGCATGTATTTCACTCGTTATCAGAGACCACCTGGGAATTCCTTGATGCGACGTAGCTTTCTGCCTCCTTGGTTGTTGTATCGTGTGTCCGGCAATCGTACTGCCGGACGGGGCTTCCAGAGATTAAAGTCCTAAAAGAAAGAAAAATAACAAAGCGGGAAGCCCCTAGTGCGGTTGAGCCGCGTCTTGGGGCATGCTGTAGTCGTGCCCCCCTCCCCAGCTATGCCCATGGTATTTTCAATGCATAATTATGTACGCGTGGCACGGATTTCGCCGTTTGGCTGGGACTAGGGTGGGGGCCGCATTTCTATGCGAGCTTGGAACATGCCAGGCGATCTTGATGCCGATTACTCTGGGCGCGCTTGAAGGTGTCCGAGTCTTTAACCGCCGAACGGGTGGATTGCCTTAAGAGGCTGCTTTGCGCTTCTGCTGCGAGGGCCGCAGTGTGCTCCTCCATGCGGAGAGAGCGCTCTGTGTTTACATTGACTGTGATGACCCCCCGAGGTCCTGGCATCTTGAGCTTGAGATATGCATAGTGTGATACCGCGTTGAATCTCGCAAATGTGGTTCGCCTGAGCAGTGCATGATAGCCGCTGCGGAACGGGACTATATCGAAGATTAACTCCTCGCTTCGGAAGTTATCCGGGGATCCGAAGACCACTTCCAGTGTGACTGAGCCTGTGCAATGGTCCTCTACACCTGGTATGACGCCTTTGAAGGTCATTTTTGTGGGTTTGATTCTTGAGGGGTCTATACCCATTTTGTGCACTGTGTCCTGATAAAGCAGGTTCAGGCTGCTGCCGCCATCCATAAGGACTCGAGTGAGGTGAAATCCGTCGATGATTGGGTCTAGGACCAGTGCGGCGAATCCTCCATGACGGATACTAGTGGGATGGTCCCTGCGATCGAAGGTGATCGGAAAGGAGGACCATGGGTTGAACTTTGGGGCGACTGGCTCCAACGCATATACATCCCTTAACGCACGCTTCCGCTCCCTCTTGGGGATGTGGGTTGCGTATATCATGTTCACCGTCCGCACTTGTGGGGGGAACCTCTTCTGCCCTCCGGTGTTCGGCTGCCGGGGCTCTTCCTCTTCATCGCTATGTAGCCCCTTATCTTTGTTTTCGACGTTTAACTTGCCGGCCTGCTTGAACACCCAACATTCCCTGTTGGTGTGGTTGGCTGGCTTGTCGGGGGTGCCATGTATTTGGCACGAGCGATCGAGTATATGGTCCAAACTGGACGGGCCCGGAGTACTTCTTTTGAATGTCTTTTTCCGCTGACCAGGTTTAGAGCCTCTGAATCCGGCATTGACTGCCGTATCCTCGGTATTGTCGCTATTGACGCGGCGCTTATGTTTGTTGTGACGTGACCTGCCATTGCTATCCTTGGTATCTGAAGTACTGTGGTTCTTTGATATGTTATTGCTGCGAGCCAGCCAGCTGTCTTCTCCCACGCAAAAGCGGGTCATGAGTGTCGTGAGGGCTGCCATAGATTTTGGCTTTTCCTGGCCAAGCTGTCGGGCGAGCCACTCGTCGCGGATGTTGTGCTTAAAAGTTGCTGGGGCCTCTGCATCCGGACAGTCGACGATTTGATATTTCTTTGCCAGGAACCGTGTCCAGAATTGCCTGGCCGATTCCTTTGGCTGCTGAATTATGTGGCTCAAGTCATCGGCATCTGGTGGTCGCACATAAGTGCCCTGGAAGTTGTCGAGGAATGCGGCTTCCAGATCTTCCCAACAGCCAACGGATTCTGCTGGCATGCTGTTGAGCCAATGCCGAGCTGGTCCTTTGAGCTTGAGTGGGAGGTATTTGATGGCGTGTAGATCGTCACCACGGGCCATGTGGGTCTGCAAGAGGAAGTCCTCGATCCATACCGCAGGATCTGTTGTGCCGTCGTATGATTCGATATTTACGGGTTTGAAACCCTCTGGGATTTGGTGATCCATTACTTCGTGTGTGAAGCATATGGGGTGTGCAGCGCCTCTGTAGTGGGCTATGTCGCGACGCAGCTCGAATGATTCTTGTCCACTGTGTTCGGCCCGGTCGGATTTACATTTACTGTATCCGGCGTGACGGTTATCATCTCGCGTAGTGGCGCACCCTCATGATCCATAGATCGATCTTGCGTGTTTTCCTTTGTCCTCCAATACATCTTGCAGGTCTAGCGTGTTTCCCCGTGCCTTGTCATTTTTATTTGAGTAGCGTCGGGGTGCGGGCTGAGTCTTTGGCAGAAATGCCTCTCTGTCGCGGCCACGAGGTGGCCGATCAGCCGCGTCATATGCTGGAGATGTAGGTTTTAATGCTTCCTCCTCCAGTCGGGGTAGCAACCTGCGCTTTGGGTAACTCTTGGAGGGGCGTTCGAGTTCATATTCCTCGGTCGCAAGGACTTCAGTCCATCTGTCAGCTAGCAAATCTTGATCAGCTTGAAGCTGTTGCTGCTTTTTCTTAAGGCTATTTGTCATGGCTATAAGCCGGCACTTGAAGCGCTCTTGCTCAACGGGATCCTCTGGCATGACAAATTCATCATCATCGAGGCTTGCCTCGTCTTCGGAAGGAGGCATGTAATTATCATCCTCCGCCTCTCCATCTGCCGCTCTCTCAGGAGGGCTGGCTTCTCCATCCTCCTGCTCTAAATCTTGCTGGAGGGGATTGTTGTCGTCTTCGGCACTGTCCGGAGTGCTATTATCTCCTGTGCCGGTGTCACCGCTTTTGCTTTGGCGAGACTTAGAGTGGCGCCACTGACGTCGGCGCTTGGGTTGCTTCTTGGAGGGGTCATCCTCCGCTATCTCGTCACCATTGCCTTGTTTGGGTGTGTCCACCATGTATATATCATATGATGAGGTGGTTGTCCAATGCCCTGTGGGCAGTGGTTCCTCTTCATCTCCCGCATCGTCGTCCATACTGTCGATGTCTTCGGAGTTGAAGTCGAGCATGTCGGTCAAATTGTCGACAGTGGCTACTAAGTGGGTGGTGGGTGGGCGGCGAATTTCTTCATCATCCGCATCCCAATCCTGCCGAACATAGTTCAGCCAGGACTCTCCTGGTAGGGAGAGAGACCTTAATGAGTTCAGTATGTCACCGAAGGGTGAGTGCTAAAAGATATCCGCGGAGGTGAACTCCATGATCGGCGCCCAGTTGGATTCGATAGGCACGGGCGCAGGCGGTTCGGAGACCGTGGTCGGGGAGGAATCCGGTAGTTTGGCGTCACGGCTCCCGTGAAGGGTAAGGTCGATACTCGGCTCGATCGCTGCTGAGAGTACGGCCTCCGTGGCGGGGTCTATCCACCCGTCCATGGATGGCGCGATTGGCTCCGAATTGAGGGTCGGAGCGGTTGCCGGTGCGGTCTCCTGAACACTGTCCGATGGTAGAGCTAAATCATGCTCATCGTGACCATGCAGCGCACTCCGCAGGGGCTCGAATCCGTCGAAGATCAAGTCTCCGCGGATATCGACCGTGTAGTTTAAGCTTCAAAACCTGACCTGGTGGCCAGGGGCGTAACTCTCGATATGCTCCAGATGGACAAGCGAGTTGGCCCGCAGTGCGAAGCCGCCGAATACAAAGATCTGTCAGGGGAGAAAGGTCTCACCCTGGACTGCATCACTATCAATGATCGAAGGAGCCATCAAGCCTAACGGTGACGACACAGAGGAACTCTCGATGAAAGCACCAATGTCGGTGTCAAAACCGGCGGATCTCGGGTAGGGGGTCCCGAACAGTGCGTCTAAGGCGGATGGTAACAGGAGGCAGGGGACACGATATTTTACCCAAGTTCGGGCCCTCTTGAAGGATGTAAAACCCTACGTCCTGCTTGATTATTATTGATAATAAGAGTAGTACAAGAGTTGATCTACCATGAGATCGGAGAGGCTAAACCCTAAAAGCTACCCTATGGTATGATTGTCTGTTGTCCTACGGACTAAAGCCCTCCGATTTATATAGACACCGGAGGAGGCTAGGTTTACACAAGGTCGGTTACAAAGGAGGAGATATGCATATCTGTATTGCCTAGCTTGCCTTCCACGCCAAGTAGAGTCCCATCCGGACACGGGACGAAGTCTTCAATCTCGTATCTTCATAGTCCAACAGTCCGGCCAAAGGATATAGTCCGGCTGTCCGGAGACCCCCTAATCCAGGACTCCCTCAAACATTGATAGAATTGCTCTTGATGTTGATTCTTTGAAACTTAGATCTATTCCACCTAAGCATGATATCAATGAGTCTCTCAAAGCCATGAGAATTTCCATTGATGAGTGCAAAGAAAGAACCGCTGGGATGCGTGCTAAGAAAGATGCCTTTATAAAAAGCGTGTTCTTCTAGTTCCTATGAAAATAATGATGAAGATCTAAAAGTTATTGATGTGTCCCCTATTAAATCTTTGTTTTGCAATATGAATCTTGATAATGATGGGACTGAATATGATACACCTTTACCTAGAAGGCATTCCAGTAATTCTGAATCTTTTGATCTTGATACTAAAATTGATAAAAGTGGGATTGAAGAAATTAAAACCCTAGATGTTGCTAAACCCACTATTATGGATTTCAAGGAATTTAACTATGAAAATTTCTCTTTTATTGATTGTATTTTCTTGTTGCAATCCGTGCTAAATTCTCCTCACGCTTATAGTCAAAATAAAGCGTTTGCTAAACATATCGTTGATGCCTTGATGCAATCTTATGAAGAAAAACTTGAATTGGAAGTTTCTATCCCTAGAAAACTTTATGATGAGTGGGAACCAACTATTAAAATTAAAATTAAAGAGCATGAATGCTATGCTTTATGTGATTTGGGTGGTAGTGTTTCCACGATTCCAAAGACTTCGTGTGATTTGTTAGGTTTCCGTGATTTTGATGATTGCTCTCTAAACTTGCACCTTGCGGAATCCACTATTAAGAAACCTATGAGAAGAATTAATGATGTTCTTATTGTTGCAAATAGGAATTATGTGCCTGTAGATTTTATTGTTCTTGACATAGATTGCAATCCTTCATGTCCTATTATTCTTGGTAGACCTTTCCTTAGAACGATTGGTGCAATTATTGATATGAAGGAAGGAAATATTAGATTCCAATTTCCATTAAGGAAAGGAATGGAACACTTTCCTAGAAAAAAGATTAAATTACCTTATGAATCTATTATGAGAGCCACTTCTGGATTGTCTACCAAAGATGGCAATACCTAGATCTATTCTTGCTTGTTATGCCTAGCTAGGGGCGTTAAACAATAGCGCTTGTTGGGAGGCAACCCAATTTTATTTTTATTCCTTGCCTTTTGATCTTGTTTAGTAATAAATAAATTATCTAGCCTCTGTTTTGGTTGTGTTTTTTGTGTGTAATTAGTGTTTGTGCCAAGTAGAACCGTTGGGAAGACTTCGGGAAAGTCTTGTTGAACTTGCTGTAAAAAATAGAAACTTTAGCGCTCACGAGAACTACTGTCATCTTTATTTGGAAAGTGATATTTAGTTAATTCTTCTTGCATATGATTAATAGATAAATTAATCACGTCCAGCAATTTATTTTAGAATTGTTTGGGTTCCAGATCTTGCGCTAGCTACAGATTACTACAGACTGTTCTGTTTTTGACAGATTCTATTTTTCGTGTGTTGTTTGCTTATTTTGATGAATCTATGGCTAGTAAAATTGTTTATAAACCATAGAGAAGTTGGAATAAAGTAGGTATAACACCCATATAAATAAAGAATGAGTTCATTACAGTACCTTGAAGTGGTCTTTTGTTTTCTTTCGCTAACGGAGCTCACGAGTTTTCTACTTTAAGTTTTGTGTTGTGAAGTTTTCAAGTTTTGGGTAAAGATTTGATGGATTATGGAACAAGGAGTGGAAAGATCATAAGCTTGGGGATGCCCATGGCACCCCCAATATAATCTAAGGACATCTAAAAGCCGAAGCTTGGGGATGCCCCGGAAGGCATCCCCTCTTTCGTCTATTTCTATCGGTAACTTTACTTGGAGCTATATTTTTATTTACCACATGATATGTGTTTTGCTTGGAGCGTCTTGTATTATTTGAGTCTTTGCTTATTAGTTTACCACAATCATCCTTTATGTACACACCTTTTGAGAGAGCCATACGTGATTTGGAATTTGTTAGAATACTCTATGTGCTTCGTTTATATCTTTTGAGTTATATAGTTTTGTTGTAGTACTTCACTTATATCTTTTAGATCACGGTGGTGGATTTGTTTTATAGAAATTATTGATCTCTCATGCTTCACTTAGATTATTTTGAGAGTCTTAATAGCATGGTAATTTGCTTAAAATCCCAATATGCTTGGTATGCAAGATTAATAATAAAACTTTCTTATGAGTGTGTTGAATACTAAGAGAAGTTTGATGCTTGATGATTGTTTTGAGATATGGAGGTAATAATATCAAAATCGTGCTAGTTGAGTAGTTGTGAAATTGAGAAATACTTGTGTTGAAGTTTGCAAGTCCTGTAGCATGCACTTATGGTAGACTTTATGCAACAAATTTGAAATATGAGGTGTTATTTGAATGTCTTCCTTATGAGTGGCGGTCGGGGATGAGCGATGGTCTTTTCCTACCAATCTATCCCCCTAGGAGCATGCGCGTAGTACCGAGGTTTTTGATGCCTTGTAGATTTTTGCAATAAGTATGTGAGTTCTTTATGACTAATGTTGAGTCCATGGATTATACGCACTATCACCCTTCCATCCTTGCTAGCCTCTTCGGTACCGTGCATTGCCCTTTCTAACATTGAGAGTCGGCGCAAACTTCGCCTATGCATCCAAACCCCTTGATATGATATGCTCTTTCACACATAAACCTCCTTATATCTTCCTCAAAACAGCCACCATACATACCTATTATGGCATTTCCATAGCCATTACGAGATATATTGCCATGCAACTTTCCATCATTCCGTTCATCATGACACATTCATCATTGTCATATTGCTTAGCATGGTCATGTAGTTGACATAGTATTTGTGGCAAAGCCACCGTTCATAATTCTTTCATACATGTCACTCATGAGTCATTGCATATCTCGGTACACCGCCGGAGGCATTCATATAGAGTCATCTTTGTTCTAGTATCGAGTTGTAATCATTGAGTTGTAAATAAATAGAAGTGTGATGATTATCATTTTCTAGAGCATTGTCCCAAGTGAGGAATAAAAAAAGAAAAGGCCATAAAAAAGAGATGGCCCAAAAAAAGAGAGAGAGAAAGAGAGAAGGGACAATGTTACTATCCTTTGCCACGCTTGTGCTTCAAAGTAGCATCATGATCTTCATAGTAGAGAGTCTCTCATGTTATCACTTTCATATACTAGTGGGAATTTTTCATTATAGAACTTGTCTTGTATATTCCAACAATGGGCCTCTTCAAGTGCCCTACGTCTTCATGAGCAAGCAAGTTGGATGCACACCCACTAGTTTCTTTTGTTGATCTTTCATACATTTATAGCTCTAGTGCATCCGTTGCATGGCAATCCCTACTCCTTGCATTAACATCAATCGGTGGGCATCTCCATAGCCCATTGGTTAGCCTCGTTGATGTGAGACTTCCTCCTTTTTTGTCTTCTCCACATAACCCCCCTCATTATATTCTATTCCACCTATAGTGCTATGTGCATGGCTCACACTCATATATTGCGTGAAAGTTTATAGGTTTGAGATTACTAAAGTATGAAACAATTGCTTGGCTTGTCATCGGGGTTGTGCATGATGATAGCATTCTTGTGTGACGAAAATGAAACATGACTAAACCATATGATTTTGTAGGGATGAACTTTCTTTGGCCATGTTATTTTGAGAAGACATAATTGCTTAGTTAGTATGCTTGATGTATTATCATTTTTGTGTCAATATGAACTTTTGTCTTGAATCTTTCGGATCTGAATATTCATACCAGAATTAATAATAATTACATTAAAATTATGCCAAGTAGCACTCCGCATCTATAATGGAATTAAGCTTGGCAATGCTTGATACGTCTCCAACGTATCTATAATTTTTGATTGCTACATGCTATATTATCTACTGTTTTGGACATTATTGGGCTTTATTATCCACTTTTATATTATTTTTGGGACTAACCTATTAACCGGAGGCCCAGCCCAGAATTGTTGTTTTTTTGCCTGTTTTAGGGTTTCGAAGAAAAGGAATATCAAACAGAGTCCAAACGGAATGAAACCTTCGGGAACGTGATTTTCTCATCGAATACAACTTAGGAGACTTGGACCCTACGCCAAGGCACGTAACAGGAGGCCACGAGGTAGGGGGGCACACCCTACCCTACCAGGCGCGCCCCCACCCTCGTGGGCACCCTGTTGCTCCACCGACGTACTTCTTCCTCCTATATATATCCACGTACCGCCAAACGATCAGAACAGGAGCCTAAACCCTAATTCCACCGCCGCCACTTTCTGTATCCATGAGATCCCATCTTGGGGCCTGTTCCGGAGCTCCGCCGAATGGGGCATCGATCACGGAGGGCTTCTACATCAACACCATAGCCCCTTCGATGAAGTGTGAGTAGTTTATCTCGGACCTACGGGTCCATAGTTAGTAGCTAGATGGCTTCTTCTCTCTTTTTGGATCTCAATACAATGTCCCCCCCTCTCTTGTGGAGATCTATTTGATGTAATCTTCCTTTTGCGGTGTGTTTGTTGAGACCGATGAATTGTAGGTTTATGATCAAGTCTATCTATGAACAATATTTGAATCTTCTCCGAATTCTTTTATGTATGATTGGTTATCTTTGCACATTTATTCGAATTATCAGTTTGGTTTGGCCTACTAGATTGATATTTCTTGCAATGGGAGAAGTGCTTAGCTTTGGGTTCAATCTTGCGGTTTCCTTTCTCAGTGACAGTAAGGACATCAAGGCACGTATTGTATTGTTGCCATCGAGGATAACAAGATGGGGTTTTCTTCATATTGCATGAGTCTATCCCTCTACATCATGTCATCTTTCTTAAGGCGTTACTCTGTTTTTAACTTAATACTCTAGATGCATGCTGGATAGCGGTCGATGAGTGGAGTAATAGTAGTAGATGCAGGCAGGAGTCGGTCTACTTGTCTCGAACGTGATGCCTATATACATGATCATGCCTAGATATTCTCATAATTATGCTCAATTCTGTCAATTGCTCAACAGTAATTTGTTCACCCACCGTAGAATACTTATGCTCTCGAGAGAAGCCACTAGTGAAACCTATGGCCCCCGGGTCTTTCTTTATCATATTGTTCTCCTACTACTTTGCTATTTACTTTGTCTTTATTTTACTTTGCATCTTTATCATAAAAATACCAAAAATATTATCTTTATCATATCTATCAGATCTCACTCTCGTAAGTGGCCTCATAGGGATTGACAACCCCTATTTGTGTTGGTTGCGAGGATTTATTTGTTTTGTGTATGTACGAGGGACTTGCGCGTAGCCTCCTACTGGATTGATACCTTGATTCTCAAAAACTAGGGGAAATACTTACGCTACTTTGCTGCATCATCCCTTCCTCTTCGGGGAAAACCAACACAGTGCTAAAAGAGGTAGCACGCGCCCCCACCCTCATGGGCCCCTTGTAGCTCCACGGATGTAGTAATTTCGCCTATATATACTCTTATACCCTAAAGACATCCATAAAAGCCACGAAACCACTTTTACACCGCTGCAACCTTCTGTACCCGTGAGATCCCTTCTGGGGCCTTTTCCGGTGATCTTCCGAAGGGGGAATCGATCACGGAGGGTTTCTATATCAACACCATAGCCTCTCCGATGATGTGTGAGTAGTTTACCACAGACCTTCGGGTCCATAGTTATTAGCTAGATGGCTTCTTCTGTCTCTTTGGTTCTCAATACAAAGGTCTCCTCGATGTTCTTGGAGATCTATTCGATGTAATATTCTTTTGCGGTGTGTTTGCCGAGATCCGATGAATTGTGGATTTATGATCAAGTTTATTTATGAATAATATTTGGTTCTTCTCTGAATTCTTATATGCATGATTTGATATCTTTGCAAGTCTCTTCGAATTATCGGTTTTGTTTGGCCTACTAGATTGATATTTCTTGCAATGGGAGAAGTGCTTAGCTTTGGGTTCAATCTTGCGGCGTCCTTTCCCAGTGACAGTAGGGGCAGCAAGGCACGTATTGTATTGTTGCCATCGAGGATAAAAAGATGGGGTTTATATCATATTGCTTGAGTTTATCCCTCTACATCATGTCATCTTACCTTATGAACTTAATACTCTAGATGCATGCTGGATAGTGGTCGATGTGTGGAGTAATAGTAGTAGATGCAGAATCATTTTGGTCTACTTAACACGGACGTGATGCCTATATTTCATAATCATTGCCTCGATATTCTCATAACTATGCGCTTTTCTATCAATTGCTCGGCAGTAATTTGTTCACCCACCGTAATACATGCTATCATGAGAGAATCCACTAGTGAAACCTATGGCCCCCGGGTCTATTTTATATCATATAAGTTTCCGATCTACAATTCTAGTTTACTATTGACTTTATTTTGCAATCTTTACTTTTCAATTTATACAACAAAAATACCAAAAATATTTATATCATTATCTTTATCGGATCTCACTTTTGCAAGTGGCCATGAAGGGATTGACAACCCCTTTATCACGTTGGTTGCAAGGTTCTTGATTGTTTGTGCATGTATTAGGCGACTTGCGTGTAGTCTCCTACTGGATTGATACCTTGGTTCTCAAAAACTGAGGGAAATACTTACGCTACTTTGCTGCATCACCCTTTCCTCTTCAAGGTAAAACCAACGCATCCTCAAGAGGTAGCAAGAAGGATTTCTGGCGCCGTTATCGGGGAGGCCTACGCTCAAGTCAAGACATACCAAGTACCCATCATAAAATCTTCTCCCTCGCATTACATTATTTGCCATTCGTCTCTTGTTTTCCTCTCCCCCACTTCACCTTTGCCGTTTTATTAGCCCCTTGTTCCATTCATCCTTCTGTTTGCTCGTATTACCATGTGCCTTCTTTTTCTTGCATCTTCGCTTGCTAAGAGTTTATGGATCCTCATCCCCTTGCTAATCATTTTAAGAGATCCAATCATGATGAACCAATCGCTACTGAGTTGAGTGCACTAGATTATCTTTATGAGGTTTTTCTTGAAATTCGTGAATCTAAAAAGTGTGATGAATAACTTTATGAAGCGATTCACAGTTGATCTTTGAATAAAAAGCATGATTGCAATGATTTTATTATAAATTATATTGATGTAAATTGTGCTAATAATATGCAAAACCCTAAGCTTGGGGATGCTAGTTTTGCTATGTCCTCTACTTGTTGCAATGATCATGATTGTGGTGACTCTTCTTATGATCTTGAAATTTTATTTAGGCCCCATGATGAATATGAGATTGATAATAGTGTTTGCAATATTATTAAAAGTGGCTTTGGAAGAGTGTCAACTATAGATCCCACATATTTGGATAATGTTCAATCTTATGAAATTTTTGAGAAAAGTGGGTTTTGAGAGGTCATGACTTTAGTTAATGTTAATCCAACTATTTTGGAAGAGTGTCAACTTCGTATGCATGTGGATCGTGTTGAAGATATTTTATGTGATAGCTATTTTGTTGAATTTGCTTATGATCCCACATGTAATTATTATGAGAGAGGAAAATATGGTTGTAGAAATTTTCATGTTACAAAATTACCTCTCGTTATGTTGAGATTGCTATTGTTTCTTTCCACTTTCTTGCATATGCTAGTTTTTGCTTGCTATGATAATTTGTTTGCCTATAAGATGCCTATGCATAGGAAGTATGTTAGACTTATATGTGTTTGTCACGTGTTTCATGATGCTTTCTTTGTGTTTCAATTCTTGTCTTTCATGTGAGCATCATTAAAATTATAGATGCCTAGCTAGGGCGTTAAACGATTGCGCTTGTTGGGAGGTAACCCAATTTTATTTTTGTTCCTGTTTAGTAATAAATAAATCATCTATCCTCTGTTATGATTGTATTTTTTATGTTTTAATTAGTGTTTGTGCCAAGTAAAGCCTTTAGGATCTTCTTGGGTGAATGTTGTTTGATCTTGCTGAAAAAAAATAAAAAGTATGCTCTCACTAGAATAATTTTAATTTTTTTACCAGAGAGCGATAAAATACCAATTCCAACTGCAGTACATCAATATACAAATTATTTAGGTCTTTCTAATTTTCAGAATTTGTGGAGTTACAAAAGTATTGGAAACCTCCAGATTGCTACAGACTGTTCTGTTCTTGACAGATTCTGTTTTTCGTGTGTTGTTTGCTTATTTTGATGAATCTATGGCTAGTGTCAGGGGTATGGACCATAGAGAAGTTGGAATATAGTGGGTTTAACACCAATATAAATAAATAATGATTTCATTACAGTACATTAAAGTGGTGGTTTGTTTTCTTATACTAACGGAGCTCATGAGATTTTTGGTTGAGTTTTGTGTTGTGAAGTTTTCTAGTTTTTGAGTAAAGATTTGATGGATTTTGGAACAAGGAGTGGCAAGAGCCTAAGCTTGGGGATTCACAAGGCACCCCAAGGTAAAATTCAAGGACAACCAAAAGCCTAAGCTTGGGGATGCCCCGGAAGGCATCCCCTCTTTCATCTTCATCTATCGGTAACTTTACTTGAGGCTATATTTTTATTCACCACATGATATGTGTTTTGCTTGGAGCGTCTTGTATGATTTGAGTCTTTGCTTTTTAGTTTACCACAATCATCCTTGCTGTACACACCTTTTGGGAGAGACACCCATGAATCGGAATTTATTAGAATACTCTATGTGCTTCACTTATATATTTTGAGCTAGATAATTTTGCTCTAGTGCTTCACTTATATCTTTCTAGAGCACGGTGGTGGTATTATTTTATAGAAATTATTGATCTCTCATGCTTCACTTATATTATTTTGAGAGTATTTTAGAACATCATGGTAATTTTCTTTGGTTATGAAATTATTCCTAATATGATAGGCATCCAAGATGGGTATAATAAAAACTTTCATATAGAGTGCATTGAATACTATGAGAAGTTTGATACTTGATGATTGTTTTGATATATGAAGATGGTGATATTAGAGTCATGCTAGTTGAGTATTTGTGAATTTGAGAAATACTTGTATTAAGGTTTGCAAGTCCCATAGCACATGTATGGTAACCATTGTGTAACAAATTTGAAGCATGAGGTGTTTCTTTGATTGTCCTCCTTATGAGTGGCGGTTGGGGACGACGATGGTCTTTTCCTACCAATCTATCCCCCTAGGAGCATGCGCGTAGTGCTTGGTTTTGATGACTTGTAGATTTTTGCAATAAGTATGTGAGTTCTTTATGACTAATGTTGAGTCCATGGATTATACGCACTCTCACCCTTCCATCATTCCTAGCCTCTTCGGTACTGTGCATTGCCCTTTCTCACCTCGAGAGTTGGTGCAAACTTCGCCGGTGCATCCAAATCCCATGATATGATACGCTCTATCACACATAAGCCTCCTTATATCTTCCTCAAAACAGCCACCATACCTACCTATTATGGCATCTCCACAGCCATTCCAAGATATATTGCCATGCAACTTTCCACAGTTCTGTTTATTATGACATGCTTCATCATTGTCATATTGCCTTGCATGATCATGTAGTTGACATCGTATTTGTGTCAAAGCCACCGCTCACAAATTTTTATACATGTCACTCTTGAATCATTGCACATCCAGGTACACCACCGGAGGCATTCATATAGAGTCATATTTTGTTCTAGTATTGAGTTGTAATTTTTGAGTTGTAAATAAATAGAAGTGTGACGATCATCATTATTAGAGAATTATCCCGTGTGAGGGAAAAAAGAAGAGAAAGGCCAAAAAAAGAAGAGAAAGGACAAAAAAAGAAGAGAAGGCCCAAAATAAATGAGAGAAAAAGGGAGAAGGGACAATGTTACTATCCTTTTTCCACACTTGTGCTTCAAAGAAGCACCATGATCTTTATGATAGAGAGCCGCTTATTTAGTCACTTTCGTATACTAGTGGGAATTTTCATTATAGAACATGGCTTGTATATTCCAACAATGGGCTTCCTCAAAATGCCCTAGGTCTTCGTGAGCAAGCAAGTTAGATGCACACCCACTTAGTTTCTTTTGTTGAGCTTTCATACATTTATAGCTCTAGTGCATCCGTTGCATGGCAATCCCTACTCCTCGCATTGACATCAATTGATGGGCATCTCCATAGCCCGTTGATTAGCCGCGTCGATGTGAGACTTTCTCCCTTTTTTGTCTTCTCCACCGAACCTCCATCATCATATTCTGTTCCACCTATAGTGCTATGTCCATGGCTTGCGCTCATGCATTGCGTGAAAGTTGAAAAAGTTTGAGAATACTAAAGTATGAAACAATTGCTTGGCTTGTCATCGGGGTTGTGCATGATGGGAGCATTTTCTGTGACGAAAATGAAGCATGGCTAAACTATATGATTTTGTAGGGATGAGCTTTCTTTGGCTATGTTATTTTGAGAAGACATAATTGCTTCGTTAGTATGCTTGAAGTATTATTATTTTTATGTCTATATTAAACTTTTGTCTTGAATCTTTCGGATCTGAATATTCATACCACAATAAAGAAAATTACATTGAAAATCATGTTAGGAAGCATTCCACATCAAAAATTCTGTTTTTATCATTTACCTACTCGAGGACGAGTAGGAATTAAGCTTGGGGATGCTGATACGTCTCCAATGTACCTATAATTTTTTATTGTTCCATGCTATTATATTATCTGTTTTGGATGTTTAATGGCCTTTAATATGCTCTTTTATATTATTTTGGGACTAACCTATTAACCGGAGGCCCAGTGCCAGTTTCTGTTTTTTTGCCTATTTTAGTGTTTCGCGGAAAAGGAATATCAAACGGAATCCAAACGGAACAAAACCTTCGTGAGGATCTTTCTTGGAACAAGCGCAATCCAGGAGACTTGGAGTGGAAGTCAGGGGGTAGGCACGCCCCACCCTCGTGGGCCCCTCGTAGCTCCACCGACGTACTTCTTTCGTCTATATATACTCTTATACCCTAAAAACATCCAGGAGAGCCACGAAACCACTTTTCCACCGCCGCAACCTTATGTACACGTGAATGTTCGCCATTTGTGTGGACCCGATGATGTTGGTCTGGTGTCCCAGTATGGCTTCACCCTGGTGTCCCATTATGCACAGGGTTCCAAACTTTGCAGGAGCCACCGCGGTCTTTTCTGTTCACCTCTCTGCTACTGCATGTTGGGACTTGGAACAACCTCCGATTCACTCTCTGGATGATGACGGGGCTTCTCCTTCCTTGCCTTGGTTTGGACCGCCAATTATCTTCCTTTCATCTCCATGAAGGAAGGTGTATTGTGCGATGATGGCATCGGGAAGAGGAGTGCCCGCGGTAGTACAGATTGGGGCTATGCACACCATTCGGGCCCCCAATCGCACACAGTTTCTGGAACCGCGTGCTCACATGGGCTGGTGTTGGGAGGGGGGGGTCATCGCTGACCAATGAGAAATTGTGGGTGATGGCAAAACCGTGCCACACAGTTGCATTTTCACAAATTATGTGTGATAATGAGTACAATCACCCACAATTAATTTATGGGAAACATGTGCGATAGTACATTATTTCTGACGGGTGGTGAAAAGAAAATCGTGTGTGGTCCTTTTGTTTATCGCGCATGATATGTTTCTTCTAGAATATGTGCGTTAAACTATCCATCAGAGAGGCTTCATTTCTTCAATTGTTTGTATTGTAGATATCCATTGCATTAAACTGTGTCCAATGCACAGTGATCAAGACAATAGGTTTTCTTTACTATAATTTAACACATGGAATTCATATCAAATTGGTCAGAATTTGAATTGGAGCATAGACAGACAACAAAATTCTTATCAATCAATGTAACAAATATATGTTCAACCTCAATTGCATAATTGATTGACGTCACAAAATAGCATCATACATATAGCATGGTTGATCATGCAAGTGTACCAATACAAGTACCAAAGCAAACATATTGGGCATCTAAAGCTATCATCGTCATAGAGGGTGAAACATTCCAGGTGAAGGACAATCGGGTCTTTGACATTCTTGAAGAAGAGGAATGGCTATATTGTGCTCGGCTTCCTTCATGCGTAGGGCATGAACATATTTAGTCCAATTCTTATGTATCAATGAAGAGTCGAAGAGTGGGTTGGCACTCATTTTACATGGACCTACATACATGGAGTTAATGTTATTAGGATGTATTACGAAATTGCACAATATGTACTATGTAATGAATGAAGCAAACCATTATCATAAATCACAGTGACTTCCATTGTGAACATGTTGTTACATAAAATAAATATAATTAGTTGAAATGGGAATTAGGACATGTATGTGGATGTATGGGTGGAGTTCCCGGCCCATATTCATATATGAACATGTGCTAACATCAATGGATCTAAATTGGTTAGACAACACATTTTAATATTTTTATGTGTTGTTACTGCCTGACATTTTCCTGCACGCGAGGTCCTACAAAAAAACATGTCTCTCAATTCAATATTCCATCATACGAAAAGTTGTGTGCAATTGCATAATGATGTACTATAAGGCAAATGATACATTTCATGCTTTTATCAGCGGTCCATAGGCAAGTCCAACACAAATTCATAAATGTACTATAGACCCGAAACCTTTTCGGACATATTATATCTTTCCGGAATTTTCGAAACACTTCCAGGACAATCAGAACACTTCCGGATCCATCCGAAACTCTTTTGGTGCTCACTCTCTAAAACTTTAGTTCTCATCATAATTACTACCCGTTAAGCGTGTGCCCATTCAAGTTCGGAATAAGCAGATATGACCCGAAGCACATTCCGGTCAATAGTTAACAGTGAGATCTGGACACCTTTCATAACTCCCGCATATTCACAAAGTACTTGAGCGAATCTTTTGTTTACAAATATCGTCACTTTTACTTCATGATACGTTATAAAACCAAAAGTGAGATTGATAGTACATAGAATCGCCAGTACCCTCGGTAGGGTGACGAACGCAGCTGAAAGTACCAAAACGGAGGTGAAACAAGGAAGTTACCCTGGTTTGAGCCTCCATGGACGAGTAACACCCTATGTCCAGCTTCTAGTTTGTATTCATGGTGGAGTACCGTGTCGGAGGGTTACAATGGGGGATGATGTATGACTACCGAGAGTATGTTTGTACCAGAGTAGATGGGAATAGCCGGCTCTAGCCCCCACCATATATAGGCGATGGGGGACATGGTTTTACATATGATATATGCAATCTGGTTGCCGCCATCTTGACTTGTACACTTAGATGATCCCTTGGTTCTTATCTGGGCTCCAGGGCTCCCTCCCGCGGTTAGAGCCTCGCTGAGCTTCATGGGATCCACATCGAGAGGCCACCCCCTGTGTATTACACCGGCAGTAGCCCCGGAGCATGCTACCAATGAGAACCCACGCGGGCTCCCTATGTCTCTGTGGCCTGGTTTCATGAGTAGGCTTCAAGAAGGTCTTCGGGCTTGCCCTTCTACGGCTTCTTGGGGGGGGGGGGGGGGGGCTCTTTATAGATTTAGAGTGACTAGCAGAGGCTTCAAGGATTAGGTCCTCATGTCGTGCTTTGTGTTGCATCGAGACCCCCGAGGCCGAGGCTATTTTTTAGGCTTGCTTGCTCTTTGTTGCCTTGAAGTGTGACAGCTCGAGAGTTTGGGGAAGTTGCGATCTTCGCAAACTGAAGCCTGACGTTAGCCTCTCCTCGTCTCGGAGCGTCACTAGCTCACCTCGTCTTGTCTTGTCATAACGGGCAGGAGGATCGTCGTGGCACCTCTCAGTTTTGTATTGACTGGTGTATCATGATGGTTGTGCCTAATTCTCATGCCCGCATCTCATGAAATGAGAAACTGTAGGAGATGTGGTGCACGTGTGGCACCGTCAAGCCCATCATTTCGGTTTTCTGGCTAGACAATGATGGATACCTTCACACCGAGATCCCTAAGAATATCTCTCCATCGTCGGAGGAGAAAATCCTAATCTTGAGTTATTAAGTTCCGTGTCATAGTTTTTTTATGCACATGTAAGTTGCTGTTATGATCACCCTGTTACAGTTTACATTAGAACAACCCCAAAGTAAATCATCTGGTATGAAGATACTTGATACTCTCATGGTCTAAGGAATTATACATATGTTAACATTCTTTATGTTACTAACTATCAACTTGTGAAGGAAGGATCTCATAGTATAACAATCAACTTGGGTCAATTCAACACAAGTGTTCTTCTAACATTGTGCCCTCAAACATGTTGGCATCATCATTACACTTAACTATGCCCATCATCTGTAAAAACAACCATCATGCAACACTTGAGCTTGTCCTAGACGCAAGACTAGAAATCTATTTCACCGTTTATAATTCTACACGTGCACATGAGTTTTCCTCTGAGCTTCTTGGTTTTTGCAGACTCGAGAACCATAGAAGTTATAACATAGAATATAAACATTAATGATTGATACGTTTCCAACGTATCTATAATTTTTTATTGTTCCATGCTATTATATTATCTATTTTGGATGTTTAATGAGCTTTAATATGCTCTTTTATATTATTTTTGGGACTAACCTATTAACCGGAGGCCCAGTGCCAGTTTCTGTTTTTTTGCCTATTTCAGTGTTTCGCAGAAAAGGAATATCAAACGGAATCCAAATGGTACAAAGCCTTCGTGAGGATTGATACGTCTCCATTGTATCTACTTTTCCAAACACTTTTGCCCTTGTTTTGGACTCTAACTTGCACGATTTGAATGGAACTAACCTGGACTGACATTGTTTTCAGTAGAATTATCATGGTGTTATTTTTGTGCAAAAAAAAGTTCTCAGAATGAGCTAAAAATCAACAGAGAATAATTTTGGAATATATAAAAAAATATTGGAAGAAAGATCCACGTCAGGGGGCCACCACCTATCCACGAGGGTGGGGGGAGCGCCCCCTGCCTCGTGGCCCCCCCTGACGCTCCACCGAGCTCAACCTTGACTCCATATATTCACTTTCGGGGAGAAAAAAATCAGGGAGAAGGATTCATCGTGTTTTACGATACAGAGCCGCCGCTAAGCCCTAAACTCTCTTGGGAGGGCTGATCTGGAGTCCGTTCGGGGCTCCGGAGAGGGGAATCCGTCGCCATCGTCATCATCAACCTTCCTCCATCACCAATTTCATGATGCTCACCGCTTTATGTGAGTAATTCCATCGTAGGCTTGCTGGACGGTGATGGGTTGGATGAGATTTATCATGTAATCGAGTTAGTTTTGTTAGGGTTTGATCCCTAGTATCCACTATGTTCTGAGATTGATGTTGCTATGACTTTGCTATGCTTAATGCATGTTACTAGGGCCCGAGTGCCATGATTTCATATCTGAACCTATTATGTTTTCATGAATATATGTGAGTTCTTGATCCTATCTTGCAAGTCTATAGTCACCTACTATGTGTTATGATCCGGCAACCCCGAAGTGACAATAATCGGGGCCACTCCCGGTGATGACCGTAGTTTGAGGAGTTCATGTATTCACTATGTGTTAATGCTTTGGTCTGGTACTCTATTAAAAGGATGCCTTAATATTCCTTAGTTTCCAATAGGACCCCATTGCCACAGGAGGGTAGGACAAAAGATGTCATGCAAGTTCTTTCCATAAGCACATATGACTATATTCGGAATACATGCCTACATTACATTGATGAATTGGAGCTAGTTCCGTGTCACCCTAGGTTATGACTGTTACATGATCCATCACCGATCCAATGCCTACGAGCTTTCCATATATTGTTCTTCGCTTATTTACTTTTCTGTTGCTATTGTTACAATCACTATAAAACCCCAAAAATATTACTTTTGCTACCATTACCTTTTGCCACCGGTACCACTACTGTCATATTACTTTGCTACTAAATACCTTGCTGCAGATATTAAGTTTCCAGGTGTGGTTGAATTGACAACTCAGCTATAAATACTTGAGAATGTTCTTTGGCTCCCCTTGTGTCGAATCAATAAATTTGGGTTGAATACTCTACCCTCGAAAACTGTTGTGATCCCCTATACTTGTGGGTTATCAAGGATCTTTCCTAGAACAAACACAATCCAGGAGACTTGGAGTGGAAGTCAGAGACGCAATGAGGCGGCCACGAGGTAGGAGGGCGTGCCCATGGGGGGTAGGCGCGCTGATACGTCTCCAACGTATCTATAATTTTTTATTGCTCCATGCTATATTATCTACTGTTTTTGAAATTATTGGGCTTTATTATCCACTTTTATATTATTTTTGGGACTAACCTATTAACCGGAGGCCCAGCCCAGAATTGCTGTTTTTTGCCTGTTTTAGGGTTTCGAAGAAAAGGAATATCAAAGGAGTCCAAGCGGAATGAAACCTTCGGGAACGTGATTTTCATCGAAACAACTTAGGAGACTTGGACCCTACGCCAAGGCACGTAATAGGAGGCCACGAGGTAGGGGGCGCGCCCTACCCTACCAGGCGCCCCACCCTCGTGGGCCCCCTATTGCTCCACCGACATACTTCTTCCTCATATATATATATATCCACGTACCCCCAAACGATCAAAACAGGAGCCAAAACCCTAATTCCACCGCCGTAAATTTTTGTATCCACGAGATCCCATCTTGGGGCCTGTTCCGGAGCTCCGCCGGAGGGGGCATCGATCATGGAGGGCGTCTACATCAACACCATAGCCCCTTCGATGAAGTGTGAGTAGTTTATCTCAAACCTACGGGTCCATAGTTAATAGCTAGATGGCTTCTTCTCTCTTTTTGGATCTCAATACAATGTTCTCATCCTCTCTTGTGGAGATCTATTCGATGTAATCTTCTTTTTGTGGTGTGTTTGTTGAGACCGATGAATTGTGGGTTTATGATCAAGTCTATCTATGAACAATATTTGAATCTTCTCTGAATTCTTTTATGTATGATTGGTTATCTTTGCAAGTCTCTTTGAATTATCAGTTTGGTTTGGCCTACTAGATTGATCTTTCTTGCAATGGGAGAAGTGCTTAGCTTTGGGTTCAATCTTGCGGTGTCCTTTCCCGGTGACAGTAAGGGCAGCAAGGCACGTATTGTATTGTTGCCATCGAGGATAACAACATGGGGTTTTCTTCATATTGCATGAGTCTATCCCTCTACATCATGTCATCTTTCTTAAGGCGTTACTCTGTTTTTAACTTAATACACTAGATGCATGCTGGATAGCGGTCGATGAGTGGAGTAATAGTAGTAGATGCAGGCAGGAGTCGGTCTACTTGTCTTGGACGTGATGCCTATATACATGATCATGCCTAGATATTCTCATAATTATGCTCAATTCTGTCAATTGCTCAACAGTAATTTGTTCACCCACCGTAGAATACTTATGCTCTCGAGAGAAGCCACTAGTGAAACCTATGGCCCCGAGTCTATCTTTATCATATTGTTCTCCTACTACTTTGCTATTTTTTTGTCTTTATTTTACTTTGCATCTTTATCATAAAAATACCAAAAATATTATCTTTATCATATCTATCATATCTCACCCTCGTAAGTTGCCTCATAGGGATTGACGACCCCTATTTGCGTTGGTTGCGAGGATTTATTTGTTTTGTGCAGGTACTAGGGACTTGCGCGTAGTGTCCTACTGGATTGATACCTTGGTTCTCAAAAACTGAGGGAAATACTTACGCTACTTTGCTGCATCATCCCTTCCTCTTCGGGGAAAACCAACGCAGTGCTAAAAGAGGTAGCAAGAAGGATTTCTAGCACAATTGCCGAGGAGGTCTTCGCAAAATTCAACATACCAAGTACCCATCACATACCCTTATCTCCCGCATTACATTATTTGCCATTTGCCTCTCGTTTTCCTCTCCCGCACTTCACCCTTGCCATTTTATTTACCCTCTCTCTCTCTCTATCCTCCCTCTATTTGCCTCTTTTTGCCCGTTTGCTTTTTGTTTGCTTGTGTGTTAGTTTGCTTGCTTGTCACGATGGCTCAAGATAATACTAAATTGTGTGACTTCACCAATGCCAACAACAATGATTTTATTAGCACTCCGATTGCTCCTCTTACCGATGCTGAATCTTGTGAAATTAATGCTGCTTTGTTGAATCTTGTTATGAAAGATTCGTTTTCTGGCCTTCCTAGTGAAGATGCCGCTACCCATCTTAATAGCTTCGTTGATTTGTGTGACATGCAAAAGAAGAAAGATGTGGATAATGATATTGTTAAATTGAAGTTATTTCCTTTTTCTCTTAGAGATCGTGCTAAAGCTTGGTTTTCGTCTTTGAATAAAAATAGTATTGATTCATGGAATAAATCCAAAGATGCTTTTATCTCTAAGTATTTTCCTCCCGCTAAGATCATCTCTCTTAGAAACGATATTATGAACTTTAAGCAACTTGATCATGAACATGTTGCACAAGCTTGGGAGAGAATGAAATTAATGATACGTAATTGCCCTACTCATGGTTTAAATTTGTGGATGATTATACAAAAATTTTATGCCGGATTGAATTTTGCTTCTAGAAATCTTTTAGATTCGACCACGGGAGGCACTTTTATGGAAATCACTTAGGAGAAGCTACTAAACTCCTAGATAATATTATGGTTAATTATTCTCAATGGCATACTGAAAGATCTACTAATAAAAAGGTGCATGTGATAGAAGAAATTAATGTTTTGAGTGGAAAGATGGATGAACTTATGAAATTATTTGCTAATAAGAGTGTTTCTTCTGATCCTAATGATATGCCCTTGACTACTTTGATTGAGAATAATAATGAATCTATGGATGTTGGTAGGAACAATTTTGGTAACAACGCGTATAGAGGAAATTTCAACCCTAGGCCTTATCCTAGTAATCCCTATAATAATTATGGTAATTCCTACAACAATTCTTATGGAAATTATAATAAGATGCCCTTTGATTTCGATT
The DNA here is from genome assembly GCA_034509565.1 of Triticum monococcum. Classification (NCBI taxonomy): domain Eukaryota; kingdom Viridiplantae; phylum Streptophyta; class Magnoliopsida; order Poales; family Poaceae; genus Triticum; species Triticum monococcum. The sequence goes on from CM067842.1 coordinate 733,397,188, forward strand.
CTAATATTAAAGAATTTATTACTTCGCAAAAGAATTGTAATGCTATGATTGAAGAAAAATTGCTTAAGATTGATGATTTGGCTAGGAACGTTGTCGGTGTCAAAACCGGCGGATCTCAGGTAGGGGGTCCCAAACTGTGCGTCTAAGGAGGATGGTAACAGGAGGCAGGGGACATGATGGTTTACCCAGGTTCGGGCCCTCTTGAAGGAGGTAAAACCCTATGTCCTGCTTGATTATTCTTGATAATATGAGTAGCACAAGAGTTGATCTACCACGAGATCGGAGAGGCTAAACCCTAAAAGCTAGCCTATGGTATGATTGTCTGTTGTCCTACGGACTAAAGACCTTTGGTTTATATAGACACCCGAGGAGGCTAGGGTTACACAAGGTCGGTTACAAAGGAGGAGATATGCATATCTGTATTGCCTAGCTTGCCTTCCACGCCAAGTAGAGTCCCATCCGGACACGGGACGAAGTCTTCAATCTCGTATCTTCATAGTCCAACAGTCCGGCCAAAGGATATAGTCCGGTTGTCCGGAGACCCCCTAATCCAGGACTCCCTCAGTAGCCCCTGAACCAGGCTTCAATGACGATGAGTCCGGCACGCAGTGTTGTCTTCGGCATTGCAAGGCGAGTTCCTCCTCCGAATACACCATGGAAGAGTTTGAATACAAGGATAGTGTCCGACCCTGCAAAATAAGTTCCACCATAGAGAGAATAATATTTCCACCAATCTAATCTGCTGACACGTTTCGGCAGCATGACATCACGCCACGGCCTGGTAATTATTTCAACCGTTTTTTCTTTAACCAGCCCCGCACATAACGCGAGGCAGTTTCTTGACACGTCTTGTCAAAGCTGAGATCGTGTTCCCCTTATCACGGGATTCTCATCAATACAAACATGGGTAACCCAACTGCGCCACCAATTACAGCACTTGGGGGATAAGCGAGTTTTACCAGGCTTGTGGGGGCGCATAGTTTTGTCCGCCCTTATAAAGGGATAAGGTCTCACCTTTTTCTACCCACGCCTTCTTCCTCCTTGCTCATCCATTCTCGTGCACTCGAGCTCCAATGCCCAAGTCCACATCCTTCTCCTCTACTCTCTCCAAACATGTCCGGAGCGGGAGGCAAGTGGATGGCCTCCTCCGTAACGGAGGGACACATCAAAAAACTATGTGGGGCCAGATACTTAGCCGCGGACATCGCGCACTGGCTGCCAGCCGCGGGGCAGATCGTCCCTACCCCGGAACCACACGAAAGGGTGGTTTTCCCTCCCCACTTCGTCTGCGGACTGGGGTTTCCCCTACATCCATTTGTCCGCGGCCTTATGTTCTATAATGGGCTGGACTTTCATGATCTGGCCCCGAATTTTATCCTCAACATCTCGGCGTTCATCGTCGTGTGCGAGGCTTTCCTCCGCATCCGGCCCCACTTCGGCCTGTGTCTAAAGACCTTCAATATCAAGCCGAAGGTAGTAGGCGGCCAACAAGCGGAATGCGGCAGAGCCATGGTGGGAAAAATGCCCAACGTTATGTGGCTCAAGGGCTCCTTCGTGGAGACCATAAAGGGGTGGCAATCGGGGTGGTTCTACATCACCGAGCCGCGCGACACCAACTGGGTGGCGGCCCCCGAGTTTCGATCCGGAATCCCCACGCGGCTCACTTCCTGGAAGGAGAAGGGCCTGTCCGGGGTTCATTGGTGGAGCTGGACGGACTCCAGAAGTGCATCCGGAACATGATAAGCAAGAAACTTAAACTTGTCAACATAGTCCAGGTCATGCCCTTCCGCCGGATCCTCCCGTGTCAACAACAGGATTTCAACTTATGGGAGTTCGACCCGGCCCAGCACCAGACTCTACGCAAGCTCTTCGACACGATGCATAAGGACGTCTGGAGAGTGCTATTTAAGGGCGCCGAGGTCCCTCCTTCTCTTACCGAGGACCGCGGGCTAAGAGTGAAGCGCCCTGCGAATCCGGTAAGTTCTGTACATCTAGTAGGGTATTTATTTCCCATAGCTTAACCATGTGAGGGGTTTGACCTCCCATGCCTTTGACAAGACAGGGTGGAGACATCGGAGCAGATTAACTGTCCGACCCCTCTGCCCTAAGACCCTGCGGACGCTCTCCTGACGGAGATGCGGACTCCGGTTCCTTATGAGGTGCCGGAGAAGACCAAGAAGAAGGCCAAGGGAACCCGAAAGAGTTCCCGGCGCTAGGTGGTATCGGACTCATCGTCTGATAACTCCGAGACACACTCCTCCCGTGAAAACGAGGAGGAGGAAGATGAAGACTGTCCCCCTCCAGCCGGGGGAGACAAGAAAAGGAAGGCCACCCCAACCGGGGAGGCTGAAGGGTCCAAGAAGGGAAGGACTCTCCTTCCGGACTGTTCCACCACCGCCGCCGACAGCGAAGACGAGTGGTTTCTCAGGGCCAAGCCCCTGGCGAAGTCGTAAGTATTCGGATACCACAGTAACTCATAGCATACTTTTGTTGCACTGCTTCTCCTAACGTCGAATATGATCATGCAGTCCGCCCCGAGCCCGTATCGACGTATCCTCGTCGGACGGTTCCTTGGACTCGTCGGATATGGATAGCGATCCACTTCCATCCACCTCCTCTCCTCGCCCTACGGACAATGTCGAGGTATTGTCTCAAGGGGCACCAAACCGGGGGGAGATAGTCCCGGAGGCGCCTCAAGGCGACCTTTCGGACTCCAGGAGTAAAGGGAGCGAGGCTCCCAGGGGCTCCAAGTTCGGCCCTCAGCCGGACACCGCGCCAGAACCTCTAGTGGTTCCGGACTCGGGCAGGTGGCCCTCTTCCAATAGGGGCAAGCCATCCGTGCCGTTGACCTCTGTCTATCCAGAGGCACCGGACGAACTGCTGGGAGCACATCGCGGCGCTTCCATCGACGAAGAGCACCACACTATTATGAGTGCGGTGATCAAGAAGGTTCAGTCCACCAAGAGCGGACTGACTGAAGCCTGTGCCAGCCTTCTAACAGGCTTTGAGGTAAGTATTTAAAATATAGGAAAAATATTACCGCATAGACAGTAGCCCCTGATGCTCTGTTTGGTGTTCACAAAGAAAAGCCGAATAGAGGATCAAATAATATCTACAGGAGTCTAATATAAGTATGTCTATATGCGTATGCAGGCTTCGTTGCTGACCTCGGCCGCACTGACTGCGGAGGTCGCCGTACTGAACTAGAACCTCGAGCTGTCCGAGAAAGAGCTCGGCCTTGCCAAGAGGCAGCTCGAGGAGAACAAAGGTAAGATGTGGTTGCGAAATGACAAGATCATCATCGATGTGCCAGGGGCCACAACCGAAGTGGTGACCCTGAAGCAAGCACTGTCCGAGGCCGAAAACAAAGCGGCCAAGGAGCGCACCGAGCGGGAAAAAAAAGAGGCACGGGTGGGCAAGGTGCAGCAAGAGCTCCAGGCTCTCGTGAAGAAGCACGAGGCTTTGGAGCTTGACTCGAAGACGCGAGAGTCCGAGCTTGCCGCGGCCCTCGAGAGCACAAAGGATGCCAAGGCTGAAGCCCAAAAGGCCCTCCAGGAAATTGAGGCGATGAGGAAGATAGCGGCGGGTAAGGCATTCAATATGCAAAGCAAGCATGTGAAAGTAAATTACTTGTTACTTACCCGAGTCCAGAGCTCTCCAGGAGCATTCGCAGATTTGCCCCGCAGCGTGTCGGATGCCGCGAAATATTACCAGGCCGAGGAGGGAAGCTCGGCGGAGAAGTTGTTCTGGTCTCAGTATACTAGGACCGAACACCCGATGCCTATGAGCGACCAACTGAAGCAACTAGTCAAGCTGTACAAGGCAGCCGAACAGGCCATGAGGGGCCTTATAGTCCGTATGTGTCCTGGCGATTCCCTTCCCAACAGCTACTTCGGCCTGGTGAGGCGGTTTGTAGATGCATGCCCATGGCTGGAGGTCATAAAGCGGTCCGTCTGCATCGAAGGTGCACGCCGGGCCTTTGCCCGTGCGAAGGTGCACTGGGCCAAGATGGACGCTGAGAAGCTGGTGAAGGAGGGGCCGCCGCAGGGCAAGGAGCATCGCCACCCTGAGGTGTATCACGAGGGTGTCCTGAAGGGTGCCCATCTTGTGGCTGACGAGTGTATGAAGGATGTAATTTTTGAATGAACTTGCTCATGTGATCCTGTATTATGAAAACTTGTTCATATGCGCTATGCAACGCTTGTTTGAATTCAAAATATTTCCTTTTGTGCGGCTGTTTGTTAAATCCAAGAGATGGCGAGTCGTCGGCTTCTGCCCCATGCCACGAGTGCTGGGGTGTTCGGGATAAATTTGAGCACTCTTTTTCCCATTGTTGGGTCCTTCAAGGGAGGTGCTCAGCACAACAAACAAGGCAATCAGACTATAATGCTTTATCACTCTCACTTAGCCATAGAAGTCTACAATTTTAAATTTTGGCGAAGCCCCTAGTATTCGGAAGGCCGAATTCGGGGCGCTATACATGCCGTAAGCCGGACAAAGCCGACTCCTCGCTCTAAGCGGCATGAGTCTTTAGGGACTCGAGACCTCTCAAACAGCGACTAGCTCTCGCCTTATCATGACAGACAGTTTTAGCTTTCTCTACTGAGGTGCTTAGCCCAGATGAACCGGGGCACAATCGCAGTAGTTCTCCCAGTGCTACCTTAGCCGGTATAGCGGAACATAAGGTACCAAAACATGGGAGGCGGGCAAACCCAACTATTGACCCAATACATGATTCGGAGCTGATGCATATAATGCTATAAGTTCGGCGTGCCGCACTGTCGAAAGTGTTCGGACTTCTCACGCCGTATTACGGGGTACGCTTAAGCCCCTGGCGTATTGGCCGTACCAGAGTGTACGGTTGCTGAATGTCATGAATGAATATATATATATATATATAGGAAGAATTCGATAATAGTCTAGTGCTATGCATTGTTTATTCAAAAAGGTGCATCGAAGCAGAATGATACATGTAGTGCGATAAGCAAAAAGTAGGACTATTTGACATGTCCCCTCCAAGGGCAAGCTGAGGAATGGTATTTAAAGCATGTATTTCACTCGTTATCAGAGACCACCTGGGAATTCCTTGATGCGACGTAGCTTTCTGCCTCCTTGGTTGTTGTATCGTGTGTCCGGCAATCGTACTGCCGGACGGGGCTTCCAGAGATTAAAGTCCTGAAAGAAAGAAAAATAACAAAGCGGGAAGCCCCTAGTGCGGTTGAGCCGCGTCTTGGGGCATGCTGTAGTCGTGCCCCCCTCCCCAGCTATGCCCATGGTATTTTCAATGCATAATTATGTACGCGTGGCACGGATTTCACCATTTGGCTGGGACTAGGGTGGGGGCCGCATTTCTATGCGAGCTTGGAACATGCCAGGCGATCTTGATGCCGATTACTCTGGGCGCGCTTGAAGGTGTCCGAGTCTTTAACCGGCGAACGGGTGGATTGCCTTAAGAGGCTGCTTTGCGCTTCTGCTGCGAGGGCCGCAGTGTGCTCCTCCATGCGGAGAGAGCGCTCTGTGTTTACACTGACTGTGATGACCCCCCGAGGTCCTGGCATCTTGAGCTTGAGATATGCATAGTGTGATACCGCGTTGAATCTCGCAAATGTGGTTCGCCCGAGCAGTGCATGATAGCCGCTGCGGAACGGGACTATATCGAAGATTAACTCCTCGCTTCGGAAGTTATCCGGGGATCCGAAGACCACTTCCAGTGTGACTGAGCCTGTGCAATGGTCCTCTACACCTGGTATGACGCCTTTGAAGGTCATTTTTGTGGGTTTGATCCTTGAGGGGTCTATACCCATTTTGTGCACTGTGTCCTGATAAAGCAGGTTCAGGCTGCTGCCGCCATCCATAAGGACTCGAGTGAGGTGAAATCCGTCGATGATTGGGTCTAGGACCAGTGCGGCGAATCCTCCATGACGGATACTAGTGGGATGGTCCCTGCGATCGAAGGTGATCGGAAAGGAGGACCATGGGTTGAACTTTGGGGCGACTGGCTCCAACGCATATACATCCCTTAACGCACGCTTCCGCTCCCTCTTGGGGATGTGGGTTGCGTATATCATGTTCACCGTCCGCACTTGTGGGGGGAACCTCTTCTGCCCTCCGGTGTTCGGCTGCCGGGGCTCTTCCTCGTCATCGCTATGTAGCCCCTTATCTTTGTTTTCGACGTTTAACTTGCCGGCCTGCTTGAACACCCAACATTCCCTGTTGGTGTGGTTGGCTGGCTTGTCGGGGGTGCCATGTATTTGGCACGAGCGATCGAGTATATGGTCCAAACTGGACGGGCCCGGAGTACTTCTTTTGAATGGCTTTTTCCGCTGACCAGGTTTAGAGCCTCTGAATCCGGCATTGACTGCCGTATCCTCGGTATTGTCGCTATTGACGCGGCGCTTATGTTTGTTGTGACATGACCTGCCATTGCTATCCTTGGTATCTGAAGTACTATGGTTCTTTGATATGTTATTGCTGCGAGCAAGCCAGCTGTCTTCTCCCACGCAAAAGCGGGTCATGAGTGTCGTGAGGGCTGCCATAGATTTTGGCTTTTCCTGGCCAAGCTGTCGGGCGAGCCACTCGTCGCGGATGTTGTGCTTAAAAGTTGCTGGGGCCTCTACATCCGGACAGTCGACGATTTGATATTTCTTTGCCAGGAACCGTGTCCAGAATTGCCTGGCCGATTCCTTTAGCTGCTGAATTATGTGGCTCAAGTCATCGGCATCTGGTGGTCGCACATAAGTGCCCTGGAAGTTGTCGAGGAATGCGGCTTCCAGATCTTCCCAACAGCCAACGGATTCTGCTGGCATGCTGTTGAGCCAATGCCGAGCTGGTCCTTTGAGCTTGAGTGGGAGGTATTTGATGGCGTGTAGATCGTCACCGCGGGCCATGTGGGTCTGCAAGAGGAAGTCCTCGATCCATACCGCAGGATCTGTTGTGCCGTCGTATGATTCGATATTTACGGGTTTGAAACCCTCTGGGATTTGGTGATCCATTACTTCGTCTGTGAAGCATATGGGGTGTGCGGCGCCTCTGTAGTGGGCTATGTCCCGACGCAGCTCGAATGATTCTTGTCCACTGTGTTTCGCCCGGTCGGATTTACATTTACTGTATCCGGCGTGACGGTTATCATCTCGCGTAGTGGCGCACCCTCGTGATCCATAGATCGATCTTGCGTGTTTTCCTTTGTCCTCCAATACATCTTGCAGGTCTAGCGTGTTTCCCCGTGCCTTGTCATTTTTATTTGAGTAGCGTCGGGGTGCGGGCTGAGTCTTTGGCAGAAATGCCTCTCTGTCGCGGCCACGAGGTGGCCGATCAGCCGCGTCATATGCTGGAGATGTAGGTTTTAATGCTTCCTCCTCCAGTCGGGGTAGCAACCTGCGCTTTGGGTAACTCTTGGAGGGGCGTTCGAGTTCATATTCCTCGGTCGCAAGGACTTCAGTCCATCTGTCAGCTAGCAAATCTTGATCAGCTTGAAGCTGTTGCTGCTTTTTCTTAAGGCTATTTGTCATGGCTATAAGCCGGCACTTGAAGCGCTCTTGCTCAACGGGATCCTCTGGCACGACAAATTCATCATCATCGAGGCTTGCCTCGTCTTCGGAAGGAGGCATGTAATTATCATCCTCCGCCTCTCCATCTGCCGCTCTCTCGGGAGGGCTGGCTTCTCCATCCTCCTGCTCTAAATCTTGCTGGAGGGGATTGTTGTCGTCTTCGGCACTGTCCGGAGTGCTATTATCTCCTGTGCCGGTGTCACCGCTTTTGCTTTGGCGAGACTTAGAGTGGCGCCACTGACGTCGGCGCTTGGGTTGCTTCTTGGAGGGGTCATCCTCCGCTATCTCGTCACCATTGCCTTCTTTGGGTGTGTCCACCATGTATATATCATATGATGAGGTGGTTGTCCAATGCCCTGTGGGCAGTGGTTCCTCTTCATCTCCCGCATCGTCGTCCATACTGTCGATGTCTTCGGAGTTGAAGTCGAGCATGTCGGTCAAATTGTCGACAGTGGCTACTAAGTGGGTGGTGGGTGGGCGGCGAATTTCTTCATCATCCGCATCCCAATCCTGTCGAACATAGTTCGGCCAGGACTCTCCTGGTAGGGAGAGAGACCTTAATGAGTTCAGTATGTCACCGAAGGGCGAGTGCTAAAAGATATCCGCGGAGGTGAACTCCACGATCGGCGCCCAGTTGGATTCGATAGGCACGGGCGCAGGCGGTTCGGAGACCGTGGCCGGGGAGGAATCCGGTAGTTTGGCGTCACGGCTCCCGTGAAGGGTAAGGTCGATACTCGGCTCGATCGCTGCTGAGAGTACGGCCTCCGTGGCGGGGTCTATCCACCTGTCCATGGATGGCGCGATTGGCTCCGAATTGAGGGTCGGAGCGGTTGCCGGTGCGGTCTCCTGAACACTGTCCGATGGTAGAGCTAAATCATGCTCATCGTGACCATGCAGCGCACTCCGCAGGGGCTCGAATCCGTCGAAGATCAAGTCTCCGCGGATATCGGCCGTGTAGTTTAAGCTTCAAAACCTGACCTGGTGGCCAGGGGCGTAACTCTCGATATGCTCCAGATGGCCAAGCGAGTTGGCCCGCAGTGCGAAGCCGCCGAATACAAAGATCTGTCAGGGGAGAAAGGTCTCACCCTGGACTGCATCGCTATCAATGATCGAAGGAGCCATCAAGCCTAACGGTGACGACACAGAGGAACTCTCGATGAAAGCACCAATGTCGGTGTCAAAACCGGCGGATCTCGGGTAGGGGGTCCCGAACAGTGCGTCTGAGGCGGATGGTAACAGGAGGCAGGGGACACGATATTTTACCCATGTTCGGGCCCTCTTGAAGGATGTAAAACCCTACGTCCTGCTTGATTATTATTGATAATATGAGTAGTACAAGAGTTGATCTACCATGAGATCGGAGAGGCTAAACCCTAAAAGCTACCCTATGGTATGATTGTCTGTTGTCCTACGGACTAAAGCCCTCCGGTTTATATAGACACCGGAGGAGGCTAGGTTTACACAAGGTCGGTTACAAAGGAGGAGATATGCATATCTGTATTGCCTAGCTTGCCTTCCACGCCAAGTAGAGTCCCATCCGGACACGGGACGAAGTCTTCAATCTCGTATCTTCATAGTCCAACAGTCCGGCCAAAGGATATAGTCCGGCTGTCCGGAGACCCCCTAATCCAGGACTCCCTCAAACATTGATAGAATTGCTCTTGATGTTGATTCTTTGAAACTTAGATCTATTCCACCTAAGCATGATATCAATGAGTCTCTCAAAGCCATGAGAATTTCCATTGATGAGTGCAAAGAAAGAACCGCTGGGATGCGTGCTAAGAAAGATGCCTTTATAAAAAGCGTGTTCTTCTAGTTCCTATGAAAATAATGATGAAGATCTAAAAGTTATTGATGTGTCCCCTATTAAATCTTTGTTTTGCAATATGAATCTTGATAATGATGGGACTGAATATGATACACCTTTACCTAGAAGGCATTCCAGTAATTCTGAATCTTTTGATCTTGATACTAAAATTGATAAAAGTGGGATTGAAGAAATTAAAACCCTAGATGTTGCTAAACCCACTATTATGGATTTCAAGGAATTTAACTATGAAAATTTCTCTTTTATTGATTGTATTTTCTTGTTGCAATCCGTGCTAAATTCTCCTCACGCTTATAGTCAAAATAAAGCGTTTGCTAAACATATCGTTGATGCCTTGATGCAATCTTATGAAGAAAAACTTGAATTGTAAGTTTCTATCCCTAGAAAACTTTATGATGAGTGGGAACCAACTATTAAAATTAAAATTAAAGAGCATGAATGCTATGCTTTATGTGATTTGGGTGGTAGTGTTTCCACGATTCCAAAGACTTCGTGTGATTTGTTAGGTTTCCGTGATTTTGATGATTGCTCTCTAAACTTGCACCTTGCGGAATCCACTATTAAGAAACCTATGAGAAGAATTAATGATGTTCTTATTGTTGCAAATAGGAATTATGTGCCTGTAGATTTTATTGTTCTTGACATAGATTGCAATCCTTCATGTCCTATTATTCTTGGTAGACCTTTCCTTAGAACGATTGGTGCAATTATTGATATGAAGGAAGGAAATATTAGATTCCAATTTCCATTAAGGAAAGGAATGGAACACTTTCCTAGAAAAAAGATTAAATTACCTTATGAATCTATTATGAGAGCCACTTCTGGATTGTCTACCAAAGATGGCAATACCTAGATCTATTCTTGCTTGTTATGCCTAGCTAGGGGCGTTAAACAATAGCGCTTGTTGGGAGGCAACCCAATTTTATTTTTATTCCTTGCCTTTTGATCTTGTTTAGTAATAAATAAATTATCTAGCCTCTGTTTTGGTTGTGTTTTTTGTGTGTAATTAGTGTTTGTGCCAAGTAGAACCGTTGGGAAGACTTCGGGAAAGTCTTGTTGAACTTGCTGTAAAAAATAGAAACTTTAGCGCTCACGAGAACTACTTCCATCTTTATTTGGAAAGTGATATTTAGTTAATTCTTCTTGCATATGATTAATAGATAAATTAATCACGTCCAGAAATTTATTTTAGAATTGTTTGGGTTCCAGATCTTGCACTAGCTACAGATTACTACAGACTGTTCTGTTTTTGCAGATTCTATTTTTCGTGTGTTGTTTGCTTATTTTGATGAATCTATGGCTAGTAAAATTGTTTATAAACCATAGAGAAGTTGGAATACAGTAGGTATAACACCCATATAAATAAAGAATGAGTTCATTACAGTACCTTGAAGTGGTCTTTTGTTTTCTTTCGCTAACGGAGCTCACGAGTTTTCTACTTTAAGTTTTGTGTTGTGAAGTTTTCAAGTTTTGGGTAAAGATTTGATGGATTATGGAACAAGGAGTGGAAAGATCATAAGCTTGGGGATGCCCATGGCACCCCCAATATAATCTAAGGACATCTAAAAGCCGAAGCTTGGGGATGCCCCGGAAGGCATCCCCTCTTTCGTCTATTTCTATCGGTAACTTTACTTGGAGCTATATTTTTATTTACCACATGATATGTGTTTTGCTTGGAGCGTCTTGTATTATTTGAGTCTTTGCTTATTAGTTTACCACAATCATCCTTGATGTACACACCTTTTGAGAGAGCCATACGTGATTTGGAATTTGTTAGAATACTCTATGTGCTTTGTTTATATCTTTTGAGTTATATAGTTTTGTTGTAGTACTTCACTTATATCTTTTAGATCACGGTGGTGGATTTGTTTTATAGGAATTATTGATCTCTCATGCTTCACTTAGATTATTTTGAGAGTCTTAATAGCATGGTAATTTGCTTAAAATCCCAATATGCTTGGTATGCAAGATTAATAATAAAACTTTCTTATGAGTGTGTTGAATACTAAGAGAAGTTTGATGCTTGATGATTGTTTTGAGATATGGAGGTAATAATATCAAAGTCGTGCTAGTTGAGTAGTTGTGAAATTGAGAAATACTTGTGTTGAAGTTTGCAAGTCCTGTAGCATGCACTTATGGTAGACTTTATGGAACAAATTTGAAATATGAGGTGTTATTTGAATGTCTTCCTTATGAGTGGCGGTCGGGGATGAGCGATGGTCTTTTCCTACCAATCTATCCCCCTAGGAGCATGCGCGTAGTACCGAGGTTTTTGATGCCTTGTAGATTTTTGCAATAAGTATGTGAGTTCTTTATGACTAATGTTGAGTCCATGGATTATACGCACTATCACCCTTCCATCCTTGCTAGCCTCTTCGGTACCGTGCATTGCCCTTTCTCACATTGAGAGTCGGCGCAAACTTCGCCTATGCATCCAAACCCCTTGATATGATACGCTCTTTCACACATAAACCTCCTTATATCTTCCTCAAAACAGCCACCATACATACCTATTATGGCATTTCCATAGCCATTACGAGATATATTGCCATGCAACTTTCCATCATTCCGTTCATCATGACACATTCATCATTGTCATATTGCTTAGCATGGTCATGTAGTTGACATAGTATTTGTGGCAAAGCCACCATTCATAATTCTTTCATACATGTCACTCATGAGTCATTGCATATCTCGGTACACCGCCGGAGGCATTCATATAGAGTCATCTTTGTTCTAGTATCGAGTTGTAATCATTGAGTTGTAAATAAATAGAAGTGTGATGATTATCATTTTCTAGAGCATTGTCCCAAGTGAGGAATAAAAAAAGAAAAGGCCATAAAAAAGAGATGGCCCAAAAAAAAGAGAGAGAGAAAGACAGAAGGGACAATGTTACTATCCTTTGCCACACTTGTGCTTCAAAGTAGCATCATGATCTTCATAGTAGAGAGTCTCTCATGTTATCACTTTCATATACTAGTGGGAATTTTTCATTATAGAACTTGTCTTGTATATTCCAATAATGGGCCTCCTCAAGTGCCCTACGTCTTCATGAGCAAGCAAGTTGGATGCACACCCACTAGTTTCTTTTGTTGATCTTTCATACATTTATAGCTCTAGTGCATCCGTTGCATGGCAATCCCTACTCCTTGCATTAACATCAATCGGTGGGCATCTCCATAGCCCATTGGTTAGCCTCGTTGATGTGAGACTTCCTCCTTTTTTGTCTTCTCCACATAACCCCCCTCATTATATTCTATTCCACCTATAGTGCTATGTGCATGGCTCACACTCATATATTGCGTGAAAGTTTATAGGTTTGAGATTACTAAAGTATGAAACAATTGCTTGGCTTGTCATCGGGGTTGTGCATGATGATAGCATTCTTGTGTGAAGAAAATGAAACATGACTAAACCATATGATTTTGTAGGGATGAACTTTCTTTGGCCATGTTATTTTGAGAAGACATAATTGCTTAGTTAGTATGCTTGAAGTATTATCATTTTTGTGTCAATATGAACTTTTGTCTTGAATCTTTCGGATCTGAATATTCATACCAGAATTAATAATAATTACATTAAAATTATGCCAAGTAGCACTCCGCATCTATAATGGAATTAAGCTTGGGAATGCTTGATACGTCTCCAACGTATCTATAATTTTTGATTGCTACATGCTATATTATCTACTGTTTTGGACATTATTGGGCTTTATTATCCACTTTTATATTATTTTGGGACTAACCTATTAACCGGAGGCCCAGCCTAGAATTGTTGTTTTTTGCCTGTTTTAGGGTTTCGAAGAAAAGGAATATCAAACGGAGTCCAAACGGAATGAAACCTTCGGGAACGTGATTTTCTCATCGAATACAACTTAGGAGACTTGGACCCTACGCCAAGGCACGTAACAGGAGGCCACGAGGTAGGGGGGCACACCCTACCCTACCAGGCGCGCCCCCACCCTCGTGGGAACCATGTTGCTCCACCGACGTACTTCTTCCTCCTATATATATCCACGTACCGCCAAACGATCAGAACAGGAGCCTAAACCCTAATTCCACCGCCGCCACTTTCTGTATCCATGAGATCCCATCTTGGGGCCTGTTCCGGAGCTCCGCCGAATGGGGCATCGATCACGGAGGGCTTCTACATCAACACCATAGCCCCTTCGATGAAGTGTGAGTAGTTTATCTCGGACCTACGGGTCCATAGTTAGTAGCTAGATGGCTTCTTCTCTCTTTTTGGATCGCAATACAATGTCCCCCCTCTCTTGTGGAGATCTATTTGATGTAATCTTCCTTTTGCGGTGTGTTTGTTGAGACCGATGAATTGTGGGTTTATGATCAAGTCTATCTATGAACAATATTTGAATCTTCTCCGAATTCTTTTATGTATGATTGGTTATCTTTGCACATTTATTCGAATTATCAGTTTGGTTTGGCCTACTAGATTGATCTTTCTTGCAATGGGAGAAGTGCTTAGCTTTGGGTTCAATCTTGCGGTTTCCTTTCTCGGTGACAGTAAGGACATCAAGGCACGTATTGTATTGTTGCCATCGAGGATAACAAGATGGGGTTTTCTTCATATTGCATGAGTCTATCCCTCTACATCATGTCATCTTTCTTAAGGCGTTACTCTGTTTTTAACTTAATACTCTAGATGCATGCTGGATAGCGGTCGATGAGTGGAGTAATAGTAGTAGATGCAGGCAGGAGTCGGTCTACTTGTCTCGAACGTGATGCCTATATACATGATCATGCCTAGATATTCTCATAATTATGCTCAATTCTGTCAATTGCTCAACAGTAATTTGTTCACCCACCGTAGAATACTTATGCTCTCGAGAGAAGCCACTAGTGAAACCTATGGCCCCCGGGTCTTTCTTTATCATATTGTTCTCCTACTACTTTGCTATTTACTTTGTCTTTATTTTACTTTGCATCTTTATCATAAAAATACCAAAAATATTATCTTTATCATATCTATCAGATCTCACTCTCGTAAGTGGCCTCATAGGGATTGACAACCCCTATTTGTGTTGGTTGCGAGGATTTATTTGTTTTGTGTATGTACGAGGGACTTGCGCGTAGCCTCCTACTGGATTGATACCTTGATTCTCAAAAACTAGGGGAAATACTTACGCTACTTTGCTGCATCATCCCTTCCTCTTCGGGGAAAACCAACACAGTGCTAAAAGAGGTAGCACGCGCCCCCACCCTCATGGGCCCCTTGTAGCTCCACGGATGTAGTAATTTCGCCTATATATACTCTTATACCCTAAAGACATCCATAAAAGCCACAAAACCACTTTTACACCGCTGCAACCTTCTGTACCCGTGAGATCCCTTCTGGGGCCTTTTCCGGTGATCTTCCGAAGGGGGAATCGATCACGGAGGGTTTCTATATCAACACCATAGCCTCTCCGATGATGTGTGAGTAGTTTACCACAGACCTTCGGGTCCATAGTTATTAGCTAGATGGCTTCTTCTCTCTCTTTGGTTCTCAATACAAAGGTCTCCTCGATGTTCTTGGAGATCTATTCGATGTAATATTCTTTTGCGGTGTGTTTGCCGAGATCCGATGAATTGTGGATTTATGATCAAGTTTATTTATGAATAATATTTGGTTCTTCTCTGAATTCTTATATGCATGATTTGATATCTTTGCAAGTCTCTTCGAATTATCGGTTTTGTTTGGCCTACTAGATTGATCTTTCTTGCAATGGGAGAAGTGCTTAGCTTTGGGTTCAATCTTGCGGCGTCCTTTCCCAGTGACAGTAGGGGCAGCAAGGCACGTATTGTATTGTTGCCATCGAGGATAAAAAGATGGGGTTTATATCATATTGCTTGAGTTTATCCCTCTACATCATGTCATCTTACCTTATGAACTTAATACTCTAGATGCATGCTGGATAGTGGTCGATGTGTGGAGTAATAGTAGTAGATGCAGAATCATTTCGGTCTACTTAACACGGACGTGATGCCTATATTTCATAATCATTGCCTCGATATTCTCATAACTATGCGCTTTTCTATCAATTGCTCGGCAGTAATTTGTTCACCCACCGTAATACATGCTATCATGAGAGAATCCACTAGTGAAACCTATGGCCCCCGGGTCTATTTTATATCATATAAGTTTCCGATCTACAATTCTAGTTTACTATTGACTTTATTTTGCAATCTTTACTTTTCAATTTATACAACAAAAATACCAAAAATATTTATATCATTATCTTTATCGGATCTCACTTTTGCAAGTGGCCATGAAGGGATTGACAACCCCTTTATCACGTTGGTTGCAAGGTTCTTGATTGTTTGTGCATGTATTAGGCGACTTGCGTGTAGTCTCCTACTGGATTGATACCTTGGTTCTCAAAAACTGAGGGAAATACTTATGCTACTTTGCTGCATCACCCTTTCCTCTTCAAGGTAAAACCAACGCATCCTCAAGAGGTAGCAAGAAGGATTTCTGGCGCCGTTATCGGGGAGATCTCCGCTCAAGTCAAGACATACCAAGTACCCATCATAAAATCTTCTCCCTCGCATTACATTATTTGCCATTCGTCTCTTGTTTTCCTCTCCCCCACTTCACCTTTGCCGTTTTATTAGCCCCTTGTTCCATTCATCCTTCTGTTTGCTCGTATTACCATGTGCCTTCTTTTTCTTGCATCTTCGCTTGCTAAGAGTTTATGGATCCTCATCCCCTTGCTAATCATTTTAAGAGATCCAATCATGATGAACCAATCGCTACTGAGTTGAGTGCACTAGATTATCTTTATGAGGTTTTTCTTGAAATTCGTGAATCTAAAAAGTGTGATGAATAACTTTATGAAGCGATTCACGGTTGATCTTTGAATAAAAAGCATGATTGCAATGATTTTATTATAAATTATATAGATGTAAATTGTGCTAATAATATGCAAAACCCTAAGCTTGGGGATGCTAGTTTTGCTATGTCCTCTACTTGTTGCAATGATCATGATTGTGGTGACTCTTCTTATGATCTTGAAATTTTATTTAGGCCCCATGATGAATATGAGATTGATAATAGTGTGTGCAATATTATTAAAAGTGGCTTTGGAAGAGTGTCAACTATAGATCCCACATATTTGGATAATGTTCAATCTTATGAAATTTTTGAGAAAAGTGGGTTTTGAGAGGTCATGACTTTAGTTAATGTTAATCCAACTATTTTGGAAGAGTGTCAACTTCGCATGCATGTGGATCGTGTTGAAGATATTTTATGTGATAGCTATTTTGTTGAATTTGCTTATGATCCCACATGTAATTATTATGAGAGAGGAAAATATGGTTGTAGAAATTTTCATGTTACAAAATTACCTCTCGTTATGTTGAGATTGCTATTGTTTCTTTCCACTTTCTTGCATATGCTAGTTTTTGCTTGCTATGATAATTTGTTTGCCTATAAGATGCCTATGCATAGGAAGTATGTTAGACTTATATGTGTTTGTCACGTGTTTCATGATGCTTTCTTTGTGTTTCAATTCTTGTCTTTCATGTGAGCATCATTAAAATTATAGATGCCTAGCTAGGGCGTTAAACGATTGCGCTTGTTGGGAGGTAACCCAATTTTATTTTTGTTCCTGTTTAGTAATAAATAAATCATCTATCCTCTGTTATGATTGTATTTTTTATGTTTTAATTAGTGTTTGTGCCAAGTAAAGCCTTTAGGATCTTCTTGGGTGAATGTTGTTTGATCTTGCTGAAAAAAAACAAAAAGTATGCTCTCACTAGAATAATTTTAATTTTTTACCAGAGAGCGATAAAATACCAATTCCAACTGCAGTACATCAATATACAAATTATTTAGGTCTTTCTAATTTTCAGAATTTGTGGAGTTACAAAAGTATTGGAAACCTCCAGATTGCTACAGACTGTTCTGTTCTTGGCAGATTCTGTTTTTCGTGTGTTGTTTGCTTATTTTGATGAATCTATGGCTAGTGTCAGGGGTATGGACCATAGAGAAGTTGGAATATAGTGGGTTTAAGACCAATATAAATAAATAATGATTTCATTACAGTACATTAAAGTGGTGGTTTGTTTTCTTATACTAACGGAGCTCATGAGATTTTTGGTTGAGTTTTGTGTTGTGAAGTTTTCTAGTTTTTGAGTAAAGATTTGATGGATTTTGGAACAAGGAGTGGCAAGAGCCTAAGCTTGGGGATTCACAAGGCACCCCAAGGTAAAATTCAAGGACAACCAAAAGCCTAAGCTTGGGGATGCCCCGGAAGGCATCCCCTCTTTCATCTTCATCTATCGGTAACTTTACTTGAGGCTATATTTTTATTCACCACATGATATGTGTTTTGCTTGGAGCGTCTTGTATGATTTGAGTCTTTGCTTTTTAGTTTACCACAATCATCCTTGATGTACACACCTTTTGGGAGAGACACCCATGAATCGGAATTTATTAGAATACTCTATGTGCTTCACTTATATATTTTGAGCTAGATAATTTTGCTCTAGTGCTTCACTTATATCTTTCTAGAGCACGGTGGTGGTATTATTTTATAGAAATTATTGATCTCTCATGCTTCACTTATATTATTTTGAGAGTATTTTAGAACATCATGGTAATTTTCTTTGGTTATGAAATTATTCCTAATATGATAGGCATCCAAGATGGGTATAATAAAAACTTTCATATAGAGTGCATTGAATACTATGAGAAGTTTGATACTTGATGATTGTTTTGATATATGAAGATGGTGATATTAGAGTCATGCTAGTTGAGTATTTGTGAATTTGAGAAATACTTGTATTAAGGTTTGCAAGTCCCATAGCACACGTATGGTAACCATTGTGTAACAAATTTGAAGCATGAGGTGTTTCTTTGATTGTCCTCCTTATGAGTGGCGGTTGGGGACGACGATGGTCTTTTCCTACCAATCTATCCCCCTAGGAGCATGCGCGTAGTGCTTGGTTTTGATGACTTGTAGATTTTTGCAATAAGTATGTGAGTTCTTTATGACTAATGTTGAGTCCATGGATTATACGCACTATCACCCTTCCATCATTGCTAGCCTCTTCGGTACTGTGCATTGCCCTTTCTCACCTCGAGAGTTGGTGCAAACTTCGCCGGTGCATCCAAATCCCATGATATGATACGCTCTATCACACATAAGCCTCCTTATATCTTCCTCAAAACAACCACCATACCTACCTATTATGGCATCTCCACAGCCATTCCAAGATATATTGCCATGCAACTTTCCACAGTTCTGTTTATTATGACATGCTTCATCATTGTCATATTGCCTTGCATGATCATGTAGTTGACATCGTATTTGTGTCAAAGCCACCGCTCACAAATTTTTATACATGTCACTCTTGAATCATTGCACATCCAGGTACACCACCGGAGGCATTCATATAGAGTCATATTTTGTTCTAGTATTGAGTTGTAATTTTTGAGTTGTAAATAAATAGAAGTGTGACGATCATCATTATTAGAGAATTATCCCGTGTGAGGGAAAAAAGAAGAGAAAGGCCAAAAAAAGAAGAGAAAGGACAAAAAAAGAAGAGAAGGCCCAAAATAAATGAGAGAAAAAGGGAGAAGGGACAATGTTACTATCCTTTTTCCACACTTGTGCTTCAAAGAAGCACCATGATCTTTATGATAGAGAGCCGCTTATTTAGTCACTTTCGTATACTAGTGGGAATTTTCATTATAGAACATGGCTTGTATATTCCAACAATGGGCTTCCTCAAAATGCCCTAGGTCTTCGTGAGCAAGCAAGTTAGATGCACACCCACTTAGTTTCTTTTGTTGAGCTTTCATACATTTATAGCTCTAGTGCATCCGTTGCATGGCAATCCCTACTCCTCGCATTGACATCAATTGATGGGCATCTCCATAGTCCGTTGATTAGCCGCGTCGATGTGAGACTTTCTCCCTTTTTTGTCTTCTGCACCGAACCTCCATCATCATATTCTGTTCCACCTATAGTGCTATGTCCATGGCTTGCGCTCATGCATTGCGTGAAAGTTGAAAAAGTTTGAGAATACTAAAGTATGAAACAATTGCTTGGCTTGTCATCGGGGTTGTGCATGATGGGAGCATTTTCTGTGACGAAAATGAAGCATGGCTAAACTATATGATTTTGTAGGGATGAGCTTTCTTTGGCTATGTTATTTTGAGAAGACATAATTGCTTGGTTAGTATGCTTGAAGTATTATTATTTTTATGTCTATATTAAACTTTTGTCTTGAATCTTTCGGATCTGAATATTCATACCACAATAAAGAAAATTACATTGAAAATCATGTTAGGAAGCATTCCACATCAAAAATTCTGTTTTTATCATTTACCTACTCGAGGATGAGTAGGAATTAAGCTTGGGGATGCTGATACGTCTCCAATGTACCTATAATTTTTTATTGTTCCATGCTATTATATTATCTGTTTTGGATGTTTAATGGCCTTTAATATGCTCTTTTATATTATTTTGGGACTAACCTATTAACTGGAGGCCCAGTGCCAGTTTCTGTTTTTTTTGCCTATTTTAGTGTTTCGCGGAAAAGGAATATCAAACCGAATCCAAACGGAACAAAACCTTCGCGAGGATCTTTCTTGGAACAAGCGCAATCCAGGAGACTTGGAGTGGAAGTCAGGGGGTAGGCACGCCCCACCCTCGTGGGCCCCTCGTAGCTCCACCGACGTACTTCTTTCGTCTATATATACTCTTATACCCTAAAAACATCCAGGAGAGCCACGAAACCACTTTTCCACCGCCGCAACCTTATGTACACGTGAGATCCTATGACAGCCTGATTTTCGGCCCTTTCTTTTTCTTTTGTTTTTCTGAGGTTTTTGCTTGAGTTTTCTTTTTCTGTGGCTTTGTGGTCTGGAAAGTAAAGAAGATGCCCTCTTCTTTGCTTCTAGAGTGGCTTATCATTACCAAATCCTTCCGTAGACCCTATCATTTTCATCCTAGCCCAAATCCCAATATTCTTTTTATTGGGAATATTCCTTTTCTATTAAAGGAATAACTCAAATTGCCCTAGGTTGTGAAGCAACCTATATTTTTATCGCTCCTAAAATTCCCAAATAATTCTCATAAATTGTTTGGGTCTTATCTTCATCAAATATGTCAAAATATTTCATTTGCCATGTTCCCCATCATGCTCAAATAATTCATTTTCTATTCTGCCCAAAATGGCAGAATGTGAAGCAAGTGCCATTTATCTTTTCCCAATTGAACTCAAACTCTTTGGGCACCTTTTCCTGTCCATATCATTGCCACATGCCAAAGTGCAACCTCATTTGCCTATGAATTCTTTAATTATGATTTTCCAAAGTTCATGTCTGAGGGAAGTGGTTGTGAAGGAAGTACAAGCTAGGCATATCCAAATGAGTTTCAATTTTGCATGGCCCTTCAAATAACCAAATCATCACTCTCCACTGAAGTAGAGCTCATGTCATGCCTCCATGTGAGCTCACCATAAATTCTTTGATTCTATTCAAAATTTCAGTTTGTGAAGCAAGTATATTGTATCTTGCTCCCTTATGGCTGTCAATTTTTCTAGGCCTTCTGTTATCCATATAACCTACCTCCACCCATTTTGGGAATGTTTCATGAAGCCATTTGTCTTCTAGAATTTTTGAAAGTTTTTGGTCAGTGGAAATGTTTGTGAAGGAAGTACCTTTTTGGTTTATCCAATTGGTATGAAACCTTTTGCAGCATGTTCATATGGCCAAATAAGCCTGCCTTGCCAAAGTTCCGCTCAAGTGGCTTCTCCATTTGAGAGCAACATCATGATCTTCATTCTGGACCACATTACTTAGTTGTATAGCAACTATATTAATTAATGGTCCAACTCTTCTCAAAATTACCAGGATGTAAGTCCTTCTCTACCTCAATCTACTAGACAACTCCATTAACCTCAATCAAGTCTCTGTTGAGCAGCAGTACACGATCAAGTTTACTGCAGTAAACTCCGGGTGTTAACTGCCTTTTAACCGTGTCACTTTTAACCAATCTACCACCTCAGATGCAACCTCCCCAGGAAGGACTCCACCCCGGACATCGTTTGGCTTAGCTCGTGGCACTGTGTGCACCAGTGCACACGGTGACCACCGTTTTGGCGTGCAATGGCCGCGCCCAGAATGGCTTCTTGCTCAGGCCCCTTCTCTGCTCGGCGTCTCAGCAAGCACGGGCATGTCCAGCAGCTAGCCCATGTTGTCACCGTTCTCCTGGAGCCCTTCCCCCCTCCGTCAGCTCTCGTCACCGCGCGCCCATGGACGCACTGTGGCTGAACAAGGCTTTAATGGCATTCGGTCGCTTCTCCTCTGCGCCCTCGACCCCTCTTGCCCTGTGCACCTTCTGTAGCTCGTCCTCTTCCCCTTTGTCGCGATCCCGCGCCTCCCCATGATCGCTGTGCCTCGCCTCGCCAGAGCTTTGGCCGAGCTCGAGCGGCGGCACTCGGCCAAGGCCTCCCTCGTCTGGCTACATATAGCCCTCCCCCGAAGCGTTCGAGCACACCAGCGGCCTCTGCACACTCCACTAGCCCTCCCCAGCCCCTCGCCCGAGCCGGAGAAGCTCTCTTCGCTGCCCATCGCCACGATGGCCGCCGCGGCCTGCCTCCTAAATTGGATCAAGCCAAGCCCTTCCTCTCCTCTACTCCACCACCAGGCGACTCCCCTTTGCTCCGCGAGCCTCCCCATCTCCCCCGTACGTCGTCGGATCCACCAGAGCCTTGTGCCTATCTCCTCCATCACCGTAAGCGCCTCTCTGTTCCCTTCGCGGCGCCATCCCTTCTGCTCATCTTTGGCGTCTCCTTCCCATCTGAATGGATGCGGCGCTCGTCCCCGAAGCCATCGGTGCCCGCGCCTTGGCCTGAGGTGGCCTGGGCCGGCCAGGCCATCGCTGGCATCGCGACCACGCTCCTGCCTCCTCTATCTCGCTCGGGGCCGAGCGAGCGAGGAAGAAGACGACCACGCCCTGTCCCCCCTCCTGCCCGCGGGCCCCGCTAGTTAGTCGATGAGGCGTTAACTCGGACCGGGTGATGGGGATAAGTGGCGGGCCAGCCACTTAAGTGGAGGCGTACTCGGTCGAGTACGTTTTCACCTTCAGGAAAGCGTATTTTCCCTCTGTTTCGGCCAGAGGACTTGTTTGTGATGATATTTTTGCAGAAAAGCCCCTGAACTTCAACCCTTCATATCTTTTTAACCACAACTCCAAATGAGGTGATTCCAAAGCCCATTTCTTTGTCTCGTCGAACCCGTTATGTTGGTTTCATTTTCACTTTGGTTTAACACTGTGTAAATGACACTTTTTTCCCTTGCACGTAAACAACCCCTCTGAGAGAGAACTGTTTCCAGCAAATCTTTCCGCGGCTTCACCGCACTTGTTCCCGGTGCCTTCTTCACCCCAGGCAAGCCACAATACCCACTTGCATGATAGTTATGCAGTAGCCATGGTTTTCAACTTGAATGTTTATTAAATGATTGCTTGTTTAAAATATGGTTATTGTTGTTTCGGAAATGCTTCTTGATTGTGCTTACTTGTTTGCTATGTTGTTATGCACCTGGTTATCATGCCCTGATAGTTGCTAGTATTACTTTCATATTGACATGCTTGATAGTAGTACATGTTGGGTTGGTCATGCTCTTCGGTGCATGACTAATGTCGGTTACCGAGTACTGTTAATAGGCATTGTTCCGTTGCTGTTAGTTGGTTAAGTGTTACTCGGTGATGTTATTGATAAGTTCTTGCGGGTTATTTATGGTTGATACTAATGGTCATGTTATGTTATACAATGAGTAGTGTTGCACTTGTAAGATTTATGCTCGTCATCATGCCATGTTTAGTTGGAGATTATTTCATAGTTGATGTGGTGGATAGTTATGTTGCATCCCGTACTTATGTTGATATCGTGCTCATGCTTTGTAAATGCATCATGTTATTTTATCATGGCTCAGCATATTGCATTCAAGTTTAACCGGATTAAATTGAACTTGAACAACTGTTGGCTGAGTCATGGTGGCACCATATCGAAACTGACCAGTGCAACCACACTTACCATATGGGTAAGGTCCTAACTGGGTCTATTGTCGTGCGTCTCGCCGGTGCCTCCCACGAGGGAAGGTTATGGGCATGCTTACCCTGATCAGGTAGGCGGATATAACCTTGTGTGCCCATCGTTTTTAGTTTTATGGATCCGGTCCACGTGAGGGAGTTTCGACCACGACGGTGGTTGGGGTGTCTTTCATAGACACGGGGCCACCAGGACTAGCCTAGTTGGGAGTGGGTCGGAGTGGCCGGGAGAGTGTCACGGCAGTAGATCGGTTTTGTCGGAATGCCGTTGGTCCACCCGAATGGGAGTGCGAGGCCATGGGTTCTGTGGTGTGGGTACAGTGTGCTACCTCTACAGAGTGTATACTAAATCTATCGATAGCCGCGCCCGTGGATAAGGGCCCAGTTCGTGTTGGTCCCACTGTGAGTCAACAGTATTAATAATAACTTGATTAATGACAACCCCGGTTCGGTGATGAAATAAGTTGGTGGTGATCGCCGTAAGGATCACGAGTTACTTTGGTGATGATCGCCATAAGGATCACGAGTTACTTTGGTAGTGATCACCATAAGGATCATGAGTTACTTTGGTGATGATCGCCATAAGGATCATGAGTTACTTTGGTTGTGATCGCCGGAATGATCACCATGGTATCGAGGATACCGAGTTGTTGGATATTCGTGATGTTGTGCGAGAATCATGGGTAAAGATCAAGCTCCTTGTGGTCATTTAATGATTACTACGGTATTGTTTATACCAAGCTTGATTTGATCTTGAGATGATCGTGTGATGTCCGAGGTGGGTAAGTGTTGCGTGTGATGGTTACGAGATAACCCGAGCAGAATAATTGGTGCATATAGTGTCGTCATGTTGCATGCTAGTATCGTCAAATTTATATGTTCATGTCATGCTTATATTGTTCTAGCTGTATCATGTTCATGTTGCCTTTGGATTCTTAGTGGCTATTATGATTATTTCCATGATGGTATCTGGTATTATTTTGGAGTATTACTCTGGATATCATGTTGCTCATGTCATGTTGTTATAACGATCTCATGTTAATTCTTGCTTAACCGGTAATTGCCATGCTGTTGTTTGTCTTGAATGCTTCTGGTTAATTGTGAGCTTGCAAGTACATTTAATGTACTAACCTGGCGTGTCATGCCAGCTTGCAGGTCATGCCTGGATTGCTTGCCTATTTCATGTTGTTCCTGTGTTCGCGAGCTAGGATAAGTGTTCCAGCCAGAGTCCCTGCGGATTGGAGTTCACCACCATCGTCGTTGTTCCGCTGCCAATAGTTTTTTTTCCGCTGCTTCAAGTTGTTCTGCTACTGGCATAGAGCAACTGAGGATGGTATAGTGTCGCTGTGCCGATGTTATTCATTGTAATATCGGAGACCTTGTAATCATAGTCGTGTAATAATAGAAAGTTGGTTTGTTCTATGCTAAGCAGTGTCGTATTCCAGAAGACTTCTCCTCGATCTTCTGGCTGGAATACGGGGCGTTCCGGTTTTCTCTGAGCCGGGGTGCCACAGCGCTTGGTATCAGAGCAGGTCTGGTTGTAGGATGCCCTAGCCCACGCGAACGTTAGAAAGCGGTAGTATAGACCCCAGTTGGTTTTGTTGCACTTGATTGTTGCATTTGTTTGACGCATAGCATGCATATAGACTGTTATTTTGTCACTAACGGTTAATCTTGTGAGTGTAGGTGGCATCGTTTTCGGTCCACTGCCTACACCATCTTTTGTAGCATGCCTGCTCCTCGGTGTGATGCGACAACATCATCATCCATTGCCCTCCATCTCGTTCCCATAGCAACCCTTATTGATCTTGGTTATCAAAAAAAGGGCAATACCAATAAATCCAGTCTTCCAATGTTATCTTGCCATGTCATTTCATTCTTTGGACGGGTACGATTCCCTTCGTACGCTTGATGAAGAGGTGGTCATGACTTTTGTGTCTCACTACTTGATCGTCAAGTCCGTTCTCACCTGTGTATCCATCCAGATCCAGCCGCTGTTCAGCCAGTGCTTGGTGTAGATTCGATTACGCCAACTCCTTCCACACATGGATATAATTTTCGTGCACACCGCCACAGCATATTAGACCGTAATACCAGAGTTTCTGCGAGATTTGTGTGCTTAGGTGTGCATGCATATTATTGTGTGAGTAGCAGTAATATGTGATGATTGTTTGATTAATTATGTTAGTAGTATGCTTGTGTACTTTTGTTTTAGTCGTTTCTTTTGTTTCTTTCTTTGGGCCTTCGGTGTTACAAATTCTTCCCCTATTAAAGTTGCTCGTCAGCCGACATCGGACCCGAAGAGTCAGCAAGAAATGCATATATTTGGAAACTCAGCTAAACAGAATGGAATTGTCAGCAGACTGCAGTGAAATTGGAAATAGCTCATCTGAATACAAAAGAAATCCTGGATGGAATGTCAGTATAAAGTTTGCATTAACATGCACTCCTCACCACAATATGGATTCTCAGCCGACTACATTCAGATTGGGGAATATCTGATCATGTTACTGAGTGTCAAGTCTCCCTCAGTGTGCACTCCTCATAGCAGAAATGATCAAATCAGCAAGAAGATAAATTGTGTGCAAGGTCGATAGAATATTATCAAAGGTATGGCTCAGATACAAGTTTGATTTTTCGTTGAGGATGATTTTGGAACTACATGTAACTAGAAGCAAGCAAAAATATGACATGTACTCAGAAAGGAGGATTGTCCTGCAAAACCCCATTTCATACAAGAAATCAATAAAAAAATTGTAAGATGGTTATATACGTGAAAATCGGTCTGCATGTCACAATAAGAAGCTTCTAGTGTAAGCAACCCAATTTTCCCTCGCAAGATACCTGAAAAGCTTCCAAGGCAAGATTCATCTATCTTCCTCAGTATGATACATGGATGATTTCCCGCACAAGGTACTCTGTCTTCTTTAGTAGGCAACCAGAAAAGCTTCCGGCATAAGATACTGAGTCTTTCCCCAGCAAAGTCTTTAAGGGGGTAAGCTTCTGAAGCACGATACCCAGTCTTCCTCAGCAAGCTGTTTGATGGAAGTTTCGAGCACAAATCAACTAATCTTCCTCAGTAAGACATTGGTACAAGGTAGTACGCTATAAATTGACAACATATGGCAGTAAATCCCAAGAATCAGTCAGAATACATGCCTGTCTCGGAAATCAGATTCCCATATATATGTGGTGGGCATACCACCAAGATTTTACAAGTCACGCGGATGAGGATCTGACGACCACATGAGGATGGTTAAGAGAAGAAAGCGAGTATACACCGCAGTGTGATAAAGGATTATGAGGATTAACGACACCAATGAGCTCAATGCAAGTACCTGTGAACCTAGAAAATGATCCTGATGAGCCCTTGTCCCCTTTTTCTCCTAGGACGGCACCGCACCTGTGATCTAAGATGTTTTTAGCTATCCGGGGTGAATGTCGATTTTTATTTCTCTCTTCAATGACTGTCACGAGTTCTGAGCTGCTTTTCGGCCATCTCGTACAACTGTTGAGTTTCTTTTTGTGACAGTAGCCCTATAGCTGCTTTTTGGCTATTTTAGGGAGCTGCCACCTTCTTCTTATCAACCCGGTCTCATGTTCTGAGGTGCTTTTCGGCCGTCCCGAGCCGTGGTTGAGTTATTTCAGTAATGTCCCAGATCTGAGTTGTAAAGACCGTTCTGGTGGCTACTGATTTATTTGCCGATTTCTTGCAAAGGTTCGGATGATCATTTTCCTGCGGTCAGAACTTGAGGGGTGTTGAACTGGCCATTTAATGGGGTACCCTGTCAGAAAAATGAGGATATGCTACGATTGCCGAAAAATTGTACCGACCGTACCTATGGTGATACAAGGAAGCAATATGACCTAGCTCTTTCAACCAAGGATCCACACCAAGAAAACAATAATGAAGGAGCAAGACCAGTAATGTGGGTATGAAAATTGTTGTAAGACCCGCGTGGTGCAGAACCACCGCCAGTCAAGTCTGCAGATATTTTCCTACAGGTCAAACTCTTATGTTAGCCACGACAGGCAACAATCAAATATTTGGTATGGATCCGATACCCAAGACAGTGGAACCAGTTAATATGATTCAGAAACCTCCGTGATAAGCTAGAAGCTATCGGGAAGCGGTTATGACCCAACTCACTGTTTGGAACCCGAAGGACCTGCATTTAGTGGAGAAACCCAATGCAAGGAGTTATAGCTTGGGTGTCCACTAGGAAAATCTGATCACCACTTCATGAAAGATTGTAAGTGTCGGATGAGACACCCAGCGGAAATCACTCTCGGATTTGTGAGCCGACATATATTTCAGTCGTGAGAATCCATCACAGTCAGTTAAGTCAGCAGATCTAAAAAAGAAACTAGAGTCTGTATAAGCATGAACAAGCAAGGTATGATCTGTCAGAATATGGATATATTAAAGAAAACCACCCCAGGGCCAGTCAGATAAAAATTTAGTGGGAACAAAAATAAGAAAAAGGATACCCGAGTTGGAAACGGTTTCCTTAAGTCAATTTCTTCATACTTGTTCCCTGAGCAACCAAATCTCGAGGACGAGATTTCTTTAAGGGGGTAAGGTTTGTGACAGCCTCATTTTCGGCCCTTTCTTTTTCTTTTATTTTTTTGAGGTTTTTGCTTGAGTTTTCTTTTTCCGTGGCTTTGTGGTCTGGAAAGTGAAGAAGATGCCCTCTTCTTTGCTTCCAGAGTGGCTTATCATTCCCAAATCCTTCCCTAGACCCTGTCATTTTCATCCTAGCCCAAATCCCAATATTCTTTTTATTGGGAATATTCCTTTTCTATTAAAGGAATAACTCAAATTGCCCTAGGTTGTGAAGCATCCTATATTTCTATCACTCCTAAAATTCCCAAAAACTTCTCATAAATTGTTTGGGTCCTATCTTCATCAAATATGGCAAAATATTTCATTTGCCATGTTCCCCATCATGCTAAAATAATTCATTTTCTATTCTGCCCAAAATGGCAGAATGTGAAGCAAGTGCCATTTATCTTTTCCCAATTGACCTCAAACTCCTTGGGCACCTTTTCCTGTCCATATCATTGCCACATGCCAAAGTGCAACCTCATTTGCCTAGTAATTATTTAATTATGATTTTCCAAAGTTCATGTCTGAGGGAAGTGGTTGTGAAGGAAGTACAAGCTAGGCATATCGAAATGAGTTGCAATTTTGCATGGCCCTTCATATAACCAAATCATCACTCTCCACTATAGTAGAGCTCATGTCATGCCTCCATGTGAGCTCACCATCAATTCTTTGATTCTGTTTAAAATTTCAGTTTGTGAAGCAAGTATATTGTATCTTGCTCCATTATGGCTGCCAATTTTCTAGGCCTTCTGTTATCCATATAACCTACCTCCACCCATTTTGGGCATGTTTCCTCAAGCCATTTGTCCTCTAGAATTTTTGCAAGTTTCTGGTCAGTGGAAATGTTTGTGAGGTACCATTTTGGTTTATCCAATTGGTATGAAACCTTTTGCGGCATCTTCATATGGCCAAATAAGCCTGCCTTGCCAAAGTTCAGCTCAAGTGGCTTCTCCATTTGAGAGCATTATCATGATCTTCATTCTGGACCAGATTACTTAGTTGTGAAGCAACTATATTAATTAGTGGTCCAATTCTTCTCAAAATTACCAGGATGTAAGTCCTTATTTACCTCAATCTACCAGACAACTCCATTGACCTCAATGAAGTCTTTGTTGAGCAGCAGTACACGATCAAGTTTACTGTAGTAAACTCCAGGTGTTAACTGCCTTTTAACCGTGTCACTTTTAACCAATCTACCACCACAGATGCAACCTCCCCAGGAAGGACCCCACCCCAGACATCGTTTGGCTTAGCTCGTGGCACTGTGTGCACCAGTGCATGCGGTGACCATGGTTTTGGCGTGCAATGGCCGTGCCCAGAATGGCTTCTTGCTCAGGCCCCTTCTCTGCTCGGCGTCTCAACGAGCACGGGCATGTCCAGCAGCTAGCCAACGTTGTCGTCGTTTCCTGGAGCCATTCCCACCTCTGTCAGCCCCTCCGTCAACTCTTGTCACCACGCGCCCACACACGCAATGTGGCCGACCGAGGCTTTAATGGCGTTCAGCCGCTTCTCCTCTGCGTCCTCGGCCCCTCTTGCCCTGTGCACCTTCTGTAGCTCGCCCGCTCCCCCTTCGTCACGATCCCGCGCCTCCCTATGATCGCTGCGCCTCGCCAGAGCTTTGGCCGAGCTCGAGCGGCGACACTCGGCCACGGCCTCCCTTGCCCGGCTATATATAGCCCTCCTCCGAATCGTTCAAGCACACCAGCGGCCTCCGCACACTCCACTAGCCCTCCCCAGCCCCTCGCCCGATCCGGAGAACCTCTCTTCGCAGCCCATTGCCACCATGGCCTCCCTCCTAAATTGTCTCAAGCCAAGCACTCCGTCCCCTCTACTACACCACCAGGCGACTCCCCTCTGCTCCGCGAGCCTCCCCATCTCCCCGTTCATCGCCGGAGCCACCAAAGCCTTGTGCCTATCTCCTCCATCGCCGCCGGTGCCTCTTTGTTCCCCTCGCAGAGCCGTCCCTTCCGCTCATCTCCGGCGTCTCCTTCCCATCTGAATGGATGTGGCACTCCTCCCCGAAGCCATCGGTGCCCGCGCCTTGGCCTGAGGTGGCCTGGGCCGGCCAGGCCATCGCCGACATCGCGGCCCCGCTCCTGCCTCTTCTGTCTCGCTTGGGGCCGAGCGAGCGAGGAAGAAGACGACCGTGCCCTGGCCCCCTCCTGCCCGCGGGCCCCGCCAGTCAGTCGCTCAGGCGTTGACTCGGACTGGGTGACGTGGATAAGTGGCGGGCCAGCCACTTAAGTGGAGGCATACTCTGTTGAGTACATTTTCACCTTCGGGAAAGCGTATTTTCCCTCTGTTTCGGCCAAAGGACTTGTTTGTGATGATATTTTTGCAGAAAAGCCCCTAAACTGCAACCCTTCATATCTTTTTAACCACAACTCCAAATGAGGTGATTCCAAAGCCCATTTCTTCGTCTCATCGAGCCCGTTCTGTTGGTTTCATTTTCTCTTTGGTTTGACACTGTGAAAATGACCCTTTTTGCCCTTGCATGTAAACAACCCCTCCGAGAGAGAACTATTTCCGGCAAATCTTTCCGCGGCTTCACCGCACTTCTTCCCTGTGCCTTCTTCACCCCCAGGCAAGCCACAATACCCAGTTGCATGATAGTCATGAAGTAGCCATGGTTTTCAACTTGAATGTTTATTAAATGATTGCTTATTTAAAATATGGTTATCATTGTTTCGGAAATGCTTTTGGGATTGTGCTTACTTGTTTGCTATGTTGTTATGCACCTGGTTATCATGCCCTGATAGTTGCTAGTATTACTTTCATATTGCCATAATTGATAGTAGTACATGTTGGGTTGGTCATGCTCTTCGGTGCATGACTATCGTCGGTTACCGAGTACTGTTAATAGGCATTGTTCCGTTGCTGTTAGTTGGTTGAGTTTTACTCGGTGATGTTATTGATAAGTTCTTGCATGTTATTTATGGTTCATGCTCATGGTCATGTTATGTTATACTATGAGTAGTGTTGCACTTGTAAGATTTATGCTCGTCATTATGCCATGTTCAGTTGGAGATTATTTCATAGTTGATGTGGTGGATAGTTATGTTGCATCCCGTACTTATGTTGATATCATGCTCATGCTTTGTAAAATGCATCATGTTATTTTATCATGGCTCAGCATATTGCATTCAAGTTTAACAGGATTAAATTGAACTTGAACAACTGTTGGCTGAGTCATGGTGCCACCATATCGAAACTGACCAGTGCAACCACACTTACCGTATGGGTAAGGTCCTAACTGGGTCTATTGTCGTGCGTCTCGCCGGTGCCTCCCACGAGGGAAGGTTATGGGCGTGCTTACCCTAATCAGGTAAGCGGACATAACCTAGTGTGCCCGTTATTTTTAGTTTTATGGATCCGATCTTCGTGAGGGAGTTTTGACACGACGGTGGTTGGGGTGTCTTTGGTAGACATGGGGCCACCCAGTACTAGCCCAGTTGGGGGTGGGTCGGAGTGGTCGGGAGAGTGTCACGGCAGTAGATTGGTTTTGTCGGAACGCCATTAGTCCACCCGAATTGGAGTGCGAGGCCATGGGTTCCATGGTGTGGGTACAGTGTGCTACCTCTGCAAAGTGTATATTAAGTCTATCGATAGCCGCGCCCGCGGATAAGGGCCCAGTTCATGTCGGTCCCACCATGAGTCAACAGTATTAATAATAACTTGATTAATGACAACCCGGTTCGGTGATGAAATAAGTTGGTGGTGATCCCCGTAAGGATCACGAGTTACTTTGTTGATGATCGCCGTAAGGATCACGAGTTACTTTGGTGGTGATCGCCATAAGGATCATGAGTTACTTTGGTGATGATCGCCGTAAGGATCATGAGTTACTTTGGTTGTGATCGCCGGAATGATCACCATGGTATCGAGGATACCGAGTTGTTGGATATTCGTGATGTTGTGCGAGAATCATGGGTAAAGATCAAGCTCCTTGTGGTCATTTAATGGTTACTACGGTATTGTTTATACCAAGCTTGATTTGATCCTAAGATGATCATGTGATGTCCGAGGTGGGTAAGTGCTGTGTGAGATGGTTACGAGATAACCTGAGCAAAATAATTGGTGCATATAGTGTCATCATGTTGCATGCTAGTATCGTCAGATTTATATGTTCATGTCATGCTTATATTGTTCTAGCTGTATCATGTTCATGTTGCCTTTGGATTCTTAGTGGCTATTATGATTATTTTCATGATGGTATCTGGTATTATTTTGGAGTATTACTATGGATATCATGTTGCTCATGTCATGTTGTTATAAGGATCTCATGTTAATTCTTGCTTAACCGGTAATTGCGATGCTGTTGTTTGTCTTGAATGCTTCTAGTTAATTGTGATCTTGCAAGTACATTCAATGTACTGACCTCGCGTGTCATGCCAGCTTGCAGGTCATGCCTAAATTGCTTGCCTGTTTGATGTTGTTCCTATGTTCGTGAGCTAGGATAAGCGTTCCAGCCAGAGTCCCTGCGGATTGGAGTTCAGCACCATCATCGTTGTTTTGCTGCCAATAGTCTTTTTTTCCGCTGCTAGAGTTATTCCGCTTCTTCAAGTTGTTATGCTGCTGGCATAGAGCAACTGAGGATGGCCTAGTGTCGCCGTGCCAATGTTATTCATTGTAATATCGGAGACCTTGTAATCATATTCGTGTAATAATAGAAAGCCGGTTTGTTCTATGCTAAGCAGTGCCGTATTCCAGAAGACTTCTCCTTGATCTCTGGGCTGGAATACGGGGCGTTCCGGTTTTCTCTGAGCCGGGGTGCAACAGATCCCATCTGGGGCCTTTTCCGGCGATCTGCCGGAGGGGTAATCGATCACGGAGGGCTTCTACATCAACACCATAGCCTCTCCAATGATGTGTGAGTAGTTTACTATAGACCTTCGGGTCCATAGTTATTAGCTAGATGGCTTCTTCTCTCTCTTTGGTTCTCAATACAAAGTTCTCCTCGATGTTCTTGGAGATCTATTCGATGTAATATTCTTTTGCGGTGTGTTTGCCAAGATCCGATGAATTGTGGATTTATGATCAAGTTTATCTGTGAAAAATAATTGGTTCTTCTCTGAATTCTTATATGCATAATTTGATATCTTTGCAAGTCTCTTCAAATTATCAGTTTTGTTTGGCCTACTAGACTGATCTTTCTTGCAATGGGAGAAGTGCATAGCGATGGGTTCAATCTTGTGGTGTCCTTACCCAGTGACAGTAGGGGCAGCAAGGCACGTATTGTATTGTTGCCATCGAGGATGAAAAGATGGGGTTTATATCATATTGCTTGAGTTTATCCCTCTACATCATGTCATCTTGACTAAAGCATTACTCTGTTCTTATGAACTTAATACTCTAGATGCATGCTGGATAGCGGTCGATGTGTGGAGTAATAGTAGTAGATGCAGAATCATTTCGGTCTACTTAACACGGACGTGATGCCTATATTTCATAATCATTGCCTAGATATTCTCATAACTATGCACTTTTCTATGAATTGCTCGGCCATAATTTGTTTACCCACCATAATACATGCTATCATGAGAGAAGCCACTAGTGAAATCTATGGCCCCCGGGTCTATTTTCTATCATATAAGTTTCCGATCTACAATTCTAGTTTACTATTTATTTGATTTTGCAATCTTTACTTCTCAATCTATACAAAAAATACCAAAAATATTTATCTTATTATCTTTATTAGATCTCACTTTTGCAAGTGGCCGTGAAGGGATTGACAACCCCTTTATCACGTTGGTTGCAAGTTTCATGATTGTTTGTGCAGGTACTAGGCGACTTGCGTGTAGTCTCCTACTAGATTGATACCATGGTTCTCAAAAAATGAGGGAAATACTTACGCTACTTTGCTGCATCACCCTTTCCTCTTCAAGGGAAAACCAACGCATGCTCAAGAGGTAGCAATCATTAACCTAGAAGTAAATAATATTTTTATTATTGCCTCTAGGGCATATTTCCAGCACATGAGGTGTTGCATTATATATCATTTCTACTAGCAAAAATAGGAACATCATAACATCTCCTAAAGAATTCTTAACAATGAAATCAGCAAGACATAGACTGAAAGTAAATCCAATCATAGTCTTCAAACTGAGCACGTCACATGCATAAAGCTTTAGGCATGGTAGAAACATACCCTAAATCACACAAAGCATTAAATTCATAATTATTGATAGTGATTTTAATTGTAGGCTCCCAACCATCATCTAATTTTGTAGGTGTACAAACTTCTTGTTCATGTTTCTTTCATAGCTTTTATAACAGCTTCAACAATATGTTAAGTAAAAGCCCTATTTTGTTTTTGCACATTAGGAGATTTAACTATAACACGCAAGATTTCAATAGCTTTAGTAAGGGAGCAATCATTAGGATCAAATGAACATGTATCCATAATAGTGGGATAAATACTACCTGAAGTATTATCCTCTCCAAACCCACTTTTAGTATATTTAACATAAGATTGATTACTCTTCGAACTTGTGGGATTTTTACCTAGAGCTGAATCTCTTCCAAGCCCACTTTATTATCATCATACTATTTAATACCACTTAGAAAATTTGTGAGTTCATCCACCAAAAAGTTTTCAATGCTACTTAAAGTTTTTACCTCTTCAACACCCCTATTTTTATGATTTTCAGTATGTGTGTGGCCTCTCTTTCTTATTTCGCTCTCTCTCTCACGCCTAGCCCTAAGCATGGCAATTATACTATAATTATTATCAAGAACAACTTGAATAGATTTAAGAGGTTTATGCATATCTTATTTAGCGTAAACAACATTTAAAGTGGTTATGAAATTAGATTTTGGTTTAGCAACCATCCTGCTAACTGTAGTAGCTTGTGTGCTAGCCATTTCTGAAAGGGTCTTGAGTTTCATTCAATTGAGTTTGTATTGTTTTAATATCCATATTTATACCATTCAATTGATTACTTAATTTATACAAGGAAAGAGAATAATCATTTATTTCCTTAGAAAAGGTTAGGTTTTATTCAGGTTGTTTCTACCTAAACTCTTTGATTGCCATTTCTATCTATGGAAATCTCTTTTCATTAAAATGAGGATCATTATGTTTCCCATCATAAGAATGTTCGTAGGAATGTGAGGATATGGCCTAGCATTATTATTATTACCACCAACATTGTTTCTATAAGCATTACTGGCAAAGTTGTTTCTATAATGAATTTAACATCCATTTGTTCATTGCTCTACTTAAGAAGTGCACCAAGAGAAACATCTTTAACATCACTAGGAGTGCATTTATAAGCAAACATAGAAAAAATCATCTCAATCTTATCATTCAAGCTAGAGATCTCTTCAACAGAAGTTACCTTCTTAATTACCAGTTGGAGCTCTCTTAGTATGCCATTGGGCCTAGTTTGATGTGATTCCATCAAGAAGTTTGGTGGAATTCCCCAAAGTAGTAGCCATAAAAATACCACCTACAACTGAGTCTAGAAGATTTCTAGACATATAGTTAAGCACAACATAGTAATTTTTAAAGTCATCCACTCATTTAATCCATGTGTCGAAAAAATTCTTAGCCATTGATTTTTATGTTTCCAAAGCTTGGGCTACATGCTCATGCTCAAGTTTCCTAAAGTTCATGATAAGATTTCTTAATTGTATGACCTTAGTAGGAGGATAATACATACCAATAAAAGCATCCTTACATTATTTCCAAGAACCAATATTATTTATATGCAAATATAAAAACCATTCTTTAGCTTTTCCTCGTAATGAAAATGGGAAAACTTTTAATGTAAATGCATCAGCCACCACTTTTTTTGTAATTTTGCATATCACATAGATTATTAAGATGAGAAGTATCATATTCATTATAAGAATTAGAGAATTGTTCTTTCGTTACCAAATTCAACAAAGGGGGTTTGATATCATAAGATTCAGCACTAGTAGCTGGTGGAGCAATTGGCAAACTAATAAATCATTAGTATTTCCAATTGTGAAATCCCAAAGTTTAGTATTTTGAGGTGAAATAGACATCTTTTCAAGCTTGAAAAAAGTGTAACCACGCTGGAATTTGAATGTTTTTGCCTTTATTTGAGGTTTTTGAAAAGCGGAAAAGAAAAATAACATGCAACAAAAAGTAACTAAGCCAGACAGCTAAGAAGGTAGTACAGTAAAGGATTTGCTTCCTCTTAACTAGGAAGGTGTTGGCCCCCCAAGTGCAAGGATTTGTAGCAAACAATAATTGGAGTTTAGTGGCAAGACCAATAATCAACACCTGCACACACAGATACAAAACTGCCTTGGGCACCCAACAAAACTAGCGAGGTTGTCAATCTCACTAGCTTTGCTAGTTACAAGGATTAAAAGTAGAAATGGTAACATAAAAAGGCTTCGACTTGATGGCAAGTTGGCGCGAATGTAAAAGCAAGAAATTAAAGAGAGTGTTAATTGAGGTTGATAGTTTACAGGAAGAGGATGGATTAGATCCATTGGCGAGAATGTAAAAGCAAGATATTTAAATTGCATTATTTGATAACTATGAATATCCATGGCATAATCGACATACAACATCACATCCCAATATCTATAGGCCATTATCTGAAAAGGTCCAAAATAAACCTTAAACTTGTAGACGAAAGCTAAATCGAACCCAGAACTTCTAATCCCTGAAATTAGCACACCGAACTCTCTGATCTCGGTCTATTTTAAACCTTGAGTGCGTTCCCAAATAGAGATTGTTGATGTGGTAGTAGGTTGAATCCGGGATCTTCGGCTGCAGCTGGACGCAACTGGGCCAACCCACTAGGCGAAAAGTTTTTTTCTAATGTTTTTCTCATAACATGTGACATAAATATACCAAAAACAAAGAGGACCAGGGAATCGAACTTGCGATCTGAAGCTACTAAAGTTCTCCAGCTAACCACTCTAGCTGGAGGTTGTTGGTGTCAAAAGAGAAGAACAAAATATTTAACCACAGATGGCAGAGCCAAGATTTGAAAACTTGTTTGCAGTTTTTTGAAATATTCTCTTGAAATTTCTCAATAATTTTGAAATCAGAATATTCCAAAATAATTTTTAACTCCAAACTTTTTTGCAAGTATTTGAACAATTTTTTCGAGTCACGAACAATTGTTTGGAAAAACACAAGCAACTTTTGTAAACACGAATCATTTATGAAATCCCCAAACAGATTCAAAGTGCGAACACTTTCTGGATAAATGGAACATTTTTTAAACACAATATTTTTTTAAACCTAAACAAAATTTTAAAGTGCGAACAAACTTTCAAAAAAATAGAAACTGTTTGTATTTTAAAATTTTGCTTAGGTTACAAAATGTGCTCCAATTTTTTGAAAAATATTTATGTTTAAAAAAGTCTGTGTTTTAAAAAATTGTTCGTTTATTGAAGATTTGTTCTCACTTTAAATTTTGTTCAGTTTTAAAAAATTGCTCATGTTTTCGAAATTTTGTTCACGTTTAGAAAATGGTTTAGGTTTGGAAAATGTATAGGGATTTCAAAAATGGTTCATGTTTTCCAATTTTCTTTGTGTTTTTTCAAAAATGTTCATAATTTTAAAAATAGTTTATGTCTTTGCAAAACTGTTTGGAAATTAAAAATATTTTTAGATTTTAATAATATTCGGATTTCAAAATTGTTGACAATTTTCAAGAAAATGTTTTTTAATCTCGACACTGCGTTGTGTGCTTAAATATTTTCATGCTTCTCTTTTATCATCAATAGTCACCAATTAGAGTGGTTGGCCCAAGTAGTTCAGCGGCGCTAGGTCACATATTCAATTCCTTGTTTGTCTTACATTTTTTAGTATTTTTAAGTCACGCATTGCGCAAAAGAAAAACATGATTCACCCTGGTTGGCCGGCTGAGTCGCTTCCAGCCACAGCCAACTATCCCGGTTCGACATGTTGCCACGTCGAATCCCTTCAAAAACCCGCTCAAGGTTTAAAATAGACACGGATCATAGAGTTTCATGTGATGATTTCAGGGATTATAAGTTCATGGTTCGATTTAGCTTTCGACTACAAGTTGAAGGTTTATTTTGGATTTTTTTTCTGCCCTTATCCAACTACATCTATAGCTAATACTCAACCCAAGACTGCTATCGAGCATGCATCTTGAAGTATTAAGTAAAAATAGAGTATTGCAATAAGTACGATGACATGAAGTAAATGATATATATCTTCATCCTGTGTTCAAATGACAACTACACAACCATCTTTTATCCCTAGTGGGAGTGGCACAATACAAACCTTTTCCACTTTCTATCAGTGCGGTAGATTACTTGCAAGGTTAAACGCAACTATCATACACAACTCCCTCTTGGAGATGAAACCTTAAACTTAGCCAAAGATAGAAAATATATATATCAGAGAGCATATATGAATGAGAATTATGCAACAAAGAAACCAAATGGATGTCAAAAAGATTCATGTATATATCTAATCGTAAAGTGACAATTCATCACCTAAGAATCATGCCAACAGATAACATCACATGGATCACAATCATGTAGGGAAGCTCACGTGATCTTTGTATTGAGAAACAAGGGAGAGAAATCCATCTAGCTACTACTATGGCTTTATAGTACAAAGGAAACTACTCATGGGCGATCACGGGGGCCTTCAATTTGATGGAGATGACAACCATGAAGAATTCCTCCCTCGGCAAATCTCTAGAAAAGGCCTCTAGATTGGATCACCATGCAATAGAGGTAGTGTGCGGCGGCCAAAAAATTAGGTTACAAATTCTCGGGGGGGGGGGGGGGGGCTTTCAGGAGTATATAAAGGCATGGGCATCGAGAGGCGGCATATTAGAGCACCAGGGGGGCCATGGAGCCCCACCACGCGCCCTCGGCTAGATGGAGCAGCGCATGGGGATGTGGTTGCCCCTGGCCTATGTCCGTTGCTACCCGAAGTTTCCTGACGCAAACTTCTCATGATTTTTCTTGATCTTTTAGCCTGATAAAATTGATTTTCATGATTATCCAAAAACATGTAGAAAATAACACTTAGCACTAAGCACTGAATTAGTAGGTTAGCCCAAAAAAATTGGTGCCAAAACTATGCCAAACTGATATTAATGTGGCATGACACAATCAAAAATTATAGATACGTTTGAGACGTAGCATTGACCATCCCACCCAAAAGAATCCTTTAACACCCAAGTGTTCCCTCTCACTCTCTCCTACACAATATCCTAGAACCTGGGGAGATTTATAAGAGTCTTGAAAGATATTTCACCAAGTGGTAGATCCACTCACTCGCTCTCTCTCTCTCTCACTCAGTCTCTCTCCTAAAAGCAATTTATGATTTGAGAGCAAGTCTGGAGAATTCCCTGTTCATCTTGTTACTCTTGGAGATTGGGACTCTTAGGCAATAGGAGTGCTCGGATGAGCACTCCACTTGTGATTTACTCCAAAAAATGTGATGGTTTGGAGGCCGCCTCAAGGTTTACCACTAGTAGTTGAAATTTACCCTCATGGTGACTCATAACCAACAAGTATAGGGGATCGCAACAACTTCGAGGGTAGTATTTCGCCCAAATTTATTGATTCGACAGAGGGGGAGCCAAAGAATATTTATAAGCCTTAGAAGTTGAGTTCTGAATTCAACCACACCTGAGATGTTATTTCCTTGGAGCAAAATATCATTACCACGGTGATATAGTAGTTTTGTTAGTAGTAGTGACAATGGCAATAGT
Source organism: Triticum monococcum (assembly GCA_034509565.1). Classification (NCBI taxonomy): domain Eukaryota; kingdom Viridiplantae; phylum Streptophyta; class Magnoliopsida; order Poales; family Poaceae; genus Triticum; species Triticum monococcum. The sequence continues at coordinate 733,436,930 of CM067842.1, forward strand.
AACGGTAACGGACATAATAGCAAATTTGTGCCAATTGGAACATCGGCAATAGTAGTAGTAACTTAGCACATAAAATATGAGCAAAACATAGGCTTTGGATCAACGGTGGATATTTATGGATGACATACATCATGTAACAGTCGCAACCTAGAGCGACACACAATAGCTCCAATTCATCAATCATATGTAGGCATGCATTCCATATATAGCCATACACGCTTGCAATAAGAACTTGCATGCCATCTTTTGTCCTACACTCCTATGGCAGCAAGGTCCTAATGGTAATCTAAGGGTAACTAAGGCTCTCCTTTTAATAGAGAACCAGGGCAAAGCATTAACACATAGTGAATACATGAAATCCTAGAATTACAGTCATCCCCAAAGAATATCCCAATTATTGTCACCTTGGGGTCTAAAGTGCAGAACAATAACAAGTGCATATAACTTGCAGGTAAGATCATAAACTTCATTGCAATTGAAATTCCAATTGAAAAATATGTTCAGATCTGAAATCATGGCATTTGGGCCCTACTAAAAAGCATTAAGCATAGCATAGTCATAGCAACAACAATCTGAGAACATAGTGGATACTAGGGATCAAGCCCTAACAAATTGACTCGATTACATGACAAAACTCATCCATCTCCATCATCATCCAGCAAGGCTACGAAGGAATTACTCATGCCCAGTGGTGAGCATCATGGAACTATTGATGAAGAAGGGTTGTTGGTGATGATGGCGACGAATCCCCCTCTCCGGAGCCTAGAACGGAGTCCAGATCAGCCCTTCCCATGAAGAATAGGAGGTGGTGGTTGATCTGTATTGTAAAATGCTATGATTCCTCCTCTCCATTTTTTTCTCGGGAAGATGATACTTATGGGATTGGAGGTGGGACAAACGGAGGTTTATGGGACCCACTGATAACCCACAAGTATAGGGGATCAGTTGTAGCCTCTTTCGATAAGTAAGACTGTCGAACCCACTGATAACCCACAAGTATAGGGGATCAGTTGTAGCCTCTTTCAATAAGTAAGAGTGTCGAACCCAACGAGGAGCTAAAGGCAGACCAAATATTCCCTCAAGTTCTATCGACCACCGATACAACTCTACGCACGCTTAACGTTCGCTTTACCTAGCACAAGTATGAAACTAGAAATACTTTGTAGGTGTTGTCGGATAAGTTTGCAAGGTAATAAAGAGCATTTAAATAAAAAGTAGGGGCTGTTTAGGTAAAGAAACAATAATTTAAATATAGGGAGTGTGGAAAAGTGGTGGTAGGAGTTGCGAAATTGCCCCTAAGCAAATGACTACTTTACTAGACCGATAACAAGTATTATGTGGGAGAGGCCACTGTTAGCATGTCATCCCTGACTTGGAATTCTATGCACTTATGATTGGAACTATTAGCAAGCATCCGCAACTACTAATGTTCATTAAGGTAAAACCCAACCATAGCATTAAGGTATATTGGTCCCCCTTCAATCCCGTATGCATCAATTTCTATGCTAGGTTGAAGCTTCTCTCACTCTTTCCCTCCAATACATAGTCCTATCAACATACAACTAACCCTAGGGTGTGATCGACGAGAGCAATCATATGATGGGCACCAAAGGACAGCAACATAACCACAAGCAAATTAAATCAATCATAGCAATTCATCAACCACCGATAGGACAACGAAAATCTACTCATACATCATAGGATGGCAACACATGCATCATTGCATAATAATATGAAGCATAAAGCACCATGTTCAAGTAGAGGGTACAGTGGGTTGAGGAAGAGTGGACAGCTGTAGATAGAGGGGGGAAGGTGATGGAGATGTTGGTGAAGATGGCGGAGGTGTTGGTGTAGATCACGGTGATGATGATGATGGCCACGGCAGCGTTCTGGCGCCACCAAAAGAGAAGGGGAGAGGGGGCCCCTTCGTCTTCTTCTTCCTTGACCTCCTCCCTAGATGGAAGAAGGGTTTCCCCTCTGGTCCTTGGCCTCCATGGCATGGGAGGGGCGAGAGCCCCTCCGAGATTGGATCTGTCTCTCCGTCTCTCTCTGTTTCTGCGTTCTGTTCTGTTGCCCTTTCACCATTTCGGGTATATATGGAGATCCGTAATTCCGATTGGATCGAAACCTTCACCGTGATGTTTTTCCAAAAATTAGCTTTCTTGCGGCCGAAGAAGAGCATCAACCGCCTTACGGGTGGCCCACGAGGGTCAGGGGCGCGCCCCCTGCCTCGTGGCCACCTCGGGCACCGTCTCGCGTGGATTTTTCTTCCAGAATTTTCCAAATATTCCAGAAATAAGCTCCGTCCGTTTTCATCCCGTTTGGATTCCGTTTGATATGGATACTCTGCGAAACAAAAAACATGCAACAGACAGGAACTGACACTGGGCACTGGATCAATATGTTAGTCCCAAAAATAGTACAAAAAGTTGCCAAAAGTATATGAAAGTTGTAGGATATTGGCATGGAACAATCAAAAATTATAGATACGACGGAGACGTATCAGCATCCCCAAGCTTAATTCCTGCTCATCCTCGAGTAGGTAAATGATAAAAAAGATAATTTGGATGTGGAATGCTACCTAGCATAATCTTGATCATGTAATCTAATCATGGCATGAATATTAAGATACGAGTGATTCAAAGCAATAGTCTATCATTTGACATAAAAACAATAATACTTCAAGCCTACCAATAAAGCAATCATGTCTTTTCAAAATAACATGGCCAAAGAAAGTTATCCCTACAAAATCATATAGTCTGGCTATGCTCCATCTTCACCACACAAAATATTCACATCATGCACAACCCCGATGATAAGCCAAGCAATTGTTTCATACTTTTGACGTTCTCAAACCTTTTCAACTTTCACGCAATACATGAGCATGAGCCATGGACATAGCACTATAGGTGGAATATAATATGATGGTGGAGAAGACAAAAAGGAGAAGATAGTCTCACATCAACTAGGCGTATCAACGGGCTATGGAGATGCCCATCAATAGATATCAATGTGAGTGAGTAGGGATTGCCATGCAACGGATGCACTACAGCTATAAGTGTATGAAAGCTCAAACTGAAACTAAGTGGTGTGCATCCAACTTGCTTGCTCATGAAGACCTCGGGTGTTTGAGGAAGCCCATCATCGGAATATACAAGCCAAGTTCTATAATGAAAATTCCCACTAGTGTATGAAAGTGATAACTCAAGAGACTCTCTATATAAAGAACATGGTGCTACTTTGAAGCACAAGTGTGGTAAAAGGATAGTATCATTGCCCCTTCTCTCTTTTTCTCTCATTTGTTATTTTTTTTTTACTTTTTTTGGGACTTCTCTTTTTTGGCCTTTCTCTTTTTTTCCTTTTTTTATTTTGTTCGTCCGGAGTCTCATCCCGACTTGTGGGGGAATCATAGTCTCCATCATCCTTTCCTCACTGGGGCAATGCTCTAATAATGATGGTCATCGCACTTTTATTTACTTACAACTCAATATTACAACTCGATACTAGAACAAAGATATGACTCTATATGAATGCCTCCGGCAATGTACTGGGATGTGCAATGATCTAGCATAGCAATGACATCAAAAAATGGACAAGCCATGAAAACATCATGCTAGCTATCTTAAGATCATGCAAAGCAATATGACAATGAATGCTCAAGTCATGTATATGATGATGATGGAAGTTGCATGGCAATATATCTCGGAATGGCTATGGAAATGCCATGATAGGTAGGTATGGTGGCTGTTTTTGAGGAAGGTATATGGTGGGTTTATGGTACCGGCGAAAGTTGCGCGATACTGGAGAGGCTAGCAATGGTGGAAGGGTGAGAGTGCGTATAATCCATGGACTCAACATTAGTCATAAAGAACTCACATACTTATTGCAAAAGTCTATTAGCTATCGAAAGAAAGTACTACACACATGCTCCTAGGGGGATAGATTGGTAGGAAAAGACCATCGCTCGTCCCCGACCACCACTCATAAGGAAGACAATCAATAAATACCTCATGCTCCAACTTCGTTACGTAACGGTTCACCATACGTGCATGCTACGGGAATCACAAACCTCAACACAAGTATTTCTATAATACACAACTACCCACTAGCATGACCCTAATATCACCATCTTTATATCGCAAAACTATTGCAAGGAATCAAACATATCATATTCGGTGATCTACAAGTCTTATGTAGGATTTTATGACTAACCATGTGAATGACCAGTTCCTGTCATCTCTCTAAATAGATATAAGTGAAGCAAGAGAGTTTAGTTCTTTCTACAATTGCCCACGCTCTAACAAATATAAGTGAAGCAAAAGAGCATTCTACAAATGGTGGTTGTCTATGTAAAGAGAAACAGACAATCCAAACTTCAAATGATATAAGCGAAGCACATGAAGCATTCTATAAAGCCATACTCAAAAGATATAAGTGAAGTGCATAGAGCATTCTATAAATAAACCAAGGAATATCTCATACCAGCATGGTGCATAAAATAAAAATGAAAACTAAATGCAAAAGACGCTCCAAGATTGCACATATCGCATGAACGAAACGAATCCGAAAACATACCGATACTTGTTGAAGAAAGAGGGGATGCCTTCAGGGGCATCCCCAAGCTTAGACGCTTGAGTCTCCTTGAATATTTACTTGGGGTGCCTTGGGCATCCCCAAGATTGAGCTCTTTCCTCTCTTCCTTCTTCTCACATCGAGACCTTCTCGATCATCGAACACTTCATCCACACAATACTTCAACAGAAAACTCGGTAAGATCCGTTAGTATAATAAAGCAAATCACTACTCTAAGTATTGTTGCAAACCAATTCATATTTTATTTTGCATTGTGTCTACTGTAATATAACTTTTTCAAGGCTTAATCCACTAATATAAATTGATAGTTTCATCAAAATAAGCAAACTATGCATCAAAAGTAGAATGTGTCTAAAACAGAACAATCTGTAATAATCTGAACATTCACCATACTTCTGATACTTAAAAAATTCTACCAAAATTAGGAAAAATAAATAATTTGTATAGGAAGACAGTTGAAAATGAATCAGAACCATTTGACATTCCAGAAAAAAATGTAAAATCGCGCACTACAGCCAAAGTTTCTGTCCTGCACCATACAAACCATCAAGCAAATGTAAACATCCTAAAGGCAAACCTTGGCACATTATTAATAAAATGGAATTGTACAAGGGGATAATTATTTTTATTGAAAAGTTTCTGTAATCAAGATTCACAAAGTTTCCATGAGCATGAACAAAGTTCAAGGCTACGTCCCACTTCAACAATGCTTGTCTTTCTCATTTTTGCTTTCCTTTTTGAAAAAGTTTTGGGTTCCCCTCTTTATTTTTGTTGTTTTTAAACTATATAAAAGCACTCAATAGAAATAAATGACTATATAAAACTTCCGGGTTGTCTCCCTGGCAGCGCTTTCTTTAAAGCCATTAAGCTAGGCATATAGTGCTCAAGTAGTGAATCCACCCGGATCCCAAGGTATATCAAAGCCAATTTTAATTAGCAATGATTTGTAATTTAGTAGTGAGCACAAAGTAACATATATCATGTAATGATGAAGTCTAACTCTCTTCCTATGCATTGGCATGTCATAAAATAACAATTCATGCACACATAATAAAGGCCAATGCATAGTATAGACAGTTTCTTGCAATTTTATCATGTGGAAAACATAGAGAGGTGGAGACTCCCTCATAATAATTGCAAGTACGAGGAGCAAGCACATGCATATTATATTCATCAAAATCATCATGTGCAATGGTATAAGGCAACCCATCAATATAATCCTTAATAAGGGTAAACTTCTCCGATATAGTGTAGTTTGGAGAATTCAAAAAGATAATAGGACTATCATGTTTGGGTGAAATAGCAACAATTTCATGTTTAACATAAGGAACTATAGCAAGTTCATCTCCATAAGCATAATTCATATTGGCCTCTTGGCCACAAGCATAGAAAGCATCATCAAAAAGGGATATTTCAAAAGAATCAACGGGATCATAGCAATTATCATAGCATTCATCCTTCGGTAAGCATGAAGGGGAATTAAACAATGTATGAGTTGAAGAGTTAATCTCATTAGAAGGTGGGCATGGGTGATCAATCCGCTCTTCCTCCTTTTGTTCTTCGCTCTCCTCCTCATCTTTTTCATCCAATGAGCTCACAGTTTCATCGACTTCTTCCATAGATTCCTGCAAAATATTAGTCTCTTCTTGGACAGCGGAGACTTTCTTAATAAGCGCATTAATATAGGAATCATATTCATAATTATCATAGCAATATTTTAGGATAGCTAAATTTTCTGGCCTATAAACATCATCATCAAAAGCTTCATACTTTTCAAACAAAGATTGAATTTCATAAGCACCCTTAAAAGCAGCAAATTCTTCTGTTTGTTCCACATCATAGTAATCATATATACCATTAGCATAAGAGGCTAAGGTTTCATTACCATTAAATTCACATGAAAAGGGAAGGTGTGGAGCCTTCATCCTAGAGCAACAAGTATAATCATATCTCAAGCATAGTTTCCTAGCATACCAATACAATATATAAATTTGATCCCATAATAGTTTCCCTTTTTGTGTCAAGCGATAATCCCTAAAGTATTCGCGTTGATCCAACGTTACTCCCATTACATAATTGAATGGGGTTTTCTCAGGATTACTAAAGTAGTACATAATATCTTTCACATAACCAGCATCGAGGGTTTTAGGAGGTTCCCCATCTCCATGAGTAGCAAGTACACGTATTTTTTTAGGATTTCATGTTCCATATCCATAACTAAACATAAAGAACAACTACGAACAGCAAATAAAAATTACTTAGTGATAAAGCAAACAAGCACAAACGAGAATATTCACCCAACGCTATTGCTCCTCGGCAACAGCGTCAAAAAAAGGTCTTGATAACCCACAAGTATAGGGGATCAATTGTAGCCTCTTTCGATAAGTAAGAGTGTCGAATCCAACGAGCAGCTAAAGGCAGAAAAAAATCCCTCAAGTTCAATCGACCACCGATACAACTCTACGCACGCTTAACGTTCGCTTTACCTAGAACAAGTATGAAACTAGAAATACTTTGTAGGTGTTGTTGGATAAGTTTGCAAGGTAATAAAGAGCATTTAAATAAAAAGTAGGGGCTGTTTAGAAAAAGAAACAATAAAGTAAGTATATAGAGTGTGGAAAAGTGGTGGTAGGAGTTGCGAAATTGCCCCTAAGCAATTGACTACTTTACTAGACCGATAGGAAGTATTATGTGGGAGAGGCCACTGCTAGCATGTCATCCCTGACTTGGAATTCTATGCACTTATGATTGGAACTTTTAGCAAGCATCCGCAACTACTAATGTTCATTAAGGTAAAACCCAACCATAGCATTAAGGTATATTGGCCCCCCTTCAATCCCATATGCATCAATTTCTATGCTAGGTTGAAGCTTCTGTCACTCTTGCCCTCCAATACATAGTCCTATGAACATACAACTAACCCTAGGGTGTGATCCACGCGCGCAATCAAATGATGGGCACCAAAGGACAGCAACATAACCACAAGCAAATTAAATCAATCATAGCAATTCATCAACCACCGATAGGACAATGAAAATCTACTCAGACATCATAGGATGGCAACACATCATTGGATAATAATATGAAGTATAAGGCACCATGTTCAAGTAGAGGGTACAGCGGGTTGCGGGAGAGTGGACCGCTATAGATAGAGGGGGGAAGGTGATGGAGATGTTGGTGAAGATGGCGGAGGTGTTGGTGTAGATCGCGGTGATGATGATGATGGCCATGGCAGCGTTCCGGCGCCACCGGAAGAGAAGGGGAGAGGGGGCCCCTTCGTCTTCTTCTTCCGTGACCTCCTCCCTAGATGGAAGAAGGATTTCCCCTCTGGTCCTTGGCCTCCATGGCATGGGAGGGGCGAGAGCCCCTCCAAGATTGGATCTGTCTCTCTCTGTTTCTGCGTTCTGTTCTGTTGCCCTTTCACCTTTTCGGGTATATATGGAGATCCGTAACTCCGATTAGATCGAAACCTTCGCCGTGATTTTTTCCTGAAAATTAGCTTTCTTGCGGCCGAAGAAGGGCATCAACCGCCTTACGGGTGGCCCACGAGGGTCAGGCGCGTGCCCAGGGGGCAGGCGCGTCCCTGCCTCGTGGCCACCTCGGGCACCGTCTTGCGTGGATTTTTCTTATGGAATTTTCCAAATATTCCAAAAATAAGCTCCGTCCATTTTTATCCCGTTTGGATTCCATTTGATATGGATATTCTGTGAAACATAAAACATGCAACAGACAGGAACTGGCACTGGGCACTAGATCAATATGTTAGTCCCAAAAATAGTATAAAAAGTTTCCAAAAGTATATGGAAGTTGTAGAATATTGGCATGGAACAATCAAAAATTATAGATACGACGGAGATGTATCACCCACAAGCTCACTAGGCGCGCCCCTAGGGGGCTGATACGTCTCCAACGTATCTATAATTTTTGATTGTTCCATGCTATTATATATTCTGTTTTGGATGTTTAATGGGCTTATTTATACACTTCTATATTATTTTTGGGACTAACCTATTAACCGGAGGCCCAGCCCAAATTGCTATTTTTTGCCTATTTCAGTGTTTCACAGAAAAAGAATATCAAATGGAGTCCAAACGGAATGAAACCTTTGGGAGCGTGATTTTTAGAACAAACGTGATCCAGACGACTTGGAGTGGATGTCGAGCAATCAACGAGGAGGCCACGAGGCAGGGGCGCGCCTACCCCTTTGGGCACGCCCTCCACCCTCGTGGGCCCCTCGTGGCTCCACCGACCTACTTTTTCCTCCAATATATACCTATGTACCCTGAAAACATCAGAGGGCACCACGAAAACCTAATTCCACCACCGCAACCTTCTGTACCCGTGAGATCCCATCTTGGGGCCTTTTCCGGTGCTCCACCAGAGGGGGCATTGATCACGGAGGGCTTCTACATCAACACCGTGGCTCAACGGCAAGGACTAAAGGCACTTCCTCGGCCATGGGAGCAGCTGTCTCTACAGCCCGGACTTGACGCCCTACTAGAGTCGGTTGCCCCACGGCTGGCTCAGTGCCCACGGCAACATCCTTGCCGGCGGCTCCTGGGAGCTCGGCGGGAAAGTACTTGCCGGGGCCTGATTTCCTTCACTTTGTTCTGCTCTGTTGATGGTTCAACGGATGGTTGAGTCAGCCGAAGCACAAAAGTACCTGGTTCCACAGGTAGTTTGAAGGCAGCGCGCTTCGACAGGTAGTCGGCGATGTCGTTCTCCACTCGGGGAACATGCTCCGCCTATACACCGTCAAAGCGCTCCTCCAGCTTCCTCACCTCATCCACGTAGACATCCATCAACGGGCTTTGATAATATTTGTTGACTTGCCTGACAACAAGCTGCGAATCACCCCTGACGATGAGCTTCTTGATCCTGAGGTCTACCGCGATCCTGAGACCGGCAAGCAAACCCTCGTATTCAGAAGTGTTGTTTGTGGACATCTCCCTGGGAAAGTGCATCTGCATTACATACTTGAGGTGCTCTCTAGTGGGTGCGACGAGCAGCACACCAGCACCGGCGCCATGCAGCAAGAAAGCCCCGTCAAAGTACATAATCCAGTTGTGACTTGCCCCCTTGCCGGGGAGGGTGGTCTCCTGGATCTCTTCGTCTGGCGTCGAGGTCCACTCGGCAATGAACTCTGCCAAGACACTGCACTGGATTGTCGAAGTACTTTCAAACTTCAAACCAAAGCTCGACAGCTCCACAGCCCACTCCACAATCCTCCCGGTTGCATCTGGGTTATGCAATATCTGTTGCAACAGGAGGCGGGTGACGACGGTGATCTCGTGGGCCTGGAAGTAATGACACAGCTTCCTTGAGGCCATAAGGAGGCCGAAGACCAATTTATGCACATCGGAGTACCTTGACCTAGCCCCCTGCGAGAGGGAGCTGACAAAGTAAACTGGGTGCTGCATCATTTTCTTCTTCGGTAGCACTTCGTCTGGTTGCATAGGCCCTGCCCCGCCAGCGTTGGACCCCGTCGGGGGCCTTGCCTCTTCATCAACCTCCCTCTGCGCCACTAGTGCGGCACTGACCACTTGGTTTGTTGCCGCTAGGTACAGCAGCAACGGTTCTTGGGGTTTGGGCGCAACCAGTATCGGTGTAGAGGAGAGGTATTTCTTCAAATCCTGCAGCGCTGCTTCGGCCTCTGGGGTCCATTCCATTGGGCCCGCCTTTTTCAAGATTTTGAAAAAAGGGAAGGGCATGTTCAGCAGACCTGGAGATGAAGCTGCTCATGGCGGCAACGCACCCAGTGAGCCGACGCACGTCCTTGATCCGCTTGGGTGCCCTAATCTGCTCAATAGCCTTGATCTTGTCTGGATTTGCCTCGATCCCACGCAGTGACACAAAGAACCCGAGAAGTTGGCCGGACGGAGCGCCGAAGACACACTTCTCAGGGTTCAACTTGAGGTTGATCTTGCGAAGATTCACAAACGTCTCTTCCAGATCTTGTACAAGTGTCGCCCTATCTTTGGTTTTGACCACTATGTCATCCATATAAGCTTCCATATTTCTATGTAGCTGGGGCTCAAAACCAATCTGAACCACCCTTGCAAACGTCGAGCCAGCACTCTTCAACCCGAAAGGCATCCGTAAAAAGCAATACATGCCACATGGGGTGATGAACGTTGTCTTCTCCTTGTCCTCTCTCGCCATGAAGATTTGGTGGTACCCCAAGTAGGCGTCAAGGAATGATAGTAGATCACACCCGGCCATGGAGTCAACAATCTGGTGAATGCGCAGCAACGGGAAAGGGTCCTTGGGACAAGCCTTACTAATATCTGTGTAGACAATACACAGCTTCCACTTCCCATTTGCATTGCGCACTACTACCGGATTGGCCAACCACGTCAGATGGAGTACTCCTCTCACCAAGCCTACTGCTTCCAACTTCCTGATCTCTTCCGTAATGAACTCCTGCCATTCCAAAGGTTGCTTCCTGACCTTCTGCTTGACGGGGCGCGCATGAGGACAGACAGCAAGATGGTGCTCAATCACCTTCCTGGGAATGCCGGGGATGTCTGATGCTTGCCACGCAAACACGTTGACATTCGCCTGCAGGAAGGTGACGAGCGCGCTTTCCTATTTGATGTCCAGGGTGGAGCTTATGGTGGAAGCCCCTCCCATGCCGTCCTCCTCGACGGACACCCTCTTGGTCTCTGGTGGTGCAGCTCTGGATTTCTTGCTCTTGCCGGTGGAGCTCTCTGGCACGTCCTCGACGCGAGCACAACACTCCAAAGAGGTGCGCTTGCCGGAGTGGGTGCAAGAGGTCTTGCCGGTCTTCTTCCTTGCTGGGGCTCCAGCGGCAGGAGCGGGTGCCTTGGCGGCAGTCGCTGCCACTGCTTCCTTATAGAGTTGGTCGGCGCAGATTAGTGCATCCTTCTTGTCGGAGGGGACGGTGATGATGGTCATCGGCCCCGGCATCTTCAGCGTGTTGTAGGCGTAATGCGACGCCGCCATAAACTTGGCTCGTGTCGGGCGGCCGAGAATCCCGTTGTAGGGCAAGGGGATCTCGGCTACATCGAAAACAATCCTCTCCATCCTGTAGTTTAACTCGCCTCCAAACATCACGGGCAGCATGACCTTACCCTTCGGCTGACTCCTCCCCGGGTTGACCCCTTGAAACGTGCCCGTCTCTTCGAGGTCTCCATCAGGAATCTGTAGCCTTTTGATCACAACGGGCGAGATCAAGTTCAGACCGGCCCCACCGTCAACTAGTATCTTAGTCACCTTGAGGTTGCGTATTGTTGGTGAGACCAACAATGGAAAACACACGACCGCAGTCGTGCGGTCAAGGTGGTCCTCAGCGTCGAAAATGATAGGCGTGCTGGACCATTTCAGTGGCCTCTGAGCATCGAGGGATGGTTCCGTTGCTGTAATCTCACGCGCCCACTGCCTGAGTTGGCGGTGAGAAGTGTGCAACTAGGCGCCACCACGCACATGGCCTTCGTAGCCTTCTGGAACTCGTGCTCGCCGGACTCGTCATCCTTGTCGTGATCATCATCTTCTTGCTTCTTGTCGCGGCCCCGGGCGGGCCTCTCTAGATGATTATCCTTTCCGCAACGGCCTCCTTGGCCGCCACGCTTCTTATCAGACCCCTCGGCACCATCCTGTCCCTTCTCCTTGTCCCGGCTCTCATACTCGGCTTTTTGCTTCTCAGCAAGCAGCTTGACTTGCCGGCAGTTCTGGAGGTCGTGGCCCTTGGTGCGGTGGACCTTGCAATATTGCCTGCCGGAGGCTCCTGGCTTGTCGGCAGCCGCCAAGGCCCGGCAAGCGGCGCACCCGGCAATTTCCTTGCTGGGGTCGTCTGCCCTGTCCTTCTTGGCAGCGCCGGTGTCGTCAGATCCCTCGACGGCAAGCACGGTCTTGCCCTTGCGCTTCCTGTTGCGGCGCCGGCCTTTCTTCATCGGGGTGGCCGCATCTTCGTCTGTGGAGTCAGTTTCCGCGCCGGGGTACTTCCTCCCCTCTTCCGCTCAAGCGCACGTATCAGCTAGAACATAAAGTTCGGCCACATCCTTGACCTTGTTCATCGCCAGCTCTTCACGCATCTTGCGGTTGCGCACATTCTGATGGAATGCGCTGATCACGGCGGCGGGGTGAACATCTAGGATGTTGTATTGCACCTGGCTGAACCTCTGTATGTACTTGTGCAGGGTTTCACCTTCCTTTTGGGGGATGATATGCAAGTTGCTTGCTTGGCCATGAGCTTGGTGGCCTCCGGTAAAGGCGCTAACGAACTCATGGCACAAGTCCGACCAAGAAGAAATGGAATCTGCCGGCAAGTGCATCAGCCATGACATGACATTGGGTTTGAGTGCCAGCGGGAAGTAATTGGCAAGCACCTTGTCATCGCGGGCTCCAGCAGCTTGCATCGCGATGGTGTAGATGTTGAGGAACTCTGACGGGTGGGTCTTGCCGTTGTACTTCTCGCCAACATCTGGCTTGAACGTGCGGTGAGAGGGCCACTGGAACTGCCGTAGATCACGGGTAAAGGTCGGGCAACCCACCTCGTAGGGCAGGTCGCCAGAGCCCCCCGGTGCTGGGTGGTCCATAGTGGGCCCCGCCCGCCTATCTGACTGGTGGCGTGCGTCGCGCTGGCTCTCATTGGTGGTTCGAGCGTCTTCATGGGCTCGCTCCCGAAGAACTTGGCGCTGATCGCGGTGGGTCCGTGGGTCAGACGATGCTACGGAAATGTTATCACAAGCGCCGTCACGACGGATCGACACCCGCGGTGGCTCGCGTGGAGGAGGAGAGTGCACTGTGGCCGTAGCGCCTCCGATCCTTCCACCACTGGCATGCGGCGGCTCGACGGAGCGATGGCCATAGGGTCCCGCTGGACATGGCTCATCTTTGTTGGCAACGCCGACGAGGCTTCAGATGGTGGCTCTCCACTCATCGAGTTTCTCCGCAGCAGGAGGAAAGTCGAGGAGCAATTGCGCGTGTGCCAGAGCTTCTGTTGGCATGGGTGGTGGTGAAAGCTGCGTGGACCGTGATGCGCTCCGACTTCTAACCACGTTAGAAGGAGCTCTATCACGGCCCGACAACTGTACGCCGTTTTCACCAGCACTTCGGCGCGCGTGGTGGCCTTCTACATCCTACGAATGATGCACATGACTCTTCCCACGACGGTGCCCAGGGTCGCCAGCATGGTGACGCTGCCCGTCGCGCACAACCTGGGAAGAGCGCGTCGGGGGCGCCGGCGTAGGCGCCTCGGAAGTTGCCGCGCCACCCATGGGTGGCACGACATCGCCCCAGGAGGGCCCCGCGCCGCCTGCGGGGGGCCTGGCTCCGTCTTTGGATTTGGTGGCGTGTGGCCCGTCATCTTGCACACGAACGATGCCACTCACCAGGCTTTGGCTGCCAGAGCAATGCGGGTGTTCGCGAGCCGCGCCTCGGCTTCCGTCCATGACGACCCCACCACTCGCCCGCACTGGTACGGGCCGTTCGGCCCCCGACGAGCCGATCATCGTGATCGTCTTCTTCTTGGGAGCCATGGCGATGAAGAACTGCTAGACCGGATTCTCACAATTGCGCACCCCCTACCCGGCGCACCAGAGATGTCGGTGGGAAACGACACCTATGGGGTCACTAGGATCCCTTCTACGGTTGGCGGGCGCGGGGTTGTGCAAAGAGCGGGTCTGGCGGCCAGCACACAAATTGTTTACCCAGGTTCGGGCCGCGAAGACGCTAAAAACCCTAGTCCTGCTTTGGTGTGTATTTAGGTGTTCTTGTGTTCTTGAAATAGTTGTAGTAGCTCTCTGGTCCAAAAGATCTGAATCCCTCTCTAGTACGCCTCGGGCCTCCTTTTATAGACAAAAAGGGGTCGCCACAGTGGCACACAGGAGGTGGAAAGGTGTACAGGGGCTGAGTCTATCCCCTGGTACTGCCGGACAAATGCATTTAATGCACTGCCGACGTGCCCCTCTTCCTTTATTGGGGATGGTAAAGAAGCTCGTCCCAGCTGTCGTCGCCTCACCTAGCTCTGACATGCGTCCAATCTAGCGAGGCATTGTAGCGCCACGTTGGCTGGCTGCTGGGCTGGCGCGGTGGTGGAGCCTTCATGAAGATCTGCATGCCACCACGCGGGTGCTTGCTGAGTTGGTGTAGAGGCAGCGCGCTTCCACGCAGATGCCTACTCAGCTGGTCCAGCTGGCAGTTATCCTCAGCAAGGGTCTTGCCGAGGGCCCGACAAGGGTCTTGCCGTGGCACCGCGGTCGTCCCCGACAAGGATCTTACCGGGGGTCTCGTGGATCTCCATGGCAAGGATCTCGCCAAGGATCGTCGTCTTCCGGTTTCCATCTGATCTTGTGTGTCTATGATCTTGATACGTCCATTTTGCATCATGCTTTTATATCGATATTTATTGCATTATGGGTTGTTATTACACATTATGTCACAATACTTATGCCTATTCTCTCTTATTTTACAAGGTTTGCATAAAGAGGAAGAATGCCGGCAACTGGATTCTGGGATGGAAAGGGAGCAAATATTAGAGACATATTCTGCACAGCTCCAAAAGTTCTGAAACTTCACGGAAGCTATTACCAGAATATATAAAAATACTGAGCGCAAGAAGTTCCAAAGGGGGGCCACACCCTGGCCACGAGGGTGGGGGCGCGCCCTACCCCTTTGGACACGCCCCCTGGTGGCCCTCTGATTCCCATCTTCAGCTATATGGAGTCTTTCGTTGAGGAAAAAATTATAAGCAAGCATTCGGGATGAGACTCCGCTGCCACGAGGCGGAACCTTGGCAGAACCAATCTAGGGCTCTGGCAGAGCTTGTCGGTGTTCTAGGAACGGGGGTACCCAGACTTGCCTACCTGCGGCCTGCGGCGTGGCTCAAAGGGGGGCCCAGCGCGGCCCATCTTCACCAACACAAACCCAAGACCCTCGCGAGGGGCCAAGCCTCGCGGGGCAGACGACGCGGAGCTTCCTCAGGCACGGCCTCATTAGACTGGCTCATGAGGTGGCGGAGAGATCAAGGCGGGGTACCTCACGAGGTGCCCGTGACGGAAGCCATGACGACTGAGGGCGCCAGGCGGGTGCCAGCCCGCGCAGTGTCCTCCTTTCCTCTTTGGTGCAAAGGGGGCAAGCGCAGCCATGGAGTACCGAGGCATCAGGCAAAGGTTGCCATTTCAGTGCAACGAGACCAAGACGATGAAGACTACAAGGTGGAGGTCATCATGGAGCCCGAGACGGTGTCATCACCAGAGCTTTGTGCAGGCGAAGACTACTTTTGTCAGGGTAGCTAGTACTAGTTGCCCCCCTTCAAATTAGCCCGCCATTGTTGGCTCCCTTCCCGCTCGATATTTGGGAAGAGGACCAGGGCCTCTATAAATAGGACCAGCCACCCACAGAGCAAAGAGAGGCTCGAAGAAAAGAGAGGGATCGAAGGATAAAGAAGATCAGGTAGAGAGAGAGAGAGAGAGAGAGGGAGAAGGGTGACTGAGCTCCTCCCAGCAGTTCATCGCCCCAGCCAAGAACAGACCCTCGCGAGGCTGTTCTTCCTTGTAGTGTTCATCATCATCAGCCCAAGAGGCAATCCACCACACCACACACTGGAGTAGGGTATTACACCACAACGGTGGCCCGAACCAGTATAAACCATGTGTCTCTTGTGTTGTTCTTTCCATAGTTTAGATCCTAGCAAGGCGGAGGGGTGCAGGTAGGTAGGAGGCGAAATCTCCGCGCGCACCCCAGTGTTCGAACCTCAAGGGTCTGCCAGAACCCGAAATCCGACATTTGGCACGCCAGGTAGGGGTGCGCCGGGATTCGTCTTCCACCACCCCGTTTTCCTCCGACCATCACGCCCATGTCTGACGCTCGTCGGGCTCGGGCCGAGCGCCGGGCCGCACTCGCTTCCCACGCCGCCCAGACGGCCCCTGTCGGCGGGCGTCCTCGCCGTTCCCCGTCACCTGCCGTCAACGCCGCCACCGGCCCGGCGGGGGACGAGCAGCAAGCATCGTCCCAGCATCTGTCCGTGCGGCAAGACGGCCGCACCGCAACTCCCTCGCTCACCCCAGCTGGTTCTTCGTCCCGCGCGCTCCGCGCGCCCATGGAGCCCCGCAACCTCTCCCCCGCCCATCGCGCTGCACCAACACCCCCGGTTGTCGCGGCCCTCTTGGGCGGCTCGCAGGCGCCGCCTACAAGTCACCACGTCAAGCCGTTCATCCGCCGGGTCAGCGCCGCTTCCACGCGGCAGGGGGCTCCCCTGGACCGGGCGGCGCACGAGACCGGCCTGACCTTCAGCTCCGAGGACCACCCCTCCAACTCGGCCTGCTCGGGTGCGCTCCCCATGCTGTGCACCCCCACCATCTGCCAGGTGGCCGTCACCAAAACCCTCATTGATGGCGGGGCGGGCCTCAGCATGCTCTCGGTCGAGGCCTTCAACCTCGTCTGCATACCCCTGGAACGGCTCCAACCCAGCCGGCCCTTCTCAGGCGTTGGGGGCGAGTCGTCCAGCTCCTTGGGACAGATCTGGCTCCCAGTAACCTTCGACACCTACGACAACTTCCGCACGGAGCTGGTCGACTTCGACATCGCCCCCATCGGCCTCCCCTACAACGCCATCATCGGCTACCCAGCGCTGGCCCAGTTCATTATCGCGACGCACCCGGCGTACAACCTCATGAAGATGCCCAGGAGCAGCGATGTCCTCACTGTGCACGGGGACACCGGGGACGCGCTGCGGGTGCTCAAGCTCGCCTTCAAGACGGCGACGTCGCCACAGCCCGCCGACTTGGAGACCCCCGGGCCCAAGGGGGCTACACCCGCCAAGAAGAAACAGTTGTTCACCCAAGACAAGGCAGAAACCAAGCAGATACCCGTCGATGAGGACGGGTCCACCAACGCCACTTTCACCATAGGAGCCCACCTCAAACCCGAGCAGGAGAAGGCCCTGGTCGGGTTCCTGTGCGCAAACAAGAAGGTATTTGCTTGGGAGCCTGACCAGTTGGCAGGGATCCCTAGGAGTGTAATCGAGCATCACCTCAACGTGTGCCCCAACATGCGCCCTGTGAAGCAGAAGGCCAGGCGGAAGTCCATAGAAAAGCAGGCCTTCATCGTCCAAGAGACCCGCAAATTAGAAGCCACTGGGGTCATTCGCGAGGTCCGATACCCGGATTGGTTGGCCAACCCTGTCGTTGTGCCAAAGAAGGGAGGGAAGGAGCGCATGTGTGTTGACTTCACCAACCTCAACAAAGCATGCCCGCAAGATCCGTTCCCGCTCCCCCGCGTCGACCAGATCGTCGATTCCACTATGGAATGCGACCTGTTATGCTTCTTGGATGCCTTCTCTGGGTATCACCAGATCAAGAAGGCGGTAGAAGACGTCGAGAAGACAGCCTTCCTAACCCCGTGTGGAGTGTACTGCTTCACATGCATGCCATTCGGGCTGCGTAACGCAGGGGCGACCTTCTAGCGGCTGATGCACATCACCTTGGGCCCGCAGCTCGGGAAGAATGTTGAAGCTTACGTTGATGACATTGTGGTAAAGTCTCGGGAGGCCAGGACCTTGATACAAGACTTGGAGGAAACCTTCACGAGCCTCAACGGAGTGAACCTATGGCTCAACCCAGAGAAGTGTGTGTTCGGAGTCCCCTCGGGCAAGCTCTTGGGTTTCCTCGTGTCCCACCGAGGCATCGAGGCTAACCCGGTGAAGGTCAAGGCGGTGGAAGACATGAGCCCACCAAAGACCCTCAGAGAAATGCAGAAGCTCATGGGGCATCTGACCGCGCTAGGGCACTTCATCTCCAAGTTGGGGGAACGAGCACTGCCCTTCTTCCAGCTAATGAAGAAAAAAGGGCCCTTCGAGTGGACTGAAGAGGCCAACAAGGCGTTCCAGGATCTCAAGAGATACCTCACCAGCCCACCGGTCATGGTGGCTCAGTGCCCTCAAGAGCCCCTGGTGCTTTACCTCGCCGCCACTCCCTACTCCACCAGCACAGCCTTGGTGGCAGTCAGAGAGGAGCACCGAATCAAAACCGCGGCAGCAGCCCGAGACAAGGCAGAACAAGGACAAGGAAAGCCCACAGAAACTGCCACCGCGGCTGAGGAGGATCAGCCGCCGCAGAGGGGCGCACCAGAGGCGGAAGAGGCCCCTCTTCCAGATGGCTAGTCTCAGGAGGCCTCATTGCCTCAAGAGGCGCCATGGTCTCCGAAGGGAGCCACCAGCACTGACGCACTCCACCTCGTTGAGCACCCAGTGTACTTCGTTAGCACGGTGTTGCGGGATGCAAGGGCACGGTACCCCATGCCTCAGAAACTCCTTCTCGCGCTACTGGTGGCCTCACGCAAGCTGCGACACTATTTTCAGGGTCACCCCATCAAGGTCGTCTCGTCATACCCCCTGGAGAGAGTGCTCAGGAGCCCTAATTCTGCTGGAAGGGTCGCTGAGTGGAACATAGAACTGCAAGCGTTTTGGCTCGAATTCAGCACGACCAGAGTCATCAAGGGAGCAGTGTTGGCGGATTTTGTGGCAGAATGGACGGAGGCGCCAGGCCTTAAGGCCGATGAGGATCGGTCCCTGTCCCCGGGAAGCGAGGCGCTAGAAGGCTGGGTCATGTACTTCGATGGGGCATTCTCCAGGCATGGCGCTGGGGCTGGGGCGGTGCTTATATCGCCCACTCAGGACAAGCTCTATTATGCCGTGCAGCTCTGTTTCCAGCAAGGTGAAAAGGTCTCCAACAACATAGCGGAGTATGAAGGTTTAATAGCGGGCTTGAAGGCCGCGACTGCCCTGGGGGTGAAACGCCTCACCATCAAGGGCGATTCGCAGCTCCTTGTCAATTTCTCCAACAAGCTGTACGAGCCGAAGGATGAGCACATGGAAGCCTACATAGCGGAGGTCCGTAGGATGGAAAAGCGGTTCTGGGGGTTGGAGTTGCAGCATGTGCCCCGTGGCACCAATCAGGAGGCCGACGACATCGCCAAACGGGCATCCAAGCGGTTACCTCAGGAGCCTGGCGTTTTCGAGGAGCGGCTCATCAAGCCATCAGCCCTGCCGTCATTATCGAACACGGCTCAGTCCCGGGAGGAGCTCCCCAGCCACCTGCCTCAGGGGCTCCGGCCTGTGGCCCGGCCTCAGGAGCACGCCTGCTCCTGACGATGGAACCTCAGGAGGGATGTTGGATCACGGAGCTCCGGAGTTACCTAACGCAAGGGACCCTGCCGGAGAAGGAGGAGGAAGCGGAACGAGTGGCATGCCAGGCCACGGCATACTGCATCAAGGATGGAGAGCTCTACCGGAAGCGGCCAAATGATGTATCCCTGCGCTGCATCTCCAGGGAGCAAGGGAATGAACTGCTGGAAGATATACACAGCGGAGACTGTGGACATCATTCATCATCACGGACCCTCGTCGGCAAGGCGTTCTGCAATGGGTTTTATTGGCCCACCGCGCTCGATGACGCCGTCGAACTAGTGAAAGCTTGTGAGGCCTGCCAATTCCACGCCAAGCAGATCCATCAGCCAGCAGGAGGCTTGCAGACTATACCCCTTTCGTGGCCATTCACAGTCTGGGGGCTGGACATCTTGGGCCCGTTTCCTGGGGCGCCCGGGGGCTACCCCTACCTTTACGTCACCGTGGACAAGTTCACCAAGTAGGCTGAAGTACAGGCTGTCCGCACCATTCCCGCTGGTTCCGCGGTCAAGTTCATCAAGGGCATCGTGAGCCGGTTAGGGGTGCCGAATCGCATCATCATGGACAACGGTTCGCAGTTCACCAGTAACCTCTTCAAAACATACTGTGCTAACCTTGGAATGCAGATATGCTACGCTTCGGTGGCCCACCCCCGAAGCAACGGCCAGGCCGAGCAAGCCAACGCGGAGGTCTTGAGGGGCCTCAAGACCAGGATGTTCAAGAGGAAGTTAGAGGCCTGCGGCAGAGGTTGGTACGACAAGCTTCAGTCCGTGTTGTGGTCCATCCGCACAATCGCGACCAAGCCGACTGGAGAGACCCCGTTCTTCCTGGTCTACGGAGCCAAAGTGGTCCTCCCTCACGAGGTCAGACGTTGCTCCACGCGGGTCCTGGCGTTTGATGAGGCGCAGCAGGACGGCATGCGGGGGATGGACCTCGTGCTGGGGGAGGAACATCGCCGAGAAGCCGCACTACGAGCGGCGAGGTACCAACAAGCACTGCGGCGATATCACTGCCGCAACATCCACCCCAGAACTCTCGAGGTAGGAGACCTCGTGCTCAGGCGGGTTCTCTCCAGGGAGGGGCTGCACAAGCTCTCTCCCATGTGGGAGGGCCCGTTCAAAGTTGTTCATGTTTCCAGGCCTGGCTCCGCGCGCTTGGAGACTCAGGAGAGGGTGCCAGTCCAGAATGCATGGAACATCCAGCACCTCCAGAGGTTCTACCCCTAAAAAGGCCCAGAGCCTGTGAAGAAGGCGAACGCCTGTGAAGCTATCGCGTTTTGGAAAAGGCCCAGAGCCTGTGAAGAAGGCGAATGCCTGTGAAGCTATCGCGTTTTGGAAAAGGCCCGGAGCCTGTGAAGAAGGCGAATGCCTATGAAGCTATCGCGTTTTGGAAAAGGCCCAGAGCCTGTGAAGAAGGCGAATGCCTGTGAAGCTATCGCATTTTGGAAAAGGCCCGGAGCTTGTGAAGAAGGAGAACGCCTGTGAAGCTATCGCGTTTTGGAAAAGGCCCAGAGCCTGTGAAGAAGGCGAATGCCTATGAAGTTATCGCGTTTTGGAAAAGGCCCGGAGCCTGTGAAGAAGGCCAACGCCTATGAAGCTCGCCGCCCGTGACACTCTCACGTAATAATGAGTTGGGGCTGTACACGCCCCGGAGTCTCAGGAGCACTGGCCTCGGGCCCTGGGGCTCCCTCCCACGCCCAGTGGCAGCACTTAGCTCCATGCTGGTGAGAAGATGTCGAAGACTAGATTACGTGCCAGACGCGGCTTTTCATTTGCTTTCTGCATTTGGCTTGTTCCTTCTCATTCGAAGTTTTATTGAAGTTGTTGTCGTCTTTGGCTTGTGGTTCTTCGACTTTTCACTCTCCTGCCTCGATTTCTCTTGTGCAAGGCCTCGCGAGGGGGGAAGCTGAGCGCCCTCGTGAGTGTTCCTATCCTAGTCATTCAAATAGTTCGCGACCTGGGCCCATTACAGGAGCACCCCTCCAGTCCGTGCCCCATGGGCACCGCGACACAAACAAAGGGCCTGGGTCCGTCGTCCCCCACGGCCGGGGCCGGGAACTATCCACGCTCGGGCACGTAGCCGGAAGGTACAATAACGAAAGCAAAACGATGATTAACACAATAACCCAAACACGCCCCCGCGGGGCTCCACACTACTGTCTTTGTTATGAAGGAAAAAGGAAAAGAAAGAACAAATCTGGTGCAGCTCGCCTCACACCAGCCCGCAGGGAAGGCCCGAGCTGCCTCCGGAGCTCAGGCGGACTCCTTCTCGCGCTTCACCAGGGTGCAACGGCGGGCGGACACGTTGCCACCTCCCAAGCAGATACGACGGCGTGGAGGCTGACCGTGGCCACCGCTGGAAGAGTCGCCGCCTGAAGAAGAACTGGAGAAGCTTGAGGAACCCTGAGCGCCGCCAGCCGCGCGAGCGCTGCCCTCTCCGTCATCGCCGGAGCTGGGTTCCCAGCCGCGGTCGTCACCCTCGGGGCAACACCCTGCGCGGCGACCATCTCCCCCAAACACCCTCACGTAGAGGGTGGCATCGCCGTCGAACTTGAAGTGTAGGGTGCACCGATGGCTCAGGCCACGCGCGCGGGCAAACGTCTACCAGTCGCGGGCCAGGGATAGGCTCCCGGCTGCGGAGACCTCCAGTGAGACCCATGAGGCCCGGCTGCAACAGCCGTCGGCCTGGAGCCAGAGGCCGCCCGGGGCGCCGGCCGGGAGCTTGCCAAGGAGGAACCGAGGGAGTGGAAGGCAGTTGCTGGTCGGCTCCGCCGACCACACGAAGAACTCGGGCAGCACTTCAGCAGCGCGAAAGCGCAGCCTAGGGGGACGCGCAGCCGGAGCGCGCCCCCCGACCGCAGCAATCCGCCCGTCGCTGTGCTGAAGATCGCCTCCACGGCAGCGGGGAGCTACCGTGGTGGCCACAGGATGTTTGCGAGGGTGCCCTCGGCCGCGCTTGGGCGGGGCAGAGGCGGGCTCAACCTAGCGAGCCTTCCCCTTCTCTGCGGCCGAGAACCTCCTCGACGGGGCCATGAAGAAAAAGGAGAAGCAAGGGGGGATGAACTGGAAGGGCGCGCACCGGTCCATACTTATAGCTGGCGATGGCCAACCAATGGCCCCCACGATCGCAGGTAATTATGACCCGCTTTGCATGCAGGGACTTGTCCAATCCGTGCAGTTCCCGAGGCGCCATGGGGAAGTGGAGACGCCCACGTCCCATCAACTGCCACGCGGCGCCCAAGGCCACAGGCTGTTAGGGCCCGCGGCGCTTCGCTCTTGCCCTTCCGCCTCCTTGCACGGCCAAGTCCGGGCGCGCCTTGGGCCCGGGGGCTACTATCGGCGTTCTGGGAACGGGGGTCCCCAGACTTGCCTGCTTGCGGCCTGCGGCGTGGCTCAAAGGGGGGCCCAGCGCGGCCCATCTTCACCAACACAAACCCAAGACCCTCACGTGGGGCCAAGCCTCACGGGGCGGACGACGCGGAGCTTCCTCAGGCATGGCCTCATCAGGCTGGCTCACGAGGAGGCGGAGAGATCAAGGCGGGGTACCTCATGAGGTGCCCGTGACGCAAGCCGTGACGACCGAGGGCGCCAGGCGGGTGCCAGCCCGCGCAGTGTCCTCCTTTCCTCTTTGGTGCAAAGGGGGCAAGCGCAGCCGCGGAGTACCGAGGCATCAGGCAAAGGTTTCCATTTCGGTGCAACGAGACCAAGACCATGAGGACTACAAGGCGGAGGTCATCATGGAGCCCGAGGCGGCGTCATCACCAGAGCTTTGTGCAGGCGAAGACTACTTTTGTCAGGGTAGCTAGTACTAGCTGTCCCCCTTCAAATTAGCCCGCCATTGTTGGCTCCCTTCCTGCTCGATATTTGGGAAGAGGACCAGGGCCTCTATAAATAGGACCAGCCACCCACAGAGCAAAGAGAGGATGGAAGAAAAGAGAGGGATCGAAGGATAAAGAAGATCAGGTAGAGAGAGAAGGGTGACTGAGCTCCTCCCAAGAGTTCATCGCCCGAGCCAAGAACAGACCCTCGCGAGGCTGTTCTTCCTTGCATTGTTCATCATCATCAGCCCAAGAGGCAATCCACCACACCACACACTGGAGTAGGGTATTACACCACAACAGTGGCCCGAACCAGTATAAACCCTGTGTCTCTTGTGTTGTTCTTTCCATAGTTTAGATTCTAGCAAGGCGGAGGGGTGCAGGTAGGTAGGAGGCGAAATCTCCGCGCGCACCCCAGTGTTCGAACCTCAAGGGTCTGCCGGAACCCGAAATCCGACAGAGCTGTTCTGCCGGGGAAACTTCCCTCCAAGAGGGGGAAATCACCACCATCGTCATCACCAACGATCCTCTCATCGAGAGGGGGTCAATCTCCATCAACATCTTCACCAGCACCATCTCCTCTCAAACCCTAGTTCATCTCTTGTATCCAATCTTCGTATCCAAACCTCAGATTGGTACATGTGGGTTGCTAGTAGTGTTGATTACTCCTTGTAGTTGATGCTAGTTGGTTTACTTGGTGGAAGATCATATGTTCAGATCCATTATGCATATTAATACCCCTCTGATTATGAACATGAATATGCTTTGTGAGTAGTTACGTTTGTTCCTAAGGATATGGGAGAAGTCTGGCTATCAATAGTCATGTGAATTTGGTATTCATTCGATATTTTGATGAGATGTATGTTGTCATTCCTCTAGTGGTGTGATGCGAACGTTGACTACATGAAACTTCACCATTGTTTGGGCCTAGAGGGAGGCATTGGGAAGTAATAAGTAGATGATGGGTTGCTAGACTGACAGAAGCTTAAACCCTAGTTTATGCGTTGCTTCATAAGGGGCTGATTTGGATCCATATGTTTCATGCTATGGTTAGGTTTACCTTAATACTTCTGTTGTAGTTGCGGATGCTTGCAATAGGGGTTAATCATAAGTGGGATGCTTGACCAAGTAAGGACAGTACCCAAGCACCGGTCTACCCACATATCAGATTATCAAAGTACCTAACACGAATCATATGATCGTGATGAAAACTAGCTTGACAATAATTCCCATGTGTCCTCAGGAGCGCTTTACATCATATAAGAGTTTGTCTAGGCTTGTCCTTTGCTACAAAAAGGATTGGTCCATCTTGCTGCACCTTATTTACTTTTACTACTTGCTACTCGTTACCAATTACCTTATCACAAAACTATCTGTTACCGATAATTTCAGTGCTTTTAGAGAATACCTTGCTGAAAACCGCTTATCATTTCCTTCTGCTCCTCGTTGGGTTTGACACTCTTACTTATCGAAAAGCTACGATAGATCCCCTACACTTGTGGGTCATCAAGACTCTTTTCTGGCGCCGTTGTCGGGGAGTGAAGCGCCTTTGGTAGGTGCAATTTGGTAAGGAAAAATTTATATAGTGTGCTAAAATTTACTGGCAACTGTTACTATGGAAAGTAATCCTTTGAGGGGCTTGTTCGGGGTATCTTCACCCCGACCGGTAGAGCAAATAGTTGCTACTCAACCTACTCAACCTACTGAAAATGAAAATGTTTACTTTGAAATTCCTTCGGGTATGATAGAGAAACTGCTAGCTAATCCTTTTGCAGGAGATGGAACGTTGCATCCCGACTTACACTTAATCTATGTGGATGAAGTTTGTGGATTTATTTAAGCTTGCAGGTATGCCCGATGATGTTATCAAGAAGAAGGTCTTCCCTTTATCTTTGAAGGGAGATGCATTGACATGGTATAGGCTATGTGATGATATGGGATCATGGGACTACAAACGGTTGAAATTGGAATTCCATCAAAAGTTTTATCCTATGCATCTTGTTCATCGTGATCGTAATTATATATATAATTTTTGGCCTCGCGAAGGAGAAAGCATCGCTCAAGCTTGGTGGAGGATTAAGTCAATGTTATATTCATGCCCCAATCATGAGCTCTCAAGAGAAATGATTATTCAAAAAATTTATGCTCGGCTTTCCGACAACAATCGTTCCATGCTCGATACTTCTTGTACTGGTTCCTTTATGATGAAGACTATTGAATACAAATGGAATTTATTGGACAGAATTAAACGCAACTATGAAGATTGGGATCTCGACGAAGGTAAGGAGTTAGGTATAACACCTAAGTTTGATTGTGTTAAATCTTTTATGGATACCGATGTTTTCCATAAATTTAGCACTAAATATGGACTCGACTCTGAGATAGTAGCTTCTTTCTGTGAATCCTTTGCTACTCATGTTGATCTCCCTAAGGAGAAGTGGTTTAAATATAATCCTCCCATTGAAGTAAAAGTAGTTGCACCTATTAAAGTTGAAGAAAATACTATCACTTATAATGATCATATTGTTCCTACTGCTTATGTTAAGAAACCGCCTTTCCCTGTTAGAATAAAGAATCATGCTAAAGCTTCAACTGTGGTCAACAAAAGTAATATTAAGACACCTAAACCCCCTGAGCAAGTTAAAGTTGAACCTGTTGTTGCTATGGTTAAAGATCTCTTGGCCAATAATATTGATGGGTAGGTTATTTACTTCTGTGATGAGACTGCTAGAATTGCTAAACCTGGTGCTAAAGATAAACATAGACCTGTCGTAGGCATGCCTATTATTTCTATTAAAATAGGAGATCATTGTTATCATGGGTTGTGTGATATGGGTGCTAGTGCTAGTGCAATGCCTATTTCCTTATACAAATAAATTATGGATGATATTGCACCTGCTGAAATAGAAGGTATTGATGTTACCATTAAGCTTGCTAATAGAGATCCTATTTCACCAATTGGGATTGTTAGAGACGTTGAAGTCTTGTGTGGGAAGGCTAAATATCCTGTTGATTTTCTTGTTCTTGATTCCCCTCAAGATAGCTTTTGTCCCATTATATTTGGTAGACCCTTCTTGAATATTGTTAATGCTAAGATAGACTGCAATAAGGATACTGTTTCTGTTGGTTTAGGGTATATATCTCATGAGTTTAATTTTGCTAAATTTCATAGACAACCCCATGATAAAGAATTACCTAGTAAAGATGAAATTATTGGTCTTGCTTCTATTGTCGTGCCTCCTACTAATCCATTAGAACAATACTTGCTAGACCATGAAAATGATATCTTTATGAATGAAAGAAGGGAAATAGATGAAGTATTCTTTAAATAGGGACCTATTCTGAAACACAACTTGCCTATTGAAATCCTAGGGGATCCTCCTCCACCCAAGGGTGATCCCGTGTTTGAGCTTAAACCATTACCTGATACTCTTAAATATGCTTATCTTGATGAAAAGAAAATATATCCTATTATTATTAGTGCTAACCTTTCAGAGAAGGAGGAAGAGAAATTATTGAAACCCCTGAAGAAGCACCGTGCTGCTATTGGATATACTATTGATGATCTTAAGGGCATTAGTCCCACTCTATGTCAACACAAAATAAATTTGGAGGAAGACGCCAAACCAGTCATTGATCATCAACGACGGCTGAATCCTAAGATGAAAGAAGTGGTGAGAAAGGAAATATTAAAGCTCCTTGAGGCATGTATAATTTATCCCATTGTTGATAGTCAGTGGGTAAGTCATGTTCATTGTGTCCCCAAGAAGGGAGGTATTACTGTTGTTCCTAATGATAAAGATGAATTGATTCCGCAAAGAATTATTGCAGGTTATAGGATGGTAATAGATTTTCGCAAATTAAGTAGGGCTACTAAAAAAGATCATTACCCCTTACCTTTTATTGATCAAATGCTAAAAAGATTGTCCAAACACAGACATCTTTGCTTTCTATATGGTTACTCTGGTTTCTCTCAAATACCTGTGTCATCTGATGATCAATCAAAGACCACTTTTACTTACCCTTTCGGTACTTTTGCTTATAGACGTATGCCTTTTGGTTTATGTAATGCACCTACTACCTTTCAAAGATGCATGATGGCTATATTATCTAACTTTTGTGAAAAGATATGTGAGGTTTTCATGGATGATTTCTCCGTTTATGGATCCTCTTTTGATGATTTCTTAAGCAACCTTGATCGAGTTTTGCAGATATGCGAAGAAACTAATCTTGTCTTGAATTGGGAGAAATGCCACTTTATGGTTAATGAATGTATTGTCTTGGGGCATAAAATTTCTGAAAGAGGTATTGAAGTTGATAAGGCTAAAGTTGATGCTATTGAAATTATGCCATGTCCCAAGGACATTAAAGGTATAAGAAGCTTCCTCGGTGTCGGTGTACTAAAGTAGGGGTACCTTAGTACCCCGAACTTGCGCACGGGCAGTTGCAGCGACCCGTGGCAAGGCTTGCCGGGTGACCGCCAAAACCCTCAGTGGTTCCTTTGGAGCCATTCAAGAACAAAGTATCCAAGAGCAAAACAAGGCCCCGGCAAGAGGAGCTTGCCGGGAAGGAGACAAGGCCCCGGCAAGAGGAGCTTGCCGGGAAGGAAACAAGGCCCCGACAAGAGGAGCTTGCCGGGAAGACAACCAGAGCATCCCAAGAAGCTCGCTGCGGCGCACCACGCGCCCCGACGAGGCCCGGTGAGCGGCAAGCTCCCGGACGCGACAAGACAACACCCGCGGCAAGGCGCTTGCCGCGGCAAGCCACTTCCCCACATCCCACGCTCCAGCTCACCCACCAACGTGTCGCCCTGGGACCATTCCTGGCGTACGTGGCGGGAGGCTGTGCAGCCGGGGGCATGCGGTGGCAAGCAAGTGCTGACAAGATAACCATCGTGGCAAACGGTGGCATTCCTAGCGGTCCCTCTCTAGGCTGTCAAGGTGACATAGACGGGCATTTAATGCCCTTGGCCCCTGCCATCAGAGTTAGGTAGGATGCGACAGTTGTAGGAGGTGGAGGCAACTACCACCCCTTTTACGTTTTTACCCTCACCTCTGTTGCCACGTGTCGGTGACCCCTTAGACATATAAAAGGAGGCCCGTGCGCAACAGAGAGGGGGGGGGGGGACAGCCATTCTCACGCTCGGTCTCGCCAGCTGCTTGAGTGTACTGTAGCACTCATCGCTCCCGAGCAAGAACTCAATACAACCACCAAAGCAGGAGTAGGGTTTTACGCATCCGTGCGGCCCAAACCTGGGTAAATCGATCATCTCGCTCGTGTGTTTCGCCTCGATCTGCTCTTTGTGCATCCACCGCCCCCTGCCGAACCAAAAGGGGCTCGGTCCGCCGATCCCCATAGGTGTGCGAGGGATCAGACACCCCTGCCATCTTTGGCGCGCCGGGTAGGGGGTGCATCGAGGTTGTGCGAACCTGATCCGGCGTTCGCACGAGCCGAATCTTCATCGTCTTCGTCAACATGCCGCCGAAGAAGAAGATTTCAGAGGCAGCTGCTCCGTCTGCGCCGAGCCCGCCATCGCCAGAGCGGACGGCTGGTGGAGCAGGCGCCGGCGGAAGAGCGGGCGCCGATGGGGAGACTCGTGGCACTGCCAGGTCCAAGGACCAGGCTGCGCCGCACGTCGGCGACCTCGGCGTCCGTACACGCACCGCGCCCTTCCCAGGAGGCGTGGGACGAGCAGCGTCATGGTACTCACGGTACCATATATCTGCTGGGCCAAGACCAAGCTGGTGGATCCCGAAGTTCTCAGGATCAGCACGCACGCCAACATGCTGGCGCGAGCGTGGCGCGGTCGCTTGGACGGGATGTTGCTCCTTCTAACGCAGTTAGGAGTCCGAGCATATCCCGCTCTTCGCACCGTTCGCTGCCGCCGCCCACCACTCCGGCGGAAGCGTTGGCACGAGCCCAGCTGCTTCTGGACTACCCTCCAGCGCCAAAGAAGATCGATGACTGGAGGGCCACCATTCAGAGTCTCATCGGCTTCGCCAACGGCGACAACCCACGGCAGCCGAGCGTATCGCTGCCGCGGCAAGTCAGCCAGGCGCGAGCCGGTGGCGACAAGACCGTCGAGGGTGCAACCACTGTGCACTCTCCGCCCCGAAGGCCAAGATCGCCGACTCATCGGATCCACCTCGACGGCTACTCCACCGCGTCGTCAGATCCGCGAGCTCGTCGCGATCAACGCCAAGTTCTGCATGAAAGACAGCAAGAAGACGCTCGAACGCGCATCGAGCGCCAAAGAGAAGCGCGGCGTCAATCAGACCTACGCGCTGGGCCCTCTGTTGACATGCATGCACCCGGGGAGCCAGGTAACTTGCCGTACGCGGCAGGTTGTCCTGCGTTCACCCGTGAGCTGCGGCATGTCCAGTGGCCCAACCAGAAGCATTTCAAGCCAGACGTGCCAGAGAAGTACGATGGCAAGTCGCACCCGTCGGAGTTCCTCAGCACTTACACCATTGCGGTGCAAGCTGCCGGGGGGCGAGACGACAAGGTCCTTGCCAACTACTTCCTGCTCGTGCTCAAGCCCGAAGTCAGATCCTGGCTCATGCACTTGCCGGACAACTCCATATCCTCTTGGGCGGACTTTTGCCATCAGTTTGTCGGCGCCTTTACGGGCGGCCACAAACCACATGGCCAAGAGAGTGACCTCCACCTGCTTGCCCAGAAGGAAGGAGAACCCCTGCACAAGTATATCTAGAGATTCAGCCGCGTGCAGTGCAACATCCCAGACATCCACCCCGCCGCGGTTATCAGCGTGTTCCATCAGAACGTGCGTAATCGCAGGATGCGGGAGGAGATGGCGATGAGCAGGATCAGGGACGTCAGCGAGCTGTAAGCCCTGGCCGACAAGTGCGCACGCGCTGAAGAAGGGAGGAAACTCCCCGAAGAGGATGCTGGAGCTGGGGGATCTGACAGCGAGGATGCCGCCCCGGCAAGGAAAAACCGGAGGCGCAACAGGAAGAAGAGCGGCAAAGAGGTACTAGTCGTTGAGCAGTCCGGCGATGACGGCCCCGCCAAGCAAGCCAGAGTTGGCAGCTCCGGCAAGGAGGTTGCCGCGTGCACCAACTGCCAGGCTGTGGTGGCCGCCGACAAGCAGGGAAGCTCCGACAAGCAGTACTGCAAGATCCACCGCCCCAAGGGCCATGATCTCCAGAATTGTAAGAGGGTCGAGCAGCTTGTCCAGCAACAAAAAGCTGAGTACGAGCGGCACGACAAGGAGAGAGCCCAAGGAGGCGGTGGAGAAGCCGGCAAGAAGCACGCTGGCCCGGGAGGAAGCCGCGGCAAGGCCAACCAGCGGCAAGGAGACAGACCTCCCCGCGGCCGCGACAAGGACGAAGACGAAGACGAGACGAAGACATGGATGATGTTGAGAACAGCGAGCAGGAGTTTCAAAAGGCTACAGAAGTCTTGTGTGTTGACGGTGGCGCTTCTCTTCATACTTCCCACCGCCAACTCAAACAGTGGCTCCGGGAAGTTAATGCGGCAGAGCCACCTGTCGAATCACGCAAGCTTCTGAAGTGGTCCAGCACGCCTATCATCTTTGACATTGAGGACCACCCTGATCGCACAACTGCGGTCGGGTGCTTGCCGTTGTTGGTTTCCCCAACAATCCGCAACCTCAAGGTCACCAAGATGCTAGTTGACGGCGTGGCTGGCCTGAATCTGATCTCCTCCGCGGTGCTCTAGAAACTCCAGATCCCGGACAGCGAGCTCGAAGAAACCGGTACATTCCAAGGAATTAACCCAGGAAGGAGCAAGCCGAAGGGAAAAGTCACGCTGCCGGTAACATTCGCCAGCGAGATGAACTTCAGAACTAAGAGGGTCACCTTTGACGTTGCTGATTTCCCATTGCCCTACAATGGGATACTTAGCCGTCCTGCACTCGCCAAGTTCATGGCGGCCTCTCACTATGCCTACAACATGCTCAAGATGCCAGGCCCGATAAGCGTCATCTCTGTCCCTGGCGACAAGAAGGACGCCCTTATCTGCGCCGACAAGATCAACCGGGAACCAGCTGCCGCGACAGACCGCGAGACACTTGCCGCTGAAGCTCCCGGGGGGAAGAAGACCAAGTCCGGCAAGAGCTCTGGTGCCCACTCCGGCAAGCGCGCCTCTTTGGAGTGCCGTGCTGTCGTCGAGGACGCACCATCGAGCTCCACCGGCAAGAAGAAGACCGAGTCTGGCAAGTGCTCTGATTCTTACTCCGGCAAGCGCGCCTCTTCGGAGTGCTGCGCCGCCGTCGAGGACGCACCATCGAGCTCCGCCGGCAAGAGTAAGAAGACGATGGCCGCTCCACCACTTACCAAGAAGGTGCCCGCCAAGGTGGACAGCACTGGTGGTACCTTCACCATCACTGCCACGCTTGACCCTAAATAGGAAAGCGCGCTCATTACTTTCCTGCGGGCGAATGTCGACGTGTTTGCATGGCAACCGTCTGACATCCCCGGTGTTCCCAGGAAGGTAATTGAGCACCATCTTGCCATTTTTCCTCATGCGCGGCCCGTCAAGTAGAAGGTCAGGAAGAAGGTGGTGGAGCGCCAAGAATTCATAGCAGAAGAAATCAAGAAATTGGAAGCACCAGGCCTTGTCAGAGGAGTGCTCCATCTAACGTGGTTGGCCAATCCGGTTGTAGTGCGCAAGGCAAACGGGAAGTGGAGGCTTTGTATTGACTTCACTGATGTTAATAAAGCTTGTCCCAAAGATCCATTTCCCTTGCCGCGCATTGACCAGATTGTTGACTCCACAGCCGGATGTGAGCTGCTTTCATTTCTTGACGCATATTCAAGATACCATCAGATCTTCATGGCAGAAGAGGATGAGGAGAAAACCGCATTCATTACTCCATGTGGGACGTACTGTTTCGTACGGATGCCTTTCGGATTAAAGAATGCTGGTTCAACATTTGCCAGAGTAGTCCATATCGCTTTGAAGCCACAGATACACAGAAATGTGGAAGCCTACATAGATGATATAGTGGTCAAAAGCAAAGACAGGGCAACTCTGATCCAAGACTTAGAAGAGACTTTTGCAAATCTGCGCAAGGTCAACCTCAAGCTCAACCCCGAGAAGTGTGTGTTTGGAGTCCCTTCCGGCTAACTTCTCGGGTTCTTTGTGTCTCAGCGGGGAATCGAAGCCAACCCCGACAAGATCAGGGCCATTGAGCAGATCGAAGCACCGAAGTGCGTCAAAGATGTACGGAAGCTTGCCGGCTGCGTAGCTGCTCTTAGCAGGTTTATCTCTCGGTCTGCTGAGCGCGCCCTCCCCTTTTTCAAAATTTTGAAAAGGGCAGGTCCAATGAGATGGACTCCAGAAGCGGAGGCTGCGCTGCAAGACCTGAAGAGATACCTGTCCTCCACTCCAACACTTGTCGCGCCTAAACCACAAGAGAAGTTGCTGCTGTACATAGCGGCAACCAATCAAGTGGTTAGTGCTGCGTTAGTAGCGGAAAGGGAGGGCGACGACGAGCCCGCGGCCGCGGCAAGCACATCCAGCGACAAGCAGGGGGCTTCCCCGACAAGCTCTGGTCCCGACAAGCAAGGATCTGCACAGATACAAGAGGAGATACAGAAGAAAATGGTGCAGCGCCCAGTCTACTTTGTCAGCTTCCTTTTACAGGGGGCTAGGTCAAGGTACTCTGGTGTGCAGAAGCTACTTTTCAGCCTCCTCATGGCCTCGAGAAAGATGCGCCATTACTTCCAAGCACACGAGATCACAGTTGTCACTCGCTTTCCGCTGAAGAGGATATTACAAAATCCAGAAGCAACAGGCAGGATTGTCGAGTGGGCACTGGAGCTGTCAAGCTTTGGCCTCAAGTTTGAGAGTACATCAATAATCCAGAGCAGAGCATTGGCAGAGTTCATAGCAGAGTGGATGCCAACTCCAGACGAAGAAATTCCGGAGAAGAGCATCCCCGCCAAGCAAGCAAGCAAAGTGTGGCTCATGTACTTTGACGGTGCCTTCTCGCTGCAAGGCGCCGGTGCTGGTGTACTGCTTGTCGCACCCACCGGAGAGCACCTCAAGTACATAGTCCAGATGCACTTTCCCAAGGAGCAAGCGACAAACAATACTGCAGAATATGAAGGCTTGCTTGCCGGTCTCAGGATCGCAGCAGAACTTGGGATTAAGAAGCTCATTGTCAGGGGTGACTCGCAGCTTGTCGTCCGCCAAGTGAACAAGGATTACCAGAGTCCGTTGATGGAAGCTTACGTTGATGAAGTGAGGAAGCTTGAAGAGCGCTTTGACGGCCTGCAAATGGAACATGTTCCAAGAGCTGAGAACGACATTGCCGATGGCCTGTCAAAGTGTGCAGCACTTAAGTTGCCTGTGGAACCAGGGACCTTTGTGCTCACGCTGACTCAGCCATCCGTAACACCATCAACTGGACAGAACAAGAAGAGGAAGTTGATCTCTGGTGACTATCTTCTGGCAGAGCTTCCCAAAGCCGCCGCCAAGAAGGTCCCCAAGATCGACGCCAAGAATGCTGAGGAGCAGTCTACTCCGGCAAGCCCCAGGGTTTGTTCCGTTGAGGCAGATTCTCCCGACAAGCTCTGCTCCGGCAAGCTTGTCGGGGAGCGTCAAGCTCCGGTAGAGTCGCAGGCTCTTGCCGTAGAAGCGGACGTTCCCGCAACCGCAGATGTGCCTTTAGTCCTTGTTGTCGAGCCACAGGCTCCAACATGGGCGCAGCAGATTGTCCGTTTCCTCCAGACATGAGAGCTTCCCGAGGAACCAGAAGAAGCGGAAAGAGTAGCCCGGCAGTCTAGTATGTACCAGTTTGTCGACAACACACTATGCAGAAGAAGACTCAATGGTGTGAAATTGAAGTGTATTCCTCGGGAAGACGGACAGAAGCTGTTGGCAGAGATACATGGAGGCATATGTGGTCACCACATTGGCGCGAGAGCTCTTGTCGGAAAAGCATTCCGGCAAGGCTTCTTCTTGCCGACAGCCCTCCAGGATGCAACTGCACAAGTAACCAAGTGTGAAGCGTGCCAGTTCCATTCCAAGAAGATACACCAGCCAGCTCAAGCTCTCCAGACGATCCCTTTATCCTGGCCATTTTCGGTCTGGGGGCTCAACATCCTCGGCCCCTTCCCCCGATCCGTTGGGGGCTTCGAGTACTTGTACGTTGCAATCGACAAGTTCACAAAGTGGCCGGAAGTGGAACCAGTGAGAAAGGTGACGACGCAGTCCGCAGTCAAATTCTTCAGGTCGATTGTTTGCCGTTTCGGAATGCCTAACAGGATAATCACTGACAACGGTACACAATTTACGAGCCGCACCTTCATGCAGTATGTCCAAGATCTTGGCGCCAAGGTCTACTTTGCTTCTATCGCTCACCCGAGAAGCAACTGCCAAGTTGAGAGGGCAAATGCTGAAGTGCTGCGCGGGCTCAAGACCAGAACCTTTGACAGGCTGCACAAGCGCGGACGCAACTAGATCAAGGAGCTGCCAGTGGTTCTTTGGTCGATCAGGACGACGCCAAATCGAGCCACTGGACAGACACCCTTCGCTCTAGTCTACGGAGCGGAGGCAGTTATCCCCACGGAACTCGTATACGGGTCACCTCGAGTGCTCGCTTATGATGAGCTTGAGCAAGAGCGGCTGCGGCAAGATGACGCGCTGCTCCTTGAGGAAGATCGTCTCCGGGCTGCTGTGCGAGCCGCTCGCTACCGGCAAGCTTTGCGTCGCTATCATAGCTGCAAAGTTAACGCCAGGAGCCTCGAGGAAGGCGACCTTGTTCTTCGGCGCGTTCAGTCCGCCAAGAATTCCAACAAGTTGACACCGAAGTGGGAAGGCCCTTACCGGGTGAAACGAGTCACCAGGCCTGGCGCAGTCCACCTGGAGACCGAAGATGGCGTACCAGTGAGCAACTCCTGGAATATCGAGCTTCTTCGTAAGTTTTACCCGTAAGGCGCGGATGTCGGACCCTGTCCGGCAACCACCCTTTTGTACAAGTCTTGCCGCTGTTGCATGTAATCCTTTGTACAAAGCCAGGCGCAGACCCTGAGCACAAGATAATGAAGCGCTGGCGCCCAGAGTTATAGCATGCATGCTAGTTCGAGTCGAGTCCTCGGTGAGGGTTGATAGTGCCTAACAGCAGCTAACCCCTAACTTAGAGGTCGAGTGTGCGTCCCTTTGCCCTTCCTTCATTTCTTTTGGTTCGCAGGGCTTGCATATCCTTGCCAGACTGCATAAGGACGAAAAGGAGAAGAAGGACGTACCGGCATCGAGACCCCGGGGGCTGCAAGTACCAAGATCCACCCACGGCAAGCCAGAGTTGCCGGGGGCTGCAATCTCAGATAAGTCTTTCATCCCTCTTCATGCATTCTCTTATGGACTGGGAATACGAAACCTCGTTTCTTCCCGAAGCTACCGTGCTCCCTTAGCTCTGGGCCCTGGGGCCCCAGGGCCAAGTTTTGGTCGTAGTCGCGGCAGCAAAGGAGATGAAATGAGGGGCCACACGCGCCTCGTCCCTGCCTCCGTCAAAGGCGTGAGAAAGGTCGAGCGACATGGGAAGACGGCAGGGCCTGTTTCCGGGGAAAGAGTGTCTATCGGAAAGATACCAAGGATTTGCTCCTTGGCGTGGGTTCTACCCGCGAGACAAATGGCCCGGCAAACATCCCCTTTTCATTAAGAAATTCCACGCAGGTACAGTCCATAGAGGATGAAAAACATGAAAGAGAGGATTACAAGTTTTAAATGCAACTAAGGCCCGAGGGCTTACAAATTAAAAAGATAAGATGCCCGTAATCCTTTTCCTGTCCCTCTCTTCAGGAGGTAGGTCAAGGAGGCGAGAAGGGCAAAAGGAGCGCCTAGGTGAGCTACGGGTGCCAGAAGACACCAAGAGAACATCCCGGGGGCCGTCAAGGCTGGACGGTGATGGCAGCGCCGGAAGCAGGGCTTGAAGACGAGGCGGCAGGACGTGAGCATGCTGTCGAGGGCACCACGCCATCGTACTCCGACCTGACGGCCTTGCCACCAGCCCTCTTCCTCTTCTGCAGCCTTCCTATGCCAGCCGCCCAAGGAGACGCCCCCGGGGAGTTCAAGGAGCCGGCGACACGGATGATGGGGTTGCCGGTGCCGCATGGAGCGGCGCCCGACACCTAGTCGGACCCGCCATCCTGCCGCCTGCTCCCCTCATCGTCGCTGTCGCTCCCCTCCTCGTCACTCTCGCTCGAGGAGGAGCCTTCGCTGTCGGAGGAGCTTTCCACGCAGCACCGGGCCCGGACGCCGAAGCACCCGAAGACCTTGATGGAGAGGAGATCGCCCTCCATCAGCTTGAAGTGGAGGGTGAGCCCCGGCGTCAAGCTGTGGATGCGGGCGAACGTCTTCCACCCTCGGCCGAGATACATCACGCCGAGGGCTGGGAATTCGGCGCGGACCCGCGTGCCGCTGATCCCACAGCCCCTCATCTACAGTCTCAGCGTCTCGGGCGGGTCTAACTCCACCACTTCTGCAAACGGATCTGGGAGTCGGAGGCGACGACGAGGCGCCCGGCGCAGCCTAACGAAGAACTCACAAGGGTCGTCCCCAGCATGGGCCACCGCAGGAAGAAGAGCCGCCGGCGGAGGCGAAGCCGACGCGCCGCCTCGTCCACCTCTTCCCCGAGCGCCGCGGCCTCGTCCTCGACCGCATCCACGACCTCGCCCCCACCCTCTTCCCCTTACGGCTGGCTCCGCCACCACGGGTGCGGGAGAGGGAGGGATGCACTGCCTGGTGGCAACCCTTGCCGCCACTGACGAAGGACCAGGGTTCCCTCTCTCCATGGCGAATGGGAGGAGGGGGAGCAGAAGCTGAAGGAAGGAGAAGATGGGAGGATGCAGGCTCCCGTCCTCCCCTCCCGCTCTTTATAAAGGAGCGGGGTGGGGGCTCGGCCGCCCCGCTCAGCGAATCAAGACGTGGGGAGGCAGGGAGCTGGGGCCGACCCGCTGCCTCGACCCACGGCGGCCCCGTTTCCCGCCTCCGCCGCCCACGACCCCAAGTGCATGGGAACCGCGTGGCAGGCGTGCAGAACCGAGGCGACGAATGGGGCGGCCTCTCCCCACCCCATGATCGTGGGGAGTGGGCACCTCGAAAACCGCCCGCGATCTCTCCCACGATGCCGCGTTTGACGCGTGCCATTCGGGGAGAGCGCGGTGGATGCAGAGTGAGTTATGGCGTGACCTAGGCCGCGCGTGCCCGTGTACTGTTTTGGGCCTGGCCCAACAGCGCTCGGCACCGTCTATGGCCCAGGCCCGGGGGCTGCTGTCGGTGTACTAAAGTAGGGGTACCTTAGTACCCCGAACTTGTGCACAGGCAGTCACAGCGACCCACGGCAAGGCTTGCTAGGTGACCGCCAAAACCCTCCGTGGTTCCTTTGGAGCCATTCAAGAACAAAGTATCCAAGAGCAAAACAAGGCCCCGGCAAGAGGAGCTTGCCGGGAAGGAAACAAGGCCCCGGCAAGAGGAGCATGCCGGGAAGTAGACAAGACCCCGGCAAGAGGAGCTTGCCGGGAAGGAGACAAGGCCCCGGCAAGAGGAGCTTGCCAGGAAGACAACCAGAGCATCTCAAGAAGCTCGCTGTGGCGCACTGCGCGCCCCGACAAGGCCCGGTGAGCGACAAGCTCCCAGACGCGACAAGACAACACCCGCGGCAAGGCGCTTGCCGCGGCAAGCCACTACCCCACAGCCCGCGCTCCAGCTCACCCACCAACGTTTCGCCCTGGGACCATTCCTGGCGTATGTGGCGGGAGGCTGTGCAGCCGGGGGCATGCGGTGGCAAGCAAGTGCTGACAAGATAACCATCGTGGCAAACGGTGGCGTTCCTAGCGGTCCCTCTCTGGGCCGTCAAGGTGACACAGACGGGCATTTAATGCCCTTGTCCCCTGCCGTCAGAGTTAGGTAGGATGCGACAGTTGTAGGCGGTGGAGCCAACTACCACCCCTTTTATGTTTTTACCCTCACCTCTGTTGCCACGTGTCGGTGACCCCTTAGACATATAAAAGGAGGCCCGTGCGCAACAGAGAGGGGGGGACAGCCATTCTCACGCTCGGTCTCGCCAGCTGCTTGAGTGTATTGTAGCACTCGCCGCTCCCGAGCAAGAACTCAATACAACCACCAAAGCAGGAGTAGGGTTTTTACGCATCCGTGCGGCCCGAACCTGGGTTAATCGATCTTTTCGCTCGTGTGTTTTGCCTCGATCTGCTCTTTGTGCATCCACCGCCCCCTGTCGAACCAAAAGGGGCTCGGTCCGCCGATCCCCATAGGTGTGCGAGGGATCAGACACCCCCGACACTCGGTCACGCCGATTTTTATAGGAGGTTCATTATGGACTTCTCAAAAATTTCTCAGACTCTGACTAATCTATTACAAAAAGATATTCCTTTTGTCTTTGATGATGATTGCTCAGAAGCATTTGAAATACTTAAGAAAGCATTGATTTCTGCACCTATTGTTCAGCCACCTGATTGGAATTTACCCTTTGAAATTATGTGTGATGCTAGTGATTATGTTGTAGGTGCTGTTCTAGGGCAAAGAGTTGAGAAGAAATTAAATGTTATTCAATATGCTAGTAAAACTCTAGACAATGCCCAGAGAAATTATGCTACTACTGAAAAAGAATTCTTAGCGGTTGTATTTGCTTGTGATAAGTTCAGACCTTATATTGTTGATTCTAAAGTAACTATTCACACTGATCATGCTGCTATTAAATACCTTATGGAAAATAAAGATGCTAAACCTAGACTTATTAGATGGGTTCTCTTGCTACAAGAATTTGATTTGCATATTATTGATAGAAAGGGAGCTAAGAACCCCGTTGCAGACAACTTGTCTAGGTTAGAAAATGTTCTTGAAGACCCACTACCTATTGATGATAGCTTTCCTAATGAACAAGTAAATGTCATAAATGCTTCTCGAACTGCTCCATGGTATGCTGATTATGCTAATTATATTGTTGCTAAATTTATACCACCTAGTTTCACATACCAGCAAAACAAAAAGTTCTTCTATGACTTGAGACATTACTTTTGGGATGACCCACATCTTTATAAACAAGGAGTAGATGGTGTTATTAGACGTTGTGTACCTGAGCATTGATACGTTTCCAACGTATCTACTTTTCCAAACACTTTTGCCCTTGTTTTGGACTGTAACTTGCATGATTTGAATGGAACTAACCCAGACTGACGATGTTTTCAGCAGAATTACCATGGTGTTATTTATGTGCAGGAACAAACGTTCTCGGAATGACCTGAAACTTCACGGAGCAACTTTTTGGAAAATATGAAAAATACCTGCAAAAGATGAAGGCCAGGGGGCCCACCACCTCTCCATGAGGGTGGGGGCGCGCCTGCCCCCCTAGGGTGTGCCCCCCTACCTCGTGGGCCCCTGTTGTCTCTCCGACTCCATCTCCAACTCTATATATTGTGTTTCAGGGAGAGAAAAATCAGAGAGAAGAATTCATCGCGTTTTACGATACGGAGCCGCCACCAAGCCCTAAAACCTCTCGGGAGGGCTGATCTGGAGTCCGTTCGGGGCTCCGGAGAGGGGAATCTGTCACCATCGTCATCATCAACCATCCTCCATCACCAATTTCATGATGCTCACCGCCGTGCGTGAGTAATTCCATCGTAGGCTTGCTGGACAGTGATGGGTTGGATGGGATCTATCATGTAGTCGAGTTAGTTTTGTTAGGGTTTGATCCCTAGTGTCCACTATGTTCTGAGATTGATGTTGATATGCCTTTGCTATGCTTAACGCTTGTCACTAGGGCCCGAGTGCCATGATTTCAGATCTGAACCTATTATGTTTTCATCAATATATGAGTGTTCTTGATACTATCTTGCAAGTCTATAGTCACCTATTATGTGTTATGATCCGTTAACCCCGAAGTGACAATAATCGGGATACTTACCGGTGATGACCGTAGTTTGAGGAGTTCATGTATTCACTATGTGTTAATGCTTTGTTCCGGTACTCTATTAAAAGGAGGCCTTAATATCCCTTAGTTTCCATAAGGACCCCGCTGCCATGGGAGGGTAGGACAAAAGATGTCATGCAAGTTCTTTTCCATAAGCATGTATGACTATATTCGGAATACATGCCTACATTCCATCGATGAACTGGAGCTAGTTCTGTGTCACCCTAGGTTATGACTGTTACATGATGAACCGCATCCGGCATAATTCTCTATCAACAATCCATTGCCTACGAGCTTTCCATATATTGTTCTTCACTTATATACTTTCCCATTGCTATTGCTATCATCACTACACAATACCAAAAACATTACTTTTACTACTGTTACCTTTTGTTACCATTACCACTACTATCATATTACTTTGCTACTAAACACTTTGCTGCAGATATTAAGTTTCCAGGTGTGGTTGAATTGACAACTCAGCTGCTAATACTTGAGAGTATTCTTTGGCTCCCCTTGTGTCGAATCAATAAATTTGGGTTGAATACGTTACCCTCGAAAACTATTGCGATCCCCTATACTT
Organism: Triticum monococcum; assembly: GCA_034509565.1. Taxonomy (NCBI): domain Eukaryota; kingdom Viridiplantae; phylum Streptophyta; class Magnoliopsida; order Poales; family Poaceae; genus Triticum; species Triticum monococcum. The sequence goes on from CM067842.1 coordinate 733,477,983, forward strand.
GTGGGTTATCAAGACTATTTTCTGGCGCCGTTGCCGGGGAGCATAGCTCTATTCTTTGAGTCACTTGGGATATATATATCTGCTTATCATTATGAAGAACTTGAGAGATCCAAAAACCAAGATCTATCCCTCAACTATGAGGGGAGGTAAGGAACTTCCATCCAGCTCTGCACTTGATTCACCTTCTGTTTTGAGTAAGCTTGCGACACCTACACCTGCTTCTGCTATTCGTTCTTATATGTCGCATGTTATTGTTGATGCCACTTCTGCTATGCATGACACTTATGATGAAACTACTTCTATGCTTGATACTACTGTGCCACTTGGTAAATTTCATGATGAACAACTTGCTAGGGCTAGAGAGATTGAAAATATTGAATCTGATAATACTGATGAAAGTGATGATGAAGAATCACTTGTTATTCCTGAGGGTTATGTCTTTGATCAAGAAGCTTCTTTCGCTATTTTAGCTTGCAAAGATAGAAACGAACTTAAGAGGTTATTAGCTAAATGGAATAGGCAATCTCTAAATGCTAGAATGAAACCTGACCCTGCTTTTGCTACTTCACCTATCTGTGTTACTGATAAGGATTATGAATTCTATGTTGATCCTGATATAATTACTTTGGTTGAGTCTGATCCTTTTCATGGCTATGAATCTGAAACTGTTGTGGCACATCTTACTAAATTAAATGATATAGCTACCCTATTTACTAAAGATGAGACAACTCGCTACTTTTATATCCTTAAAATATTTCCGTTCTCATTAAAGGGTGATTCTAAGATATGGTTTAATTCTCTTGATCCTGGTTGTGTGCATAGTCCCCAGGATATGATTTATTACTTCTCTGCTAAATATTTCCCTACTCATAAGAAACAAGCTGCTTTAAGGGATATATATAATTTTGTGCAAATTAAAGAAGAGAGTCTCCCAGAAGCTTGGGGGAGGCTTCTCCAATTACTTAATGCTTTGCCTGATCATCCTCTTAAGAAAAATGAAATACTGGATATCTTTTATAATGGACTAACCGATGCTTCCAGAGATTACCTGGATAGTTGTGCTGGTTCTGTTTTCACGGAAAGAACGCCGGATGAAGCTGAAATTCTATTGAATAATATGTTGACAAATTATAATAATTGGACACCTCCGGAGCCAATTCCTGAGCCTATTGCTAAACCAACTCCGAAGAAGAGGGGTATTCTATTTCTCAATCCTGAAGATATGCAAGAGGTAAAGAAATCTATGAAAGAAAAAGGTATTAAAGCTAAAGATGTTAAGAATTTACCTCCTATTGAAGAAATACATGGTCTTAATTTACCGCATCACTACTGGAATCAGCTAGTTTGCCATCTGCCAGTTCTTTGCCATCTGCTTCCAAAAAGCAGACGGCAAAGAACTGGCTGATGGCAAAGACCAAGTTTGCCATCAGCCAGTTCTTTGCCGTCTGCTAGCGGACGGCAAAGATTCTTTGCCGTCGGCTAGCGGACGGCAAAGAGGGAGGGGCCCCACTCACAAACTGCAAAAAAAAACCTAACGGGCCCCCTCTTTGCCGTCCGCTAGCGGACGGCAAAGACCAAGAAGGCGTACGGCAAAGTGCCGCGGACGGCAAAGAGGGAGGCCCCACGTAACGTTAACGGGGCCGCTCCCCACAAACCCCCCCCCTCTCTCTCTCTTTCTCTCCCACGCCCCGTCGCACCACGCCCCGCCGCCGCCCCAGCGCCCCCCGTCGCCGCCCCAGCGCCCCCCGCAGCCGCCCCGTCGCCCCCCCGCCCCGTCGCCCCCGCCGCCCCCGCCGCCCTGCCGTCTGGGCGCCGCCCCAGGCCGCACCGCCCCCCTCCTCCACACCCTGCAGGTGATCTTCTTCCTTTTTTTCCTTTTTCTATTTTTTAGTTTTAGGTTTATGTTTAGTTTAGATTTAGTTTTAGTTTTAGGTTTATAGGTTTAGTTTTAGTTTAGTTTTAGGTTTAGATTTAGTTTTTTTCTTTTTCTGTTTTTTTAGTTTTAGGTTTAGATTTAGTTTCGTTTTAGGAAAGAAGAAAAAGAGAAAAATAGGAGATCAGGAGAAGAAGAAGAAGAGGAGGAGGAGAAGAAAAAAGAAGAAGAGGAAGAAGAAGAAGAAGAAGAAGAAGAAGAAGAAGAAGAAGAAGAAGAAGAAGAAGAAGAAGAAGAAGAAGAAGAAGAAGAAGAAGAAGAAGAAGAAGAAGAAGAAGAAGAAGAAGAAGAAGAAGAAGAAGAAGAAGAAGAAGAAAAAGAAAGAGGAGAGGAGGATAAGAAGAATAGAAAAAAGGAAAGGAGGAAGAAGAAGAAGAAAAAAGAGGAGAGCAGGAGAAGAAGAAGAGGAAAAAAGGAAAGGAGGAAGAAGAAGAAGAAGAAGAAGAAGAAGAAGAAGAAGAAGAAGAAGAAGAAGAAGAAGAAGAAGAAGAAGAAGAAGAAGAAGAAGAAGAAGAAGAAGAAGAAGAAGAAGAAGGAAAAAAAGGAAGAAAAGGAAAAAGAGGAAGAAGAAGAAAAGGAAAAAAACCCGACCCGACACGGTACCCTAACCCCGACCCGGCAGCCCGACACGACACCCCGACCCCGAGACCCCGACCCCGACCCCGAGACCCCGACCCCGACACCCCGACTCCGACCCCGACCCCGACCCCGACTCCGACACCCCGACCCCGACACCCCGACCCCCCAAGCCTGACCCGACACCCCGACCCCGACCCCGACACCCCGACCCCGACCCGACACGGTACCCAGACCCCGACCCGGCACCCCGACACGACACCCCGACCCCGAGACCCCGACCCCGACCCCGACACCCCGAGCCTGACCCGACACCCTGACCCCGAGCCTGACCCGACACCCTGTCGCGATAAGTTCCTGAGTAAGGAGCAGTACATGAAGGTAATTCTTAAGGCCTTCTCTACATAAGTTCCTTCATTTAGTAATTCTTAGACGTAGCGCTCAAGTTTCTATTTGCTAACTTAGGCGCCTCCGAGATGGTGTGCGGATCGGATGGATTGTTGGGAGGTGTTGGTCGATGAGTGGTGCTCAAAACAATGGCTAGCCCTCCACAACGAGGCCAAGGACAAACGTGCCCAAATGGAAGGTGTGCCACACCATCAAGGCAGCTTCAACTTATATCAGTTCGGGCGCAACTGGGTATGTGGTTCGCTTCATGGTTCATGCAATTCATTCATCATGCTAGCTTGAGCCCTTTAATTACTAATTTTCATTGTTTCTCTCTTTCAGGCACGCTACAATAAGGCGGATAAGGTGCCAGAGGTGTACGACCTGTATGCCATGGCCCACACTTCCTCTTTCAAGAAAGCCAAGGCTTTCTCTCAGTCTGACCTCGATGATGCAAACAACTTCACCAACATCTCCTCCCACAACAAGCTCATGAGATATAGAGATGAGGGGAAGGCGAGGAAAGGGGAGGACTTTAACCCGAGCCAGGGTCCCATTGATCCAGAGCTGTTGATGATATCTGGTGGCGGGAGGTCCCATGGCTCCATAGCCATTGGAGATGGACTTATCTGTTGTCCTAGCACTCTCCCGGAGATCAAGGCGCGCCAGTCGAGCTCTGCTCCTGAGATAAGGCCTCGTGAACGGCCAGTGCAACTCGCCATCAAGGTTAGTGATACGTACTCAATTATCTTTCTCCATTACATTGTGTGCGCTTCCATCAATGATTACAAATGGTCATGTGAGTGGTGTTGCAGCCTGCTATACAGAGTGAGAGAGATAGAACGGATAAACTTCTGGCGGAGGCGGCGGAGAGGCAGCGGGAGTTGGAGGAGAGGGCGGCAAAGATGATGGAGGAGGAGAGGGCACGGAATGAGATGCAGGCAAGGGCCATGTACGAGCTCCTTGTGGTAACTTTCTTCTGCAGATTAGCCAAAACATTCATGTAGTGTTTGTCTCATTACTAACTAGTATGACTGAGTCGTGAAAACCAAATGTGAAGTCTGTGTGCGAGAAGACAGGTCAGACCGCTCCGCCGATGCCAGTGATTGCTCCTGGGACCACGGTGAGTTTTATTTGAATGGACATTACTTGCTAGTCTTAACATTTGAGTGTCATCATGCTAACAAGACATTGGAAATGATCTTTGGTGCAGCGTAACTCCAGACAAGCATCGCACGATCCTTCTCCAGCTACCGACACGAGCCACCCCGCTCCTACACCTCCTGGATCTTGGTAAGTTTATCTAGTGTTTTGCTTAACACATGCATAAAGACCTAGACTTAGCTTTATTTCCTCCAATGCTTACCATAATGACCTAGACATAGCTTCTTCACCTCCAAAATGACTTAATAAGCTTACTGACCTCCAAAACCATCCATTTTACCTAAGTTAGCTCTAAAACGATCTGTACTTAGCTTACTTATGTCAAAAATTGCATAATTAGCTTAGTTAGCTCATAGACGATCCATTTTACCTAAGTTAGCTCTAAAATGACCCATTTTACCTAGGTTAGCTTATAAATGATCCAGTTCATCCAAGTTAGCTCAAAAATGTCCCATTTTACCTAGATTAGCTCCTAAATGATCCATTTTACCTACGTTAGCTTTAAAATGACCCATTTCACCTAGGTTAACTCCAAAATGACCCATCTTACCTAGGTTATCTCATAAACGATCCATTTCAACTAATTTAGCTCATAAACGATCAATTTCACCAAGTTAGCTAAAAAACGATCCATTTCACCTAAATTAGCTCTTAAATGATCCATTTCACCTAAGTTAGCTCAAAAAGATCCATTTCAACTAAATTAGCTCATAAATGATCCATTTCACCTAAGTTAGCTCAAAAACGATCCATTTCAACTAAGTTAGCTCATAAATGATCCACTTCACCTAAGTTAGCTAAAAACGATCCATTTCACCTTAGTTACCTCAAAAACGATCCATTTGACCTTAGTTAGCTCATAAATGACCCATTTCAACTAAGTTAGCTCATAAATGATCCATTTCACCTTAGCTAGCTCATAAACGACCCATTTCAGCTTAGTTAGCTCATATATGATCCATTTCACGTAAGTTAGCTCATAAATGACATACTCTTCTTGTTCTAGTCTTCTTCTTGTTCTACTTTTCTTGTTCTAGTCTTCTTCTTGTTCTACTCTTCTTGTTCTAACTTTCTTATTTTTCATTTTGCAGATTTCATTCACTTGACGAAAGCTTGCATAGATGGAGTGCTCCCTATCCCTTTCTCTGTTTCTTTTGTATCGTTGAACTATGCATGTATCGTTGGATGAAACTATTGTAATATATATGGTTGGATGCCTCTATGTTGATATATATGGTTGGATGATGAAGTTATGTGTTGGATATCTTATATGTTTGCTCTATAATGGCCTTTTGAAATATATCTATATATGTCATATATATTTTTGATGAAAATTGTTGGATTTAATAAAAAACAGATAAAAGAGCCAATATGCAGGCTCTTTGCCGTCTGCCACCGATGGCAACGGGCTCTTTGCCGTTTGCCGCGGACGGCAAAGAAGCCACGTGGCATCCAGCTGTGCTTCCTGGGAGCTGACCCATTTGGTCAGTTTGCCTACAGTGGCAGACGACAAAGACTTTGCCATTAGTGGCAAACGGCAAAGAACCTGCCATGTAGTGACGTGTAGATGACATCATACGGCTGACGGCAAAGACACTAGAAATTTTGCCGTCAGCGGCGGACGGCAAAGGCCTGCCGTTAGCCACTTAACGGACTGACAGTGCAATTATTGTCGTCCGCTCTCTTTGCCGTCCACCGCGCTCTCTTTGCCGTCCACCGCAGACGGCAAAGACTTTGCCATCAGCAGCACACGGCAAAGAAACTGTTTACCGGAGCCTACGTTGCCGGAGCCTTTTGCCGTCTGCCGTTCATGCCTTTGCCGTCAGCCGTGGCGGACGGCAAAGTAGCTGATTCCTGTAGTGCATGCTGAAGAAACATATGATCTTAATCCCTTGCCTATTGAAGAAACTCATGGTCTTGATAACCCAACACAGGTAGTAAAGGTAAATTCTCTCTATAGATAGGATAAAGCTGAAATCCCATTTACTAAGTTTGCTAGCCCATGCTTAGATGAGTTTGATAAATTTATGGCTAAGCAAGAATATTTTAATGCTTATTTTGGTAGACAATTGAAATACAATTCAAATATGCTTGAACACTTGGGTGATTATATGGCTAATGTCAAAGGTGAAGTTAAACTTATTAGTAAACATGCTTCTATGGTTACCACTCAAGTAGAACAAGTACTTAAAGCTCAAAATGATTTGCTCAATGAATTTAATAGTAAGAATAATGATTATGCTGTTAGAGTGGCTAGTAGAACTAGTAGAATAACTCAGGAACCTTTGTATCCTGAAGGCCACCCTAAGAGAATTGAGCAAGATTCTCAGAGAAATAATATAGATGCACCTAGTCCTTCTAAAAGGAAGAAAAAGAAAAATGATAGGACTTTGCATGCTTCTAGTGAACCTGTTACTGACCACCTGAGAATCCAAATGATATTTCTATTTCTGATGCTGAAACACAATCTGGTAATGACCCTGAAACTAGTAATACTGTTAATAATAATATTCATGATGATGCTCAACCTAGTAATGATAATGATGTAGAAATTGAACCTGCTGTTGATCTTGATAACCCACAATCAAAGAATCAATGTTATGATAAGAAAGACTTTGTTGCTAGGAAACATGGTAAAGAAAGATAGCCTTGGGTTCAGAAACCCATGCCTTTTCCTCCCAAACCATCCAAGAAAAAGGATGATGAGGATTTTGAGCGCTTTGCTGAAATGATTAGACCTATCTTTTTGCGTATGCAATTAACTGATATGCTTAAAATAAATCCTTATGCTAAATACATGAAAGAAATTGTTACTAATAAAAGAAAGATACCGGAAGCTGAAATTTCCACCATGCTTGCTAATTATACTTTTAAGGGTGGAATACTAAGAAACTTGGAGATCCCGGTGTACCCACTATACCATGCTCTATTAAAAGCAACTATATTAAAACTGCTTTATGTGATCTTGGAGTCGGTGTTAGTGTTATGCCTCTCTCTTTATATCGTAGACTTGATTTGAATAAGTTGACACCTACTGAAATATCTTTGCAAATGGCTGATAAATCAACTGCTATACTTGTCGGTATTTGTGAGGATGTGCGTGTTGTAGTTGCAAACGTTACTATTTTAACGGACTTTGTTATTCTTGATATTCCCGAGGACGATAGTATGTCTATTATTCTTGGAAGACCTTTTTTGAACACTGCAGGGGCTGTTATTGATTGCACTAAAGGCAATGTCACTTTTCATGTTAATGGTAATGAGCATACAGTACACTTTTCGAGGAAGCAACCTCAAGTCCACAGTATCAATTCTATAGGAAAAATTCCATCAATTATATTTGGAGGTTTTGAATTTCCTCTTCCTACTGTCAAGAAGAAATATGATATTCTTATTATTGGGGATGCGCATATCCCCGTTGAGGTAACATAGTGTTATTCGAAATTTCTCCGGTTCCATGTTATTCGGAATGAGTTCGTTAACAACACTTGATCAACCTTATTAGTGGATTCCTTTTGATGATCATGAGATGGATGAAACTAGAAGGCACAACCTTCTGTGCCCCACTTTTACTTTTTGTTATTCATATTAAATTAAATAAAAATAATTTTTTTCTGTCTGTTATCTGATTATCCGTGCAATATAAAAATACCCTGAAAATAAAAGTTCTCCAAATGCCCTGAAATTTAAATGTGATTTTTTTCTAGAATATTTGAGAATATTTGGCACTGAGAACACAACAGGGAGGTCAACCACCTGCCCACGAGGGTGGAGGGCGCGCCCCCTGCCTTGTGGGCCCACGGTGGCCCTCCTTCACTTATCCTTTCACCCACACACTCCTTCTTCCTCCCACAAACACGAATATCCAGCTCAAACCCGAGTCCAAGCTCGTTTTGCTGCCATTTTTGATCTCCTTGCTCAAAGCACCTCTCACAAAACTTCTTGGGGAGATTGTTCCTTGGTATGTGACTCCTCCATTGGTCCAATTAGTTTTTGTTCTAGTGATTTATTCATTACAAATCTTTGATGCTTAGGTGACCCTATTCTTGAGCTTGCATGTCAAATTTATATGGTCAAAAGTAGTTTTGATGCATGATATAGGCCCTAGGCACTTGTAGGAGTAGTTGCTATGAATATTATTGAGTTTGGTTTACTTTTATTTTGAAGTTACTAAAAATTTCAAAAAAAATCAGAAAATGATGAGGAGACTTTTGAGGGGCTCATCGAGCCAAAGCTCGAAGGAAAAGGCACCAAAGCCTAAGTATAATCTGCCTCGCACCACGGAGGTTCGGGCGTGTGAATGGCCTTCCGATGATTTCTTGAGAGCAGCCGGTATTTATGAAGATTTTCATGAATTGGCTAAGAATGCAGGCCTCACCACTTTCCTCCATGACCAATGCGATTAGTATCTCTTACTCACAAATACCTTTATGCAAAACTTTCATTTCCATTCTAGGAGCTCACCACCTACAGTGGAGTTTCATTTATATGATGAGCATAAGGAGATGTCACTTTATGATTTTTGTCGGATTTGTTTAGTCCCTTTTGAGGGCAAGACAGAAGAACCACATCACGATGATGTGGAGGGGTTTAGTGATACTATCACTTTAGGGGAAACAATGAAGGTTTCCGATGCACGAATCACTAGCATACATTTTCCTGTTTTACGTTACTTTGCATTATTTGCTAGTCATTGTTTAATTGGTCGCAGAAATTGTGGAAACCTTAGTATCCCTGATATTATTATTTTGCTCTACGGTTTATACGGTGATAACTCTGTTAGTATGGGCGGTATTATTGCCAAACGGTTAAGTCTGGACCGTACCAAGGGCCCCATCTTTGGAGGCATCTATGCTTCACGCCTAGCTGCACATTTTAACATACCTATTAGGCATTATGAGAAGGAAGAAAAGGTGTTGCCTCGTGTTTATCTAGATTATAAAAGTATGGTGGCACATGCTTTTATTGTTAAGAATAGGGAAGGAGAGCTTAAATACCAATTTTTCTTTAATAAACATCATCCTGAGACTATTACCCTACCTGCTCCTTCTTTGTTTGATTTATCTATAGGCCAGTACCTTGTTCCGTTAAAGGATATTCACGCCTACTGGAACCCTGCACCAGCCAAGGAGCCAGAGCTGGAACCACAAGTTGATCCTCCACGACAGTCTAATTATCAGTGGGATCCGGAGATGATTGTCAGCCAGTGGCAATCGGAGTCTTCCTCTTCTTCATCTTAGTACAACCCCAACTACTATTATGGATATCCGCTAGGCCAGCCGTGGCCATAGACCAACTTAGGCCAAAATCCTAAGCTTGGGGGAGTACGTATTTCCCACCGACATTACATTTATGTTAACACACTCATTGCTAGATGTTGGTGCTCATACTTTTTCATTGTATTATCCATGCTAGTTTAATTTCCTTTTTATGCTTTCTTCTTGTGTGTTTAATAAACCTTAAGAAAAACCAAAAAAATTAGTTGTAACTTTTAATTAGTTTACTTTCCATCCTTGTAGTAGTAATTAAAAAGAAAACCCAAAAATATTTCATGTTCTTCTTTTGCTTGTTAGGAGCTTTCCCGTGTAAATAGTTTTATTTCTTTTCTTTTCTTTGGGGGTCGATAGGAGAAGACCATGATTAAATTGTTGAAGCGGCTCTTATATGCATAATTGTTGATCTGACAAAAGAGCCCATATTTCCTTGTCTTCTCCTGTTTATTGAATGCTTGCAGATTCCAGCTTAGTCCAATGCACGCGCACTATTATTATTATTCACACTATTCGGTCGTGCAAGTGAAAGGCAATTATGATGATATATGATGGACTGACTAAGATGAGAAAAGCTGGTATGAACTCGACCTCTTTTGTTTTTGTAAATATGATTAGTTCATCGTTCCTGATTCAGCCTATTATGAATAAACATGTTTGCAATGACAACTAGAGATCATACTTTCTTGTGCCATGCTTGATTAGCTATGAGTTATAATGGTTTACCTTGCGTGCCAACATGCTATTGAAATGGTTATGATGTGGTATGATAGGGTGGTATCCTCCTCTAAATGATTTAAGTGACTTGACTTAGCGGATGTTCACGCATGTAGTTGAAACAAAATCAACATAGCCTTCACGATATTTATGTTCATGGTGGATTATATCCTACTCATGCTTGCATTCGGTGTTGATTAATTTTAATGCATGTTCATGACTGTTGTCTCTCTCTAGCTGGTCGCTTCCCAGTATTTTGCTAGCCTTCACTTGTACTAAGCAGGAATACTGATTGTGCATCCAATCCCTTAAACCCCAAAGTTATTCCACATGAGTCCACTATACCTACCTATATACGGTATCTACCTGCCGTTCCAAGTAAATTTGTATGTGCCAAACTCTAAACCTTCAAATAAATATCCTGTTTTATATGCTCGAATAGCTCATGTATCAACTAGGGCTATTTGTATCTTCCATGTTAGGCGGGTTATTCTCAAGAGGAGTGGACTACGCTCCTCACTCACGAGATAAATGGCTGGTCACCGGGATGCCCAGTCCCATGCTTTATGCAAACTAAATCAAAATAATTGCAAACAAAACTCCCCCTGGGACTCTTGTTAGTTGGAGGCACTCGTTGTTTCGAGCAAACCATGGATTGATGCTTGTTGGTGGAAGGGGGGTATAAACTTTACCATTCTGTTTGGGAACCGCCTATAATGTGTGTAGCATGGAAGATATCGCCATCTCTTGGTTGTTATGTTGAAAATGAAAGTACACCACTCAAAATATTATTCACCTCTGTTTCAAAACCGAGCTCTAGCACCTCTACAAATCCATGCTTCCCTCTGCGAAGGGCCTATCTATTTACTTTTATGCTGAGTCATCATCCTCTTGTTAAAAAGCACCAGTTGGAGAGCACCAATGTCATTTGCATTCATTACTGTTTGTTTACATTGAGTATGACTTGACTGGATCTCTTTTCCCATGAATTACAATGTCTAGTCAGTCCTTGGTCTTTAAACGTGCTCTGCATTTATGTTTTGCGGTCTGAGAAAGGGCTAGAGAGATACCATCTTGTTATATTATATTATGATTGTTTTGAGAAAGTGTTGTCATCCGAGATTTATTATTATTGCTCGCTAGTTGATTGTGCCATTGATATCAGTAAACTTGAGACCTAAGCGTTATTGTGAATGTGGTTAGTTATAATCTTTGCTGAAAACTTGAATGCTGGCTTTACATATTTACAACAACAAGAGCAAACAGAGTTTGTAAAAGTTTTTCTTTATCACTTTCAGTTTGTCAACTGAATTGCTTGAGGACAAGCAAAGGTTTAAGCTTGGGGGAGTTGATACGTCTCCAATGTATCTACTTTTCCAAACACTTTTGCCCTTGTTTTGGACTCTAACTTGCATGATTTGAACGGAACTAACCCGGACTGACGCTATTTTCAGCAGAATTACCATGGTGTTATTTATGTGCAGGAACAAACGTTCTCGGAATGACCTGAAACTTCACGGAGCAACTTTTTCGAAAATATGAAAAATACCTGCAAAAGATGAAGGCCAGGGGGCCCACCACCTTTCCATGAGGGTGGGGGGCACGCCTGCCCCCTGGGATGCGCCCCCTACCTCGTGGGCCCCCTGTTGCCTCTCCGACTCCAACTCCAACTCTATATATTGTGTTTCGGGGAGAGAAAAATCAGAGAGAAGAATTCATTGCGTTTTACAATATGGAGCCGCCACCAAGCCCTAAAACCTCTTGGGAGGGATGATCTAGAGTCCGTTCGGGGCTCCGGAGAGGGGAATCCATCGCCATCGTCATCATCAACAATCCTCCATCACCAATTTCATGATGCTCACCGCCGGGCGTGAGTAATTCCATCGTAGGCTTGCTGGATGGTGATGGGTTGGATGGGATCTATCATGTAATCGAGTTAGTTTTGTTAGGGTTTGATCCCTAGTGTCCACTATGTTCTGAGATTGATGTTGCTATGACTTTGCTATGCTTAACGCTTGTCACTAGGGCCCGAGTGCCATGATTTCAGATCTGAACCTATTATGTTTTCATCAATATATGAGTGTTCTTGATCCTATCTTGCAAGTCTATAGTCACCTATTATGTGTTATGATCCGTTAACCCCGAAGTGACAATAATCGGGATACTTACCGGTGATGACCGTAGTTTGAGGAGTTCATGTATTCACTATGTGTTAATGCTTTGTACCGGTACTCTATTAAAAGGAGGTCTTAATATCCCTTAGTTTCCATAAGGACCCCGCTGCCACGGGAGGGTAGGACAGAAGATGCCATGCAAGTTCTTTTCCATAAGCACGTATGACTATATTCGGAATACATGCCTACATTACATCGATGAACTAGAGCTAGTTCTGTGTCACCCTAGGTTATGACGGTTACATGATGAACCGCATCCGGCATAATTCTCTATCGCCGATCCATTGCCTACGAGCTTTCCATATATTGTTCTTCGCTTATTTATTTTCCCGTTGCTATTGCTATCATCACTACACAATACCAAAAACATTACTTTTACTACTGTTACCTTTTGTTGCCGTTACCACTACTTTCATATTACTTTCCTACTAAACACTTTGCTGCAGATATTAAGTTTCCAGGTGTGGTTGAATTGACAACTCAGCTGCTAATACTTGAGAGTATTCTTTGGCTCCCCTTGTGTCGAATCAATAAATTTGGGTTGAATACTTTACCCTCGAAAACTATTGCAAACCCCTATACTTGTGCGTTATCAAGCATGAACAGGAACAGATCCTACGCAAGTGTCACTCTGAAGCCTATGGAGGACACCATGCTGGAGATAGAACTGCACACAAGGTATTGCAATCCGGTTTTTATTGGCCTACTCTCTTCAAGGATGCACGTAAGTTTGTCTTGTCTTGTGATGAATGTCAAAGAATTGGTAATATTAGTAGACGTCAAGAAATGCCTATGAATTATTCACTTGTTATTGAACCATTTGATGTTTGGGGCTTTGATTATATGGGACATTTTCCTTCATCTAATGGGTATACACATATTTTAGTCGTTGTTGATTACGTTACTAAGTGGGTGGAAGCTATTCCAACTAATAGTGTTGATCATGACACCTCTATTAAGATGCTTAAAGAAGTTATTTTTCTGAGGTTTGGAGTCCCTAGATATTTAATGATTTATGGTGGTTCACACTTTATTCATGGTGCTTTTCTTAAAATGCTTGCTAAGTATGACGTTAATCATAGAATTGCATCTCCTTAGCACCCACAGTTTAGTGGTCAAGTAGAATTGAGTAACAGAGAGCTCAAATTAATTTTGCAAAAGACTGTTAATATATCTAGAAAGAATTGGTCCAAGAAACTTGATGATGCATTATGGGCCTATAGAACTGCATATAAAAATCCTATGGGTATGTCTCCCTATAAAATGGTTTATGGTAAAGCATGTCACTTACCTCTTGAACTAGAACATAAAGCATATTGGGCCATTAAAGAGCTCAATTATGATTTCAAACTTGCCGATGATAAGAGGTTATTTGACATTAGCTCACTTGATGAATGGAGAACCCAAGCTTATGAAAATGCCAAGCTGTTTAAAGGAAAAGGTAAAAGATGGCATGATAAAAGGATACAAAAGTGTGACACTACTAGGAAAAGGCCTACTAATGGCGCACCTAATTTGGCCATTAATGGCGCATTAGTGGTGCGCCATTAGTAGCACGCCATTAGTATATTTTACTAATGGCGCACCACGCGGTGCGCCATTAGTATAGTCCACGGTGCGCCATTAGTATGCCTCCCAGGGGGCCATGTATACCCAGGTGCTTTGGCATACTAATGGCGCACAACAGCAGTATGCGCCATTAGTAACTTCGGCATACTAATGGCGCACTGTTTAATGATGCGCCAGTAGTATCCTTTGGCACACTAATGGCGCACTATGATGTGATGCGCCATTAGTATGAATATTAGGTTTTTTTGTTTTTTAATTTTCTATTTTTTGCACAGGTTACAAAATGTATAATTGGACAAAATATAGACAGCACACATCAAGAACAGATTCATCGAATAAAATAGAAGATTAGTCTCTGAATACAATTCATCATATTAGTCTCCGAATTGAAAAGACCGAACAAAGATAGAACATTATATTACAAGTCTCGAGACCGCGAGTTTGTCTTCACATTACAAGTCGATATCGATCATCTAAACTACCATCACATAGAAGAGAGCTGCAGTCATCACGATGAGCATCATCACGATGAAACTCGTCTTCATCCGGTTCCTCCAACGCTCCCTCCCCTCTCCCGCTAGATAGCGGGCGTATCTAGATTCGGCCTCGGCCCTAGTGGTGTACCCTTTGTAACTGTTACCGCTGAATCGGTGAACCTGTCTCCGACACTCCTCCCAGTCGTTGTAGACTCCGGGAACCTTACCCTTGTACACGACATACCACGTCATCGCTATGCAGTAGCCAAACGAAATGTTAGTACCAATTCACAGACAATACATAACAACATATAAGTATGCAACAGAATGATCGGAAGAGAAAAGCAAAACATTAATAGCATCGATTACATTTAAGTTGAATGACTCTCGAAACCAAAGAGACATACTACAATTTCATTAAAGTTTAATTAAAACATATGAGCCCATCGATGTTTCAGAACTAGACACAACATCACTGTTTTCGACTCGACCCAAGGGACCGGAGCATGGATGAAGCCGTCGTCTATCGTGGGAGTCATGAAACAACAGGCGTTGTCAGCCTGCATTTGTAGGATTGTGTCGATGTCACTATTGGACGGTTGATTTCTGAGGTAGAACTGCCCCGAGGTACGAAGGACATCTTGATGGATGATTTCCGCAAACTCCGACTGGATGCGAAAGAATTCTTGTCTGATGTCGGCGTCCTGGATTGCCGACACGCTCACGGCCCAATCTTTGAGTCTACTCGGTAGCAGAAGTTGATGATGGTCCCGTACGATCGCCCGCATGTGATGGATGGCGTAGTAGGCACCCTTCTGACCGCCAGTTGGCTGCTTGACGCAGCAGAACGTCTTATTGTGGGAGAAGACGTGCTTGCCGTACTTACGAATAGGCCTGGTGAAGGTGCCTCCAGATTTGACGTAGCCGGGGAGAACATCATCAAGAACCTTCTTGACATTTGTGTAGTCTACGTTCGACTGACGGTCCGGGTCGAAATATGTGACCATGGAATATTTGGGGCTTAGGAGGATGAGCGTGCAACGTGTGTCACTGCAGAAAACACGGAATATTAAAAGAAAAATGATCGAAATCTAAGAATTCATATGTTACGGGGCGGTTGAGGGGAGGACTTACTCGGGAAAGTAAGGCACGAGGAAGTTATCCTTATCTTGGTTTGCCAGAATGACGCCTTCGAGGTAAGAACTCGCGACTTGCCGGTCCCCAA
The DNA here is from genome assembly GCA_034509565.1 of Triticum monococcum. Lineage (NCBI taxonomy): Eukaryota > Viridiplantae > Streptophyta > Magnoliopsida > Poales > Poaceae > Triticum > Triticum monococcum. The sequence continues at coordinate 733,493,474 of CM067842.1, forward strand.
CGCTGCCCAAGATCTTGGCACGCATGTAGAAGGGGTCGACTATCACGATGTTCGGGGTCTTGTCGCGAATGATCCGCATCTCCATACTCAGCGAAAATAGCCGAACCAAGGTGTAGTGCAGCGGATGAAGGTTCAACATAGCATGGATGTCATCAAACCGCAGGACGATCGTACCCCCGATGGAGTTATCCACAAAGCCCTTGCCCTCTGGCACCTTGGCCGCGAAAACCGGGTATGCCACATCCTTCTCTCCGAGACGCCGCTTCTCCAAAGAAAGAACACTGTCATGCAGACTCCGCATAGCACCGGTTGCAGCATCGAGCATATTTCTCGGTAGCATCGGCCTACCCGCCACATGCACCCTCCTCGAGATATCCTCAGGTGCAGGTGGCCCGTCCTGAGCACGGATCGTACTCGGTGCCGGCTGGCCCGCACCCTTGTTAGTCTTTCTTTTGCGTGCCTTCTTCTTCTCCTGTAATGGGACCGAGTTCTGCTCACGGACCGCCTTCTGGAGTGTGTTGGGGCTGATAATATTTCGCTCCTCGCCTATCTGAGGCTCGGTGAAGTCGGCAGCTGGAGGCGTCTCCTGAGAGCTGAACGCTAGACGACGCCTGTTGCAACTTGGCTTCTCCGCGGTACCAGCTAGATCGCGCACGTCTTTTGTTGGGTTGGGTTCTTGAGAAGGAGGCCCCATGAAGTCGCCACCGTACCCGTGATCGGCAAAGTACTGATCGACGTTGGCAAATGTATCGTCGTCGTCATCATTCTGATCCTGTGCCATATGCATGTTTGGATCCAGTGGCATAGGGATGTCCGGCACCGTTGCGGCGGTCTTGCCATGGGGCCGACTTGGCGCCGGCACGACTGGCGGTGTTGTCTTTGGGGTGGTGTCCCCCGCCCCCAAACGAATCTGGCTCTTCGGCCAAAGCAGGGGCCAGCTCAGGCAGGCGCTGAGGGTCATCACGTCATCATCGCCGGCCCCGACGGGTCGAATCGAAGGTAACAACTCGTCGCAGCCTGGCAGCACCCGAACCAGTTGAACCCTAAACAAGTTGGGTGGCATCTGGGTACCGTGGAACAAGGGGTTGCCCGGTTGAACGATTTTGCCCTTGGCGACATCGACCAACTCGTTGTTCACGAAGTGCAGGAGAGTGCACGGAACATCGGCGGCGCCCTACGAAAACATGAAGGGCGTCAGGGATGCCCAGTCAAAGGCAAGGAGATGAAGTCCTCGGCCGAGAGAGGCTTAATTAGTTACCGAGATGATGGCGTCGAGCTCGGCTAATACCGAGGCACCGCCAACGGCGGGCGTGCAGTTGACGGAGGGGCCGCTTGTTGCAGAGGTGCCGGCCGGCGTACACCCGGGTGCATTAAGCTCCCGTGCCGGCGTCGGAGACACCAATGCCGCCTCCGTCAGAGACACCAATGGCCCCGCCATCGCGTTCTGCGAGTTGCTGGACGTGAAGCTAGGAATTAGGGGCGGCCCCTGTTGGCCGCCCGCAATCCACGCACTAATCCCCTGGATCAAGGTAGGCACAATGGCGGTGATTGTCCTTCTGACTTGTTGTTCCACTTGCTCTTGGACCATCTCCAGAATCCGCGCCACCTGTGCCCTGAGTTCTTGAACCTCGCGCGCCTGGCTTTCTGAGCTGGTCTTTTTCTCCTTTCGCCCACCAGTGTCATAGTATGACGACCATTTTGTCGACAAGCCTTTGCCGGCCACACGACCAGCTGACGTCGGCTTACTGAGCTTATGCTTGTTCTTCATTACATTCAACGCCCTATTTAGAGTGGTGTCCCAAGGGTTGCTCTTAGTCGACCCCGCGCTACTGCTTTCAGTCGCCTGTGGAAGGAATGTGAACCATTTAGAAATTTGGCTTCATTAATTAGAATGCAACCATATGAAGCTAATTACGCGGGGGTGTATTCCTTACCAGAACAAGCTCAAGCTCCCTGGTCTTCGGATCCGTGGTAAGCTCCTTTGTTTTCGGGTCCTTCTTGTACCGGGCCCTGACAAAGTTCCTGGTCTGCTTGTCACCGTATTTATCGAAGAGGGGCGGTAGGCCTTCCTCGGCACGGTCCGCATCCTCCTTATCCCATATAGGCTCCGCCACTCTGTAACCGCCGGGACCGAGTGTGTGTTCCCCTAAGTTCAGCTCCCGCATTTCTTTCCCCGACTTACTTGAATCGGAGCTTGCGGTGCTCGAGCAATTGATCTTGAAGTCGTTGTAGTCATCTTCGGTGATCGAAGGATTTTTCTCCTTGATCTTCTCATAACTCTCACCTTTCTGGATCATTCTCTTCACATTGCTTTTCCAAGTAGACAGGGCCGTGCTCATCTTCGTGAGGGCAGCATTGTTCACTTTATTCCCTTTGAGGCTTGTGTTTTCAAATTCAGCGGGGAACGTGTATCGTTCGTGCAGCTTCGTGAAGAGGAGGTTGCTCAAATTCCCTCGGTCAGGATGCCTGAGGTTCTCGGTGTTGATCGAGACGGTGCTCCGGAGAATGCACCCGAGCTGAAGCGAGTACCCCTTGACTATTCGTTCGGGCGCCATTGGATTCCCGTCGGAGTCCACTTCAGTAACTTCCTCCTTGAGGGTGCGGAGCACGGTTGGGCGCCGGTCCTTCCGTTGCCTCTTCGGTTGGCTGCCATCTGTGTGTGCGCCGCCATCATCAGTGGTGGCATCCTCGGCGGCACCATCAGTGGTGGCATCAGTGGGGTCATCCTCGGTGGTACCATCAGTGGTCTCAGGATCGGTGGGGAAGGCTGCGGCCTCATACAAGTGAGGTTGTTCCTCCATCTCCTGGGACAGCTGCCAGAATGCCTTGACGCCCGAACCCCCGGCCTCATCGTTGTTGGCCATGTTTCTCTCTAAATAGGAACAAAGTTAGGTCAAAAGTTGGTTATTGTCAAGGAACAAGATCATGGTCTCATCATTTAGGGTTTGTCGACACCGAGGCATCCTAAAAGCTAAGCTTTTATCATTGAGGGTTTTTCGACGCCGAGGCACCCTAAAAGCCTAAGCTTTCATCATTTCGGTTTTTATTGACACCGAGGCACCCTAAAAGCCATGCATTAGTCACAAGTACGCCGGGGCACTTGATCCTACTTAATTAACTACTAAGATACCCCGGCCCATGCATTAGTCACAAGTACCCCATATGTCCTATTTTTAGCAAAGTCATGCTAAAATTCACGGAAAATTTCAGCATGACCTTTGCTGAAAATAGGACATATGGAGTACCCGAATTTGCCGGAACGGAAGTTAATCGACATTCCGGCAAACTCAAGGGCCTCTTGGGGTACCTGCAAAATCATTATCCAATGAAGGAATTGTGCCGCACACTGCTGCCTCACACTGCTGGCAAAATCATTATCGACATGCTGAACTTGTATTTCACTCTGCATAGCTGAACAGTCTAACAACCAGAAATTCTAGGGTATATTACACTATAATTCTAGGGTATATTTCAGTGAGATGATCTAACACTGACAAAATAAAGGAAACACCTACTGAACCAATACAGGGCTAAAAACACATGGGGGTTACACTTAAAAACATCCTGTGAAAGGTTACATGTTCACTGCGAATTAATAGATGCGTGAGTTCCAGTGCCCATATATGAAAAATCTTGAGCAGCAAAGGGCATCATCATCAAAGTGAAACTCTTAAGCCCTACATAATTATGCAGCCATGATCACACATTACATTACTGGATTTAGATCACAAACTGTCAATAAAAATGATGTACTGCTGCTTTCAGTTAATTCAAATTAGCTAAAACATTTTACTGTCAAATAGTGCTAATGTTTACTCTATGAAATAAACTACTCCTCCTCTCTTCTCTTCTTCAGTTAATTAGGATTAGTTTTAGAGGTAAGTAACTGAAACTATTTATCATTTTGACAACAGTAGCATGTGGACCTATCATGGTGATTTCATATCAAAATAGAGGAGTACTCCTGTTCATTTGGAGAACTCATACAACAATTGTTATGCATCAAACTTGGGATCAACAGTAGCATGTGGCCTTATCATTCTGGTTTTTGGATGATTTAGTTAATCAAATTCCTCAATTGAGGAACACCTGGACTTGTCATTCCGGTCTTGGGATCAACAGTAGCATATGGACTTATCATTCTTGTTTCTGGATGATTTAGTTAATCAATTTGACATCAATTGACCTAGTTTTTGGATCAATTACAGTTGCTGCTGCTGTGAATCAACTATACAAAGGGCCAAAATTACACTAATAATTACAGTGTAAAAACCATGGAAATACACAGTAATTCCACTAAAAATGCCTCTTGCAAATACAGAGCAAAAATCCACTAGAAGTACACTGTAAACCCACTAACATTTATAGTGTAAATTCCACTAACAATTACAGTGTAAATTTCACTGAAAATGCACAGTAATTACACTAAAAGTACACTGTAAATACCACTTAAAACACACAAAAGAATTACACTGCTGGAGAGGGCGATTCCTCCATGATCTAGAGTTCTAGACACAAACATGGCTGGAGAAGCAAAAAAATCACAGGTAACCAGTCAAAGAGGGGGAGAGGGGGAGAGGAGGAGGGGGAGCTCACGGGGGCCGGGGAGTGGGGCGCGGGGAGGATGTCGGGGACGAGGTCCGGGTGGTGGTGGTGCTCCGGCGACGGTGGTGTGGACGGGGCGGCGTCCGGGTGGCGGGGTCGCGTCGAGGCGGCGGGGCAGCGTCGAGGTGGCGGGGCAGCGGCGTCGGGGCGGGGTCGAGGCGGCGTCGGGGCGGCGGGGCAGCGTCGAGGCGGCGTCGGGGCGGCGGGGCAGCGGCGTCGAGAGAGGAGAGGGGAAGGGGATCGAGGGCGAGGGCGAGGGAGAGAGAGAGGGGATAGGGAGGGGCCGGCCGGGGAGGGAATATGGATGAGGCCGGGCACAATACTAATGGCGCACCACCCCTCGGTGCGCCATAAGTACATCCATACTAATGGCGCACCTCACCGTGGTGCGCCATTAGTATTTTTTTTATTTCTGCTCGAGCCAACAGGTTATCTTCCACCTGACCTGATAGACACCAAGTTGCGTCTACTAGCTCGACTAGTCAGCAGCCAGTTCTCACACCAGGAGGTCCTGGGTTCGATTCCCAGGCTCCACAATTTTTTTATGCATTAAAATGCTGTTTGATACTTATTTGTGTTTAAATATGTTCAAACTTGTTTAAATCATAACAGTAATTTTTTTTATAATACAGTAATAATTTTTTAAATAATATCATCAAACAGTAATGCCGGTGGAGCGGGGGAGGGTGCGCGGGGTGCGGGGGGTCGGCGGCGGCGGTTGAGTAGGGGAGGGGTGCGGGGGGTCGGCGGCGGCGGTTGAGTAGGGGAATCGAGGGTGCGGGGGGCCGGCGGCGGCGGCCGGTGGACCGGGGGGTGCTCGGCAGCGAGGAAGACCAGATCTGGCGAGGTGGGATAGCGATCGAGATGGAGGGGGATCGAGATCGAGTGTCCATGAGATTTAAAAATATTCATGATAGTTCAAAAAGTGCCCATGAAATACAATCGAGAAATGAAGGCTCCGATTTATATACAATCGATCTTAGCTAGCTATCTGTTCACAATCTTCTTGCCCTTCTTTTTCACAAATGGAGTTCTTCTGTGGAACGGACGTCCTTTAGGTAGGGTGGTCCTGCTTCTTCTTGTGGTGTATGCTGCTACTTCATCATCGTCGTCATGTTCGATCCTCGGGTCGCCGTACTTGTCGAAGTCTTGCTCATTGGCTAATCCATCCATTCCGATGATCTTCCTTTTGCCTCTCCTCATGACAACACGACTGGGCTTTGACGGGTCGGTAATGAAGAAGCATTGGTCAACTTGGGAAGCCAGTACCCATGGCTCATTTTTCGCGGTGACATTTGCGCCCGCGGTCTTGGATTTGGCTTCGGGTATAACCATGGTGGTGAAATACCGGTCTTCTTTTAGGACGCTCTTGGCCCATCTGACACGGAACATCGGGACCTTCTCTCCAGCATAGCTCAGCTCCCAGATCTCCTCGATCCTTCCGTAGTATCTGTCCTTGTTGTTACCGGTGTAGGATTCCATCGTTACTGTAACGCCCCATATGTAACCTTCCCGAATTGTACTCCAACTCTTGCCGTTTCCGGCATTAAGTTATATTTAATTCTCGGGTTCGGGTCTTTGTCTCCGTGTGTTGTTTTGTTTTTCGTGCATCTTATATCATGTCATCACGTGCATTGCATTTGCATACATGTTCATCTCATGCATTCGAGCACTTTCCCCGTTGTCTGTTTTGCATTCCGGCGCTTCGTTCTCCTCCGGTGGCCATTTCTAGCTTTCTTTCGTGTGTGGGGATTAAACATTTCTGTATTGGACCGAGACTTGCCATGCGGCCTTGGTTTACTACCGGTAGGCCGCCTGTCAAGTTTCGGGTCATTTGGACTTCGTTTGATACTCCAACGGTTAACCGAGGGACCGAAAAGGCCTCGTGTGTGTGCAGCCCAACACCCCTCCATTTTGGCCCAAAACCCACCAAACTCCGCTCCATCGTCTCAGTCGTTCGATCACGATCGTGTGGGCGAAAACCGCACCTCATTTGGACTCTCCTAGCTCCCTCTAGGTCTATAAATAGACCCCTTCCCCGAAATCCGGATCCCTCCCCGTCCAAAACCCTAAAATCCCAGATCCCGCCGCCGCCGGACAAAGTTTGCACCGACGGACACGTCCGGTTCCTCCCGCGGCCGCCACGTGTCGCCTCCTGGTAGGCTCGCACCGCCGCCGCCGCCGCGGGCCGGGGAGCCCGGAGCCAGCCCCTGAGGCCCGGATCGCCCCGCCGCCGCCCGCGCTCCTCTTCCCCGAGGCCGGCCGCGCCGCCCGCCGTCCAACCCGCCGCCGACCACCGCGCCACCGCGGGCTCCGGCGAGCTCCACGCCGGCCCCGCCGCGGGCCGCCGCCACCGCCCTCGCCAGCCCCGCCGCGGCCGCCCTCGCCGCACCGGTCGCCGCGCCACCCCGGCGCCCTCGCCGGCGTCCCCCGCACTCCGGCGACCCCCCGGCGCCCTTCTTCCTCCCCGGCCGCCGCACCATCACCGAGATCGACGGCGAGCTACAGTGCCACCGGATCCAGATCGGATCTGCACAGTAAACCCTAACCCCCCCCCCCCCCCCCCCCCCGTTGACTTTCTCCTCTAAGTCCAGATTTTCGTGCGATGTTTGACTGACGATATCTCCGCAACCGTAGCTCCGATTTGGGAATACGATATATCAAAATCTTCGTCTCGACGAGTACATCATTTCATTCCATTGCATCATTTGCATTTGAGGTCATCTTGTTGCCCGAAATGCTGTTGGAAGGAGGCATCATGAGTAAAATTGCAGATCTGTTAGTTCATCATGCACTTTTGTCATTTTTTCCATGTTTAATCCGTGCATGATATGCCTGTGCCCCTTTGGGATGAATTGTTAAGCATGTTGTCTTCTTTCCAGAGGTGCCTCCCTTGCATTTTTAGGATGTGTGTGTTGTCTTGTGCAAGCTTGCGAAGAGGGGTACCTGAGTTTACTAATTTCAGGGACTTAGTGAAAATCACTGTCTGGGATGTTTTAGTTCACGATGCTATATGTCCAGCTTGTTTCCTAGTGATCCGTGCCTCTTTTGAGGATGGTCAGTAAGAGTGATTTGTTATGCTTGTTGTGCTTAATCCATCCATGTCTTTACTTGTTATGTTGGAGCAACCTAGGTTGACTCAATCGAGCTCAACTTTCGCATAGTTGTTGTTTTGGGCAGATCGTGAACTCTTTTGCGATTTTGCCGGAGTGATTGCTAGTGATCCATTCATGCTATGCCATTGTTCTTGCCATGTCTAGCTAGCATTTTGTGCCTTATTTATGGATATATGCTTGCCTTGCCATGACTTCCACCATAGTGAGAGCATCGAGCTCGTTTACATGCCTCCATGAGTTATTATTTCAGCATGTCCCAGTTTTTCACTAAGTCTGAAAACTAATTGTGTTTCATCGATGTTCGTGTGCTCGGTAGAGTATTTTGTGAACCCTTTTGGCCCCAGGTCATTTTGGGTGTTTTGTTAAGCTTGTTGAGTAGCTCCATGAAAAGCTCTTACTTGCCATGTTCAGGTTTTGTATCATGTTGTTTTGCTGCTCCGAAGAGCGCATCGTGGTCTGAAATTTCAGACTAGCGTTAATTTCGCTAAGTCTGAAATCTGTTTTGCTTATTCAGTTTTGCGATGCTTGTTTGAAGCCCTTAATGGATGAATTTGCCGATGCCTCAGTCCTGGTGATTTGTTAAGCTTCTTGAGTACATCGCTGGAATGCAATTTGTTTTCATGTTTGGTGGCTGTAGCATGTTCATTTTGTTGCATTTAGGAGCCTACTTGCTGTAAATCGCAGATCGGTTCGTTTAGTAAAACGCTTGCCATTTCTAAACCGTAGCTCCGATTGCCATGATCTTTATATCGTTTTCAGGGGATTTCTTCCCCTCTATCCAGTGGCACACTTGGTTTTCCAGGTTGAGGCCAGGTTCATGCATTTCCTGTCACGTCTTGCATTTTGCATCCCGCATCGCATCCCGCATAGCATATCATCTTTGCATCTTTTTGGTTGCCCTTGCACGTGGTTGATTGTGTCCTTGTTGCTTGTTTGTGTTGTTGGGTAGAGCCGGGAGACGAGTTCGCTAACGAGGAGCCCGTTGAGTTTTCTTTTGAGGATCCAGTCAATTCTGACAACTGTGCAGGCAAGATGATCACACCCTTGAAATCACTACTATCTTTGCTATGCTAGTTTGCTCGCTCTTTTGCTTTGCCAATGCTACGATGCCTACCACTTGCTTGTCAGCCTCCCAATTGCCATGATTGAGCCTCTAACCCACCTTTGTCCTAGCAAACCATTGATTGGCTATGTTACCGCTTTGCTCAAGCCCCTTCTTATAGCGTTGCTAGTTGCAGGTGAAGATTGGAGCCGTTCCTTATTGGAACCTTTATTTACTTGTTGGGATATCATTATATTGCTATGTTATCTTTACGCATCTATATACTTGGTGAAGGGTGGAAGGCTCGGCCTCTCGCCTAGTGTTTTGTTCCACTCTTGCCGCCCTAGTTTCCGTCATATCGGTGTTATGTTCCCGGATTGTTGCGTCCCTTACGCGGTTGGGCTATATGGGAACCCCTTGATAGTTCGCCTTGATTAAAGCTTTTCCAGCAATGCCCAACATTGGTTTTACCATTTGCCACCTACCCTTTTCTTTCCCTTCGGTTTCCGGAGCCCGAGGGTCATCTTTATTTTAGCCCCCCACGGGCCAGTGCTCCTCTGAGTGTTGGTCCGAACCGAGCCACTTGCAGCACCACCTCGGGGCAACTCGAGGGTTGGTTTTAGTTGTACGTAGTGTTCATCTGAGTGTGCCCTGAGAAAGAGATATGTGCAGCTCCTATCGAGATTTGTCGGCACATTCGGGCGGTGTTGCTGGACTAGTTTTGACCTGTCGAATCATCTTGTTGTACCGGGATACCGAGTCTGATCGGTGGGTCCTGGGTGGAGGTCTATTCCTTCGTTGACCATGAGAGCTTGTTATGGGCTAAGTTGGGACCCCCCTGCAGGGATTGATCTTTCGAAAGTCGTGCCTGCGGTTATGGGCAGATGGGAATTTGTTAATGTCCGGTTGTAGATAACTTGAACCTTAAATAATTAAAATGAATCAACTGAGTGTGTTGCCGTGATGGCCTCTTCTCGGCGGAGTCCGGGAAGTGGACACGGCGTTGGAGTTATGTTTGCGTTGGTTGCTCTATATAGTTTCCGCTCGTGCTTTGCCTCCTCTTCTCGCTCTACTTTGCGAATAAGTTAGCCACCATATATGCTAGACGCTTGCTGCAGCTGCACTTACATTACCCCTTTCCGACCTATTAAGCTTAAATAGTCTTGATCGCGAGGGTGCGAGATTGCTGAGTCCTTTGTGGCTCATAGATTACTATTACACCAGATGCAGGGACCGATGATACTTCTCCGGATGGCGCGCTCGAGCTGAAGTGGGAGTACGACGAGGACTCTCAGCGATACTATGTGTCTTTTCCTGATGATCAGTAGGGATGCCTATTTCGGGGTTAGATTCAGGGCCTAGTCGCTTGTGGGGGGTCTTTTCCATTTTGGCGCCGTAGTCGGGCCATGAGTGATTGTATGATGGATGTTATTTATGTACTTTGATGTGACGTGGCGAGTGTAAGCCAACTATGCTATTATTCCCCTTTTATATTATATATGTACATGGGTTGTGTAATGATTCCCGACTTGCGACATTGCTTTCAATGCGCCTACGTCTCTAAGTCGTGCCTCGACACGTGGGAGACATAGCCGCATCGAGGGCGTTACAGTTACCCCGGAGTTCTGATAACCATCGCTCTTCATGTCCTTGGCCTCGGTGTAGAATGTGTAGCCGTTGATATCGTACGCCTCATAGGTCATCAGGTTGTGCTCGGCACCCTGTGACAAGGCGAATATGAGTTGTTCTTCCGCGGAAGAATCCTCATGTAAAGGGTACGACAGAAGCTTCTGCTTGAACCAACGCGTGAAACATGAGTTGTGCTCTTTGAGTATATCTCCGTCCGTCCTCTGTTGGCCTCGGTCATTGTACGTCTTCTTAATAAAGGTTTTGTGCTGTACCACCCAAGGATCGACCACGTCTGTGTGTTGTAGCGCGACTAGGTTTGCTCTTTCAAAGTCGGCGAGTCGACCCTCGAAGTCGACATGCATTTCGCGACGACCCTCACGGTGACCCCATCCAGCGAGCCTGCCGAGGTGCCTATTCACGGGCAGACCAACGGGGTTCTTGATGCCTAGATAATTCGTGCAGTAGGAGATGCACTCTTCGGTCAGAAAGCCCCTGGCTATGCTTCCCTCTGGACGTGACATGTTGCGAACGTATCCTTTGATGACACCATTCATCCTTTCGAACGGCATCATGCTGTGCAGGAACGTCGGCCCGAGTTGGATGATATCGTCCACGATATGGACCAGCAGATGCACCATAACGTCGAAGAATGCGGGCGGGAAGTACATCTCAAGCTCGCATAGTGTCACCACGATCTCTTCCTGTAGCCTTCTGAGTTGCCTCACGCCAACAGACTTCCGAGAGATGACGTCGAAAAAATTGCATAGGCCAAATAGGGTTTCACGGACGTGCGCGTCCATGATCCCACGGATTGCAACTGGAAGTATCTGCGTCATCAGCACGTGACAGTCGTGAGACTTCATCCAGCTGAATTTCTGCTTTGCTGGGTCTAGGTATCTGCTTATCTTCCCCGCGTAACCGTAAGGAAGTTTTACTCCTACGAGGCAGGTGAAAAACTGCTCGATCTCCTCCTGACTTAGAGTGAAGCACGCGGCAGGGTAGTCATTTCCGGTCTTCTTGGCCTTCTTGCCTTTGCGACGACCTTCCGTGTCCTGCTTCGCCTCATCATCATCATCATCATCATATATAGTGTGAAGCTCCTGCCTGATGCCCATTGATTTCAAGTCTGCCCTTGCTTTCGGCCCATCTTTGGTCCTCTCTGGCATGTTGAGCAGGGTACCAAGCAGACTCTCGCACACGTTCTTCGTGATATGCATGACATCAAGGCTGTGAGGCACACGGTGGATCTTCCAGTACGGCAAGTCCCAGAAAACAGACCTCGTTTTCCATACCTTCAGCAGCGGCTTTGGCGCCTTTCTCTTTTTTCCCGGCTCTGACGCCTTTTGCTTCTTTCCCGGTAGTGGGCAGTCTTTCCAATTTTTCAACAGCTCGTCTATTTCCTCGCCGCTCCTCGTACGCGGGCGTCCTCGGGGTTCGGTTTCACCATCGAACAGATCCTTGCGTTTTCTCCACGGGTCATCGTCGCGAAGCCACCTGCGATGTCCCATGAACACGGTTTTCGAAGACCCGGGATCTCTATCTAGCTGGCGATACGTTGTGTCATCCATGCACCTGGCGCATCCAGAAAATCCATGGACCACCTGCCCCGCGACATATCCGTAACCGAGATAGTCGTGCACCGTCGTGAGCAGCGCGGCTCTCATAGGGAAATATTCTTTCTCTGCGGCGTCCCACGTATTGGATGGAGTTTTCCACAGCGTGTCAAGCTCCTATTTTAGCAGCCCCAGATACAGATTGATGTCGTTCCCTGGTTGTTTCGGTCCTTCAATTAGCATACTCATGTGAATGTACTTCCTCTTCATGCACAACCAGGGGGGAAGGTTGTACATCCACACAAACACAGGCCAGGTGCTATGTGTGCTTCTCTGGCTGCCAAACGGATTGACTCCATCGGTGCTCGCGCCAAGCACGATGTTCCTTGGATCGTTCCCAAATTCTGGGTCTTCGAAGTTCAACGCTTGCCACTGGCTCGCATCCTTAGGATGACTCAGCATCTTGTCTTTTTTATCTATCTCCGGATCATTTGCATCATCTTCTCGCTTCTTCTCCTCCCTATCCGCGTGCCAACGCAGGAGCTTTGCTACCTTCGGGTCCGCAAAATACCGCTGCAGACGAGGAGTGATCGGAAAGTACCACACCACTTTTCGAGGAGCTTTCTTCCTCTTCTTGTATCGAGTGAGGCCGCACACCGGACATATGGTAGACTCCGCGTGCTCGTCCCGGTAAATGATGCAATTGTTCATGCACACATGGTATTTCACGTGCGGTAAATCCAGAGGACACACGATTTTCTTCGCCTCCTCCAAACTGGTCGAGCACTTGTTCCCCTTGGGAAGACGCTCGTGCCAGAATGACATGTTCTCGTCGAAGCATGCATCGGTCATTTTGTGTTTTACCTTCATCTCCAGAGCCATGAGCGTTACTTTCAGGCGGGTATCCTCGGGCCTGCATCCTTCATACAATGGAGTGACCACGTCTAACTCAAGTTGATCCATCTTGGCTTTCTCTCGGGCGGCAGCTCTTGCGTTATCCGTCTGCTTGAGAAGCAGCTCTTGAATATGAGGGTCCTGCACCCAGCCCATCGATGGTCCAGCGTCGTCTGCTCCGGCATCTTCCTCATCATCATGTCCTGCATCTTCTACATGATGACTGTGTACAGCATCACCGTCGTGATCATCTCCTGGGGATTCTTCGTCTTCTCGCCCGCCCGAGCCGTGGTGGTTGTCTTGCTGCCCTTCCTCATTTCTTGCCCGGCCCCCATGAACGACTTTGTAGTCATCTTCATCACCTTGCCACCGATAGCCATCCATGAAACCACGCAAGAGCAGGTGGTCCCGCACCTGCCCGGATTCCGGGTCCGCAATAAGGCTCTTCAACTTGCATCTTCGACACGGACATCTTATCTCTGTCTCGTTCTTTTGAAGCATCTCGGCCTTCGTGGACCTCAAAAACCTATTCACGATGCCTTCGGTCATCATGCGGACCATGGTCGCCTGCGGGGTAGAGCAAAACGATATTTTAGAACCAAGAAAACATTTGGCATGACTTCCCCTAAAAATAGGACCAAAAAGAATGCTTAATGCCAAAATTCTCGAACGGAAATGAATCAACATTCCGGCAAAATATTGGCAACTATCGCATTTCAAATACCGGTACACCTCCAAACACAAACACATATGCAACACCACAAACATATGCAACACCACGAACATACATAGATCTAGCTAGGCCATAAAAAGTGCATATGTGCACATTGTTGTAGGGAGAAATACATAAATATAGCTTCCCCCATTACTTACCTATCAAAACAAGGTAATTTAACCACTTAAATTGAATAAATCTATGGTGGAAATGAGGTGAAAAAGAGGAGGCACCCGAGACAAGGAGGAGGTGGTGAGAATGAAGTGGGGAGAAAGTGAGTGTGGGTAGGAGAGGCTCCCCAAAATATCTTGTTGCTGCCCACTTACTAATGGCGCACCAACTCAAAATGTGCCATTAGTAATCTAGGTTACTAATGGCGCACCTTCTGGTGGTGCGCCATTATTAGTTTTGCAAAAAAAACATTACTAATGGCGCACTGTCCCCCAGTGCGCCATTACTAGCTTGAACTAGTAATGGCGCACGGTGCGACAATGCGCCATTAGTAGTTTTCCAAAAAAGGGAAAAATATAATAAAAAAACAACATTAGTGGCACACTTTCCGACAGGTGCGCCATTACTAGTTACAACTAGTAATGGCGCACTTTGTCTGGATGCACCATTAGTATGTTTGGACAGGCGCACTAGTTCCAAAAAAAATTGATACTAATGGCGCACCCTGGGCCAGGTGCGCCATTAGTAGTTTCAACTCTAATGGCGTACCAGATGGTGGTGCGCCATTAGTATATACTAATGGCGCACCCCTTGTCAGGTGCGACATTACTGTCAATCCCATCTATAGCCCTTTTTCTAGTAGTGTGAGTTTAATGTAGGTGATTATGTATTGCTATACAAATCTCGTTTAAGATTTTTTGCAGGAAAACTTCTCTCTAAATGGGAAGGCCCTTACGTTATCGAGGAGGTCTACCGTTCCGGTGCCATAAAAATCAACAACTTCAAAGGCACGGATCCGAGGGTGGTGAACGGTCAAAGAGTCAAACATTATATCTCAGGTAATCCCATAAATGTTGAAACCAATATTATTGAAACCGTAACCCCAAAGGTATACATAAGGGACACTTTCCAGAACATTTCAGATTCCGAAAAGGAATGGGTATGTGGTACGGTAAGTAAACCGACTCCAAAACAGTTCTAATGGAAATTTTCTCCATTTTGGAATATTTAGAAAATAGTAAAATAAGAAGCAGACCGGAAAGGACACGGGGATTCCATGAGGGTGGGAGGCGCGCCCTACCCCCCTGGGCGCACCCCCTGCCTCGCGGGAACCTCATGCGCTTTCCGGACTCCGGTTTCTTGCTCGATACTTCTTTTGGTCGGTAGAAATTCATTATATAATCTCCCGAAGGTTTTGACCACCGTATCACGCAAATATCTCTTGTCTTTATTTCGAGCTGTCCTGCTGCAGATTAGAGCAATATGTCGTCCCAGGATTTGGAAAGAGAAAGCTATATGGCTGATTACCTTGCAGATCCTAAGGTCTATGGGGACGTGGAGCATTGTGGTTGGACTACAGAAGAAGAAGAGGACTATGAACCCAAGGGAAAAGAGGAGAGGAGCTGAGACGAAGATGAATTTCCATTAACTCAACCTAGGGACATGCATGTGGAGTTCAAGAAGTCAAGCCTCCCTGGTAGAGTAAAGAAACCTAAGATCGAGTTTATCCCTTTTTGCCTCTTGCAGGAAAACAAGCAGGAATTATGCAAAAAGATATTAAGCCTTGAGCAGGAGATCGATGATCTGAGGGATCAGAATTCTGTCCTCAAGCGCAAATTAAGGAAGAAGCCTACGCCATCAACAAAACCATCACCTTCTCCACCGACAAAGAAGAACTGAGTATCTGGTATGGGCACTCCCCTTGGCAACTGCCAAGCTTGGGGGAGTGCCCCGGTATCGTATCACCATCACAACTTTTATCTTTACTATTTTTCTTAGTTCGATTATTTTGATAATATCTTGATCTAGGAGAATAAAGTTTTAGTATGATCTAGTTGTGAGTTTTGCTTTATGATCCCTCTCTGTAATCGAGTCTGTGAGCTATATATAATAAAGATTAGTGTTGAGTCAAGGGCTTGATTATTTTGCTATGATCTTGAGGTAATTAAATAAAATAAAAGAGAAGAGATAAAAAGAAACAAAGAGATCATATGGATCTTATGGAAAGTAATTAGCTCACGTATAAAGAGTATGATGAATAAAAGTTGTTGAGAGTTGACAAACATAGTTTTGGTCATCGTTGCAATTAATAGGAAGTAATAAAGAAAGAGAGGTTTTCATATAAATATACTATATTGGACATCTTTTATGATTGTGAGCACTCATTAAAGTATGACATGCTAAGAGTTGATGTTTGATAAGTCTCCAACGTATCTATAATTTTTGATTGCTCCATGCTATATTATCTACTGTTTTGGGCAATATTGGGATTTATTTTCCACTTTTATATTATTTTTGGGACTAACCTATTAACCGGAGGCCCAGCCCAGATTTGTTGTTTTATGCCTATTTCAGTGTTTCGAAGAAAAGGAATATCAGACAGAGTCGAAACGGAACGAAATCAACTGGAGAAGTTATTTTTGGAAGGAAACCTACCGGATAGACTTGGACCCTACATCAGAAGATGAAGGAGGAGCTCACGAGGGTAGGGTGCGCCCCCTGCCTCGTGGCCCCCCCCTTCGGTCCACCGACGTACCTCCTGCACCCATATATACCTACGTAACCTAAAACTTCCAGAACGGACAATAGATCGGGAGTTCCGCCGCCAGAAGCCTCCGTAGCCACCGAAAGCCAATCTAGACCCGTTCTGGCACCTTGCCGGAGGGGGCAATCCCACTCCGATGGCCATCTTCATCATCCCGGTGCTCTCCATGACGAGGAGGGAGTAGTTCTCCCTCGGGGCTGAGGGTATGTACCAGTAGCTATGTGTTTGATCTCTCTCTCTCGTGTTCTTGATTCGGCACGATCTTGATGTATCGCGAGCTTTACTATTATAGTTGGATCCTATGATGTTTTCTTCCCCTCTACTCTCTTGTAATCAATTGGGTTTCCCCTTTGAAGTAATCTTATCGGATTGAGTCTTTAAAGATTTGAGAACACTTGACGTATGTCTTGCCGTGCGTATCTGTGGTGACAATGGGATATCACGTGATTCACTTGATGTATGTTTTGGTGACCAACTTGCAGGTTGCACCCATGAACCTATGCATAGGGGTTGGCACACGTTTTCATCGTGATTCTCCGGTAGAACTTTGGGGCACTCTTTGAGGTCCTTTGTGTTGGTTGAATAGATGAATCTAAGATTGTGTGATGCATATCGTATAATCATGCCCACAGATACTTGAGGTGACATTGGAGTATCTAGGTGACATTAGGGTTTTGGTTGATTTGTATCTTAAGGTGTTATTCTAGTACGAACTCTAGGGCTGTTTGTGACACTTATGGGAATAGCCCAACGGATTGATTGGAAAGAATAACTTTGAGGTGGTTTCGTACCCTACCATAATCTCTTCGTCCATTCTCCGCTATTATTGACTTTGGAGTGACTCTTTGTTGCATGTTGAGGGATAGTTTTATGATCCAATTATGTTAGTATTGTTGAGAGGACTTGCACTAGTGAAAGTATGAACCCTAGGCCTTATTTCCACACATTGCAATACCGTTTACGCTCACTTTTATCATTAGTTACCTTGCTGTTTTTATAATTTCAGATTACAAATACGTTTATCTACTATCCATATACCACTTGTATCACCATCTCTTCGCCGAACTAGTGCACCTATACAATTTACCATTGTATTGGGTGTGTTGGGGACACAAGAGACTCTTTGTTATTTGGTTGCAGGGTTGCTTGAGAGAGACCATCTTCATCCTACGCCTCCTACGGATTGATAAACCTTAGGTCATCCACTTGAGGGAAATTTGCTACTGTCCTACAAACCTCTGCACTTGGAGGCCCAACAACATCTACAAGAAGAAGGTTGTGTAGTAGACATCAATGTTGGACAAGGAAGACAACGTAATGGGTTATGTTTTCTTACATTTGAGATAAATTATATTGTCATGGATCATCCAACATGTTGAGCTTTCCTTTCCCTCTCATGCTAGCCAATTTCTTTGCACCAAGTAGAGATACTACTTGTGCTTCCAAATATCCCTAAACCTAATTTTGCTATGAGAGTCCACCATATCTACCTATGGATTGAGTAAGATCCTTCAAGTAAGTTGTCATCGGTGCAAGCAATAAAAATTGCTCTCTAAATATGTATGACTTATTAGTGTGGGAGAAAATAAGCTTTATACGATCTTGTGATATGGAAGAAATAAAAGCAACGGACTGCATAATAAAGGTCCATATCGCAAGTGGCAATATAAAGTGACGTTCTTTTTCATTAAGATTTCGTGCATCCAACCATAAAAGTGCATGACAACCTCTGCTTCCCTCTGCGGAGGGCCTATCTTTTACTTTTATATTCTACCTTACATAAGAGTCATGGTGATCTTCACCTTTCCTTTTTACATTTAATTGTAACATCCCAAATTTTCAATTTGGAATGTTATACATCAGATCATCATGCATATCATATTTTCTTGCATTTTGGTCGATCCTAGAAATTTCACGCAACTCAAGGACCCTCGGAGAGAGTTGGAGATTTCGTCATTTTCATATTTGAGCTTTCCAAATTTTGAAAAGAGGATCATTGGTTTTGTCGGAGTTTATTTGCCTTTTTTGGATAGGGAAAAATGCGTGTTTTCAAAAATTTGCATTCTAGGTCCCGAGAAAAGTTCAGTTTGTTCGACTCATTTTTAGGAGTCGGGGAAAATTTACTTTGGGAAGTTTGGAGTTCGTTTAGATTTTCTTTTCTGTGTTTTTCTGCGTGCGAAACCGTTTAAAAAAATCCCGCAGCGCGCCTGGGCCAAGGCCCAGCCGCAGGCCGGCCGGCCAGGCCTCACCACGCCGCGCCCGCGCGCCAAGGCCGCCGCCGCCCCAAGTGGAGTCCTCCTAGGACTCCTCTCCTCCCCTTTTTTCTTGCCCCCTCCCCCAAGTCTCCTCTCCCCTCCCTCCTATTTATACCCCAGCACCCCCCCCCCTAAAACCCCACACCAAGCCGCGCCCCAAGCCCACGCCGCGCCCCTTGCCCGTGCCGCCGCTGCCGCCCTACGTCATCGACGGAGCCTCGCCGAGGTAGCCCCGCGCCGCGTCTCTCTTTTCCTCGGTTCGGTTTTCTTCTAAACCATTCCGGTTCTTTTCTTTTCTTCCGATTCGATTTCTTTTCGTTCGTTGTTTCGGTTTTCTTTCGAAACCCTAGATCGGTTTCGTTTTCTTTCTCGGTTTAGTTGCCTAGAGACCGTTCGCCGGACCGTTCGTCCTAACGAACGTGATCACCGGATTCTTCTCGGTTAAGAACGTCTGTTCGTTTAACCGTTCTTCTTTTTCTTTTCGTCGGATTTATTCCGCGATCGCGATCTCAGATCCGATCTTCGTTCTAGTTTATCTTCTCGCTCGTCTAGCGGAATCAGGTGATTCAAGCGCCTGGAGTTTCGTTTCGAAACCGCCGTTCTGACTAATCAACTTAAAGAAGCTTTTGCTACGGTAAAATTTGACCTAGTTTCAACTTGCTAGAACCGAGTTGTTTTTCTTCCGCCATTTGTTTTCCGTTGCTTTGTTCGGTTCTTTCTTTCTTTGCAACCGGAGTTCTTAAGTTGAACTTTCTGGTTCGATCTCTTGTTCGAGTTTTACCTGTGCATTAGATGAGTACTTATTGTATGCTTGTTGTTTGTCTGCGATAGATTACCCGGATTGCGCCGCCTGTTACTTCGAATCCCTAGGACTCGCGGATCATCAGCAAGGCAAGTAACACTTTGATCATACCTTTTCTACAACCCAGTTTTATTGCATTAGATCAATCCTCACACCTTGCATGATTAGGATCTAATTAAATTGTGGGATGGGAAGTAGATGAGGTAGTACCTATTACCTGTTTATTATGAAACCTTTGGGAGTTACTTCTACGTTTGCTTATTATGCCATGCTATGCTAGTAGACGTGGATTGGGTGAGTGATATCCATGACAGATGTGAGGGTGATAATTTTAAGGGTTTATCTAAGGTGGCAACTTAAACACACATCTGGGTGGACTGAGGCACCTGATGTCTATCAGGACTTGCCTGTTTTATTTTGGACCACCACCCAGGCTCAAAGGGATCATAAGATCTTTCATGCTAGAAACTTACGTGTGCAGCCACAAGCCATTATGGGCTCTGGCATAGTTGACTAAGTCGTGCGAACTCTTATAGGGTAGAGTAGCAGATGTAGGGGAAAGTAGGTGTACCGGTCTATCCATCGTAAGGTGCTAGCGCTTCTGAAAGACTGTGTCTTGGTCATCCGTTTCTCAAACACCAGTAGTGCGAGAAATCCAACGGAGGCGATCGAGTCTTGTGGGGAAAAGTGCGCAAACCTCTGCAGAGTGTAATAAACTAATCATGATTAGCCGTGTCCCCGGTTATGGACATCTTGAGTATCTAGTACTTGAATATCATGTGAATCTCATCATGTTACTTCTAATTAATATTGTTGGGTTTTAATTGTTCACTTAATTGGGATCGGAATGCTATCAACCATTCTCGATGTTCAACCACCATGATAGTTAAATAAATTTGTTCCTTTGCAGTAGGGAAAAACTGGCTTTACGCAAAATAGTAACCATAGAGCTTTCCACCAGCCAAATATGCATATAGTATAGCTGTTACATTCCATTACTCTCTATGTGTTACCTTGCCAGCATATTCCATGTGCTGACCCGTTTTCGGGCTGCAACTTTCATGTTGCAGACTTTTCAGACGACAAGTAAGGTGCTTTTAGGTCGTGGTTCTATACTCAGTGATGCCGTTGGAGTTGATGGACCCATTTACCTTCCAAGTCTTCCACTGTTATCGATATTAGATGGCCTTAAGCCATATTTATTGTAATAAGTTCTCTTTTGAGACATCGATGTAATAAGTGTGTGATTTCCACTCTGCTATAAATCCTTCGAAGTACTGTGTGGTGTCAGCATTACTGATCCAGGGATGACACCGGAGCACAGTAGACTTGATCCATTCGGGTCGGGTCGCTACAGAGATGGTATCAGAGCACACACTGACTGTAGGACACGACCACTAAGTTAAAGCCATAGATCACTATTCTCTCCTCATTTTCTAACTCCTCATCTTTTCTACTCTTTTAGGATGAAGGACGCGAAGATTAAGTACGCTCAACCGGATGAAGGCACACCTTTTGGATTTCACTTGAAGGAAGTCACCAAATACCAAAACATTGGATTACCAAGTTTCACGGGAACCTTCAATGCCACTCTGCCTGAATAGGAGCGCTGGAAGATTCAAGCTCACGTTCCAGGAAGGACATTCGCGCCAATCACGAAGCCCATAGATAGTGTTTTCAATGCACTAACTTGGAGTCTAGGAAGGAGCATGGCAGCCCATATCACCATAGGACGCATTGGAGAAGTTTATCAAGAAGACCTCAAGGACACTATCTACCAGATTTGCGGACGCCGAGATGAACAATGGGAGTTAGTCAGCACCAAGAAGGATAGATCCATTGCAGCATTTATCCAGGAATTAAACCAGCACATTCGACGCCACGAGAACCAGATGTGCAATGATATGATAGAGTTGAAGAATGCGAAGGCAAGGATCATCGAGCTAGAAGGAGAACTCAAGGCTACACGCAAGGACTACATGGACAAGATCGTAGCCCTAGCAAGACACAACGGCGATCTTAAGCAAGAGATTGAAGAACTCAAGAGGGAGTTAGCATCCAAGAAGGAAGACATGTACGTCGCATGTCCGGACAACTACATCATTCTTGATGATACCGATTCGGATCCAAGTGAACCCGATTTTGAAGACGAAGCTGGAGCGAACATCATGGAGTCTTCCACCGGTTCAAATTTTTAAGATGACCACCAAATATTAGTAGTATTTTCCCCATGTATACACTATAGTTCGAGCACTTTTGCGATAGCTAGATCGATTGTAAGCCCTTGTTTGAATTGAATGAAGTGATTTTGTGTGAATTTGCTCATGTGCATTGGGGTAGTGTTTTCTCTTTAGACCTCACTCTATTCTTATTTCTCGCCTTTTCTAAACCCTCATATGCCTCCGAGACGTGACAATGGATTTCCACCGGAGCTCACTCAGTTGATCCAGCAGCAGAATCAATTGATGCAGATGTTAGTTCAGAATCAGCAGAACAACAACAACAACAACAACAACAACAACAACAACAACAACAACAACAACAACAACAACAACAACAACAACAACAACAACAACAACAACAACAACAACAACAACAACAACAACAACAACAACAACAACAACAACAACAACAACAACAACAACAACAACAACAACAACAACAACAACAACAACAACAACAACAACAACAACAACAACAACAACAACAACAACAACAACAACAACAACAACAACAACAACAACAACAACAACAACAACAACAACAACAACAACAACAACAACAACAACAACAACAACAACAACAACAACAACAACAACAACAACAACAACAACAACAACAACAACAACAACAACAACAACCCACCACCACCACCACCACCTGTTGACCACTTAGCCCGTTTCCTTAGGCTAAATCCTTCGGTGTTTTCTAGTAGCACCGAGCCGATAGTAGCAGACGATTGGCTCCGCAAGATAGGAAGGGAGTTGACCACTGCAGGATGCATAGATGGTGAGAAAGTGAAGTTTGCCGCACATCAGTTAGAAGGACCCGCGGCAGCATGGTGGGAGAATTTCACAGCCACCTTCCTAGTTGACACCGTCACATGGGATCAGTTCCAGCAAGCTTTCCGCACTGCATGTGTTTCAGCAGGAGCTATGGCCATGAAGAAGCGTGAGTTTCGCAACTTACGCCAAGGAGGAAGGACAGTTGGCCAGTACGTTGACGACTTCATCAAGCTAGCACGTTATGCCCCATATGACGTTGCTACGGATGCAACCAAGCAGGAGAAGTTTCTGGAAGGACTGAATGATGAGTTAAGCATGCAGTTGATGGTAGCAAGTTTCAACAACTACCAGGAGTTGGTAGATCGTGTTGGAGAACGTTGCAGAAAACAAAAAATTTCCTACTCGTTTCACCAAGATCATCTAGGATTTCATCTAGCAACGAGTCACGAGATGCATCTACATACCTTTGTAGATCGCGTGCGGAAGCGTTCAACGAACGGGGATGATGTAGTCGTACACAACGTGATCCAAATCACCGATGACCAGCGCCGAACGGACGGCACCTCCGCGTTCAACACACGTACGGGACGGGAGACGTCTCCTCCTTCTTGATCCAGCAAGGGGGAAGGAGAGGTTGACGAAGATCCAGCAGCACGACAGCGTGGTGGTGGATGCAGGGCGTCGCAGTAGCAGGGCTTCGCCTATACTACGAGGAAGAGAGACGTAACGGGGAGAGAGGGAGGCGCCAGGGGCTGGTGTGTCAAGTCCCTCCTCTCCCCCACTATATATAGGGGTGCCATGGGGGGGGGGGGGCTCCGGCCCTAGTAGATGGAATCTACTAGGGGGGCGGCGGCCTAGGGTGGGGCTTGCTCCCCAAGGCAAGGGGGGCGCCCCCTCTAGGGTTTCCCCTTAGCCCTAGCCGCATGGGCCCCCTAGGGGCAGGTGCCCCGGCCCACTATGGACTGGGTTCCCTCCTATTTCAGCCCATGGGGCCCTCCGGGATAGGTGGCCCCACCCGGTGGACCCCCGGGACCCTTCTGGTGGTCCCGGTACAATACCGGGTACCCCGAAACTTGTCCCGATGGCCGAAACTGCACATCCTATATATAATTCTTTACCTCCGGACCATTCCGGAACTCTTCGTGACGTCCTGGATCTCATCCGGGACCCCGAACAACATCCGGGTTACTGCATATACTTATCTTCACAACCCTAGCATCACCGAACCTTAAGTGTGTAGACCCTATGGGTTCGGGAGACAAGCAGACATGACCGAGACGACTCTCCGGTCAATAACCAACAGCGGGATCTGGATACCCATGTTGGCTCCCACATGCTCCACGATGATCTCATCGGATGAACCACGATGTCGAGGATTCAATCAACCCCGTATGCAATTCCCTTTGTCAATCGATATATTACTTGCCCGAGATTCGATCGTCGGTATCCCAATACCTCGTTCAATCTCGTTACCGGCAAGTCACTTTACTCGTACCATAATGCATGATCCCGTGACCAGACACTTGGTCACTTTGAGCTCATTATGATGATGCATTACCGAGTGGGCCCAGTGATACCTCTCCGTCATACGGAGTGACAAATCCCAGTCTTGATCCGTGTCAACCCAACAGACACTTTCGGAGATACCCGTAGTATACCTTTATAGTCACCCAGTTACGTTGTGATGTTTGGTACACCAAAAGCACTCCTACGGTATCCGGGAGTTACACGATCTCATGGTCTAAGGAAAAGATACTTGACATTGCAAAACTCTAGCAAACGAACTATACGATCTTTATGCTATGTTTAGGATTGGGTCTTGTCCATCACATCATTCTCCTAATGATGTGATCTCGTTATCAATGACATCTTATGTCCATAGCCAGGAAACCATGACTATCTGTTGACTAACGAGCTAGTCAACTAGAGGCTTACTAGGGACATGTTGGTGTCTGTTATTCACACATGTATTACGATTTCCGGATAACACAATTATAGCATGAATAAAGACAATTACCATGAACAAGGAAATATAATAATAATGCTTTTATTATTGCCTCTAGGGCATATTTCCAATAGTCTCCCACTTGCACTAGAGTCAATAATCTAGTTACATTGTGATGAATCGAACACCCATGGAATTCTGGTGTTGATCATGTTTTGCCCTAGGGAGAGGTTTAGTCAATGGATCTGCTACATTCAGGTCTGTATGTACTTTACAAATATCTATGTCTCCATCCTGAACATTTTCACGAATGGAGTTGAAGCGACGCTTGATATGCCTTGTCTTCTTGTGAAACCTGGGCTCCTTGGCAAGTGCAATAGCTCCAGTGTTGCCACAGAAGAGCTTGATCGGCCCCGACGCATTGGGTATGACTCCGAGGTCGGTGATGAACTCCTTCACCCAGATTGCTTCATGTGCTGCCTCCGAGGCTGCCATGTACTCCGCTTCACATGTAGATCCCGCCACGACGCTCTGCTTGCAACTGCACCAGCTTACTGCCCCACCATTCAAAATATACACGTATCCGGTTTGTGACTTTGAGTCATCCAGATCTGTGTCGAAGCTAGCGTCGACGTAACCCTTTACGACGAGCTCTTCGTCACCTCCATAAATGAGAAACATCTCCTTAGTCCTTTTCAGGTACTTCAGGATATTCTTGACCGCTGTCCAGTGTTCCTTGCCGGGATTACTTTGGTACCTTCCTACCAAACTTACGACAAGGTTTACATCAGGTCTGGTACACAGCATGGCATACATAATAGAACCTATGGCTGAGGCATAGGGGATGACACTCATCTCTTCTATTTCTTCTGCCGTGGTCGGACTTTGAGCCGAGCTCAATTTCATACCTTGTAACACAGGCAAGAACCCCTTCTTAGATTGATCCATATTGAACTTCTTCAATATCTTATCAAGGTATGTGCTTTGTGAAAGACCTATGAGGCGTCTCGATCTATCTCTATAGATCTTGATGCCTAATATATAAGCAGCTTCTCCAAGGTCCTTTATTGAAAAACTCTTATTCAAGTAGGCCTTGATGCTGTCCAAAAGTTCTATATCATTTCCCATCAAAACTATGTCATCTACATATAATATGAGAAATGCTACAGAGCTCCCACTCACTTTCTTGTAAACACAGGCTTCTCCATAAGTCTGCCTAAACCCAAACGCTTTGATCATCTCATCAAAGCGAATGTTCCAACTCCGAGATGCTTGCACCAGCCCATAAATCGAGCGTTGGAGCTTGCAAACTTTGTCAGCATTCTTAGGATCGACAAAACCTTCCGGCTGCATCATATACAATTCTTCTGTCGGGACCCCGATCCTAGGTCACACCGATCTAGCATGTAACACATCATATCACTTTGTGGCCTCACGCACGGTATTTCCACGGGTGCCACCTTACCTGGCCCGGGACCATTTGCGCCTTTTGGCTCACGTATATGATAGTGTCGCTAGCATCCATATGACAAAGAACCCGGGCCGACATGGCTAGTCGTGAACCCAAAGCGGCACTAACCCATGGGGACAGGCATACATGAATCAACCTCGAGCATGTCGGTCAACCAGCGTGTGAATCCGGGCTGTAGCACTGGGCTAACAGGACTCCGGTAACCCGGGCTGTAGCAGGCTAGGCAGGACTCCGGATGTCACCGCGTGACATTTCCCCGAAGGGACAGACATAGGAACGAAGTGAAACACATGCCGGCCAGTCAAGTGTCCTGAGCAGTAGTGCTGGGCTAGCAGGACTCCGATGATCCGGGCTGTAGCGGACTACTATCGCTCAGAAGCACTAGACTACATTTCCCCATATGATAGGCTGCCAAGGATAAACAACTAGATAGTCGGATCCCACACATACCAAGCATTTCAATCATACACACAATATGCTCGATATGGGTGAATACAACATGGCATCACAACATAACTCTACAACTCAAGTATTAATTCATTAGGCTCCGAAGAACCAGATATTACAAGCATGGGTCTCATGACCCAACAATCATAGCATACAAATCAAACACATGCGGAAGCTTAACATGTCTGAGTACAGACATCTATAAATGAAAAAGGCTAAGAAGCCTGACTATCTACCAGATCCTGTCGAGGGCACAAGATCGTAGCTGAGGTATCAAGCTAAACGTCGAAGTCCACGCGGAACTACTAGTGAGACTGAAGTCTCTCTGCAAAACATAAATTAAGCAAACGTGAGTACAAGGGTACTCAGCAAGACTTACATCAGAACTAGCTACATATGCATCGGTATCAACAAAAGGGGGTGGTGGAGTTTAACTGCAGCAAGCCAGCTTTGACTCGGTGGCTATTCTGAACTACGACTGCAAGCAACTATTTTGAGGTGGCGCACACGAGTCCACATATTCACCAATCAATACACCACTATGGATCCTCTCTCGTCTCCCTACGAGAAGGCCATCCATAGCACTCACACTTATCTTGCGAGTTTTAGAGTATCCACTTTCACTTGTCTATGAACTGTTATGGGCAACCCAGAAGTCCTTTACCGCGGACACGGCTATTCGAATAGATCATTTATAACCCTGCAGGGGTGTACTTCGTCACACATGTTTCCACCACTTAGCGTCTGCACACGACATGTGCTCGGCAGACTTCAAGCGAAAGCCAACGTGGGTGTAGACCACGACCTGACTAACCACACAAGTCTCTAGTCCAGGTTTATCGCCTATTCGGGTTCCATCCGCGAGGAGATCCGGCCGGAGTTTCGCTCACAGCCCCAAACGATGTGTGCAGGGTTCCCGAGACACCAAACGGGCGCCCGGTACACCGTGCCATAGTGTATCTACCGCATCATAGCCCACCCCTAGGGTCAGCGCTACGCACGGCCGCCAACACATATCCTATAAACACCAGAAACTAATTGCAACTCCTGGACAGAGGACGAGAGGGGTCAGTAAGTCGAGTGGGGTCATATTTCAGGGGCCAACGTGTGGTAGTAGCTGTTTCATGGATCACAAACACAGAACTCAGTTCCTAATGACGGTTTCAATGAGACAACCCACCATGTACTCCTACATGGCCTCTCACCGCTACCTTTACCAAAACGTGTTCACACACTTAGCTCACACACAATAGGACATGTTTACACACCTCCGATCCATCCCTGATGAATCAGACCTGACTCAACTCTAAGCAGTAGCAGGCATGACAAACAAGCATGAATGAGTAGGCACATTAGGGCTCAAACAACTCCTACTCATGCTAGTGGGTTTCATTTATTTACTGTGGCAATGACAGGTCATGCAGAGGATAAGGGGTTCAACTACCGCAACAAGTAACAGATGAATCGTTGTTGTCCTAATGCAGTAAAGAGAGCAGGAGCGAGAGAGGGGGATTGTATCGGAATGAACAAGGGGGTTTTGCTTGCCTGGCACTTCTGAAGATAGTATAGCTCTTCATCGGTGTCATCGGTCTCATCGTCGGAACGAATGTCTACCGAGAGGGAACAACCACCGACAAACACAAAAGGGAACCACAATCAATGCAATGCACATACATATGAATGATATGTCATATTAAGGTACTGAATTGACCTAGTGCAACAGTTAGTCATATTCATTGAAGTGGAATTCAACCCTATAGCAAATTCCAACTCCAAAACTAATTACTATTTATTCCATAAACATGAATTGTCCTGTTCAGTGAGTTTAACTTGTTCAAACATGCATGCAAATGGCATATTCAGATTCTTTGGATTTTTTTGATCATTTTACATATATAATTTATCTCATTTGGAGTTACGGTTGAATTTCTATGATTTTTCAAAGTTTTGGATATTTTCTGAAATAAATAAATCATTTAAGATTTATTTAAATCCCAGAAAAGGATTACTGCATCAGCATGACATCGTCATGACGTCAGCAGGTCAACGGGGCAGGGTCCAGGTCAAACCTGACCAGTGGGACCCACTGGTCAGTGACCTTGAGACACTTAGTGCCACAGACAGGTGGGTCCGGTCAACTGCCACATCAGCGGGGTCAACTCTAGCTTGTGGGGCCACTGTGTTTGGATTAAACTTAACTAGTTTTGTTAGCTGGTTAGTTAGGCAGTGGGGCCCGTCTGTCATTGACTCAGGTGGTAGTTAGTGGGGTAATTAGCCCCTAACAGCCGGGTTAGGTCGGCGGTTAGTCGCCGGCGACGTCCAGAGACGGCGGCGTTGCTTGGGCTTTGCCCTCCGGCGACCAAATGGGCGGCGGAGGGGCTCTACGTGCAGCTGCGACTCGTCCGCGTCCAACGGTGCGGTTAGCTCGAGCCGGGGTGAACCAGAACGACGGCGGGGAGCACATCCGCGGCGGCGCCCGCACGGGGTTGGCCGGGGCAGCGTTGTGGTGTGCGGGAAGAAGAGTTGGTGGAAGCTACGGGCTCCTGCAGAGGCGGGGATAACGATGACGCGTGCGGGGGCGGCTGGTTTGGGCTCTGGCCACGGCGGTGCCATGGCCGGCGGCACGGAGCTCTCGGCTCCGGTGGCTAGACGGGCTAGAGGATAGGATTGACCACGGGGAGAGGGGGAAAATGCTCGGGGGCTCACAGCGGTGCCGTAGGGATGGCCAGCATGCTCGGGGAAGCCCTGTGGATGACGAATCGGCGGCGACGATCTCCGGTGCCCGACGGTGAACACGACGAGGCCGGTGACGTTTTTGGGGCTTCCGGCGTTGGGAGGCTCGGTGAGGAGGAGGAGAGGAACGAGCCGGAGCTCGTGGACAGCTCGGAGAGGCGAGGGGACGGCTGTGGCTGCGCGTACGCGAGACGGCGGCCGGCGGTTGTGTTCGGCCGAGCTCGAGATCGAGCGGGGAGAAGGGGGAGAGTGACCAGAGGATGGAGAGGAGCACGGGGAGAGACTGAGAGGGCCTGGGGGGGCGCGTGGCATCTCCAGGGCGTCGTCGGGGAGGCGGCAGCAAGCAGGAGGTGGCCGGGCGCGTCAGCGGCGCTCGCCACCGAGCTGCTTCGTGCGCTGGCAAGGGGAGGAAGACAATCGTGCCCCTGGTGGCCTGGGCCAGCGAGCTGGGCCGGCTTCAGGTAGGTGGGCCAGGTAGTTAGGTAGGTTTTCTCTCTCTCAGTTTTTTTCTAACTCTGTTCTTTTTCTATTTTGCAGGTTTGTTTTGAATTTGGTTTTGAAACCAAATCAATTTTGTTGCTTCTGGAAATATTTTTTTGAAGCTAAAAGAATTAAACCCAAGCTCCATAAAATATTTCAGAATTATTGGACATATATTCATTTAATAGTAGATATAAATCCAATTCAAATAATTATTGATTTAAAATCAGAGCCCAAATAATTCCTTAGAAATGTTCCAAAATTTTGGTTTGATTTATAACTCTTGCCAAAATTGTCAGAGCTATTTCTAGGGCATTTTGGATTTACTGATTGAAATTTTAGGGTATCTTGCCCCTTTATTAAAATGATTTCCGAGGCTTTCAATTTTCCCCAATTCAAGTTTCAGAAATTTAGACATGATGCAACACCAGATGCTAGCACTAGGCATTAATAGAACTAGGGATGTGACAACTCGCCCCCACTAAACAAGAATCTCGTCCCGAGATTCAAGACGTGAGGTAAGAAGACAGAGGGAACGCCAATAAAGAATCTTCATGATCCGATTGCCCTTCTCAAAGATGTTGATTAATTGCATCATGTCGATCTTGGCATCCTTGCTTTTGAGATCTTCATCCACGCGATGACGACGGAAAGAAACTCAACTAGGATTGATCTTCTCGAAGATCAAACTAAACAATATCAACTCGCGGAATGAGATGTTGAAACATCTCAAGTTGAGACACAAGACACATCGAGAGGGATGGAAGAACAACGACGGGGTTTGATTTGGTGGACAACAATTCCACGCCTAAATAGATGGTGAGGGTGTTTCAAAGTAGCGAGAAGTTATGTTGCCCATAATACCATAACGAGACATCTTAAGGAAAGTGACTCGCAGAAATATTCCCTTAAGTGGCAAAAAGAATTACTTTTAATTCAGAGATCATTGAAACTCTTCATACCAGCTTAAGGCAATTTTCAATTGATGGTTTGAAGGAGTTTGAAAGAATGACATACTCGGACTAGAATGGATGATGTGGACTACCTTGTTGAAGACAACGCAAGGGATGATTTGCTTATCATAGGAAATGGATGGGACCCATGGTAAGTCCACTTTTGAAGATGATCCTGAAAAAAACTACCGAGGTGCAAGCTGGGAACAAAATGCAAATGTCGGGAATGATTCTGGTAACTGGGGAAGAACTCAACAGTCGAGAGTGGGTCCACTGTTTGAAAAGGTTATAACATAACCGAGGAAACTGGAAGCAAATCCCAGTTTAACGCCAACGGTAAAACCTAGTGCTTGTGCGTGCTCTCAAGAACTTGAGCATCTCCATATTCATTAAGGTTTTACCAATATCCGTGTCAAGGATCCTGGCAACACAACATACCACCATGATGAATGGTGATGGATGATGCAGATGCAAGGGAAGATAACACGTTCTCAGGTTTCACCTTAGCGAGACCAAGGGAACAAAATCTGGATGATCGACCGAGAGACATTTAGCACTCCGCTTCTAATGTTCTCCTTGATGTGCTAGGATAACCCATTTATTGATACGGTTTGGTATCTAGGACATCAAGTAAAAGGTCGGACTTTGGGAGCACAAGAATCCGTAAGGATTAACTACGAAGGTAAATCCTACGAAATCCTCATGGGGAGGTGGCCAACTTTCTTCAATCGAGATACTACAATGGTAGGTCTTCCGGCTGGATGTGTTGGCCACGACATCCACATTACCGGTTACAGAGGGACCAACAATATAGTTCTTGGAAAATGCTCCAACCATCATATCTGCCTGAGATTCAGATCTGGTTGGTGTCAGGATATTCCAGACTCATCGAGTCTAGAAGGGAAAAATGAAGCTTTGCAACACAATTTGACGAGATGATGTTGCGAGATTCTCGGGGAATGAACTGCGATAGCAAGCTCCAAAAACATGAGCCGGTTCTGCTACAAACATGTGAACACGCTGTCCTAGACAAGCATGACCACGTAGTAGTCTTACAACGAAACACTACCGAGTTCAGGTGGGGAACCACTATTGAAGATAACGAAGTCTCCTGCATGTCCGTTTGGGCCCTTCAGGAATAGCAGTTGAACTTCTTATCCTTGAATAAATCAATCAGTGGCTTTGTGTACTAGGAGATACATATGGAATGGAGGTAGCGAGCCTTTCAAACCATAGCATACTTCGCACATGCATGACTGACTTGGGATGGTAACAGAGGAAACAAAAACAATCTTTCTCGAACTCACGGCGGCAACTTGCACCAAATGCACGTGAATCAGATAAAGTCACTTCTTCCATCCAACATATGCTTCATGAACGGGACATGAAGATAATGCCTATAAAAGTTTCCAACACTAGGTTGATGTTCAACATGAGTCATGGGGGAGACAAAATGCTGCTGATGGGCTCAACAACAACTCATCGGAATTTCCATATCACTGGACTTCCACCATCATGTGAACACGGTGATAGCATTGTCCAGACCAAAGATGTAGTGGTGTATG
Source organism: Triticum monococcum (assembly GCA_034509565.1). Lineage (NCBI taxonomy): Eukaryota > Viridiplantae > Streptophyta > Magnoliopsida > Poales > Poaceae > Triticum > Triticum monococcum. The sequence goes on from CM067842.1 coordinate 733,525,400, forward strand.
CTCGAGGGATCAACCACGAGTAAGACAACATTACGAACATTGTTGGTTGTGATTTGATTTGACGATAGCCCACACTCAATCAAGGTTTGGACAAGATAATAGATACAACAACTGATCACGAGGACCAATTGGTGAAGATATCATCTTTCTTCAACATACACACACACACACACAAGGATATCCCTTAGGGATGAGCTAAGTCGGACAAGTTTTCATCTTCCAACTCTCCAAGTTGTTGTTAAGCTTAACCAACTAGCTCAGGGGTAACCAACACAGATTCTTGGAGAATGGGTGGTTGGAGGAAAACCAACATGATCACGAACTCAACATAGCGGTCAGGTGACAACCAGGTAATACTTCCGAGAAGATAATCGGAAAATCACGAACCACCGATATGTTATTAAGCTCGAGAACAATCTTGCTTTTCAGGGCAAGACGATATGATCGATAGAGCAAGGGTTTGGCAAAATCCTAACCCGTTGATCGAAGAGTGCACCAGGAAATAAGGACTAGGTAGCACGTTCAACCTTAGGGTGATGATTCAATAATCAGCACACTAAGGATGAGAATATTGTCCATTAACTACCAAGCAACGGAGTTGCTAGGAGTATTGATTTCACACATCACGGTTCACTTGTCGGCATTCCGGTTGCGACAACACGGGACCGAGGAATGAAGAATGATGGTAAGAAGTATCATTGCGTCAAGAATTCATAGGAGAAGGTGCAATTCTTACGACGCTCTTGACATAAAGTGGGTAATACTCCGAGGTAGAACAGAGCAAAAGCTGGATTGGCATTTGATCTGCGGAATACAACTGCTTTGACCCAACCCTGGATATGGGTGAGGTACTGGAGTTTGTTTCTCCTAGTCATTCTGAAATAGAATGACTTGCCGGACCACTAGAGTAATAGGCATCGATAAACACGATTGCCAGCTACTCCTTACTATCAATTGATAGATGAAGGTCAGAATATAACTGAAGGGGGACAACTCAAAGGTACATATAACTTTCCGAGTTGTTGATGCATAGATTAGTATGTCGAACGAGTTCAACATATTTCTTCCGGGTAACCCATGCTGAAAGGTAGAACTGGCAGAGACACAATATAGAATGGAGAACTCATCAAGAGCACTCGGGTTGTGATCCTTTGGTTCAAGAACTTCTGCCATAAGTGGTTCATAGTATTTGGAAGAAGGAAATACCACCGACCTCGAGGTCTATCACAAGGTTTTCTAATGTCCTAAGGAACTAGCAAACACTATCAACATGAAGTAGGTAGGGTGAGTCTCGGGTTCCAAACCCAGGAATAGAATGCCTACTAACTAAATGGCATCACGGGGTGCTTTCGAGAATGATGGCCAGAATCATCACACTGGGAACACCAAACATGGTTCGATTACTAGGTGATCCTCTAAGACACCTAGGGTCATAATAATAGTTTCAACATAAATGCCGAGGCAACGGAGTACCTCAACTCACCAATTAGTGTGATTAACCTGGCCTAAATGGACATCGAGAACGGAAAGAAAGGGTTTGCAAATGCATCAGACTATCTAGAAACCTGGGATGACTCGGACAGCATAACGGCTATAAATGCTCAAAATGATTTGAGACATCCTGCAAAATGCTGGCATAACTACTCAGAAGCACAAAATCAAGGTTCGAGACCAACTATGAACACACAGAAGTAGTAGAAACTGAACTGGGCTTAAATCCAACAATCCTAGGCAACTACGGTTTAGTAACACGTCATCCTGATAGATAGATGAGAAGGCCAAATTCTTAATCCCCGTAGAAAAGAAGAGGTTGACTCAGATCAGAAGGGCATGAGTATAAGGAGTAAAAAGAGCCTTACGTTACCTTCCACAATCAATTCCCTTACATAACTAAAGCATTTCTAGACTCAACTTCGACCAGTTTGGCTTGGTAATCCTACAGGCAGTCAGGCTCTGATACCAACGTTGTCGGGACCCCGATCCTAGGTCACACCGATCTAGCATGTAACACATCATATCACTTTGTGGCCTCACGCACGGTATTTCCACGGGTGCCACCTTACCTGGCCCGGGACCGTTTGCGCCTTTTGGCTCACGTATATGATAGTGTGCTAGCATCCATATGACAAAGAACCCGGGCCGACATGGCTAGTCGTGAACCCAAAGCGGCACTAACCCATGGGGACAGGCATACATGAATCAACCTCGAGCATGTCGGTCAACCAGCGTGTGAATCCGGGCTGTAGCACTGGGCTAACAGGACTCCGGTAACCCGGGCTGTAGCAGGCTAGGCAGGACTCCGGATGTCACCGCGTGACATTTCCCCGAAGGGACAGACATAGGAACGAAGTGAAACACATGCCGGCCAGTCAAGTGTCCTGAGCAGTAGTGCTGGGCTAGCAGGACTCCAGTGATCCGGGCTGTAGCGGACTACTATCGCTCAGAAGCACTAGACTACATTTCCCCATATGATAGGCTGCCAAGGATAAACAACTAGATAGTCGGATCCCACACATACCAAGCATTTCAATCATACACACAATATGCTCGATATGGGTGAATACAACATGGCATCACAACATAACTCTACAACTCAAGTATTAATTCATTAGGCTCCGAAGAACCAGATATTACAAGCATGGGTCTCATGACCCAACAATCATAGCATACAAATCAAACACATGCGGAAGCTTAACATGTCTGAGTACAGACATCTATAAATGAAAAAGGCTAAGAAGCCTGACTATCTACCAGATCCTGTCGAGGGCACAAGATCGTAGCTGAGGTATCAAGCTAAACGTCGAAGTCCACGCGGAACTACTAGTGAGACTGAAGTCTCTCTGCAAAACATAAATTAAGCAAACGTGAGTACAAGGGTACTCAGCAAGACTTACATCAGAACTAGCTACATATGCATCGGTATCAACAAAAGGGGGTGGTGGAGTTTAACTGCAGCAAGCCAGCTTTGACTCGGTGGCTATTCTGAACTACGACTGCAAGCAACTATTTTGAGGTGGCGCACACGAGTCCACATATTCACCAATCAATACACCACTATGGATCCTCTCTCGTCTCCCTACGAGAAGGCCATCCATAGCACTCACACTTATCTTGCGAGTTTTAGAGTATCCACTTTCACTTGTCTATGAACTGTTATGGGCAACCCAGAAGTCCTTTACCGCGGACACGGCTATTCGAATAGATCATTTATAACCCTGCAGGGGTGTACTTCGTCACACATGTTTCCACCACTTAGCGTCTGCACACGACATGTGCTCGGCAGACTTCAAGAGAAAGCCGACGTGGGTGTAGACCACGACCTGACTAACCACACAAGTCTCTAGTCCAGGTTTATCGCCTATTCGGGTTCGATCCGCGAGGAGATCCGGCCGGAGTTTCGCTCACAGCCCCAAACGATGTGTGCAGGGTTCCCGAGACACCAAACGGGCGCCCGGTACACCGTGCCATAGTGTATCTACCGCATCATAGCCCACCCCTAGGGTCAGTGCTACGCACGGCCGCCAACACATATCCTATAAACACCAGAAACTAATTGCAACTCCTGGACAGAGGACGAGAGGGGTCAGTAAGTCGAGCGGGGTCATATTTCAGGGCCCAACGTGTGGTAGTAGCTGTTTCATGGATCACAAACACAGAACTCAGTTCCTAAGGACGGTTTCAATGAGACAACCCACCATGTACTCCTACATGGCCTCTCATCGCTACCTTTACCAAAACGTGTTCACACACTTAGCTCACACACAATAGGACATGTTTACACACCTCCGATCCATCCCCGATGAATCAGACCTGACTCAACTCTAAGCAGTAGCAGGCATGACAAACAAGCATGAATGAGTAGGCACATTAGGGCTCAAACAACTCCTACTCATGCTAGTGGGTTTCATTTATTTACTGTGGCAATGACAGGTCATGCAGAGGATAAGGGGTTCAACTACCGCAACAAGTAACAGATGAATCGTTGTTGTCCTAATGCAGTAAAGAGAGCAGGAGTGAGAGAGGGGGATTGTATCGGAATGAACAAGGGGGTTTTGCTTGCCTGGCACTTCTGAAGATAGTATAGCTCTTCATCGGTGTCATCGGTCTCATCGTCGGAACGAATGTCTACCGAGAGGGAACAACCACCGACAAACACAAAAGGGAACCACAATCAATGCAATGCACATACATATGAATGATATGTCATATTAAGGTACTGAATTGACCTAGTGCAACAGTTAGTCATATTCATTGAAGTGGAATTCAACCCTATAGCAAATTCCAACTCCAAAACTAATTACTATTTATTCCATAAACATGAATTGTCCTGTTCAGTGAGTTTAACTTGTTCAAACATGCATGCAAATGGCATATTCAGATTCTTTGGATTTTTCTGATCATTTTACATATATAATTTATCTCATTTGGAGTTACGGTTGAATTTCTATGATTTTTCAAAGTTTTGGATATTTTCTGAATAAATAAATCATTTAAGATTTATTTAAATCCCAGAAAAGGATTACTGCATCAGCATGACATCGTCATGACATCAGCAGGTCAACGGGGCAGGGTCCAGGTCAAACCTGACCAGTGGGACCCACTGGTCAGTGACCTTGAGACACTTAGTGCCACAGACAGGTGGGTCCGGTCAATTGCCACATCAGCGGGGTCAACTCTGGCTTGTGGGGCCACTGTGTTTGGATTAAACTTAACTAGTTTTGTTAGTTGGTTAGTTAGGCAGTGGGGCCCGTCTGTCATTGACTCAGGTGGTAGTTGGTGGGGTAATTAGCCCCTAACAGCCGGGTTAGGTTGGCGGTTAGTCGCCGGCGACGTCCAGAGACGGCGGCGTTGCTTGGGCTTTGCCCTCCGGCGACCAAATGGGCGGCGGAGGGGCTCTACGTGCAGCTGCGACTCGTCTGCGTCCAACGGTGCGGTTAGCTCGAGCCGGGGTGAACCAGAACGACGGCGGGGAGCACATCCGCGGCGGCGCCCGCACGGGGTTGGCCGGGGCAGCGTTGTGGTGTGCGGGAAGAAGAGTTGGTGGAAGCTACGGGCTCCTGCAGAGGCAGGGATAACGATGACGCGTGTGGGGGCGGCTGGTTTGGGCTCTGGCCACGGCGGTGCCATGGCCGGCGGCACGGAGCTCTCGGCTCCGGTGGCTAGACGGGCTAGAGGATAGGATTGACCGCGGGGAGAGGGGGAAAATGCTCGGGGGCTCACAGCGGTGCCGTAGGGATGGCCAGCATGCTCGGGGAAGCCCTGTGGACGACGAATCGGCGGCGACGATCTCCGGTGCCCGACGGTGAACACGACGAGGCCGGCGATGTTTTTGGGGCTTCCGGCGTTGGGAGGCTCGGTGAGGAGGAGGAGAGGAACGAGCCGGAGCTCATGGACAGCTCGGAGAGGCGAGGGGACGGCTGTGGCTGCGCGTACGCGAGACGGCGGCCGGCGGTTGTGTTCGGCCGAGCTCGAGATCGAGCGGGGAGAATGGGGAGAGTGACCAGAGGATGGAGAGGAGCACGGAGAGAGACTGAGAGGGCCTGGGGGGGCGCGTGGCATCTCCAGGGCGTCGTCGGGGAGGCGACAGCAAGCAAGAGGTGGCCGGGCGCGTCGGCGGCGCTCGCCACCGAGCTCTTCGTGCGCTGGCAAGGGGAGGAAGACAAGCGTGCCCCTGGTGGCCTGGGCCAGCGAGCTGGGCCGGCTTCAGGTAGGTGGGCCAGGTAGTTAGGTAGGTTTTCTCTCTCTCAGTTTTTTTCTAACTCTGTTCTTTTTCTATTTTGCAGGTTTGTTTTGAATTTGGTTTTGAAACCAAATCAATTTTGTTGCTTCTGGAAATATTTTTTTGAAGCTAAAAGAATTAAACCCAAGCTCCATAAAATATTTCAGAATTATTGGACATATATTCATTTAATAGTAGATATAAATCCAATTCAAATAATTATTGATTTAAAATCAGAGCCCAAATAATTCCTTAGAAATGTTCCAAAATTTTGGTTTGATTTATAACTCTTGCCAAAATTGTCAGAGCTATTTCTAGGGCATTTTGGATTTACTGATTGAAATTTTAGGGTATCTTGCCCCTTTATTAAAATGATTTCCGAGGCTTTCAATTTTCCTATATTCAAGTTTTAGAAATTTAGACATGATGCAACACCAGATGCTAGCACTAGGCATTAATAGAACTAGGGATGTGACATCTTCCTTAAGGAAACCATTAAGGAATGCCGTTTTGACGTCCATTTGCCATATTTCATAATCGTAAAACGCGGCAATTGCTAACATGATTCGGTCGGACTTCAGCTTCGCTACCGGTGAGAAAGTCTCATCGTAGTCAACCCCTTGAACTTGTCGATAACCTTTAGTGACAAGCCGAGCTTTATAGATGGTCACATTACCATCCGCGTCTGTCTTCTTCTTAAAGATCCATTTATTCTCTATGGCTCGCCGTTCAATGGGAAAGTCAGTCAAAGTCCATACTTCATTTTCATACATGGATCCTATCTCGGATTTCATGGCTTCTAGCCATTTGTCGGAATCCGGGCCCGCCATCGCTTCTTCATAGTTCGAAGGTTCACCGTTGTCTAACAACATGATTTCCAAGACAGGGTTGCCGTACCACTCTGGTGCGGAACGTGTCCTTGTGGACCTTCGAATTTTAGTAGTAACTTGATCAGAAGTTTCATGATCATCATCATTAACTTCCTCTCCAGTCGGTGTAGGCACCTCAGGAACATTTTCTTGAGTTGCGCCATTTTCCGGTTCAAGAGGTAATACTTCATCAAGTTCTATTTTCCTCCCACTTACTTCTTTCGAGAGAAACTCTTTCTCTAGAAAGGATCCATTCTTGGCAACAAAGATCTTGCCTTCGGATCTGAGGTAGAAGGTATACCCAATAGTTTCTTTTGGGTATCCTATGAATACGCATTTTTCCGACTTGGGTTCGAGCTTTTCAGGTTGAAGTTTCTTGACATAAGCATCGCATCCCCAAACTTTCAGAAACGACAACTTAGGTTTCTTTCCAAACCATAATTCAAACGGTGTCGTCTCAACGGATTTTGACGGAGCCCTATTTAAAGTGAATGCAGCAGTCTCTAAAGCATAGCCCAAAAAAGATAGTGGTAAATCGGCAAGAGACATCATAGACCGCACCATATCTAATAGAGTGCGATTACGACGTTCGGACACACCGTTACGCTGAGGTGTTCCAGGCGGCGTGAGCTGTGAAACTATTCCACATTTTCTTAAGTGTGTGCCAAATTCGTGACTCAAGTATTCTACTCCATGATATGATCGTAGAAACTTGATTTTCCTGTCACGTTGATTCTCGACCTCACTCTGAAATTCCTTGAACTTTTCAAAGGTTTCAGACTTGTGTTTCATTAAGTAAATATATCCATATCTACTCAAATCATCAGTGAGAGTGAGAACATAACGATAGCCGCCGCGAGCCTCAACACTCATTGGACCGCACACATCAGTATGTATGATTTCCAATAAGTTGGTTGCTCGCTCCATTGTTCCTGAGAACGGAGTCTTGGTCATTTTACCCATAAGGCAAGGTTCGCACGTGTCAAATGATTCATAATCAAGAGACTCTAAAAGTCCATCTGCATGGAGCTTCTTCATGCGTTTGACACCTATGTGACCAACGCGGCAGTGCCACAAGTATGTGGGACTATCATTATCAACCTTACATCTTTTGGTACTCACACTATGAACATGTGTAGCATTACGTTCGAGATTCATAAAGAATAAACCATTCACCATAGGAGCATGACCATAAAACATATCTCTCATATAAATAGAACAACCATTATTCTCGGATTTAAATGAGTAGCCATCTCGAATTAAACGAGATCCCGATACAATGTTCATGCTCAAAGCTGGTACTAAATAACAATTATTGAGGTTTAAAACTAATCCCGTAGGTAAATGAAGAGGCAGCGTGCCGACGGCGATCACATCGACTTTGGAACCATTCCCAACGCGCATCGTCACCTCGTCCTTTGCCAGTCTTCGCCTATTCCATAGTTCCTGCTGTGAGTTACAAATGTGAGCAACTGCACCGGTATCAAATACCCAAGAGCTACTACGATTACTGGTAAGGTACACATCAATTACATGTATATCACATATACCTTTTGTTTTGCCGGCCTTCTTGTCTGCTAAGTACTTGGGGCAATTCCGCTTCCAGTGACCGCTTCCCTTGCAATAAAAACACTCAGTCTCGGGCTTGGGTCCATTCTTTGGCTTCTTCCCGGCAGCTTGCTTGCCGGGCGCGGCAACCTCCTTGCCGTCCTTCTTGAAGGCTTTCTTACCCTTGCCCTTCTTGAACTTAGTGGTTTTATTTACCATCAACACTTGATGTTCCTTCTTGACTTCTACCTCTACTGATTTCAGCATAGCAAATACTTCAGGAATGGTCTTTTCCATCCCCTGCATATTGAAGTTCATCACAAAGCTCTTGTAGCTCGGTGGAAGCGACTGGAGGATTCTGTCAATGACCGCATCATCCGGGAGATTAACTCCCAGCTGAGTCAAGCGGTTATGTAATCCAGACATCGTGAGTATGTGCTCACTGACAGAACTGTTTTCCTCCATCTTACAGCTGAAGAACTTGTCGGAGACCTCATATCTCTTGACCCGGGCATGAGCTTGGAAAACCATTTTCAGCTCTTCGAACATCTCATATGCTCCATGTCTCTCAAAACGCTTTTGGAGCCCCGGTTCTAAACTGTAAAGCATGCCGCACTGAACGAGGGAGTAGTCATCGGTACGTGCCTGCCAAGCGTTCATAACGTCTTGTTCAGCAGGGAGGACAGGTGCGTCACCCAGCGGTGCTTGTAGGACATAATCTTTCTTGGCAGCTATGAGGATGATCCTCAGGTTCCGGACCCAGTCCGTATAGTTGCTGCCATCGTCTTTCAGCTTGGTTTTCTCTAGGAACGCGTTGAAGTTGAGGACTACGTGGGCCATTTGATCTACAAGACATATTGTAAAATATTTTAGACTAATGTTCATGATAATAAAGTTCATCCAATCAAATTATAATGAACTCCCACTTAGATTAGACATCCCTCTAGTCATCTAAGTATTACATGATCCTAGTTAACTAGGCCGTGTCCGATCATCACGTGAGACGGACTAGTCAACGTCGGTGAACATCTTCATGTTGATCGCATCTTCTATACGACTCATGCTCGACCTTTCGGTCCTCTGTGTTCCGAGGCCATGTCTATGCACATGCTAGGCTCGTCAAGTTAACCCTAAGTGTTTTGCATGTGTAAAACTATCTTACACCCGTTGTATGTGAACGTAAGAATCTATCACACCCGATCATCACGTGGTGCTTCGAAACGATGAACTTTAGCAACGGTGCACAGTTAGGGGAGAACACTTCTTGAAATTGTTATGAGGGATCATCTTATTTACTACCGCCGTTCTAAGTAAACAAGATGCAAAACATGATAAACATCACATGCAATCAAATAATAAACGTGACATGATATGGCCATTATCACATAGCTCCTTTGATCTCCATCTTGGGGCTCCATGATCGTCTTGTCACCGGCTTGACACCATGATCTCCATCATCATGATCTCCATCATCGTGTCTCCATGAAGTTGCTCACCAATTATTACTTCTACTACTATGGCTAACGCGTTTAGCAATGAAGCAAAGTAATTTACATGGCGTTTCTCAATGACACGCAGGTCATATAAAAGAATAAAGACAACTCCTATGGCTCCTGCCGGTTGTCATATTCATCGACATGCAAGTCGTGATTCCTATTACAATAGCATGAACATCTCATACATCACATATAGATCATTCATCATTCATCACAACTTTGGCCATATCATATCACAAACCACTTGCTGCAAAAACAAGTTAGACGTCCTCTAATTGTTGTTGCAAGTTTTTTACGTGGCTGAATTAGGGTTCTAGCAAGAACGTTTTCTTACCTACGTGAAAACCACAACGTGATTTGTCAACTTCTATTTACCCTTCATAAGGACCCTGTTCATCGAATCCGCTCCAACTAAAGTAGGAGAGACAGACACCCGCCAGCCACCTTATGCAACTAGTGCATGTTAGTCGGTGGAACCGGTCTCACGTAAGCGTACGTGTAAGGTTGGTCCGGGCCGCTTCATCCCACAATACCGCTGAAGCAAGAAAAGACTAGTAGCGGCAAGAAAGTTGACAAATCCACGCCCACAACAAATTGTGTTCTACTCGCGCAAGAAGAACTACGCATAGACCTAGCTCATGATGCCACTGTTGGAGAACGTTGCAGAAAACAAAAAATTTCCTACTCGTTTCACCAAGATCATCTAGGAGTTCATCTAGCAACGAGTCACGAGATGCATCTACATACCTTTGTAGATCGCGTGCGGAAGCGTTCAACGAACGGGGATGATGTAGTCGTACACAACGTGATCCAAATCACCGATGACCAGCGCCGAACGGACGGCACCTCCGCGTTCAACACACGTACGGGACGGGAGACGTCTCCTCCTTCTTGATCCAGCAAGGGGGAAGGAGAGGTTGACGAAGATCCAGCAGCACCACAGCGTGGTGGTGGATGCAGGGCGTCGCAGTAGCAGGGCTTCGCCTATACTACGAGGAAGAGAGACGTAACGGGGAGAGAGGGAGGCGCCAGGGGCTGGTGTGTCAAGTCCCTCCTCTCCCCCACTATATATAGGGGTGCCATGGGGGGGGCGCCGGCCCTAGTAGATGGAATCTACTAGGGGGGGCGGCGGCCTAGGGTGGGGCTTGCTCCCCAAGGCAAGGGGGGCGCCCCCTCTAGGGTTTCCCCTTAGCCCTAGCCGCATGGGCCCCCTAGGGGCTGGCGCCCCAGCCCACTATGGACTGGGTTCCCTCCTATTTCAGCCCATGGGGCCCTCCGGGATAGGTGGCCCCACCCGGTGGACCCCCGGGACCCTTCCGGTGGTCCCGGTACAATACCGGGTACCCCGAAACTTGTCCCGATGGCCGAAACTGCACATCCTATATATAATTCTTTACCTCCGGACCATTCCAGAACTCTTCGTGACGTCCTGGATCTCATCCGGGACCCCGAACAACATTCGGGTTACTGCATATACTTATCTTCACAACCCTAGCGTCACCGAACCTTAAGTGTGTAGACCCTACGGGTTCGGGAGACAAGCAGACATGACCGAGACGACTCTCCGGTCAATAACCAACAGCGGGATCTGGATACCCATGTTGGCTCCCACATGCTCCATGATGATCTCATCGGATGAACCACGATGTCGAGGATTCAATCAACCCCGTATGCAATTCCCTTTGTCAATCGATATATTACTTGCCCGAGATTCGATCGTCGGTATCCCAATACCTCGTTCAATCTCGTTACCGGCAAGTCACTTTACTCGTACCGTAATGCATGATCCCGTGACCAGACACTTGGTCACTTTGAGCTCATTATGATGATGCATTACCGAGTGGGCCCAGTGATACCTCTCCGTCATACGGAGTGACAAATCCCAGTCTTGATCCATGTCAACCCAACAGACACTTTCGGAGATACCCGTAGTATACCTTTATAGTCACCCAGTTACGTTGTGACGTTTGGTACACCCAAAGCACTCCTACGGTATCCGAGAGTTACACGATCTCATGGTCTAAGGAAAAGATACTTGACATTGCAAAACTCTAGCAAACGAACTATATGATCTTTATGCTATGTTTAGGATTGGGTCTTGTCCATCACATCATTCTCCTAATGATGTGATCTCGTTATCAATGACATCTTATGTCCATAGCCAGGAAACCATGACTATCTATTGATTAACGAGCTAGTCAACTAGAGGCTTACTAGGGACATGTTGGTGTCTGTTATTCACACATGTATTACGATTTCCGGATAACACAATTATAGCATGAATAAAGACAATTACCATGAACAAGGAAATATAATAATAATGCTTTTATTATTGCCTCTAGGGCATATTTCCAACAGATCGTGCCATCATGATTGAAGGGAAGCAACAGCAGATTGAGAACCGCAAGAGGAAGTATGGACAGGGGAAGTATAACTCTGGAGCCCAGCAGAAGCCCCGTTTTACCCCTAAATCGGGATTTCAGTTTCAGCATACCCATGGAGGAGGTAGTTCGCACAACCACAATGGCCACAAGAATGGTAATGGGAATGGAGGAAGCAACGGCCAGAACCGTACCACCCCATCAACCCCATCCAAGAGAGACCTGAGTCAAGTCACCTGTTTCAAGTGTTCCAAGACCGGACATTATGCCAATGAATGTCCTGAAGGCCAGAATGGAAATGGCAATGGAAGCTCAGGGAAGAAGCCGAACCCTTTCAATAGGGGATAGGTGAACCACGTTAACGTGGAGGAGGTTGAAGATCAGCCTGATGCAGTAATCGGTACGTTTTTGGTTAAGTCATTTACTGCACTCGTTCTTTTCGATACTGGTGCATCACATTCATACATATCAAGGGGATTTGTGGAAAAATATAGCCTGCCCACTAGGATTCTTAAAACGCCTATGCTAGTAAGTTTGCCAGCAGAGTACGTGGCCAGTCAAGGATGTTTTCAAGTGCCATTAAGCATAGGAAGGCATGTTTTCCCAACGGATTTAATCATTCTGGAATCCCAAGGTCTGGATGTAATTCTCGGTATGGATTGGCTGTCGATGTATGGGGGAAACATCGATTGTGCTAGTAAGTCAATTTTGCTTACAACGCCAGAAGGAAGAAGGATCAAGTATGTATCCCGGCATGTGCCAAATAGGACACAAGTAAATTGCCTAACAGGAGTAGTGCAGGAGGAAGTACCAGTGGTAAAGGATTTTCCTGATGTATTTCCTGAAGAGTTGCCAGGCATGCCACCGGATAGGGACATTGAGTTTTTGATTGAGTTGTTGCCAGGTACAGGCCTAATATCAAAGAGACCATACCGGATGCCAGCAAAGGATTTGGTAGAAATTAAGAATCAGATTAAGGAGTTATTGGAGAAGGGTTACATACGCCCAAGTTCTTCGCCTTGGGGATCACCCGTACTTCTAGTGGAGAAGAAGGATGGATCATTACGGATGGTTGTTGATTACCGTGGATTAAATGAAGTAACCATCAAGAACAAGTACCCACTGCCAATGATAAATGATCTGTTTGATCGTTTGCAAGGAGCTAAAGTGTTTTCCAAGATCGATTTGCGATCAGGGTACCACCAGTTGAAGATTCGAGAACAGGATATTCCTAAGACAGCATTCACCACAAGATATGGATTGTATGAGTATACCGTTATGTCATTTGGATTGACTAACACGCCTGCCTATTTTATGAACCTGATGAACAAAGTGTTTATGGAGTTTTTGGATAAGTTCGTCGTAGTGTTCATTGATGATATCCTGGTTTATTCAAAGAACGAAGAAGAGCATAAGGAACATTTGCGTTTGGTTTTGGAGAAACTAAGGGAACATCAGTTAGATGCCAAATTTAGCAAATGTGAGTTTTGGTTGAAGGAAGTAGGATTCCTTGGACACGTTATATCCGGAGAAGGGATAGCAGTTGACCCCACAAAGGTTGAGACTGTAACCGAATGGGAAGCACCAACGACAGTTGGAGAGATCCGGAGTTTTCTTGGACTCGCAGGATACTACCGGAGATTCATTGAGAACTTTTCAAAGATTGCGAAGCCTATGACGGAGTTGTTAAAGAAGGATACCAAGTTCAATTGGACTGAGGAGTGTGAGGCCAGTTTCCAGGAGTTGAAGAAACATTTGGTTACCTCACCAGTGTTGATTTTGCCAGATCAGACCAAGGATTATGAGGTGTATTGTGACGCTTCACGCCGAGGACTTGGAGCAGTGCTTATGCAGGAAGGGGGAGTTGTTTCGTATGCTTCACGACAACTGAAGCCTCACGAATTGAATTATGCTACGCATGATTTGGAGTTAGCAGCCGTAGTGCATGCATTGAAGACATGGAGACATTTCCTCATTGGAAATCATTGTGAGGTGTACACGGATCACAAGAGTTTGAAGTACATTTTCACGCAGAAGGAGTTGAATCTCAGGCAAAGGAGATGGTTGGAGCTCATCAAGGATTATGACATGAGATTGCATTACCATCCCGGTAAAGCTAATGTAGTAGCTGACGCATTGAGCTACAAGAGCCATGTCAATACGTTAATAACGGAAGAAATACCCAAGGAGTTAGCACAAAACCTTCGTGAGCTATGTTTGGAGATAGTTCCGAAAGGCTATGTGGCAGCAATGGAGATTCAGTCCACATTGATGGATAAAATTAGAGAAGCTCAGAAATCTGACAAGGAGATTGCTTCTATAAAGAAGAAAATGAGTGAAGGAAAAGCAAAGGGATTTCGTGAGGATGAGCACGATACCCTATGGTTTGAGGACCGGGTTTATGTGCCAAATGACCCGGAGATCAGGAAGTTGATTCTACAAGAGGCACATGATTCACCATATTCGATTCACCCAGGAAATACCAAAATGTATTTGGATTTGAAGGAGACATTCTGGTGGACCGGGATGAAGAAGGATATTGCAGCATATGTAGCAGTCTGTGACGTATGTCATAGAGTAAAGGCAGAGCATCAGAAGCCAGCCGGATTGTTGCAACCATTGCCGATACCCGAATGGAAGTGGGATAAGATAGGCATGGATTTTATCACAGGACTACCCAGGACGAAGGCAGGATATGACTCGATATGGGTAGTAGTTGATCGTTTGACGAAGGTAGCACATTTCATTCTAGTTAAGACCACTTACACCAGTGCTAAGTTGGCAAAGATATATATGACTAGGATCATTTGTTTGCATGGAGTTCCAAAGAGTATTGTATCAGACAGAGGAACCCAATTTACCTCAAAGTTTTGGAATCAGTTGCATGAAACTTTGGGAACCAGGCTAGAGTTCAGTACCGCTTTTCATCCGCAGACAGATGGACAGACCGAGAGAGTCAATCAGATTTTGGAAGATATGCTGAGAGCCTGTGCACTAGATTATGGATCTAGTTGGGACGATAACTTGCCGTATGTGGAGTTTTCTTATAACAACAGTTACCAAACCAGTTTGAAGATGGCACCTTTCGAAGCTTTGTACGGAAGGAGGTGCAGGACACCGTTGTCATGGGACGAAGTTGGAGACCGTCAATTCTTTGGACCAGATTTGATTAAGGAGTCCGAACGGAAAGTTAAGTTGATACGCGATAGGCTCAAGGTAGCCCAGTCCAGGCAGAAGAGCTACGCATTTTCAAAACGCGAGGAGACAGTTTGCGAAACCGGAGACAGAGTGTATCTCCGAGTATCCCCACTACGAGGAGTTAAGCGATTTGGAGTTAAGGGAAAATTAGCACCGCGTTTCGTTGGACCATATAAGATCTTGCAACGTATGGGAGAAGTCGCTTATAAGTTGGAATTACCAGAGGGACTTTCAGGAGTTCATGACGTATTCCATGTTTCTCAGCTGAAGAAATGTCACGCCGAGATGGCGGAGGTACCGTTAAGGGATAAAGTGCCGCTTGAAGCGATTCAGTTGAAGGACGACTTAACGTATGAGGAGAAACCAGACAAGATTCTCGATTTTGCCAGCAAAGTTACCCGCAGCAAGGTTATCAAGTTTTGTAAAGTTCAGTGGAACCACCACTCAGAGGATGAAGCCACCTGGGAGAGAGAAGAAGATTTGCTCAAGGACCACCCTCACCTATTTTCTAGCCAACCCGAATCTCGAGGGCGAGATTCATCTTAAGGGGGGTAGGTTTGTAACATCCCAAATTTTCAATTTGGAATGTTATACATCAGATCATCATGCATATCATATTTTCTTGCATTTTGGTCGATCCTAGAAATTTCACGCAACTCAAGGACCCTCGGAGAGAGTTGGAGATTTCATCATTTTCATATTTGAGCTTTCCCAAATTTTGAAAAGAGGATCATTGGTTTTGTCGGAGTTTATTTGCCTTTCATTTGGATAGGGAAAAATGCGTGTTTTCAAAAATTTGCATTCTAGGTCCCGAGAAAAGTTCATTTTGTTCGACTCATTTTTAGGAGTCGGGGAAAATTTACTTTGGGAAGTTTGGAGTTCGTTTAGATTTTATTTTCTGTGTTTTTCTGCGCGCGAAACCATTTTAAAAAAAATCCCGCAGCGCGCCTGGGCCAAGGCCCAGCCGCAGGCCGGCCGGCCAGGCCTCACCGCGCCGCGCCCGCGCGCCAAGGCCGCCGCCGTCCCAAGTGGAGTCCTCCTAGGACTCCTCTCCTCCCCTTTTTTCTTGCCCCCTCCCCCAAGTCTCCTCTCCCCTCCCTCCTATTTATTGAAGGAAATATGCCCTAGAGGCAATAATAAAGTTATTATTTCCTTATATCATGATAAACGTTTATTATTCATGCTAGAATTGTATTAACCGGAAACATAATACATGTGTGAATACATAGACAAACAGAGTGTCACTAGTATGCCTCTACTTGACTAGCTCGTTAATCAAAGATGGTTATGTTTCCTAACCATGAACAAAGAGTTGTTATTTGATTAACGAGGTCACATCATTAGTTGAATGATCTGATTGACATGACCCATTCCATTAGCTTAGCACCTGATCGTTTAGTATGTTGCTATTGCTTTCTTCATGACTTATACATGTTCCTATAACTATGAGATTATGCAACTCCCGTTTACCGGAGGAACACTTTGGGTACTACCAAACGTCACAACGTAAATGGGTGATTATAAAGGAGTACTACAGGTGTCTCCAATGGTAGATGTTGGGTTGGCGTATTTCGAGATTAGGGTTTGTCACTCCGATTGTCGGAGAGGTATCTCTGGGCCCTCTCGGTAATACACATCACATAAGCCTTGCAGGCATTATAACTAAGATGTTAGTTGTGAGATGATGTATTATGGAACGAGTAAAGAGACTTGCCAGTAACGAGATTGAACTAGGTATTGGATACCGATGATCGAATCTCGGGCAAGTAACATACCGATGACAAAGGGAACAACGTATGTTGTTATGCGGTCTGACCGATAAAGATCTTCGTAGAATATGTAGGAACCAATATGGGCATCCAGGTCCCGCTATTGGTTATTGACCGGAGACGTGTCTCGGTCATGTCTACATTGTTCTCGAACCGTAGGGTCCGCACGCTTAACGTTACGATGACAGTTATTATGAGTTTATGCATTTTGATGTACCGAAGGTTGTTCGGAGTCCCGGATGTGATCACGGACATGACGAGGAGTCTCGAAATGGTCGAGACGTAAAGATTGATATATTGGAAGCCTATGTTTGGACACCGGAAGTGTTCCGGGTGAAATCGGGATTTTACCGGATTACCGGGAGGGTTACCGGAACCCCCCGGGAGCCAAATGGGCCTACATGGGCCTTAGTGGAAAGGTGAGAGGGCTGCCCACAAGGGCTGCGCACCTCCCCCTCCCCCTAGTCCTATTAGGACTAGGAGAAGGGGCCGGCCACCCTCTCTCTCTCTCCCCTTTAAGGAATCCTAGTTGGAATAGGATTGGAGGGGGGAGTCCTACTCCCGGTGGGAGTAGGACTCCTCCTGCGCCTCCAAGCTTGGCCGGCCAGCCCTCCCCCTCTCATCCATTATATACGGGGGCAGGGGGCACCTCTAGACACACAAGTTGATCCTTGAGATCGTTCCTTAGCCGTGTGCGGTGCCCCCTGCCACCAAATTCCACCTCGATCATACCGTTGTAGTGCTTAGGCGAAGCCCTGCGTCGGTAGTACATCAAGATCGTCACCACGCCGTCGTGCTGACGGAACTCTTCCTCGACGCTTTGCTGGATCGGAGCCCAAGGATCGTCGTCGAGCTGAACGTGTGCTAAGAACTCGGAGGTGCCGGAGTAACGGTGCTTGGATCGGTCGGATCGGGAAGACGTACGACTACTTCCTCTACGTTGTGTGATCGCTTCCACAGTCGGTCTGCGTTGGTACGTAGACAACACTCTCCCCTCTCGTTGCTATGCATCACCATGATCTTGCGTGTGCGTAGGAAAATTTTTGAAATTGCTACGTTCCCCAACATTTATACCCAAGCACCCCCCCTAAAACCCCACACCAAGCCGCGCCCCTCACCCGCGCCCCAAGCCCGCGCCGCGCCCCTTGCCCGCGCCGCCTCCGCCCTATAGCGCTGCCGCCGCCGCGCCTTGTCCCGCCGCCGCCCTACGTCATCGCCGGAGCCTTGCCGAGGTAGCCCCGCGCCGCATCTCTCTTTTTCCTCGGTTCGGTTTTCTTCTAAACCGTTCCGGTTCTTTTCTTTTCTTCCGATTCGATTTCTTTTCGTTCGTTGTTTCGGTTTTCTTTCGAAACCCTAGATCGGTTTCGTTTTCTTTCCTGGTTTAGTTGCCTAGAGACCGTTCGCTGGATCGTTCATCCTAACGAACGTGATCACCGGATTCTTCTCGGTTAACAAACGTACGTTCGTTTAACCGTTCTTCTTTTTCTTTTCTTCGTATTTATTCCGCGATCGCGATCTCAGATCCGATCTTCGTTCTAGTTTATCTTCTCGCTCGTCTATCGGAATCAGGTGATTCAAGCGCCTGGAGTTTCGTTTCGAAACCGCCGTTCTGACTAATCAACTTAAACAAGCTTTTGGTACGGTAAAATTTGACCTAGTTTCAACTTGCTAGAACCGAGTTGTTTTTCTTCCGCCGTTTGTTTTCCGTTGCTTTGTTTGGTTCTTTCTTTCTTTGCAACCGGAGTTCTTAAGTTGAACTTTCTGGTTCGATCTCTTGTTCGAGTTTTACCTGTGCATTAGATGAGTACTTATTGTATGCTTGTTGTTTGTCTGCGATAGATGACCCGGATTGCGCTGCCTGTTACTTCGAATCCCTAGGACTCGCGGATCATCAGCAAGGCAAGTAACACTTTGATCATACCTTTTCTACAACCCAGTTTTATTGCATTAGATCAATCCTCACACCTTGCATGATTAGGATCTAATTAAATTGTGGGATGGGAAGTAGATGAGGTAGTACCTATTACCTGTTTATTATGAAACCTTTGGGAGTTACTTCTACGTTTGCTTATTATCCCATGCTATGCTAGTAGACGTGGATTGGGTGAGTGATATCCATGACAGATGTGAGTGTGATAATTTTAAGGGTTTATCTAAGGTGGCAACTTAAACACACATCTGGGTGGATTGAGGCACCTGATGTCTATCAGGACTTGCCTGTTTTATTTTGGACCGCCACCCAGGCTCAAAGGGATCATAAGATCTTTCATGCTAGAAACTTACGTGTGCAGCCACAAGCCATTATGGGCTCTGGCATAGTTGACTAAGTCGTGCGAACTCTTACAGGGTAGACTAGCAGATGTAGGGGAAAGTAGGTGTACTGGTCTATCCATCGTAAGGTGCTAGCGCTTCTGAAAGACTGTGTCTCGGTCATCCGTTTCTCAAACACCAGTAGTGCGAGAAATCCAACGGAGGCGATCGAGTCTTGTGGGGAAAAGTGCGCAAACCTCTGCAGAGTGTAATAAACTAATCATGATTAGTCGTGTCCCCGGTTATGGACATCTTGAGTATCTAGTACTTGAATATCATGTGAATCTCATCATGTTACTTCTAATTAATATTGTTGGGTTTTAATTGTTCACTTAATTGGGATCGGAATGCTGTCAACCATTCTCGATGTTCAACCACCATGATAGTTAAATAAATTTGTTCCTTTGCAGTAGGGAAAAACTGGCTTTACGCAAAATAGTAACCATATAGCTTTCCACCAGCCAAATATGCATATAGTATAGCTGTTACATTCCATTACTCTCTATGTGTTACCTTGCCAGCATATTCCATGTGCTGACCCGTTTTCGGGCTGCAACTTTCATGTTCCAGACTTTTCAGACGACGAGTAAGGTGCTTTTAGGTCGTGGTTCTATACTCAGTGATGCCGTTGGAGTTGATGGACCCATTTACCTTCCAAGTCTTCCGCTGTTATCGATATTAGATGGCCTTAAGCCATATTTATTGTAATAAGTTCTCTTTTGAGACATCAAGGTAATAAGTGTGTGATTGCCACTCTGCTATAAGTCCTTCGAAGTATTGTGTGGTGTCAGCATTACTGATCCAGGGATGACACCGGAGCACAGTAGACTTGATCCATTCGGGTCAGGTCGCTAATCCTTTGGCAAGCACAATGTGTTGGAAAGATCCTGATATATATAGCTAATTGGATGTGAGTCTTCATGAACTATTATTGGTGACATTGCCCTTGAGGTAAAACGTTGGGAGGCAAAACTATAAGCCCCTATCTTTCTCTCTGTCCGATTAAAACTTCATACCCATAAATATTGCGTGAGTGTTAGCAATTGTGAAATACTAAAAGATGGCTGAGTATGTGGACTTGCTAAAAAGCTCTTATATTGACTCTTTCCTATGTTATGATAAATTGCAATTACCTCAATGACTGAGATTAGAGTTTGTTGGTTCTCAATGAAGTTTATGATTCATACTTGAAATTGTGATTGAATTGTTACTTTAGCATAAGAGATCATATGACTATATATATATATATGTTGCTGTTATAAGAATGATCATGATGCCCTCATGTCCGCATTTTATTTTTATCGACACCTCTATCTCTAAACATGTGGACATATTTTTTGATTCGGCTTTCGCTTGAGGACAAGCAAGGTCTAAGCTTGGGGGAGTTGATACGTCCATTTTGCATCATGCTTTTATATTGATATTTATTGCATGATGCGTTGTTATTGCACATTATGTCACAATACTTATGCCTATTCTCTCTTATTTTACAAGGTTTACATAAAGAGGGAGAATGCCGACAGCTGGGATTCTGGGCTGGAAAGGGACCAAATATTAGAGACCTATTCTGCACAGCTCCAAAAGTCATGAAACTTCACGGAAGCTATTTCCAGAATATATAAAAAATACTAAGAGCAAGAAGTTCCAGAGGGGGCCACACCCTGGCCACGAGGGTGGGGGCGCGCCCTACCCCCCTGGGCGCGCCCCCTGCCTCGTGGGCCCCCTGGTGGCCCTTTGGTGCCCATCTTCTGCTATATGGAGTCTTTCATTGAGGAAAAAATCATAAGCAAGATTTCGGGATGAGACTCTGCCGCCACGAGGCGGAACCTTGGCGGAACCAATCTAGGGCTCTGGCGGAGCTGTTTTGCCGGGGAAACTTCCCTCCAGGAGGGGGAAATCATCACCATCGTCATCACCAACGATCCTCTCATCGGGAGAGGGTCAATCTCCATCAACATCTTCACCACCACCATCTCCTCTCAAACCCTAGTTCATCTCTTGTATCCAATCTTTGTATCCAAACCTCAGATTGGTACCTGTGGGTTGCTAGTAGTGTGTATTACTCCTTGTAGTTGATGCTAGTTGGTTTACTTGGTGGAAGATCATATGTTCAGATCCATTATGCATATTAATACCCCTCTGATTATGAACATGAATATGCTTTGTGAGTAGTTACGTTTGTTCCTGAGGACATGGGAGAAGTCTTGCTATCAGTAGTCATGTGAATTTGGTATTCGTTCGATATTTTGATGAGATGTATGTTGTCATCCCTCTAGTGGTGTCATGTGAACATCGACTACATGACACTTCACCATTGTTTGGGCCTAGAGGGAGGCATTGGGAAGTAATAAGTATATGATGGGTTGCTAGAGTGACAGAGCTTAAACCACAGTTTATGCATTGCTTCGTAATGGGCTGATTTGGATCCATATGTTTCATGCTATGGTTAGGTTTACCTTAATACTTCTGTTGTAGTTGCGGATGCTTGCAATAGGGGTTAATCATAACTGGAATGCTTGTCCAAGTAAGGACAGTACCCAAGCACCGGTCCACCCACATATCAGATTATCAAAGTACCTAACGTGAATCATATGATCGTGATAAAAACTAGATTGACGATAATTCACATGTGTCCTCGGGAGCGCTTTACATCATATAAGAGTTTGTCCAGGCTTGTCCTTTGCTACAAAAATGATTAGGTCATCTTGCTGCACCTTATTTACTTTTACTACTTGCTACTCGTTACCAATTACCTTATCATAAAACTATCTGTTACCAATAATTTCAGTGCTTGTAGAGCATACCTTGCTTAAAACCGCTTATCATTTCCTTCTGCTCCTCGTTGGGTTCGACACTCTTACCTATCGAAAAGCTATGATAGATCCCCTAAACTTGTGGGTCATCAGATCTCTACAAAGATCTGCATGCCACCATGGAGGTGCCTCCCGAGCCTTGGTTCCAATATGGCGGGGGAACCCCTTGGGCTTAAGGGTGGCGCGCTTTGCTGGCATCAGGCAAGTTGCCCCAGAAAGGATCTTGCCGAGGCTGCGGAAGCCACCCCAGAAAGAGTCTTTCCAGGGGAGTCCACCTCGCCCTCTTGCTCTATTTGCGTCTCTGGTCTTGGCATTGCTCTGGTCGTCTCATGCTCCGGCATCCCTCCTCTGCCCTGCTTAGTGTGGCCATGGGCGTGGCTCTAACTGGCCGTGCACAAGTAAAGGGGTGCAAAAGGAGAGCCCCTGCTTTTGTACACCGACAATGAGCATAATAAAATTTTCTTTCTCTCAAATTAATTTAATTGAAACAAGAGAGAATTTCTTCAAAAATGCTAAATCACACCGTGCTCAAAAAGATATAAGTGAAAACTAGAGCAAGTCCATAGCTCATAAAAATTTAAGTGAAGCATAGAGAGCAATTCTAACAAGTCATGACATAATTTTGGCTCTCTCAAATAGGTGTCTCTAGCAAGGATTGATGACTTAAAACACAAAATAAAACAAGCAAAGACTCATATCATACAAGACGCTCCAAGCAAAACACATATCATGTGACGAATAAAAATATAGTTTCAAGTAAAATACCGATGGTCGTTGGATGAAAGCGGGGAGCCACTCGGGGGCATCCCCAAGCTTAGTTGGTTGCTCATTTTTGGATAATATATTGGGATGCCGGGGCATCCCCAAGCTTAGGCTCTTCCATCCTTCTTTCATCCATCGTAAGATAACCCAAAACTTGAAAACTTCAATCACACAAAACTCAACAAAACCTTCGTGAGACCTGTTAGTATAAGAATAATAAATCACTACTATGAGTATTATATCAAACCAATTCAAATTTTGTTTTTGTATTATATCTACTGTATTCCAACTTTTCTATGGCAATAACTCATCAAAGAAAACCATAGAGCCATCAAAATAAGCACACAACACAAAGAAAACAGAATCTGCCAAAAACAGAACAGTCTGTAGCAATCTGACTATTACGAATATTTCTGTAACTCCAAAAATTCTGAAAACTTAGGATGACCTGATAAATTTGTATATTGATCTACTACAATTTGAATGGGTATTTTATCGCTCTCCAGTTAAAAATGAAAATTAATTTCGTGATCATAAAAGTTTCTGTTTTGTAGCAAGATCAAACAACTATCACTCAAGAAGATCCTAAAGGCTTTACTTGGCACAAACACTAATTAAAACATAAAATACACAATCATAACAGTAGCATAATTTTTCTAACACACAAAAACAGAAAGCAAAAGGCAAAAATGAAATTTATTCATTGGGTTGTCTCCCAACAAGCGCTTTAGTTTTACGCCCTTAGCTAGGCATAAAGCAAGGATCTAAGTTTTGTCATCTTTGGTTCGAGATCCATAAGATTCCCTCATGATTGATTCATAAGGTGGCTTAATTCTAGTTCTAAGAAAGTGTTCCATACCCTTCCTCAAAGGAAATTGAAACTTAATATTGCCTTCTTTCATATCAATCACGGCATCGATAGTGCGTAAAAACGGTCTACGAAGAATAATTGGACAAGACGGATTGCAATCAATATCAAGAACAATAAAATCTATGGGCACATAATTCCTATTTGCAAGAATAAGAACATTATTAATTCTTCTCATAGGCTTTTTATTAGTAGAATCCGCCAAGTGCAAATTCAAAGAACACTCTTTAAGATTAGTAAGACCAAGCACATCACATAAATATTTCGGAATTGCAGAAACACTAGCACCCAAGTCACACAAAGCAAAACACTCATAATTTTTAATCTTGACTTTGATTGTAGGTTGCCATTCATCATGCAATTTTCTAGGAATTGAAACTTCTAATTCCAATTTTTCTTCAAGAGCTTTCATCATAGCATCAACAATATGTTTAGTAAAAGCTTTATTTTGTTCATAAGCATGAGGTGAATTTATCATGGATAGCAACAAAGAAATACAATCAATCAAAGATCAACTATCATAATTAAAATCTTTGCATCCAAAAGAGTGGGTACATCACCAGCTAAAGTTTTGACCTCTCCAAACCCACTTTCACCAATTTTCTCAACAAGATTTTCACCCTCCGAAATATTGGGACGCCTTCTACCTAAAGTTGACTCTTCCCCATACCATTTTTCATCAATATTAACTTTAATAAACAAGGAATCATTAGAAGAAACACAAATCATTTTAAGATCTTCATCACTTTTGCCTTCTAACAAGATTGGTTTAGCAGCCATTTGATTTACTAAGGTAGCTTGCGCATCGGATATTTTTCCTAGCAAACTTTCAGCAAAAGCGTACTTAGATTGGAGATTGCAAACTTCTCTACTGATATCATCAAGTTGTTTTGTAATAGCATCAAGCATAATGGAGTGCTCCTTAAGTTCTTCAGTAAAATACTTATTATGCTCAAATTGTGTAGTCATATATTCCTTAATACTTTTCTCAATTTCAAGCAAAATATTTGGGTAAGGAACATCATAATATTTTCTTTGAGGCATGATGACTATGCAAACAAGAGTGCACACAAAAACAGATCTAGCAAGAAAACGATAAACAGAAAAGAGAGGCGAATAAAACGACAAATTTTTGTGAAGTGGGGGAGAGGAAAACGAGAGGCAAATGGCAAATAATGTAAATTGCGAGGAGATGAGATTTGTGATTAGGAACCTGGTATATGTTGAAGATCCTCCCCGACAACGGTGCCAGAAATTCCTTTTGATGTCGCTTGAAGCTAAGTTGGTCTTTCCTCAAAGAGGAGGGGATGATGCGGCACAACGGCGGTAGGTATTTCCCTCAGATATGAAACCAAGGTTATCGAACCAGTAGGAGAACCAAACAACACAATGTAAACAGCCCCTGCACACAGATAACAAATCCTCGCAACCCGACGTGTTAAAGGGGTTGTCAATCCCTTTCGAGGTACGGCGCCTCAAGTGGCAAACGGACGTGAGATAAATTTGTAGTAAATTGATAGATCGAATGCTAAATAAAATAAATAAGGAAAAATTGGAGCAAGGTATTTTTGTATTTTTGGATTAATAGATCTGAAAGTAAATGCAAGAAAAAGTAGATCGCAAAGGCAAATATATGAGAAAGAAGACCCGGGGGCCGTAGGTTTCACTAGTGGCTTCTCTCGAGAAAAATAGCAAACGGTGGGTAAACAAATTACTGTTGGGCAATTGATAGAACTTCAAATAATTATGATGATATCCAGGCAATGATCATATATAGGCATCACTTCCAAGATTAGTAGACTGACTCCTGCCTGCATCTACTACTATTAATCCACACATCGACCGCTATCTAGCATGCATCTAGTGTATTAAGTTCATGGAGAAACAGAGTAATGCAATCAGAATGATGACATGATGTAGACAAGATATATCTATGTAGAGATAGACCCCATAGTTTTATCCTTAGTGGCAATGATACATACATGTCGTTTCCCTTTCTGTCACTGGGATCAAGCATCGTAAGATCGAACCCACTACAAAGCACCTCTTCCCATTGCAAGATAAATAGATCAAGTTGGCCAAACAAAACCCAAATATCGGAGAAGAAATACATGGCTATAAGAAATCATGCATATAAGAGATCAAAGAAACTCAAATAACTTTCGTGGATATAAAAAGATAGATCTGGTCATAAACTCAAAGTTCATCGGATCCCAACAAACACACCGCAAAAGAGTTACATCATATGGATCTCCAAGAGACCATTGTATTGAGAATCAAGAGAGAGAGAGAGAGAGAGAGAGAGAGAGAGAGATGAAGCCATCTAGCTACTAACTACGGACCCGAAGGTATACAAAGAACTACTCACACATCATCGGAGAGGCACCAATGGAGGTGGTGAACCCCATCCGAGATGGTGTCTAGATTTGATCTGGTGGTTCTGGACTCTGCGGCGGGTGGATGAATATTTCGTCGACTCCCCTAGGGTTCTGGGATTTTTGGGGTATTTATAGAGCAAAGAGGCTGTCCGGGGGCACCCAATGTGGGCACAACCCATCAGGGCGCGCCCTGGTGGGTTGTGCCCCCCTCGGGGCAGCCCCCAAGCGCAGCCAGGGGCCGTTGTGTTCCTTTTGGCCCATAAAAATTCTCCGTAAAGTTTCATGGCATTTGGACTCCGTCTGATATTGATTTTCTGCGATGTAAAAAACACAGAAAAAAACAGGAACAGGCACTTGGCACTATGTCAATAGGTTAGTACCAAAAAATGACTATAAAATGATTATAAAACATCCAAGATTGATAATATAACAGCATGGAACAATAAAAAAGTATAGATACGTTGGAGACGTATCACCAGTGTCAGTTGTTGTTTTTGTCTTTATAGAAAATCAATATCAAATGGAGTCGAGATGGAACGAAACTTTTTGAGGATTTTTCTTGGACAGCAAGACACCCTGGAAGCTTCGGGAGGAGGTCAGAAGGGCCACAAGGCGGTGACAAGCTCAGGGGCCGCGCCCTAGTGGGTGCCCCCCTAGCTTGTGGGGCCCCCATGGCACTTCCAACCTTAATTTTTCTTCTATAAATACTTGATGACCCACAAGTATATGGGATCAATCGTAGTCCTTTCGACAAGTAAGAGTGTCGAACCCAACGAGGAGCAGAAGGAAAAGACAAGTGGTTTTCAGCAAGGTATTCTCTGCAAGCACTGAAATTATAAGTAACGAGTAGTTTGATAGCAAGATAGTTTGTAACGAGCAGGTCACAATAATTGTACCAAAAGTGCAGCAAGGTAGCCCAATCCTTTTGAGGCAAAGGATAGGCCAAAATAGTCTCTTATGATAAGCAATGCGTTCTTGAGGGTTGACGGGAATTTCATATAGTCACTTTCATCATGTTGGTTTGATTTGTGTTTGCTACTTTGATAATTTGATATGTGGGTGGACCGGTGCTTAGGTGTTGTTCTTACTTGAACAAACCTCCTACTTATGACTAACCCCCTCGCAAGCATCCGCAACTACGAGAAAAAGTATTAAGAATAACTTCTAACCATAGCATTAAACTTTTGGATCCAAATCAGCCCCTTCGGAATAGCGCATAAAGTAGGGTTTAAGCTTCTGTCACTCTCGCAAACCATCATCTAATAACTACTCCACAATGCAGTCCCTTAGGCCCAAATATGGTGAAGTGTCATGTAGTCGACGTTCACATGACACCACTAAGGAATCACAACATACATACCATTAAAAAATCGAACACATATACAATGCACATGATTACTTGCAACAAGATTTCTCCCATGACCTCAAGAACAAAAGTAACTACTCACAAATGATAATCATGGTCAAGATCAGAGGGGTATTAAATAGCATATTGGATCTGAACATATAATATTCCACCAAATAAACCATATAGTAATCAACTACAAGATGTAATCAACACTACTGGTCACCCACAAGTACCAATCTATAGTTCCAGTACAAATATTGAACACAAGAGATGAACTAGGGTTTGAGAGGAGATGGTGCTATTGAATACGTTGATGGAGATTTCCCCCTCCGAGAGGGAAGTTCCCCTGGCGGAATCACTCCGTCGGAGGGCAAAAGTGCTCCTGCCCAAGTTCCGCCTCGAGATGGCGGCGCTTGGTCCCAAAGTCCTCTCCTTATTTTTTAGGTCAAAATGACTTATATACCAGAAGAGGGGCACCGGAGGTGGGCCAAGGGGGGCACAACCTACTAGGGCGCACCCAGGTGGGTTCTGCCCACCTGGTGGGCCCCCTGTGGTACTTATTGGCTCCAATATTTCTTATATATTCCATAAAAAAATTCCCTATAAAGTTTCAGCTCATTTGGATTCGTGCAGAATAGGTAGCCTGATGTAGCTTTTTCAGGTATAGATTTCCAGCTACCGAAATTCTCCCTCTTTGTGTGTACCTTGCATATTATGAGAGAAAAGGCATTAGAAATACTAAAAAAGTATTATTGTACATGAAAACAATATAAATAACAGTAGGTAAACATGATGCAAAATGGACGTATCAATACCCAAATGTTCCCCAAAGATCAGAGGGCACAGCAAAAATACTTTTCCACCGCCACAAGTTCCTGTCTTCGTGAGATCCCATATGGGGACCTTTTCTGGTACTCTGCTGGAGGGGGATTCGATCACGGAAGGCTTCTACACCAACCTTGATGACCTTCTGATGATGTGTGAGTAGTTTACCACAGACCTACGGGTCCATATCTAGTAGCTAGATGACTTTTTCTCTCTCTTTGATCTTCAATACAATGGCCTCCTTGATGTTCTTGGAGATCTATTCGATGTAATCTTCATTTGCGGTGAGTTTGTTGAGATCCGATGAATTGTGGGTTTATGATCAGATTATCTATGAATATTATTTCAGTCTTCTCTGAACTCATTTATGCATGACTTATATAGCTTTGTATTTCTCTCCGGTGTATTTATTTGGTTTGGCCAACTAAAATTGATTTTTCTTGCAATGGGAGAGTTGCTTTATAATGGGTTCAATCGTGCGGTGCTCAATCCCAGTGACAGTGTAACATCCCAAAATTTTCTAAATTTTGGAATGTTAATAAATAAGTAATATTGTATGAATTGCTTCGGTTTTCTCAAGAATTTAAAACTTTTGAGCCCTTGTTTAAATGTTTTCAAACCATGTTAAACAAAAATTGGATAACATTTTTGTCCAAAAAAAGAATATGGTTTGGAAAGTTTATTCAAGAATTCAAAGGGCATTCAATTCTTTCGGAATATTTTGAATCCACAATCAAATATATGAGTGAGAATAAAATGACTTTCTCAAATGTAGTGGATGAATATTTTATTTGGAGTTCTTTGAATTAATGAGTTTCATTGAAATTAGATCTTATATGGAATTTAATGCCAAATATAAGTTAATGAGAGGAGATAATGTGACTTCTCCAAAAATATATTTGGAAATATTTAATTTGTACTATTATCGTTTTGTGAATTTGCAAAACTCAATATTGATTTGTTTGAGTAAATTCATTTATGCCATAAAAAGTTAATAGTAGTTTGTGCACAAAATTAATTTTATGAAATTCCGAAAATTATTTTTCGTGGACTCTAAATAAAATTATGATTAACATACACATTTTATTTATTTATTTTAGCAATACTTTTAATTCCAACAATTTGTAATTTCTTAAAAAAATGTTTTCTGTTTGGGCTAAGGCCATTTGTTTTTTATGGCGTAGCTGCAGCACAGCCCACACTTTTCCCACTAAGGCCCATCTCACTTTCGTTTAGCGCAAGGCCCAGGCGCTCGTCTTCTTCTACCTCTCTTCGTTCAACCTTCAGGAACAGAGAGGAACAAGCATGGCCTCCTCCTCTTCCTTCCCTCCTCCAAGTTAATTACTTGCCTGTTTCACTTCGGCGTCTACACGAAAAATGCGGAGGACATTATTATGAGTCCATTCAGGGAATTAAAAGTCAACATTACTGCTTAAATTCGTCGAATGGATCCGTGAAACGTACATGCACGAACAGCCATTATTGGCCGCACTAAGGTCGTCCTGGATCTCTTCGTATGGACTTCCCTCGCACCTATAAATACCATCTCTGGATACACCCCACTCCCCTACATCATCACGCTCAAAATCCCTCTCTACTTCGATCCCTCCTGCTGGCAATTGCTCGCCGGAATCCGACAAAGCATCGAAGTCCGACGACGATTCCGTCGCGACCGAGGTACCCCCTGCCCCAAATCCTGAACCTTTCTCTCCATCCAGTGGATTCGCATCTTGTTGAACCTTTATCTTGTTCGATTGTACAGCCGGAGCGCGCTGTTTTTCGTCATCGCATCCGCCGGAGCTCAGCCCAACTCCGGCGAGACCTCACGGTCGCCCGAGGACAGGTCCGAGCCTTCCGTGGCTATCCTCGAGCTCGCCTCGGCCTCCTCTCCGCCGTCCACCTTGCCTTCGTCATCGGAGACTGCCGGAGTCCCACGAACCCGAGCCGCCGCTGTTGCGTAACATCGCCGGCCATCTATCCCCGTAAGCAGCAATTACTCCTCTCTTTTATTTTTCTTTAAAACAAAGAGGTATCAGCCATTCAAAATTTGACACGTGACAGCTCCATGTAACCAAAGTTCGAAAAATCGTATCTCTCAAACGCATGTCCGAATTTGACAAACTTTATATCCCCGGATTCCTTGAAACATCTAGTTTATTACTGAATTAAAATATTTCAACTTTGGTAATTTAAATTTTGATTCAAATTTAGAAACTGTATTTGAGTAATTTTGCTATATCTTTTATTTTGTAAAACATATGAAAATGTTTTATATAAGAAAGTTGGTCCTTAGGACCTCACCTTTCTATTAGATCTCATTGAATTATTCTTTAGCAATGTTTAGTTGATGTTTTAACCTCAACACCTTAGTTTCATCTTCTTTGATCATCGTTTAATAACTTCGTTAAAATAAAATGTGACTATAGGTTAAATCTCTTAGATCCCTAGGGAACCTCTCTGATCATTTGATATCACCATAAAAAATTGGAGTTACAAGATTAAGAATTTAATTCTTTATCTTGAAACGTATGCCATACCCACTTCCGTTTAACCAAGTCAAATATTCAATAGTCTCATGATAGAATTTGTTGTAGGAATTTTCTCACGACCCATTTTTTATATCAAACCAAGATCTTCACTTAGTATCATTTCCAACCCTAGAATATTACTATGTCATATTTTCTTCCAAGACCACGCCTGATTCTATATCAACCCTAACCGTGCCCTAGAAATTATGATAGTGGCAATCGAATAATTTGTGTTGTTATTTGGATTTTCATTTGGATGTTATTTGTGTGTTCAATGCTTGCTTGAATCATTGTTATGTGAATGTGGATATGCCGAGTGTCTTACTTGAGTTATTTATCGCGTTAGATTGCGACGAGTGCGAAGATGAATTCTACGAGGAGGTAGAACCTTGTGACTACGAAACCGAAGGCAAGTTGCAAATTGATCATGCTTCGACCTATATTTTCATACTATGCATACTCTTTAAATCTTAATTCTATGCATGTTTTATAAAGGTTTTGCAAAGTATTATATTTATCTAGAGCCATAGGTTCAAGACTCACCATTGGCCATGCTTGCACAAAATGGGTGGAATAAAAACCAAACTTGTTTTAAACTTTAAACTTGCTCTCTTTGGAGCAAAGTTTGAGAAAATCTTTTTAAAACAAAATTATATATTGTTTTACTTCTATTCTCTGGGCGGGATGGTATGACGGGAGCGTCTACAAGTGATTGCGCCCATCGGGGTCTTGAAGTGAATGCACCCGACTGGGGTCTTGCACACAGGTTTTTGGTGGGGACCGCCGTCCAAGGGAATGAGATCTTCCAAGTACAGTTTGATGTAGCTTCCAGTACAGCCACATCCTACTATGGGCTCTGGCTTAGCTTAGTATTAACGGGAAACCCTTATCTCAGGACCGCCATCGGAGAGGGGCTTTCATTGCCTAAGTTGCGGGCGGCTTGGTCAGGTATAGGGGGCTGTTACAGAAAGGCTTCGTCACAAACTCCTCCTAGTCGTACACCCAAGTGTGTAACGGTAAACGGGGTTGGTTGTGTCATGTGGGGAACGTGTACGACCTCTACAGAGGGTTTAACCTAATCGATTAGCCGTGCCCCAGTTACGGGAAAATTGAGCAATTGAAGACTTGGACTGAAGAAGAATCTCCCCTCTCTTTCCTAAAAATTTATTTTAAGGGTTAAAGTTGAGGAATGAGCACAGTGAATGTGTTTCACTTCAACCTTATGTATGTTTCAAACTATTTTTGGAGAATGAGCACTGGTGCGTATATCCACGTGTCTCACTCCTACCTTTATACAAAAAACTATTTCTATTTCAAAAGAAGTTTACAAAATTTACTATAGAAGAAAATTGGCTTTATGCAAAGGAAACCTCCACCAATACTTACCCTGCATATATAATTTGTTATACTTTCCTTTGCAACTTACGAGTACATTCCACGTACTCACCTGCACCTGTCATGTGCAGATCTTGACAGATTAAGAGACGATAGGGTTATGGTCTACACTCAACGAGCCCAGTGGCGTTGATGGAGCCTAACTTAGTGACTATGTATTATTCCGCTGTATTATCTGCCAGCTTGAGATGTGCCTAAGGTATGATTTATATATGGATCTACCGTTGTAGTAGAATGATGTATGTCTTACTGATATTCATTTTTGTTACTGTGTGTGCTAGCTATATCTAGGGATAGCACAGTAAGCACAGAGACTTGGATTCTACCAAATCCGGGTCGTTACAGACAAAAAGGGATATGACACATATTTGTATTGTTTCCATTAAGGATAAAAAGATGGGGTTTGTTCATATTGATTGGATCTATCCCTCTACATTATGTCATCTTGCTTAAGGCGTTGCTCCATTCTTGTTAAGTTGATACAGTAGATGCATGCTAGATAGCGGTCGATGTGTGGAGTAACAGTAGTAGATGTAGGCAGGAATCGGTCTACTTGTCTCGGACGTGATGCCTATATACATGATCATTGCCTTGGATATCATCATAACTGTGCACTTTTCTATCAATTGCTCAAAGTAATTTGTTTACCCACCGTATGCTTTCTTTCAAGAGAGAAGCCTCTAGTGAAAACTATGGCCCCCGGGTCTATAATTTATCATATTGTTTTCAGATCTACAAAATCACAAACACAAAAATACCATGCTGCAATTTATTTACTTTTATTTTATTTTAAACTTTTACTTATCTTTTATGTCCATCACTATCAGATCTCATCCTTGCAAGTAACCGCGAATGGATTAACAACCCCTTTATCTCGTTGGGTGCAAGTATTTGTTTGTTTGTTTAGGTGCAATTATTGGAGACTTGTGTGTTCCTCCTACTGGATTGATACCTTGGTTATTAACTGAGGGAAATACTTATCTCTACTTTGCTACATCACTCTTTCCTCTTCAAGAGAAAAATCAACACAAACTCAAGAAGAATAAGTAGCTCACAGGTGGTCCCCCTTGCGTAACTCTTTGCCATTTTTTTAATTCCAAAATAATTCTCCATAAAATTTTGTCAATTTCAATTTTATTTTTGCATAAAAACAAAAACAAAGTAGTTATATGGTAAACATCGTTACTACAGGTTAGTTTTATTCAAATCATGCAAATTAGAGTCCAAAACAAGAGAAAGTGTTTGGAAAAATGGAAACATTAGAGACATATCAGTAACATCTCAAGGAGAATAGGGTGAGCCTTCATGGTGTTGGTGTGCCTTTGTGGAACGCCCACCCCTCCAACCATGACTATCTTCCATCCAAGGAAGTGAACATCGAGATACATCCTCGTCGTCATAGTTTCAGTTATCCCTAACCCTAGCTCTTACTTGTGGTTTACTTGGTTCACTTGCACCTGGTATCATATTGTGTCATTTGATCACCATATTATTTCTATAATCTATTGCTAGAACTTGACTCATCGTAGCAATTGTTAGGCTCACATTTACATTCAACACTTGCCTAAAATTGCTAATGAATAATTAAAATTTATGTCGTACTTATTCACCCCCACCCCTCTAGGTCCATCTCATCCTTTCACCATGCCAATATAAAATTTTAAATAACAAATATGTATGATGTAAAAATATATCCTTAAATGCTCTCAGCTCCTTACGAATAATGAGCTAGGGTTGATCGGGGCATTTTTTACTCAGTGTGTACCAGTTGTTCCTCACATGGGTCTGCATGTCGGTTATTCAGGTCATATCTTGCTAAAACGTTTAATAAATTACCATTTTTATGTGCTCTATTATATAGAGGTGGGTATCTTGCAATCTCACGGTGTAGCTCACAATTGTGGTTTTAACATATTATTTAGTGAGACCCAACACACTTTTGAATTCATGATCTAGTTACCTAATCATGATAATATTACACTCTAGCTAGAACCATATCTATCATATTATTTATTTATTCACATACTCTAAAGGGCTTTACCAAGTTTTGTGAATATTTAAGAAACTATGAAGAAATACCATAAAATATACACTAATGGTTGTATGTTGAGTAATGCTATAATTTTGTTTTCTTTGATTTACAGTCAATTTTATCTTAATAAAATATTGTCTCAAACAATATTTAAAACATAAAAATACCAACAAAACATAGTTAGCATTTTGGTCAAGAAAAATTATTTTCAAAGATCAGTACTAGAGTTGAATGATAAATATGTAAGTTGTCATATATGCATAGTTATATTTGTTCGATAAGTTAGACTTAAATATATTATTTAAAATGTGGTGAAAAAATATATATGGAAGTAATACTTTTGGTGGTAAGTACAAAGGTTTCGTATAATGAATATACGTTGGTTCCTGCACTAATGCCTCAACGTCACGATGGGCACTGACACCGCCGAAGGTCCACTGCAGTAAATGATTAAACAGGCAGCCCCCTAGAAGAAGCCAGAGCTCATCCCCACGATGTTTGATGCATATATATAAACATAGAGCTCATGATGCACAAATGAATTTTGCGCATGGCAATAATATGCTTCAGCCAAATGTGTGGTGTCCACACATAGGAGAACAAATCCTCACTCGACCGAAACACGAACAGGTGTGGACGAACAGGTTGTCCACACCGACCCAGTAGTGAAGGAGCACGGTGGTTGTCCCCATCACAGTTGGCCTGGAACATTATTCCTCAATGTTGTGATCTAAAACTCCATATACCTGAGAATCTGGTACATTGGTGCCTAAAATCGTCATGAAGTCGCCCACAAACATACGCGCCAATCGTGTTGGGACACTGACATCCCCAAGAAGAGCCCAAACACAGTGACGGTAACGACGACCATGGCTAGCAAAGAGAGAACTTGGATGTGTTGGCGGAAAGCGGCATACCGGATGAAGGTGTACATGATGTACAACTCGACGAGGATGCCAACACCATTCCTGACATCACCGGCATCTTCGGTATCTCGTTATGATAGAGATGTTGTAGATCAACAACATTGCTGAGTTGAACATGACGATCATGTAGCAGTATGACTCTGTTGTCCTGACTACTTATGTCCTCAGAGTATATCCAATAGAATTGTCTTGAAGAATCACAAGTATAGGGGATCGCAACAATCTTCGAGGGTAATAGTTCATCCAAATTTATTGATTTGACACAAAGACAGCCAAAGAATGTTTATAACCCTTTGCGGTTGAGTTGTCAATTCAACCACACCTGAGAAGTTATTTCCTTGCAGCAAAATATTAGTAGCACAGTGATATGACAGTTTTGATAGTGGTAGTAACAACAGCAATAGTAACATAACAGCAATAGAAGCAATTTTGTGGCAATTGGAACAACATCAACAGTAGTACTAACTTAGCAAATACAATATGAGCAATGCATATGCATTGGGTAAACGATGGATATTTATGCATGGCATTCATCATGTAATGGTCACAACCTAGAGCGTTAGGGCATCTCCAGCCGCGCCCCCAGGAAGGCCTCCCCAGGGGTTTTTTTGCACCGGCGCCGAAAAATCGGCCCAGTCGCGCCCCCAGGAGCCCGATTTTCGCCGGCTTGGGCCGAAAACAGCGCCGGCGGACCCAGGCCGAACCCGGCGCGCTGGGGGGCGCCCGGCAGCGCCGGGGCGAACTGTTTTGGCACGAAACAGCCGCGGGCCCGCCGCGTCAGGGACACGGCTCTCTTCTCGCCCCTTCGTCGTCCTCATCGCCTCGTTTCCCGCGGTGAATCAATGCCAAAGCTGCCGCGCTGCCACGCCGGTCAGCCTACGCCATTGATGCCTCACAGGCGGCGCAGTGAAGACCGGATGACGCGCGTCCCTCGCCCTCCCTCGCCCGCCACGCGTACTCATGGCGGCTCACGCACGGGCGGCGCCTCGGGCTATATAAGACGCGCCCCAGCGCACTCAGCGACTCGCACTCTCTCGATGTCGTCGTTCCTCCCTCTCCTCTCTCTCGCCGTCTCCAGTTCATCACACCCATGACCGAGCGCTTCCCAGGCGACGGCGCGGCGGCGAACGGCTTTGGCCGCCGCCATCTTCACGAGAACGAGGCTCGCCTCCTTTCCGAGACCGAGTACCCGGTCCCGCCGGACATGCGGGTGCCCGGGGCATGGAGGATCAGCGCCGGCGGCGTGCCGGTGCCCCCAGTACCCACCGGCGCGGTGCGGCATGCGGAGACCGCACGCATCCGCTCGTCCCTGCCGCGTGCGGCGAGGGAGGGGCCACGGTACGTCCCCGACAGCTCGCTCTGGGAGCCTTATTTCCGCCGTCGTCACGCCGAGCAGCTCGAGGCCACCAACGGCGTCGAGCCCTCCGGCAGGCTCAACGCCGTCGACCGACGTTGGTGGTGGGGCGTGCCCGGGCGCACGTTGGAGGCCGTCCTCGAGTACATCGAGGGCGGCAACACGCCACGCCTCGAGTACCCCGCTCCCCCGTCCTTCCCACGCCGCCGGGGAAGCTCCTGGACCCTGAGGCGCATGGAGACCGGGGGGTCCTCCTCCTCGTCCGGCAGCTCCCCCTGCCTCCACCTCCGCCCCGTCAAGCCGGAGCCCCAGGGCACGCCTGTCAGTGCGCGCACCCACAGCTCCGGCGTCCGCATCGGCGACAACGCCTCCCCCACCGGCCGCTTCATCCTCGTCGAGCCCAAGCCGGAGCCCGGCCTCCTCGCGGAGTACGAGGAGATAGCTCGGCGTGGCTTCTCCGACGAAGACGCCCTGCGGTGGGCGCGGGATGACTACCTCCGCGACGAGATGGTCCAGCAGCGCCGGGCCCTGGAGGAGATCGCCGCCCGCAAGTGTGGGCGCGAGGACGAGCACGGCGTCGTGGTCCTCGACAGCGACGACAACGACGACGCCCCCGGACCGTCCAACCCGCCGCGCCAACCGGGGAGGGATGCAGCAGGGACGGCGGAGGCGTCGGCGGGGGCGACGACGACGATGGCGGTGACTACACGCAGTTCTACAGCCTCCTCGGCATGTAGAACCGTGTGGGCGGGCGGCGAGGGAGACGGCGGGGGTAGCCCGCGGTAGTTTTTCCTTTTTTTTGTAAAATATGTTTAAATTTGAATGAACTCGAACGTGTTTGCGTTGTGTTTGCGCCGAATTTAAACGTTTTAAAAACCCATGGGGGCCACGACTGGGGGGCATCACGCGCCCAGTGCGCGGTTTAGCGCCGGTGCGCCCCCAGGGGGCGACTTTTTGCCCCTCCTGGGGGCCAACGGTTGGAGATGCCCTTACACAATAGCTCCAATTCATGAATCATATGTACGCATGTATTCCGTCTATAGTAATGTGTGCTTGCAATACGAACTTGCATGCCATCTTTTGTCCTACCCTCCCGTGGCAGCAGGGTCCTAATGAAAATCTAAGAGTTATTAAGGTGCTCATTTTAATAGAGAACCGGACCAAAGCATTAACACATAGTGAATACATGAACTCCTGGAATTACAGTCTTCCCCGAAGAGTATCACAATTATTCCCACCTTGAGGTCTACCGTTCAGACCAATAACAAGTGCATATAACTTGCAAGTAAGATCACAAACTTTCATATAATTGCAATAGCAAAATATGTTCAGATCTGAAATCATGGCACTCAGGCACTAGTGAAAAGCATTAAGCATCACAAAGTCATAGTAACATCAATCTCAAAGCATAGTGGATACTAGGGATCAAGCCCTAACAAATAGACTCGATTACACGACAAATCTCATCCATCTCCACCATTGACCAGCAAGCCTACGAAGGAATTACTCATTCCCGATGGTGAGCATCATGGAATTGTTGATGAAGAAGCGTTGTTGATGACTGTAAGTGCATCTAGTGCCCCGTAGTGATTTTGGTGTATTGAAGACTTATAGGTTAAGGGACTGATGCGTTTGTGAGTGTACACAGGTCTATAAGTCTATGAGGAGTTTGATATTTACAGAGAAAGTCAATCCCTAAAAATGAAGTTCTTCGACTGAAGACTTTGGATTTCTTAAGACTTTCTGAAGACTTTGAAAGTGAAGAAATTGGTGTGATCCTGAAGACTTGGTATTCATTCGAGGAACATGAAGCGTGAAGACTTTTGTTTTCGTAGTTTCATTTTCTCTTTCTTGAGTCATAGGAAACACCGTACTGTTAAAGGGGGTCGAGGAAATACTAAGGAAAAATTTCCAAGTGATGCTCAACTCAAAATCCTACACCTACCAATCCTTTTGAGTGAAGCCATTGGAAATCTCATACAGTTCAGTCAAATTTCTTCAGTGACAGAGATGAAGCTCTTCTGGTCTTTGAGGAATTTGTTCTCACTGAGGAGTTAGGAATTCGCCAGTGCGAATTGCCTACAAGTGAGGAACATGATAGCCCTGAGAAATTTGTTAGTCAAATTTCCGACCGTTGTTGTGCTACGCGCTAGCTGTCCCAAAATATCCTTCCACCTAACGGTCATATCATTGAAGGGCATTTATGTCTTATCATGTCGGGCTTCTTCCTAGGCTATAAATAGCCGCCCCCCTACAACCACTAGCTGGTTGGCTACTCCAAGATAAACTGACACTTTTCATTTAAGAGCATCCCATCCTCCGAGGACTTTGAGCGAAAATCATCAAGTGAGGAAAACCCAAACCCAAACACCTTCAAACCCAAAGTGATTGAGCATCACTGAAGGGATTGATCCTGCATGGATCCGACGCTTGTTACCTTTGAAGACTGTGCATCTTCTAGACAGTTAGGCATCATGGTCTAGAGCATCCAAGAGGAAATTGTGGATCGCCGAGTGACCGAGTTTGTGAAGGTTTGGAAGTCACCTGAAGACTTACCACGAGTGATTGGGCGAGGTCTGTGTGACCTTACGTCGGTGTCAAAACCGGCGGATCTCGGGTAGGGGGTCCCGAACTGTGCGTCTAGGCCGGATGGTAACAGGAGGCTGGGAACACGATGTTTTACCCAGGTTCGGGCCCTCTCGATGGAGGTAAAACCCTACATCCTGCTTGATTAATATTGATGTTATGGGTAGTACAAGAGTAAATCTACCACGAGATCAAGGAGGCTAAACCCTAGAAGCTAGCCTATGGTATGATTGTGTATGGAGTTGATTTTATGTCCTACGGACTACAACCCTCCGGTTTATATAGACACCGGATAGGGTTAGGGTTACATAGAGTCGGTTACAATGGTAGGAGATCTTGAATATCCGCATCGCCAAGCTTGCCTTCCACGCCAAGGAAAGTCCCATCCGGACACGGGACAAAGTCTTCAATCTTGTATCTTCATAGTCCAGGAGTCCGGCTGAAGGTATAGTCCGGCTACCCGAACACCCCCTAATCTAGGACTCCCTCAGTAGCCCCTGAACCAGGCTTCAATGACGACGAGTCCGGCACGCAAATTGTCTTCGACATTGCAAGGCGGGTTCCTCCTCCAAGTCCTTCATAGAAGATTGTAAACACCAAGAGTAGTGTCCGACTCTGCAAAATAAGCTTCCACATATTGCCACAGAGAGAATAATATTAACGGGATTCTCAACAATACGGACGTGGGTAACCCAATCGTGCCCGTTAGCATGTTTTCTTGATTAAAGGCGAGTCCCAAATGGTTATGGGGAGGGCTCCTGGTATTCAACCTCTTATAAAGAGACCAGGGCCTTATCCTTTTCTCCAATCCAAAAACAAGTTCGCCCGTCGCCTCGAGTTCCAACACCCTAGGCTCCAGATTCCGGGCGCCTCGGACCTTCGACAATGTCCGGTTCCGACCTTCAAGGCCGATGGATGCCCTCCTCCGTCACGGAGGAGGACGTGCTAAAGTTGAGAGAGGCTAAGTTCCCGACCGGCGAAATTTGGCATAGGTTGCCTGCTCAAGGGAAGGTCATCCCCAGTCCCCAGCTCGGTGAGAGCGTGGTGTTCATGTCTCATATCCTTCGGGGGTTGGGCTTCCCAATGGATCCCTTTGTGAGGGGACTGCTGTTTTATTACGGGCTGGAATTCCATGACTTAGCTCTGGAGTCCATCCTCCATATCTCCTCGTTTATCGTTGTGTGCGAAGCGTTCCTCCATGTTACCCCTCACTTCGGAGTATGGCTCAAGACCTTCAAAGTGGAGCCGAAGATGATCGAGGGATGGCACGCAGAGTGCGGAGGCACTATTATAAGCAAAAATGCTGGTGCTCCATGGCCCGAGGGCTCTTTTCAAGAGGAGCTAGGCTTGTGGCAACGAGAGTGGTTTTATATCACCGCTCCCCGTAGTACCAAATGGGTGGCGCCTCCTGCCTTTCGCTCGGGTCCCCCACCACGGCTAGCGTCATGGGTCAACAGAGGGTTAGATTGGGGTTTGCCCAAAGATGTGCCCTTGTTACAGGGCCGAATTAAGGATCTCTTGGAAGGAGACCTCAGCTTGGTCAAGGTGACGCAGGTCATGCTGATTTGCCGAATATTGCCCGGCAAACGTCGCCCCCTTCGCCTGTGGGAGTTTAATCCAGAGGGACCGCGAGCTCTCCAGAACTTTATGGGCGCAACGCCCACGGAGATGCATAAACTGTTCTTCGGATCACAAGAGATGTGTCCGGATTTAACCGAGGATGCAGGCCTAAGCCGCAATCACCTGGATACTCAAGTAAGCAACCTTGTGCGCGGACCTTCTATCCGTATAATTGTCATAAACTTGCCCCTAAAAGAGCCGTCCTTTTAAACAGGAGTGGATAGCGAAGGCAAAGCTGATTAGGTGTCCGACTCCCCTTCCTGAAACAAGGCCGGATCCTGTGCTGGTCAGGATGCTGGAGATAATGCCTTTGGAGGGGGAGGACAAGGAAGCTATGGCCTCCTCGAAGGAGGCTGCTCCGAAGGGAGGAACTGACAATTCCTCTCCTAAGGGGAAGAAGAGAGCCGCCTCGGACGACCCGGAAACCATGGCCTCGAAGCGGGGGAGAAAATCCTGGTCAGAGGGTCCGACACCGGGGAGTTCCTCGGCCGGACTACGCCCTCAAGGGGATCAGCCCTCCAGCGAGCCGTAAGTGAAAAAGATTTGAGGGATGAGGGAAATCCCTGATTTATGTCTGAGAAGATTAACCAAACTTTTACCTTGTAGCTCGGACCTCAGCCCTTCTCAGCAGAGCTCGTCTTCGGGGGATCTCCTTCCGGAGATGATGGAGAGCGGGACGCCTCCCCCTGCCGTGCCGCCTAGCGAGGCGGGCGATCCTGAGGTGTCGTCACGGAGGGTTTCTCCGAATCCGGCAGGGGCGGAAGATAGCTATGTGGCCCCCCGAGGTTCTCCGCGTCCGGCCTTCAAAAGAGGTCATGGGACGAGCCCGGCACCGTCTGGTGCTCGGTCGGAGGAGCTAAAGATTCTGCTGGGGCGAGCTTGCATCTTAGAGGAGCACCGTGCATTGATGGGCACGGTGATTGAAAGGATCTCATCCGCAGAGAGCGGATTGTATGAGGCCGTCAAAAGTTTACTGATGGGTTTTGAGGTACATTAGATAATGTACACTTTTGGCAGTTGCGCATGAATAAGATGCGCCCTGTGTAGATAGTAGCCCCTGAGACTCTACGTGTCGTCAAGAAATGACGGCACACGGAGGATCATAATCCCAGGTCTAAGATGTCACCTTTGAATGTAGGCGGTGTGGTGTCCGGAATCGAGCCGAACTGACGATTTTGCCGGACTAAAGCGGCAACTGGACGTGGCAGATGCCGACATCATGCTTGTCAACAAGCGGCTTGATGAGGCTCAAGGTATGTAATTCCTCGGGCGGCATCAGGTAAGAACAGTTTTATGCCTGTGTCTTACGATGCGTGTGTGCTTGACGCGGATGGTGCGGCCGCCGTGGAGACTCTTAGGGCAGAACTTTCCCGAGCTAAAGAACGAGCCAAAGAAAGTGATGCGGCCGCCAAGAAAGCCCTTGAAGAGCTAAGAGCCGAACAGGCTGCTCATTGCCGAAGCAAGGAAGAGATGGCTGAAAAGTTAAAAAGCGCTACAGACTGTTGCAGATTTCTTGAAAAAGAAGACCAGTCGAAATAGATGGACCTAGAGAAGGCCATTGCCAATGCCAAGGACGCGCGCTCTGCGATGAGAGCTGCGAAGGGGAGCTACGTCAGGCCGAACAGATTGCGGCTGGAAAGCCCTTTATGCTGCGAAGGAAATTTTGCGATCCGAAGTTTGCTCCATTGGACCGGATGTGGAGTGTGGAGGATACCTTTCTGGACTTGGCAGCGAGTGCTGCTGGTGCGACCGAACACTTTCGAGATCAGAAAGATCGCGAAGTGGAAAAGCTTTTCTGGTCGCAGTTTCACAATCCAGAGCGTCCACTGGCGGTGGATGATCTTTTGGCTCAATGGGCCGAACTGAATAGGTTGTCCAGACTCGCCATGAAGTACGTCATGGGTCACCTGTGGCCGGGGAGATCGGAGCCGAAGAGTTATTTTAGCTTGGTGCAGCAATTCCTTAACGTGGTGCCATGTATAAATGCAATGAAGAGGTCAGCATGCATAAAGGTCGCAAGGATGGCTCTTGCCCATGTTAAGACATACTGGGCAGAGATGGAGACCACCGTTGTTGCGCCTCGAGATTCGGACAAAAGCCGAGTACCCTCCGAGCACTATTTTCAGGAAGTCCTTGAAGGCGCTCGTGTAATAGAGACGCAGTGCTCGAAAGATGCTATGTTATGATAGCATATGTAATTATAAAGTAATATTTTGATAAACTATAGTGGCCTTTTTATACTTGTGCCTTCAAGTATTGGGAACACCTCCTGTGCGGCCGTTTTACTATATATAAAATCTGAAAGATGGCAGTCGTTGGCTTCAGCCCCCACGCACATAGTGCGGGGGTGCTCGCAGAAGACGCATTTTCACACTTAACCCAATGTCTTGGTCCTACAAAGGAGGTGATAGCGCAGCGGGCCAGGCAACCGGACTATAATGCTTTAACACTTTCACTTAGCCATTGGAGCTTGACAGTGAGACTATTTAGGTAGCTCCTTGGTGGCGACTGCGCTCATCCGAGTTCGGGGCGCGTATGTGCCTGACCGGGAAGCGGCCCTTTGTTAAAGCGGAGGAATCCGATAGATTCCGATAGGTCATCGAGTGGCTGACCAGTCTCACGCTACATCATGACAGTCAGTTTTCGGCTTTCTCTACTGAGGTGCTCGCCTGACCGAACCGGGGCACAATCGCAGTAGTTCTCTTGGTGCTACCTTAGCCGATAGAGCGGAACGTAAGGTAGCCGAACTCAGGAGCCGGGCAACCCAACATTTGACCAAAGACATGATTCGGAGCTGATGCATATAATGCCAAAACTCGCGATGCCGAACACTCCCTAAGGTGTTCGGTCTTTATGTGTGCGGGCGAAACAACACTCTTTATTAAAAAAGCCCCTAGTGTCCAGGTACGTGCAAAAATTCTGACGTGGCCACATGCCAAGACGCCAGCCTCCTCCTTGGTTATATCAGAAAAAACCAAGGGATGTGTAGCAACAAGAGACAGTAAAAAAGGTTTACGCAGGGTCTTAATCTAAAAAGAATACTTTAGGACGGGTCCCTACTGCATGTCTGCGCCTGTGTCTCCGTTGTGCCGTATCCTGGACGGGCGCCGCACGACGTTCATCTGTAAAAGAGAGGAACTGAGTTGAAAACGGGTTGTGCTGAAAAAGTTTAAAATAAACAAAGTATAAAGTAAAATATATAAGATTGAGCTTTATTGTCTCTTATTGTATATGCGTGGAGCGCCTAGTGCGGGGGTATATGGCCACTAAGCCTGCATCAATGATGATTTTGCACCGAACTCGTCTATCCACGTTCGTGGTCTTGAATGACCTATTTCGAAGTTTTTTGGCCGGTGAGGCCATTTTACTGTGGGGCTGTCAAAGCGGCCGCACAGTCCTCCGCTTGGGGAGGCGCACTTTAGTGCTTCCCCTCCAAAGAGATGATGCCTCATGGACATGGCATCTT
Organism: Triticum monococcum; assembly: GCA_034509565.1. Classification (NCBI taxonomy): domain Eukaryota; kingdom Viridiplantae; phylum Streptophyta; class Magnoliopsida; order Poales; family Poaceae; genus Triticum; species Triticum monococcum. The sequence continues at coordinate 733,569,591 of CM067842.1, forward strand.
AAGTGTAAGAGATGCATATTGCGGTATTGCGTTAAAGCGAGCGAAAGCTTCGCGTCCCAGTAGTGCTTGAAAGCGACTTGAGAACGGGACGACATGGAAGGTCAGCTTTTCGCGGCGGAAGTTATCGGCAGAGCCGAATATGACTTCGAGCCAGAGAAAACCCATGCAATGGGTGTCCGGACCAGGTATTACCCCTTGAAAGGAGGTTTTGCTGCGGCGGATTCTTGCTGGGTTTATCCCCATGTGCTGGATTGTATCCTGATATATTAGGTTTAGTCCACTGCCGCCATCCATAAGGACATTTGAAAACTAGAGTCCGCCAATTATTGGATCGAGTATCAAGGCAGTCCAGCCTGCGTTCTTGATATTTCTAGAATAATCTAGCTGATCGAAGATGATCGGTTTTGACAACCAGTGGCAGGACCCTTTGGGGATGGGCCGTGTGGTGCGTACCTTTACGGGAGCCGCACGTTTTGTTATGTGAAGTGAGTTCACTGTTTTTACTTCTTGTGGGAAGTTCTTTTGTTTCCTGGTGCTCTGCTTTCGGGGTTCGTCCTCGTCTTTGCTTGATGTGTCGAGCCCCTTGTGTTCGGCATTGAGTCTGCCGGATTGTTTGAAAACCCAACAGTCTCTGTGGGTATGGTTAGCAGGCTTCCCGGGAGTACTGTGTATCTGACATATCCTGTCCAGGATTTTATTTAGGTGGGATGGATCGTCCCTGTTATCCTGGGGGGCGATTTTGCCTGAATTTGTTGTGAGCCTTTGAATCCGGCGTTGACTGCCGTGCTCTTCGGACTTTTGTCCTTAGTCCGGTGACGGTCCTTGTTGCGTCGCGGTTTTTCGTTTCCATTCCTAGTTTCGGATGTACTTGGGTCGCTGGGGCTGCACCTTGCCAACCAGTTGTCCTCCCCTGCACAAAAGCAGGTCATGAGGTTTGTTAGTGTGGCCATTGTTCTTGGCTTTTCTTGGCCGAGGTGTCTGGCGAGCCATTCGTCTCGGACGTTATGCCTGAAAGCTGCTAAGTCTTCGGCGTCCGGACAATCGACTATCTGATTCTTTTTAGTGAGGAATCTATTCCAGAACTGCCGAGCTGATTCTCCGGGTTGTTGAGTTATGTGACTTGGATCGTCTGCATCCGGAGGGCGGACATAGGTCCCTTGAAAGTTTGCTCGGAAAGCATCCTCGAGCTCTTCCCAGCTTCCAATTGTGTTTTTGGGGAAGGCTTTTAAGCCAATGCCTGGCTGGCCCTTTAAGCTTAAGGGGTAAATATTTTATGGTGTGGAGATCATCTCCTCTAGCCATGTGTATGTGGAGGATATAATCCTCGATCCAAACTCCAGGGTCTGTTGTTCCATCATATGCCTCTATGTTTACGGGTTTGAATCCCTCTAGAAACTCATAGTCCAGGACCTCATTGGTGAAACATAGGGGGTGTGCGGCGCCCCTGTATTTGGGTGTGCCGGATTCTGATGATGGCTTAATAGCATTGCTTACGAGAGCTTGCTTTCTTGGCCCATAAATGGACCTGACTGGGCCATGGTGCGAATCCCTAAGTGGGTCGCATGCCGATTTAAGTGTGGCGCTGCTTGCTGCTTTATGGGGTCGTCTATTCGACCGTGTGGCTTTCTCATTTTTTGAATGCGAGGGCTCTAGGGCCTCTTCGTCGAATTCAGGCAGTAGCTTTCTTTTCGGATAGCTTTTAGTGCGGCGACTGTCGCCGTATTTATCTGCGGTATTGATTACTTTGCTCCATCTAATCCGGAGTGCATCTTCCGCTGTTTTTAGCTTTCGCTTCTGCTTTTTTAGGCTACGTGCAGTTGCAACGAGCCTCTCATGGAGATTCTTCTGCTCCATAGGTTTGTCCGGCATGAGGTCATCCGGAATGCCGTTTTCGCCGGAGGAGGGATGTTCGGTTTCTCTATCCGTGTTGCCCTGCTCGGACGGTTGCTCTAAGGCCTGCTCGTCGTCTACCGGCTCGTCCTGCTCTATGGCTGGGTTTTTATCGAGGCGGGGCTTGGGTCGGCGTTTACGCCGATGCTTTGATTGCTTTTTGGGGGGTCGATTTCCCGTTCCGTCCCGTTCCGTCCCCTTTTTCCTCGTTGTCGCTTCCTTTAGGGGTATCCACCATGTACACATCGTGAGATGAGGTGGCTGTCCAATGCCCTATGGGAGTTGGTTCGTCGGTATCTCCTGCATCGTCATCCATGCTGTCGATGTCTCCGGAGTCGAAGTTGAGCACGTCGTTTAAATTGTCGACAGTGGCTACCAAGTGGGTGGTGGGTGGGCTTTGAATTTCTTCATCGTCCGTATCCCATCCTCGCTGACCGTAGTTCGGCCAGGGCTCTCCTGATAAGGAGGGAGACTTAAGAGAATTCAGGATATTGCCAAAAGGCGAGTGCTGAAAGATGTCTGCGGCGGTGAACTCCATTATCGGCGCCCAATCGGATTTGATTGGCAGGGGCGCGGGGGGTTCGGAGTCCAGGGAGGAGTCCGGGTCCTCGGAGTCATGGGTTAAGCAGAGTGCGGGGCTAGCGTTCGGCTCGATCGCCTTTGAGATCACAGCCCCCGAGGTGACGTCCAACCACTCATCCTCGATTGGCGCAATAGGCTCCGAGTTAGGGGTCAGAACCGATGCGTGTGCGGCCTCCAGGACACTGTCCGGAGGCAGAGCTAGATCATGCCCCTCGAGATAGTGCGGCGCGCTTGGCCGTGGCTCGAACCCGTCGAAGATCAAGTCTTCGCAGATGTCAGCCGTGTAGTTTAAATTTCCAAACCTGACTCGATGGCCAGGGGCGTAGCTTTCGATCTGCTCCAGGTGGCCAAGCGAATTGGCCCGCAGAGTGAAGCCGCCGAAGGCGAAGATCTGTCCGGGGAGAAAAGTCTCACCCTGGACCGCATCATTGTTGATGATCAAAGGAGCCATCAGGCCAAAAGGCGACGACACAGAGGAACTCTCAATGAAAGCACCAATGTCGGTGTCAAAACCGGCGGATCTTGGGTAGGGGGTCCCGAACTGTGCGTCTAGGCCGGATGGTAACAGGAGGCAGGGAACACGATGTTTTACCCAGGTTCGGGCCCTCTCGATGGAGGTAAAACCCTACGTCCTGCTTGATTAATATTGATGATATGGGTAGTACAAGAGTAGATCTACCACGAGATCAAGGAGGCTAAACCCTAGAAGCTAGCCTGTGGTATGATTGTGTATGGAGTTGATTTTATGTCCTACGGACTACAACCCTCCGGTTTATATAGACACCGGATAGGGTTAGGGTTACATAGAGTCGGTTACAATGGTAGGAGATCTTGAATATCCGCATCGCCAAGCTTGCCTTCCACGCCAAGGAAAGTCCCATCCGGACACGGGACAAAGTCTTCAATCTTGTATCTTCATAGTCCAGGAGTCCGGCTGAAGGTATAGTCCGGCTACCCGAACACCCCCTAATCCATGACTCCCTCACCTTACCTCAAGGGGAATACGGTGAGGACTAAGTGTCCTAAGTAGCGTGTTCAGGACTGGGTGTCCGGGACTGTGTGTCCTCAGGTTTAAATACCTAGCTGCCCTAACCAGACGTACAACTGTTACAGCAGTTGGAACTGGTCTACCAAATCATTGTCTTCACCGAGCTAACTGGTTCCATTTCCTCAACCCTTCCATTTCCTAATTTCTGTGTTGTGCGCTTATTCATATCTGTTTGAAGACTTTGACTGAAGACTTTCTCTATTTCCTCAGCTCAATTTCTTCAGTCTGTTTGTTTTCATTCTGTTTATCCTGTGTTTATGCTTTCGGTACTCTGTGCTTGTTTTTATTTCATCATGAAGTCCATGCTCATGCTCTGTTCTGTTTGCTTCTGAGTACTTATTCCGCTGCAAGTAGTTCTTCTCTTAGGAATTTCCTCACCCTGAAATTCCTCAGTGAAGAATTCATAAAAATCTCCTATTCACCCCCTCTAGTTGACTTAACGCACTTTCAATTGGTACCAGAGAAAGGTACTCCCTTGTTCTGTGTGATTTTGGGTTAACCACCGGGAGATTTAGTTATGTCGACCGCAGGTATGATCAAGGTTTCTGCTGGGTGTGCTACCTTCGATGGGATGGACTACCCCTACTGGAAGAATAAGATGTGCATGCATCTTGAGGCAATTGACAACAATCTCTGGTACGTTGTGGAAAATGGCGTTCCCTCTGTCACACCTACCATCAACGCTGCTGATGTGTAGAGATTCAAGCAAATCGAATCTCAAGTGAAGAACATCATATTTGGCCATTTGAGCAAATGAAAGCACAAGTGCTCCCTGGGTGATTTTGATAATTAATGACAACATATCTCTTGTTGGACTAATACTTTTACCTAGTATGTTTCAGACAAGTTCAACAAATTAAGTGGCATGGACTAAAGGATGTGGAACCCCTTCAAGATGCTAAGGACAAAGGATTAGCTCAAGCTTCAAGATCAAGACTCTACATTTTCTATTTTAGTGATCCAAGATCACATTGAGTCTATAGGAAAAGCCAATACTATCAAGAGGGGATGAGGTGTTGCTTGATGAGGTTTTTGCTTCATAGTGCTTAGTGATATGCTCCAAAACCCTCAACTACCTTCCCACATCCATATATGCCCTAAACCAAAAGTCAAACTCGGCCCCACCGATTCTTTCTATCCGGCGCCACCGAGTTCAGATGTCATAGCCACTGCCACAAACCCTAGGCAGATCGGTTTCACCGATAGGGATCTCGGCCTCACCGAGATGAGATTGTAATCTCTCTATGTATGTCCATTACCAAAATCGGTCCCACCGAGATTGAGCAATCGGTACTACCGAGATTACAATGCAAACTTTCTGGTTAGCTTATTACCAAAATCGGTCCCACCGAGTTTGTGTAATCGGTCTCACCAAGTTTGCCTGACCAACTCTCTGGTTAGCTTATTTCCAAAATCGGTCCCACTGAGTTTGTGTAATCGTTCACACCGAGATTACGTTATGCCCTAACCCTAACCATATCGGTCCTACCGAGTTGCATCTCAGTCCCACCGAAAATCCTAACGGTCACTAGGTTTGCTAAATCGGTCTGACCGAGTTTCTCAATTCGGTCTCACCGAGATTGGTAAACTATGTGTAACGGTTAGTTTTTGTGTGGAGGCCATATATACCCCTCCACCCACTCTTCATTCATGGAGAGAGCCATCAGAACATACCTACACTTCCAATACACATTTTCTGAGAGAGAACCACCTACTCATGTGTTGAGGCCAAGATATTCCATTCCCACCATATGAATCTTGATCTCTAGCCTTCCCCAAGTTGCTTTCCACTCAAATCTTCTTTCCACCAAATCCAAATCCCGTGAGAGAGAGTTGAGTGTTGGGGAGACTATCATTTGAAGCACAAGATCAAGGTGTTCATCATCAACACACCATTTGTTACTTCTTGGAGAGTGGTATCTCCTAGATTGGCTAGGTGTCACTTGGGAGCCTCCGACAATATTTTGGAGTTGAACCAAGGAGTTTGTAAGGGCAAGGAGATCGCCTACTTCGTGAAGATCTACCGCTAGTGAGGCAATTCCTTCGTGGGCGATGGCCATGATGGGATAGACAAGGTTGCTTCTTCGTGGACCCTTCGTGGGTGGAGCCCTCCGTGGACTCGCGCAACCATTATCCTTTGTGGGTTGAAGTCTCCATCAACATGGATGTACAATAGCACCACCTATCGGAACCATGACAAAAACATCTGTGTCTCCAATTGCGTTTGAATTCTCCAAACCCTTCCCTTTACATTCTTGCAAGTTGCATGCTTTACTTTCCGCTGCTCATATACTCTTTGCATGCTTGCTTGATATGTATTGTGTTTGTTAAACTCGTGCCAAAACTCCACTTCATCTTAAAGAAATTAAAAACTGCAACTTTTGGTACTTAGTGTCTAATCACCCCCCCCTCTAGACACCTCTTCTTGATCCTTTCAATTGGTATCAGAGCATTGGTCTCCATTGCCTTGGTTTAAACACCTTTGGAGGAAGATGGATGTGTCTACTTTGGGGAGTCTTAGACATAGAGTGCCTATTCTTGATGGAGAATATTTTCATGAGTGGAAAAATGAAAGGCTTGAGATTTTCAATGAATATCACTTGAACAAGTACATTGCTAGCCCTTGTGCACCTCATGTTGATCCTTTGCATCCTACCCTTGATGAGTCTATTGACATGATTCGCAATCTTAGAACTGTTAATCTTATCACTAGAGGCTTGCCTAGAAACTTGATTGGATGTTTGCCTACTCTTAAGTGTGCCTACACCATATGGAAATTTCTTGAGGAACTCTTTCCAAATTATTCCTTAAAAGATCTAGATGAAATTCTCCATAAATCCATTGCCTTGATTAAGTTGAATTCCAATGATCCCAATTTTGGTGACTGCTTATTTGAGCTCACTAATCTTACGAGTGCCAAATGAGATGTTGGAATCATTAGCAATTTCATTTCCAGAGCTATTAGAATTCATAAAGATAACTGTAGAAATTATCATTTATCTAATGAATTACCCTCTCTAGGAATTGATCAATCACAAGATGATGTTGAACATGGATACTCCGATGAGGATGATGATGATAGTGACTATGACCTTGATGATGCGATGAGACACTTTGGTATTATGGAAAACCTTCACAGCTACATGGCCGGAAGAAAGGAATGGGTTCTCGGTAGTGGATGTACTGATCATATGACCAGAGATAAAGATATGTTCCGTGAGCTTGCTGAAAACGAGGGCCCTCGAAAATATGTCACCTTTGGTGATAACTCAAAGGGTAAGGTGGTTGGCCTAGGTAAGGTGGCCATCTCACATGATAGCTCCATACAAAATGTCATGCTCGTTGAATCTCTTGGGTACAATTTACTCTCAGTATCTAGACTTGCTGATTTCGGTTTCAATGTTCTATTCACTGAAGTAGATTGCCAAGTGTTTCGTAGAGACAATCGTAAAATGGTCTTTACCGGTATACGTAGAGGTGATCTTTACATTGTTGATTTCACTAAAAAGGCTCAACCTATAACTTGCTTAATTGCTAAATCTTCTAAAGGTTGGTTATGGCATAGACGATTAGGTCATGTTGGTATGCGAAACCTTGACAAGCTTATTAAAGGTGATCATATCCTTGGAGTAAAAGATGTTATATTTGACAAGGATAGACTTTGTAGTGCTTGTCAGGCAGGGAAACAAGTTGGAGGAAGTCATCACGCAAAGAACATCATGACCACGAGAAGACCACTCGAGCTACTTCACATGGATCTCTTTGGTCCAAATGCCTACAAGAGTCTCGGTGGTAACTCATTTGGACTAGTCATAGTTGATGATTTTTCAAGATTTACGTGGGTGTTCTTTCTTGATGACAAATCGCAGGTCCAAAAGATCTTCAAAAACTTCATTAGGAAGGCCCAAAATCAATTTGACGTGAAGATCAAGAAGGTTCGAAGCAACAACAGAACGGAGTTCAGGAAGGCAAATGTGGATACCTTTCTTGACGAAGAAGGGATTTCACATGAGTTCTCGGCTACGTACACACCTCAACAAAATGGAGTCGTTGAGAGGAAGAACTGAACTCTTATTGAGATGGCAAGAACGATGCTTGATGAGTACAAGACGCCAAAACACTTTTGGGCGGAAGCGGTTGAGACAGCTTGTCATGCAACAAATCGCTTGTATCTTCACAAGCTACTCGGCAAGACGTCATACGAGCTCCTCACCAGTAACAAACCCCAAGTTGGATACTTTCGAGTATTCAGCTCAAAGTGCTACATTCTTGATAAGCATCATCGTTCTAAATTTGCTCCTATGTCTCATGAAGGTTTCCTACTTGGTTATGGCTCAAACTCTTACACATACCGTGTCTACAACAATTTCACCCGAAAGGTTGAAGAAACGGTAGATGTGAAGTTTGATGAATCTAAGGGCGCGCAAGTAGAGCAATTGCCAATTGATGTAGGAGACGAAGATCCCTCGGAAGCAATCCAAGACTTGTCTATTGGCAAGATTCGTCCAACGGAGATAAAGGAGAGTACCTCGTCCGTCCAAGTGGAAGCTTCTACCTCACGACAAGGTGAACCAAGAGTTGATATGGAAGCATCCACGAGTGGGACACACCAAGATGAAGAAAACGAGGAAGTGCACCAAGACGAACGTCAACAACCTCCTTCTCCACCACGACAAGAGAATGACAACGCTAACAATGAAGAAGGCCAAGAAGAAGAACAAGATGAAGAAGATGTTCAACCAAGATCCAAGCAAAAGCTTTCACGAGTTCGAGCAAGAATTGCTAAAGATCATCTCGTGGAGCAAATCTACAATGATATCCAAATCGGGAGAATGACTCGCTCTAAAACTCATTTGGCTAACTTTTGTGAACATTACTCATTCATCTCTAGCATTGAACCTATGAAGATTGAAGAAGCATTGGAGGATCCGGACTGGATAAACACAATGCATGAAGAGCTACACAACTTTGAGAGAAATCAAGTGTGGACATTGGTCGAGAAGCCCGACAACAACCACAACATCATCAGTACCAAATGGGTGTTTCGCAACAAGCAAGATGAAGATGGACAAGTGGTTCGCAACAAAGCACGTCTTGTCGCCCAAGGCTACACACAAGTCGAAGGTATGGACTATGGTGAGACATATGCTCCCGTTGCTAGACTTGAGTCCATTCGCATCTTACTTGCTTATGCTAATCACCATAATATCACTTTGTACCAAATGGACATTAAAAGTGCTTTTCTAAATGGTGAAATTGAGGAGGAAGTTTATGTTAAGCAACCTCCTGGCTTTGTCAATCCTAAAAAACCTAATCATGTCTACAAACTTCACAAAGCCCTTTATGGTCTTAAACAAGCTCCTAGAGCATGGTATAAATGCTTGACCAAGTTCCTTATTGAAAAAGGCTTTGAAATTGGAAAAATAGATTCTACTCTTTTTACTAAAATGGTTAATGGAGAACTATTTGTATGCCAAATTTATGTCGATGATATTATATTTGGATCAACTAACCCTCATTTTAGTGAAAAGTTTGGGAAGCTAATGTCGGAGAAGTTTGAGATGTCTATGATGAGTGAACTCAAATTCTTTCTTGGTTTGCAAATCAAGAAAACTAAGGAAGGCACCTTTGTCTCTCAAATGAAGTACACCAAGGACTTATTCAAGAAGTTCAATATGCAAGAATGCAAAGGTATGACTACACCCATGCCTACTAGTGGACATCTTGATTTGACCAAAGATGGTGAACCGGTTGATCAAAAAGTTTACCGGTCTATGATTGGTTCATTGTTATATCTATGTGCTTCATGTCCTGATATCATGCTAAGTGTGTGCATGTGTGCACGATATCAAGCTTCTCCTAAGGAATGTCATCTTAAGGCCGTGAAGAGGATAGTGAGATACTTAATACATACACCAAATTTTGGCATTTGGTATCCAAAGAGGGCTTCCTTTGATCTTGTTGGCTACTCTAACTCAGACTATGCCGGTGATAAGGTTGATAGAAAGTCCACTTCGGGTACTTGTTAATTCCTTGGTAGATCTCTTGTGTCTTGGTCTTCCAAGAAACAAATCTCGGTATCCTTATCCACTGCCGAAGCGGAATACATTGCCGCTGGTTCATGTTGTGCTCAATTACTTTGGATGACCCAAACTCTTAAAGATTATGGGATATATGTGAAACATGTTCCATTACTTTGTGACAATGAAAGTGCTATCAAGATTGCTCACAATCTCGTGCAACACTCTCGAACTAAGCATATTTAAGTTCGTCATCATTTCATTCGAGATCACGTTGCTAAGGGTGACATAAACCTTAAGCATGTTCGCACCGACAAGCAATTAGCGGATATATTCACTAAACCACTTGATGAGAAAGTGTTTTGCAGGTTAAGAGGTGAATTGAACATCATTGATGCTTCAAACTTGGAGCAGGAACTCCATTGGATACATGCAAGACTTGAGCTTACGACTAATCACTTGATATTTCTCCTATGATGATTATCTCATATCTTGAAAATTTGCATCTTGCATGTTATCTAACCCTTGTAGGTACTTGGATGAATCTAATTCTATGAGATTGCAACTCACTCACATCTTGAGCAATCTCTACATCACCAAGTCTCTACACAATGGTGGTTGATGACAAGGAAGCACGAAACCTTTCAAACATATACTTTGACAAATTCTATGTCGAGCTTCATGATTGTCATGTTGGATACACAAGTGCTCTTCCTTGCGAAAACTAACCCATGTAGGTAGATGAACTCAAAATCCAAAGGGTGCTCCCAACTCATGATGGGCTACATCAACCTTGAGCAACCCACACAAGTTCAACTACATGATCAAGATCAACACCACCACCCAAGGTATGTTATTCCATCTTAGAGTAGCTTTACTCCAAGTCATGAGTCAAAGCAACTCGACAAGATGTGAATACATCAAGATACTTAAACGAAAAATGGTAACCCCATTTTGAGCTTAAACGATGAGTACAACCTATGATCAAGTGATCTCACTTGACTCCTAAGTCAATATACTCTAACATAGGTGACTTTGTCACCGCCCAACTCTAGATGAAGTTCTCTTGTGTTCTTTTCTGTGTTCTTGCATTTGTCTCATGCATATTTGTTTCCCCTTTCAAAAAAAACTTCATCTAGATCTTTTAGTTTCTTTTCTTTGCTTTTTGTTCTGCATTTTCTGCTTCCAATTCATTGCAAATATTTGTGAGATCTTATTTGTCCAGTGAGCTGAGGTGACAAGTGTTTTTCTCTGTGATGAACTCAGTTCCATCGGTTTCATGTCTCCGGTCTAGCCGAAGATTTTCGGAGCAACCGAAGCATACAACTCGGTGACACCGATTTCACTACAGGAAAAACATTTTGCCATTTATTCCTGCTTTATTCTTGATCCAGCTCCACTCAATGAATCTTGTCCTCTGCAAGCATCACATTTACCTTAATGCTTTGTACTGTGATTCAAGGACAGAACCCATTCACAACAAATTCCAGAAGACCCTTCTTGGAAATTGATGTCAAAGGGGGAGAGAGAGATCACATCAAAGCTTAATCATATCTCTAGGGGGAGGGAATACTCTAGGAAAGAGTAATCTTCAAGGATCCCAGAGGCTTGATGTTCAAGAGGAGAGATGCCACATGTCTTCTTGGGGGAAAGACATGTTCATATGTGCTTATTTGCATTAGCTCTGTTCATTTGTTTCTTTGAGCTATGTTTTTCTGTTCCCTATCTTCTCCCAGTATCCCATGCTAGATTCAGGGGGAGCAAGACATCCAAGGGAAAGAAATTTATTAAATTCATTGCATATATTTCTCTTTGGGGATATGTCAATATCTATCATGGTACTCTGTACTCACTCTACATGTCATCCCAGTCTTGGTACTCTTGTGGTTTCTTTTGTTTGCTCTAGCTAGTGAGTGCATCTGTGTTATCTAACCTTGTTTACGCAGGCTCATCCCATCCTAGCCAACTCAAGACCACAAGGTAAGTATATGCATCATAGTCATGTGTATGAGAAATTCTTGCTGATGTACATACTGTTTGCAAGGAGGACTCATGGGCATGAAGGTACATTTCCCATATTCATAGCTTTTGCCCTGATGCATATAGCCAAGATACATGTAACTTTGCTACTCTGTCATGGTTATGCTCTCGCATGCTTCTATATTCATATTCACATGATTGCATACATGTAGGGGGAGCCTATGCTTATTACATGTCTTTCCAAAGCTTTACTTGCTATTCTCTATATCTTTATCTAAAGCTTTGATGTATGTTGCCATCAATTACCAAAAAGGGGGGAGATTGAAAGCACAAGTGCTCCCTGGGTGATTTTGATAATTAATGACAACATATCTCTTGTTGGACTAATACTTTTACCTAGTATGTTTTAGACAAGTTCAACAAATTAAGTGGCATGGACTAAAGGATGTGGAACCCCTTCAAGATGCTAAGGACAAAGGATTAGCTCAAGCTTCAAGATCAAGACTCTACATTTTCTATTTTACTGATCCAAGATCACATTGAGTTTATAGGAAAAGCCAATACTATCAAGAGGGGATGAGGTGTTGCTTGATGAGGTTCTTGCTTCATAGTGCTTAGTGATATGCTCCAAAACCCTCAACTACCTTCCCACATCCACATATGACCTAAACCAAAAGTCAAACTCGACCCCACCGATTCTTTCTATCCGGCACCACCGAGTTCAAATGTCATAGTGTAGGATCGAAAGTATGTCTAGAGGGGGTGATTAGACTACTTGACCAAATAAAAACTTAACCTTTTCCCAATTTTAGTTCTTGGCAGACTTTAGCTATTTTAGGACAAGTCAAGCAATCATCACACAATTCAAGCAAGCATGCAAAGAGTATATTGGCAGCGGAAAGTAAAGCATGCAACTTGCAAGAATGTAAAGGGAAGGGTTTGGAGAATTCAAACACAGTTGGAGACACGGCTGTTTTTCCCGTGGTTCGGATAGGTGGTGCTATCCTACATCCACGTTGATGGAGACTTCAACCCACGAAGGGTAATGGTTGCGCGAGTCCACGGAGGGCTCCGCCCACGAAGGGTCCATGAAGAAGCAACCTTGTCTATCCCACCATGGCCATCGCCCACGAAGGACTTGCCTCACTAGCGGTAGATCTTCACAAAGTAGGCGATCTCCTTGCCCTTACAAACTCCTTGGTTCAACTCCACAATCTTGTCGGAGGCTCCCAAGTGACACCTAGCCAATCTAGGAGACACCACTCTCCAAGAAGTAACAAATGGTGTATTGATGATGAACTCCTTGCTCTTGTGCTTCAAATGATAGCCTCCCCAACACTCAACTCTCTCTCACAGGATTTGGATTTGGTGGAAAGAAGATTTGAGTGGAAAGAACTTGGGGAAGGCTAGAGATCAAGATTCATGTGGTAGGAATGGAATATCTTGGCCTCAACACATGAGTAGGTGGTTCTCTCTCAGAACATATGAGTTGGAAGTGTAGATGTGTTCTGATGGCTCTCTCCATGAGTGAAGAGGAGGTGGAGGGGTATATATAGCCTCCACACAAAATCCAACCGTTACACACAGTTTACCAATCTCGGTGGGACCGAATCAACAAACTCGGTCAGACCAAAATAGTAAACCTAGTGACCGTTAGAGATTTTCGGTGGGACTGACATGCAACTCGGTAGGACCGATATGGTTAGGGTTAGGGCATAACGTAATCTCGGTGAGACCGATTACACAAACTCGGTGAGACCGATTACACAAACTCGGTGAGACCGATTTGGTAATAAGCTAACCAGAGGGTTGGTAAGGCAAACTCGGTGGGACCAATTTGCTCTTTCGGTGAGACTGAAAAGTTACAAAAAGGAAACAGAGAGTTTGCATTGCAATCTTGGTGGGACCGATCCGCTCTTTCGGTCAGACCAAAAAGTTACGAAAAGGAAACAGAGAAATTGCAATCCCATCTCGGTGAGACCGAGATCCCTATCGGTAGAACCGATTTGCTAGGGTTTGGCAGTGGCTTATGACAAGTGAAACTCGGTGGCGCCGGATTGAAAGAATCGGTAGGGCCGAGTTTGGCTTTGGGTTTAGGTCAAATGTGGATATGTGAAAGTAGCTGAGGATTTTGGAGCATATCATTAAGCACATGAAGCAAGAGGCTGATTAAGCAACACCTCATCCCTCCTTGATAGTATTGGCTTTTCCTATGGACTCAATGTGATCTTGGACCACTCAAATGTAAAATGAAGAGTCTTGAGCATATGAGCTAGAGCCAATCCTTTGTCCTTAGCATTTTGAGGGTTCCACTTTCACCATCCATGCCATGCCAATCATTGAGCTTTCCTGAAATGATCATCTTGGAATAGCATTAGCTCAATGAGCTATATGTTGTTATGAATTACCAAAACCACCTAGGGATAGTTGCACTTTCACATAGCCACTGCCACAAACCCTAGGCAAATCGGTTTCACCGATAGGGATCTCGGTCTCACCGAGATGGGATTGTAATCTCTCTATGTATGTCCATTACCAAAACCGGTCCCACCGAGATTACAATGCAAACTTTCTGGTTAGCTTATTACCAAAATTGGTCCCACCGAGTTTGTATAATCGGTCTCACCAAGTTTGCCTAACCAACTCTCTGGTTAGCTTATTACCAAAATCGGTCCCACCGAGTTTGTGTAATCGGTCACACCGAGATTACGGTATGCCCTAACCCTAACCATATCGGTCCTACCGAGTTGCATCTCAGTCCCACCGAAAATCCTAACGATCACTAGGTTTGCTAAATCGGTCCGACCGAGTTTCTCAATTCGGTCTCAGCAAGATTGGTAAACTGTGTGTAACGGTTAGTTTTTGTGTGGAGGCTATATATACCCCTCCACCCACTCTTCATTCGTGGAGAGAGCCATCAGAACATACCTACACTTCCAATACACATTTTCTGAGAGAGAACCAGCTACTCATGTGTTGAGGCCAAGATATTCCATTCCCACCATATGAATCTTGATCTCTAGCCTTCCCCAAGTTGCTTTCCACTCAAATCTTCTTTCCACCAAATCCAAATCCTGTGAGAGAGAGTTGAGTGTTGGGAAGACTATCATTTGAAGCACAAGAGCAAGGAGTTCATCATCAACACACCATTTGTTACTTCTTGGAGAGTGGTATCTCCTAGATTGGCTAGGTGTCACTTGGGAGCCTCCGACAATATTGTGGAGTTGAACCAAGGAGTTTGTAAGGGCAAGGATATGGCCTACTTCGTGAAGATCTACTGCTAGTGAGGCAAGTCCTTCATGGGCGATGGCCATGATGGGATAGACAAGGTTGCTTCTTCGTGGACCCTTTGTGGGTGGAGCCCTCTGTGGACTCGCGCAACCGTTACCCTTCGTGGGTTGAAGTCTCCATCAACGTGGATGTACGATAGCACCACCTATCGAAACCACGAAAAAATCATCCGTGTCTCCAATTGCGTTTGAATTCTCCAAACCCTTCCCTTTACATTCTTGCAAGTTGCATGCTTTACTTTCCGCTGCTCATATACTCTTTGCATGCTTGCTTGATATGTATTGTGTTTGTTAAACTCGTGCCAAAACTCCACTTCAACTTAAAGAAATTAAAAACTGCAACTTTTGGTACTTAGTGTCTAATCACCCCCCCCCTCTAGACACCTCTTCTCGATCCTTTCAGCAAAGGGCAGTATGGCAGAGTGAGTGCTTTGGAAATAGCAAAGCTTATCTAGGACAGGCTGTCCAAGGTCAATGGAGGCGTCTCAACATAGCGTGACTCTCGAGTTGATGTTCTTCGCAATCTCTTCAACCGCTTCAAAAGACTCGACAATGAAAATGTTCAGCAAACCTTCGGTCACCTCACTGACATCTCAAATGAGCTTCAAGCATTTGGTGCCACTGACATCACCGACCATGAGGTGGTGAAGAAATTGATGAGATCGCTTGATTCCTCATTTGATACTTTGGCATTGATGATACAAGAACGTGGAGGCTATAAGGCACTTGATCCTGTTGATATCCTCGAGAGACTAAACATTCATGAGTTCCAGCTTGCTGAGAAGAGAGATCTCTATGAACCAAGTTATAGCAGATCACGAGCTCTGAAGGCCAAGGCGGTGTCTGAATATGAAGGTGAAGATTCTGGTAGCAGCCTTGGTGACCCTGAAGAACTGAGCCAGGAGCTAGCAATGCTCATGAGGAAATTCCAGAAGTTCTCAAGACGTGGTCGTTTTGGAAGATCCTCAAGAAGTGGTGACATGAGATCAGATTCCTCATCCCATGATTACAAGAAGAGACTCTGTCACAAATGCAAGAAACCCGGACACTACATTCAAGATTGTCCTTAGTTGGAAAAGGAATCAAAGAAGAAGAAGTGCAAGGGTTAAAGTTCTGATGATTCAAAGAAGAAGAAGAAATCTTCAAAGTCCTCTTCATCAAAACCTTCAAGGCCCTCATCTCACAAGAAGATCAGCTCCAAGAAGGCTCGAGCATTCATTGGCAAGGAAATGGACTCTGAGGCTGAATCTGAGGAAAATGAGGAAGAGGAGGAATCTGAGGAGTCAGACTAGGGTGTGGCGAGCCTAGCTCTCGCTACCGCATTCATCAGCAAGTCCTTCTTCAACTCCGAGGAAAAGACCTCCCCAACATTACTGATGACAGCGATGAGGACTACGCTCCCACCTATTGCTTCATGGCAAAAGGCTCAAAGGATGATCAACCCAAAGCCACTGAGTGGGTCCTTGATAGTGGATGTACAAATCACATGACTAGTGACGGGAGCTTATTGATGGACTCTGCTTTATCTCCATCACATATGGAGCATATCACCTACGCTGACAAAGGCAAAAGCAAGGTATTGGGTCTAGGTAAGGTTGCAATCTCAAAGGATCGACACATGGACAAAGTCATGCTTGTCGAGTCCTTAGGGTTCAACCTCATGTGTGTCTCAATGCTTTGTGATCTTGATATGGTTGTTGTCTTTGGCAAGTATCGTTGTGTTGTGATCATGGAAGCTAACAATTCCAAAGTCTTCGAAGGCTTTAGGAGAGGAGATTTGTATATTGTTGATTTCTCTACAGGACCACAACCTGCTACATGTCTACTTGCAAAAGCTTCACAAAGCTGGCTATGGCATCGACGACTTGGTCATGCTGGGATGAGGAACTTACACACGCTCGCGAAGAAGAAGCATGTCATTAGCGTCGAGGGTGTCAAATTCCTCAAGGACCATTTGTGTGGAGCTTGTGAAGCCGAAAAGATGACCAAGGCCAAGCATCCCTCAAAGACCATCATGACTACCACTCGTTCATTTGAATTGCTTCACATGGATCTCTTTGGCCCTACTCACTATGCCACATGTACTAATGCTGCATCTTTATATGGCTTTGTCATTGTTGATGATTATTCTCGATATACATGGGTGCATATCATCACTTACAAAACTGAAGTGCAGGAAGTCTACAAACGATTATCCTCGAGGGCTTCAACCAACTTTGGTATGAAGATCAAGCACATCAGAAGTGATAATGGAACTGAGTTCAAGAATACTAGTTCTTGATGACTATCTTGATGAACTTGGTATTACTCATGAGTTATCTGCTCCTTATACTCCTCAGCAAAATGGCGTCATAGAGCGCAAGAACAAGACTCTTGTTGAGATGGCCTGCACTATGCTTGATGAGTACAAGACGCCTCCTCGCTTCTGGCCCGAGGCAATTGATACTGCGTGCCACATCATCCACAGGGTATATCTTCACAAATTCTTCAAGAAGACTGCATATGAACTCCTCACTGACAAGAAACCCAATGTGAGTTATTTCATAGTCTTCGGTGATAAATGTTGGATTAGAGATCCTCATCACAATTCTAAATTTGCACCGAAAGCACATGAAGGTTTTATGCTTGGTCATGGTAAGGACTCGCACACCTACAGAGTCTTCAACACCCATCACCACAAGGTTGTTGAAACTCTAGATGTGCGGTTCTATGAAACTAATGGCTCGCAAAGAGAGCACCTACCTCCTATTACAGATGAAATACCTCCTGGGGAATCTATTAAGTTCAAGGCTACTGAGGATGTCATTCCTACCGAAGAATCTGCTGAAGAAGTCATTTCAGAACATGAAGAACGTCATGCTGATGCACCTGAGGAAAATGGTGCTGAAGAAAATGCTGATCAAATTCCTCAACGACAACCAGCTCATCCTCGCGTTGCAAATGAAGTGCAAATTGAGAAAATCATTAGCGACATCAACATTCCAGGTCCTCTCACATGCTCAAGAGCTTCACATTTATCTAACTTTTGTGGGCACTTTGCTTTCGTCTCTATCACAGAGCCCACTAAGGTAGATGAAGCATTTCTAGAGCCTGAGTGGATTCAATCTATGCAAGAGGAATTACATCAATTCAAGCTCAACAACGTCTGGGAACTGGTCAAACATCTAGATCCTCGCAAGCACAATATCATTGGCACAAAGTGGATCTACCGCAACAAGCAATATGAAAATGGCCTTGTGGTGAGGAATAAGGCACGACTTGTAGCGCAAGGCTACACATAGGTTGAAGGAATTGACTTCGATGAAACTTTTGCACCTGTTGCTAGACTTGAAGCTATTTGCATATTACTTGCTTATGCTAACCATCATGATATCATATTATATCAAATGGATGTGAAAAGTACATTCCTCAATGGTAAGCTTGAGGAAGAAGCATATGTTGCTCAACCCCCAGGTTTTGAAGATCCAAAGCATCCCGACAAAGTCTTCAGACTCAATAAGGCCCTCTATGGCCTCAAGCAGGCCCCTCGGGCATGGTATGATACTTTGAAGGAATTCCTCATGAAGAAAGGCTTCAAACCCGGTTCACTTGACCCAACTCTTTTCACTAAATCTTATGATGGTGAATTGTTTGTGTGCCAAATATATGTTGATGATATCATTTTCAGCTGTACCGACCAACGTTACAGTGATGAATTTGCCTATATGATGAGTGAAGAATATCAAATGTCTATGATGGGAGAATTGAAATTCTTCTTAGTTCTTTAGATTCATCAGCAACGAAATGGCATATTCATATCTTAGGAGAAATACCTCAAGGATGTACTGAGGAAATTCCGCATGCAAGATTGCAAAGGAGTCAAAATCCCTATGCCCACAAATGGCCATCTATGCACTGATGAAAATGGTATTGAATTCGATCAAAAGGTATACCGCTCCATGGTTGGCTCTTTATTGTATTTATGTGCATCTAGGCCAGATATTAAGCTTAGTGTTTGCATGTGTGCCCGATTTCAAGCTACACCGAAGGAATCACACCATAAGGCTATGAAGCATATTCTTCGATATCTAGCTCACACACCAACACTTGGATTATGGTATCCCAAGGGCTCGACTTTTGATCTCATTGGATATTCAGACTCTGACTATGTACGGTGGGTGCCAAATGTCGGGTGGTAGGATATCTTTCTCCGCGAGTTCGAGGCGGAGGCGCGGTGCCGCGCCATTCCATGGCTCGGGGGCGGCCGTCCGCGTCTCGCTCGATGGAAACTTGGGTCCGGCTTTGGCTGGAAGCCGGCTCTTTCTCGCGCCACGCGCGGGTGTAGCTGGTAGTCGGCGACCGGGAGGTCGCGCCGTGCTCGCGGCGCGGGGGAGGGCTTCCCGCGCGGGCGTCGGCCTCGTGCCGTCGTGCGGCCGCATCGATCAGCTGCTGGATGCGCCGCGTCATATGAGGGAGATCTTCGGCTTCCAAGCCGTCTAGCTCGTCTACGGCCGCCTGGGCGGCGCGCAGGTTCTCGAGCGGGGTGGCGTAGACCGGGCGATCCACGCCGAGCGTGTCGGCGATGACAGCGCCGCGTTGCCTGACAGCGCCGGCCCGGCTAGGGCCAGCCGGAGCCGGCGTGCCGAAGGCGGCGCGGCCTGCTTCGCGCTGGTAGGCCTCAGTGAGGCGTCTTACGGAGGCCAGCCGCCGGCCCTCCGCGAGGAGGGTGAGGCGGCGTGCCTCCAGAACTTCGTCGCTGGCGTCAGCCGGAAGGGGGACGGACAAGTCTTGGGCTGCCGCGCGCGGGGAGTCGCGGGCGCCCTCGTCGGCCGGGCCGTCAAGGCCGATAACCATCACCTCGGGGGCGTCGGAGTCGCAATCGCCGGCCGGAGGGAGCGGATCGTTGTAGACCGTGACGTTGGTGGGGAAGGTGTCGTAGGATGCCGCGTCGGAGTCGACGGGCATCGGGTCGGTGGAGCCAACCGACTCCAAGTCCGCAGCGGGCTCGCTGGAGACGTGGAGCTGGCTGAGGAGGTTGGCGAGGTGATCTGTGCCCGCATCGGAGGCGAGCTCGTCGGAGATGTGGGCCTTGTCGAAGAGGCTGGCGAGGCCGCTAGCCGCGCAGGCGTCAGCGACGCCATGCAGCGCGTCGCGGCAAGCGCCATCGGGCGAGCCAGGCTGGCTGCGCCCGCGAGGAAGGAAAAGGGTTCCCGTCCAGAACAGGTCTCCGGACGATGGTGCACCTGGCCCCACGGTGGGCGCCAAATGTCGGGTGGTAGGATCGACATATGCCAACGGGTGGCTTATCATTGCGGGGGCCAAAAGAACGTCGCCGGTGCCTGGAAACGGGATGAGGCGTAGACATGCACGCCGGCGAATCTTACCCAGCTTCAGGGCTCTCCGGGGAGATAACACCCCTACTGCTGCTCTGCGGGGTCTCCGCATGGTTACTAAGGTCACAGGTGGCTACAATGCTCCTTGAGCTGTTCGGGATGGAAGGAGGAAGAAGGGCTTAGCACAGCCTGCCTCTTCTCCTTGTAAGTGTCTATGTCCAGGAAGAGAGTTCAACCCTTTGCATGGGTGCACCGGGGGGTTTATATAGGCCTACCCCCCGAGGGTACAATGGTAATCCGACTGGGCGCGAGGCCCAGCTGTCGGTGACTATGCTCGCCGGCTTCTCCGCCGGCTTCTGGGGCCCGCCGGTTGGTGGGTCCCGCCGACTGCCGGCTCCTGGGACGACAGGCCGGCCCCACCGGCCAGGGCCTTGTCGGCGGCCGGTTACTGTTGCCCCGTGTTTGTTGGCGCAGGCTTGGTCGGGGTAAGCGTGGCTACAGTAACGCCGCCTTGGCGGGCGATTACTGTAGCCCCGCCGCACCTTGTCTTCTTAATGGGCGTCTCCTTCGGGGAAGGCGGTAGGCCGGCTGCGCGAAGCCGGCCCTCTGTCTTGCCGGCTTGAGAGGAGGTGTGGCCGCCTTCGGCATCTCTCTGCCCGAAGGGGCCCACCGCCTTGGGGGCCACACTGGCGGCCCGTCGTGGACGGCGTCGGAGCCGCCGAGGCTACAGTGCCGCGCCGGGCGGGCCGCAGCTGCCCGCACGACGCGCTGTACCAGGCGTGCTCCGGGTTTTGGGGGTGGCAGGCTCCACTGTAGCCACGCCCCGCTTCATCATCGCGGGGTGGACGCGTACATCGCGGGTACGGCGTTGACTGCTTTGTCGGAGCCGGCCCTGCGATAGCCGGCCGTGCCATAGCCGGCCTAGCCGCAGCCGGCCATGCCGTAGCCGGCCCTCCATAGTTTTCTTTGCGGGGTTAACAAGTGCGGGCCGCCCCCCAAGCCGGCTAGGAAGTCAGCCGGCTAGGGGGGAGCCGGCCTAAGTCTTGAGTCTTCTTATGAGTCGGACGGGCTCACAATTTTTTCTGAGGGGCCAAGGGAAGCCGGCTGGGCTACCCGTGGCTATTTACCCCGACAACTCCACAAGCCTTGAAGCTGTCTTGCACTCCAGGATAGTGCTCTTCATTGTCCTTGATGTACTCCCAATCGACCCATCTCATGTTACAAACTATGGGCTTCTTGTCCAACAAAACTGTCTCATAGAAGTCCTGCTGTTCCTTTGTGTGGAACCTGTAATCAACAGCAGTTCTTCTCCTTGAAGCATATGGATCTACTTCTCTCCACTTCCTTAGCCCTGAGTCTCTTCTGATTTTCATGTCCTCAGCCACAGGATGAGCATCATTGTGGTCTGGGATCTTGGGCTTTAGCTTCCTGAGAACTTGGCCTTCCTCTTCTTCTGCAGTGTCAGGCACTGGGGCCTTGTTCTTTTCAGCAGCTGGTATGCTCCTTGTATTCCTCTTTGGAGCTGTCTTGGCCTTTGATGCAGCCTTGGGTGCTTCCTTGGGCTTGGATGCAGTAGCCCCTGATCTTATAGCATCACCCATAAGCTTTTATGCCTTGGGTGCTGGTGCAACAACCTCTTCTTCCTCTTCCTCTTCAGAATCTCTCATGATTGAGGATCTCCCAAGCACTCTAGCAGTGGTCTTTTTGATCCTCTCCTTCCTCTTCTTCCCTTCTCCAGCAGCCTCTTTGGGTTCAGACTTTTCAGGAATCTGAGTTGAGGCTCTGGCCTTTGGCATAGGCTGCCTACCTGCTGGCCTTTTAATTTTCAATCCTGGCTTTATGCTCTGAGTTGAGCCATATTCCTTCTTGAGCACAACTTTCTTGGAAGTGGCTTCTTCTTCTGCCACATAGTCCTCATCCTCTGATTCTGAGGTTCTTTTCTTCCTTTGTCTGGTGGCAGCTTTTGGCAAGTTACTAGGAGTGCTCTTGCTGCCTTCATCTGAGGAACTGGAGGGACTAGTGCCCTCACTCATGTGCACTTGCTGCTCTGACAGGTTTTGGCTATCACTCTGATCTAACATGATGAACAAGCTGACTGCTGACCCCTAGTTCGGCGGAGACTCGCTACGGCGGCAACGGCGGGGTTGAATTCCGTTGACGGCGATGGAGACCAGCGACTGGAGGCGGCTGGCGGCGAGGAGATGATCCGGAGACCACGCTGGCAGAGCGAGCTATCGCGCGGGCGAAGGGGTTCGGAGAAATTTCCAAATTTTTGCCCGTGCCTATATATAGCCCGACCCTGTCGGTGTGACCGAGTGGAACAACCCGGTGGCACCGAGATGCAAAACTGTATATAGTTATTGCAACTCGGTGTGACCGAATGGTTCAAATCGGTTGCACCGAGATCGAAAATTCAGATCAACTTAATGATCTTGGTAGGACCGAAAGTAGGATATCGGTCAGACCAAGAATCACAAATAGGTTTTGGAAGTTTAAGTCTATGATGAATCGGGGACTCTGAGTGCTCCTCACACAGAGTGGTTCGAATCTGACTTGATCAAATTTTGTGATGTAACATGAATAGAGTTTGAGACGAGAAAAGCATAGATAGCTAGAGGAGGTTCTTAGGCATTCTTGTCCATCCACTTGGCAAAAGGAAATAAAACCAAACAATCAAAACAACAAGTGGATGTCCTCGAATGAGTAAAATATGCAACCAACATGCTCACACAATAAAATGGCAATTGAAATATGTGACAAAGCATGCACAACCAATTCTAGCATCTATCAAGCAATTGGCGATGACTAGGTCATCTATATATGAGTATGTTGACTTAGGAGTCAAGTGAGAACACTTGATCATAGGTCATACTCATCGTTTAAGCTCAAGTGGGGTTACCACTTTTACATAAAGCATTGTTGTGTTCACATCTTTATAGTTGCTTTAGCTCAAGTCTTAGAGTAAAGCTCCCCCTAGATGTGATATCCCCCCTAAGAGGGATGAACTAACCTTGGGTTTTGACGATGATGACTTCATGTAGATGTTGAAGATGTGGATGCTCAATGTTGATGTAGATCACTTGGAGCTATCCATTTGAGTGAATTGCACTTCCAATACCTACATGGGTTAGTCCCACAAGGAACAAACAAGGATATCCATAGACATAGAGTGATGCACACACAAGATGATGTCCATGAAAACTTTTAGGTTACCTTGTCCCTTGTCTTACCAACAAGAGGGTTTGTGACTCCTTGAACTAGTGCAAGATGTGGAAGTTGATTGCACTTGTTCTTGCCAAAATGATAAGAGTGAAGTATGTTGGCGGAGTCACCCTCAAGAACTCTCTAGTTCTTATTCTTTTGGATCCACACCATCTTGATGGGAATCCTTGGAGTTGTAGTCGTACTTGATGAAGTGGAACTTGAAGTGGTCTTGGGAACCCACTTGACCAAGGCATTAGGAGCTTCTTCAAATGCATCAATTTCCTCTTGAAGCTTGTCCTTGCCTTTTTGCTTGTAGTCTTGTGGTGGAAGATCATCTTGAGCTTGTGTCCCCTTGAAGGAAGTAGGGTCATACTGATCTTGTTGAGGAACAAACTTTGTCTTGGGGTATTGATCTTCTTCCCACTCAACTCCATTGGCATTGAACTTTCGTTCAAAACCAACACCTTGATTCTTCCGGTGCCTTCCTTGCTTGCGCACAATTTCCTCGAATTGCTTACTCCCGGCAAGGCTTTTGTACACTCCTTTCTCTATAATTCCCTTCAATAAGCTATTTTCTTGCTCAAGTGTAACTTGGCTAAGAGAATCATTAGTGGAATCAAGATAACTACTAGAAGCAACAATATTGGATTTAGCATGATCATTGTTACTACTAGAGGAAGAATCTTTCTTGTTCTTGTTATTGACTTGACTTGAGGCATGTAAGTGGATAAGAGTAAACGCTTGGAAATGTAAGAAGAACTTTTCTTGCGGAGATCATCATTGATTGCCTTTAAAAACTCATGCTCTTGCTCAAGATTGAGCTTTTTAAAGCGTAACTTCTCATGAGCTCTTAAAAGTTCTCGATGATCTTCGAAGATAGTTTCATGAGCTAACTTAAGAGTGTTTAGTTCTTTAGTTAGAGCCCCAATCTTCTCCTTATCATTGTCATTCGTTTTATCTTGATTAGCATGATTAATTGACGTCTCATCATAGTATTCATCACTAGAGTTGTCAACAAGTAAATCATCATCACCTAACAAGTCATCTTCATCACTATTAAAATCAACATACTCGGGGTGTGTTACCTTAGGACCTTTGGCCATGAAGCATCTTCCAATTCCTTCATTTGATGAGTCAAATATATCATAGGAGTTGGTTGACACAAGTGCTAGACCGGCAACACCTTCATCTTGAGTATATTCGGAATCGGAGTGATAACTTCTCTCGGAGTGGTTGTCGGAGTCAGAGCCGGATACCCATTCACCAACATGAGCCTGATGTCTTCGTTTTATGTAGCTCCTTGATGATTTTTCCTTCCTTTCTGAATCCTTGCTTCTCCATGAGTATCTTCGTTCATAACGATCATCTCTACTCCTTCTCTCTCTTGGTGGTGATTCTTCTCTTTTGCTTCTTCTTTTTGGAGAGTCTTCTCTTCTCTTGTAGGGAGCCGTACACTCATTGGAATAGTGTCCGGGTCTTCCACAAATGTAGCAGTTTCGCTCTCGACTAGAAGATCTATTGTCATTGTAGGACCTTGACTTGGAGCTTCTATCTTTGCTTCTACTCTTGTAGAACTTGTTGAAGTTTTTCACCATTAAGCTCAATTCTTCATTGAAGTTTTGTTTCTCACTTAATGATGTAGGGGCTTCACATGAGGCTTTGTAGGCACCACTTGATTTGTTGTGAAGTTCCTCTTTATCCTTAAGTGACATCTCATGAGCAACAATTCTTCCAATTACCTCCATTGGCTTGAGATCTTTGTAATTGGGCATCATTTGGATCAATGTGCACACGGTATCATATTTTCCATCCAAGGCTCTTAGAATCTTCTTGATGATGAATCTATCAGTCATTTCTTCACTTCCTAAGCCGGCAACCTCATTTGCGATGAGAGCAAGCCTAG
Organism: Triticum monococcum; assembly: GCA_034509565.1. Classification (NCBI taxonomy): domain Eukaryota; kingdom Viridiplantae; phylum Streptophyta; class Magnoliopsida; order Poales; family Poaceae; genus Triticum; species Triticum monococcum. The sequence continues at coordinate 733,594,820 of CM067842.1, forward strand.
AGTACATTTCAGCGACACCTTCACCATCCTTCATTTTAAACTTGTCAAGTTGACTTTGAAGCACATCCAATTTGGATTCCTTGACGGAGTCGGTACCTTCGTGCATATCAATCAAAGTGTCCCAAATTTCCTTTGCATTCTCAAGACGGCTGATTTTGTTGAATTCTTCGGGGCACAATCCGTTGGAGAGAATATCACAAGCTTGAGCATTGTATTGCAACATCTTCAACTCATCCGCGGTAGCTTCACGGTTTGGTTCTCTCCCATCAAAGAAGTCACCTTGCAAACCAACACACACAATAGCCCAAACGGCGGGGTTATGTCCAAGAATATGCATTTTTATTTTATGCTTCCAACTAGCAAAATTAGTACCATCAAAGTAAGGACCTGTACGGTGATAATTTCCCTCGCTAGACGCCATACTCTCCTAGGTTGTGAAACCAAGGCTATGACCACCAAAAGCTACGGAAATCAAAGAAAATGGAGACCAAAGCTCTGATACCACTTGTAGGATCGAAAGTATGTCTAGAGGGGGGTGATTAGACTACTTGACCAAATAAAAACTTAACCTTTTCCCAATTTTAGTTCTTGGCGGATTTTAGCTATTTTAGGACAAGTCAAGCAATCATCACACAATTCAAGCAAGCATGCAAAGAGTATATTGGCAGCGGAAAGTAAAGCATGCAACTTGCAAGAATGTAAAGGGAAGGGTTTGGAGAATTCAAACGCAGTTGGAGACACGGATGTTTTTCCCGTGGTTCGGATAGGTGGTGTTATCCTACATCCACGTTGATGGAGACTTCAACCCACGAAGGGTAACTGTTGCGCGAGTCCACGGAGGGCTCCGCCCACGAAGGGTCCACGAAGAAGCAACCTTGTCTATCCCACCATGGCCATCGCCCACGAAGGACTTGCCTCACTAGCGATAGATCTTCACGAAGTAGGCGATCTCCTTGCCCTTACAAACTCCTAGGTTCAACTCCACAATCTTGTCGGAGGCTCCCAAGTGACACCTAGCCAATCTAGGAGACACCACTCTCCAAGAAGTAACAAATGGTGTGTTGATGATGAACTCCTTGCTCTTGTGCTTCAAATGATAGTCTCCCCAACACTCAACTCTCTCTCACAGGATTTGGATTTTGTGGAAAGAAGATTTGAGTGGAAAGCAACTTGGGGAAGGCTAGAGATCAAGATTCATGTGGTAGGAATGGAATATCTTGGCCTCAACACATGAGTAGGTGGTTCTCTCTCAGAACATATGAGTTGGAAGTGTAGATGTGTTCTGATGGCTCTCTCCATGAGTGAAGAGGAGGTGGAGGGGTATATATAGCCTCCACACAAAATCCAACCGTTACACACAATTTACCAATCTCGGTGGGACCGAATCAACAAACTCGGTCGGACCGAAATAGTAAACCTAGTGACCGTTAGAGATTTTCGGTGGGACTGACATGCAACTCGGTAGGACCGATATGGTTAGGGTTAGGGCATAACGTAATCTCGGTGAGACCGATTACACAAACTCGGTGAGACCGATTACACAAACTCGGTGAGACCGATTTGGTAATAAGCTAACCAGAGGGTTGGGTAGGCAAATTCGGTGGGACCGATTTGCTCTTTCGGTGAGACCGAAAAGTTACAAAAAGGAAACAGAGAGTTTGCATTGCAATCTCGGTGGGACCGATCCGCTCTTTCGGTGAGACCGAAAAGTTACGAAAAGGAAACAGAGAAATTGCAATCCCATCTCGGTGAGACCGAGATCCCTATCGGTAGAACCGATTTGCTAGGGTTTGGCAGTGGCTTATGACAAGTGAAACTCGGTGGCGCTGGATTGAAAGAATCGATAGGGCCGAGTTTGGCTTTGGGTTTAGGTCAAATGTGGATATGGGAAAGTAGCTGAGGATTTTGGAGCATATCATTAAGCACATGAAGCAAGAGGCTCATTAAGCAACACCTCATCCCTCCTTGATAGTATTGGCTTCTCCTATGGACTCAATGTGATCTTGGACCACTAAAATGTAAAATGAAGAGCATATGAGCTAGAGCCAATCCTTTGTCCTTAGCATTTTGAGGGTTCCACTTTCACCATCCATGCCATGCCAATCATTGAGCTTTCCTGAAATGATCATCTTGGAATAGCATTAGCTCAATGAGCTATATGTTGTTATGAATTACCAAAACCACCTAGGGATAGTTGCACTTTCACATAGCCACTGCCACAAACCCTAGGCAAATCGGTTTCACCGATAGGGATCTCGGTCTCACCGAGATGGGATTGTAATCTCTCTATGTATGTCCATTACCAAAACCGGTCCCACCAAGATTACAATGCAAACTTTCTGGTTAGCTTATTACCAAAATCGGTCCCACCGAGTTTGTGTAATCGGTCTCACCAAGTTTGCCTAACCAACTCTCTGGTTAGCTTATTACCAAAATCGGTCCCACCGAGTTTGTGTAATCGGTCACACCGAGATTACGGTATGCCCTAACCCTAACCATATCGGTCCTACCGAGTTGCATCTCAGTCCCACCGAAAATCCTAACGATCACTAGGTTTGCTAAATCGGTCCGACCGAGTTTCTCAATTCGGTCTCAGCAAGATTGGTAAACTGTGTGTAATGGTTAGTTTTTGTGTGGAGGCTATATATACCCCTCCACCCACTCTTCATTCATGGAGAGAGCCATCAGAACATACCTACACTTCCAATACACATTTTCTGAGAGAGAACCAGCTACTCATGTGTTGAGGCCAAGATATTCCATTCCCACCATATGAATCTTGATCTCTAGCCTTCCCCAAGTTGCTTTCCACTCAAATCTTCTTTCCACCAAATCCAAATCCTGTGAGAGAGAGTTGAGTGTTGGGAAGACTATCATTTGAAGCACAAGAGCAAGGAGTTCATCATCAACACACCATTTGTTACTTCTTGGAGAGTGGTATCTCCTAGATTGGCTAGGTCTCACTTGGGAGCCTCCGACAATATTGTGGAGTTGAACCAAGGAGTTTGTAAGGGCAAGGATATGGCCTACTTCGTGAAGATCTACTGCTAGTGAGGCAAGTCCTTCATGGGCGATGGCCATGATGGGATAGACAAGGTTGCTTCTTCGTGGACCCTTTGTGGGTGGAGCCCTCTGTGGACTCGCGCAACCATTACCCTTCGTGGGTTGAAGTCTCCATCAACGTGGATGTACGATAGCACCACCTATCGAAACCACGAAAAAATCATCCGTGTCTCCAATTGCGTTTGAATTCTCCAAACCCTTCCCTTTACATTCTTGCAAGTTGCATGCTTTACTTTCCGCTGCTCATATACTCTTTGCATGCTTGCTTGATATGTATTGTGTTTGTTAAACTCGTGCCAAAACTCCACTTCAACTTAAAGAAATTAAAAACTGCAACTTTTGGTACTTAGTGTCTAATCACCACCCCCCCCTCTAGACACCTCTTCTCGATCCTTTCAGCAAAGGGCAGTATGGCAGAGTGAGTGCTTTGGAAATAGCAAAGCTTATCTAGGACAGGCTGTCCAAGGTCAATGGAGGCGTCTCAACATAGCGTGACTCTCGAGTTGATGTTCTTCGCAATCTCTTCAACCGCTTCAAAAGACTCGACAATGAAAATGTTCAGCAAACCTTCGGTCACCTCACTGACATCTCAAATGAGCTTCAAGCATTTGGTGCCACCGACATCACCGACCATGAGGTGGTGAAGAAATTGATGAGATCGCTTGATTCCTCATTTGATACTTTGGCATTGATGATACAAGAACGTGGAGGCTATAAGGCACTTGATCCCGTTGATATCCTCGAGAGACTAAACATTCATGAGTTCCAGCTTGCTGAGAAGAGAGATCTCTATGAACCAAGTTATAGCAGATCACGAGCTCTGAAGGCCAAGGCGGTGTCTGAATATGAAGGTGAAGATTCTGGTAGCAGCCTTGGTGACCCTGAAGAACTGAGCCAGGAGCTAGCAATGCTCATGAGGAAATTCCAGAAGTTCTCAAGACGTGGTCGTTTTGGAAGATCCTCAAGAAGTGGTGACATGAGATCAGATTCCTCATCCCATGATTACAAGAAGAGACTCTGTCACAAATGCAAGAAACCCGGACACTACATTCAAGATTGTCCTTAGTTGGAAAAGGAATCAAAGAAGAAGAAGTACAAGGGTTAAAGTTCTGATGATTCAAAGAAGAAGAAGAAATCTTCAAAGTCCTCTTCATCAAAACCTTCAAGGCCCTCATCTCACAAGAAGATCAGCTCCAAGAAGGCTCGAGCATTCATTGGCAAGGAAATGGACTCTGAGGCTGAATCTGAGGAAAATGAGGAAGAGGAGGAATCTGAGGAGTCAGACTAGGGTGTGGCGAGCCTAGCTCTCGCTACCGCATTCATCAGCAAGTCCATCTTCAACTCCGAGGAAAAGACCTCCCCAACATTACTGATGACAGCGATGAGGACTACGCTCCCACCTATTGCTTCATGGCAAAAGGCTCAAAGGATGATCAACCCAAAGCCACTGAGTGGGTCCTTGATAGTGGATGTACAAATCACATGACTAGTGACGGGAGCTTATTGATGGACTCTGCTTTATCTCCATCACATATGAAGCATATCACCTACGCTGACAAAGGCAAAAGCAAGGTATTGGGTCTAGGTAAGGTTGCAATCTCAAAGGATCGACACATGGACAAAGTCATGCTTGTCGAGTCCTTAGGGTTCAACCTCATGTGTGTCTCAATGCTTTGTGATCTTGATATGGTTGTTGTCTTTGGCAAGTATCGTTGTGTTGTGATCATGGAAGCTAACAATTCCAAAGTCTTCGAAAGCTTTAGGAGAGGAGATTTGTATATTGTTGATTTCTCTACAGGACCACAACCTGCTACATGTCTACTTGCAAAAGCTTCACAAAGCTGGCTATGGCATCGACGACTTGGTCATGCTGGGATGAGGAACTTACACACGCTCGCGAAGAAGAAGCATGTCATTAGCATCGAGGGTGTCAAATTCCTCAAGGACCATTTGTGTGGAGCTTGTGAAGCCGAAAAGATGACCAAGGCCAAGCATCCCTCAAAGACCATCATGACTACCACTCGTTCATTTGAATTGCTTCACATGGATCTCTTTGGCCCTACTCACTATGCCACATTTACTAATGCTGCATCTTTATATGGCTTTGTCATTGTTGATGATTATTCTCGATATACATGGGTGCATATCATCACTTACAAAACTGAAGTGCAGGAAGTCTACAAACGATTATCCTCGAGGGCTTCAACCAACTTTGGTATGAAGATCAAGCACATCAGAAGTGATAATGGAACTGAGTTCAAGAATACTAGTTCTTGATGACTATCTTGATGAACTTGGTATTACTCATGAGTTATCTGCTCCTTATACTCCTCGGCAAAATGGCGTCATAGAGCGCAAGAACAAGACTCTTGTTGAGATGGCCTGCACTATGCTTGATGAGTACAAGACACCTCCTCGCTTCTGGCCCGAGGCAATTGATACTGCGTGCCACATCATCCACAGGGTATATCTTCACAAATTCTTCAAGAAGACTGCATATGAACTCCTCACTGACAAGAAACCCAATGTGAGTTATTTCATAGTCTTCGGTGATAAATGTTGGATTAGAGATCCTCATCACAATTCCAAATTTGCACCGAAAGCACATGAAGGTTTTATGCTTGGTCATGGTAAGGACTCGCACACCTACAGAGTCTTCAACACCCATCACCACAAGGTTGTTGAAACTCTAGATGTGAGGTTCGATGAAACTAATGGCTCGCAAAGAGAGCACCTACCTCCTATTACAGATGAAATACCTCCTGGGGAATCTATTAAGTTCAAGGCTACTGAGGATGTCATTCCTACCAAAGAATCTGCTGAAGAAGTCATTTCAGAACATGAAGAACGTCATGCTGATGCACCTGAGGAAAATGGTGCTGAAGAAAATGCTGATCAAATTCCTCAACGACAACCAGCTCATCCTCGCGTTGCAAATGAAGTGCAAATTGAGAAAATCATTAGCGACATCAACGTTCCAGGTCCTCTCACATGCTCAAGAGCTTCACATTTATCTAACTTTTGTGGGCACTTTGCTTTCGTCTCTATCACAGAGCCCACTAAGGTAGATGAAGCATTTCTAGAGCCTGAGTGGATTCAATCTATGCAAGAGGAATTACATCAATTCAAGCTCAACAACGTCTGGGAACTGGTCAAACATCTAGATCCTCGCAAGCACAATATCATTGGCACAAAGTGGATCTACCGCGACAAGCAATATGAAAATGGCCTTGTGGTGAGGAATAAGGCACGACTTGTAGCGCAAGGCTACACATAGGTTGAAGGAATTGACTTCAATGAAACTTTTGCACCTGTTGCTAGACTTGAAGCTATTTGCATATTACTTGCTTATGCTAACCATCATGATATCATCTTATATCAAATGGATGTGAAAAGTACGTTCCTCAATGGTAAGCTTGAGGAAGAAGCATATGTTGCTCAACCCCCAGGTTTTGAAGATCCAAAGCATCCCGACAAAGTCTTCAGACTCAATAAGGCCCTCTATGGCCTCAAGTAGGCCCCTCGGGCATGGTATGATACTTTGAAGGAATTCCTCATGAAGAAAGGCTTCAAACCCGGTTCACTTGACCCAACTCTTTTCACTAAATCTTATGATGGTGAATTGTTTGTGTGCCAAATATATGTTGATGATATCATTTTCAGCTGTACCGACCAACGTTACAGTGATGAATTTGCCTATATGATGAGTGAAGAATATCAAATGTCTATGATGGGAGAATTGAAATTCTTCTTAGTTCTTTAGATTCATCAACAACGAAATGGCATATTCATATCTTAGGAGAAATACCTCAAGGATGTACTGAGAAAATTCCGCATGCAAGATTGCAAAGGAGTCAAAATCCCTATGCCCACAAATGGCCATCTATGCACTGATGAAAATGGTATTGAATTCGATCAAAAGGTATACCGCTCCATGGTTGGCTCTTTATTGTATTTATGTGCATCTAGGCCAGATATTAAGCTTAGTGTTTGCATGTGTGCCCGATTTCAAGCTACACCGAAGGAATCACACCATAAGGCTATGAAGCATATTCTTCGATATCTAGCTCACACACCAACACTTGGATTATGGTATCCCAAGGGCTCGACTTTTGATCTCATTGGATATTCAGACTCTGACTATGCTGGTAATCGTGTGGACCGCAAGTCAACATCTGGCACTTGCCATTTCCTCGGAAGATCCTTGGTCTGTTGGTCTTTGAAGAAACAAAACTGTGTATCACTATCTACTGTTGAAGCTGAGTACATTGCTGCTGGTTCTTGCTGTGCTCAATTGCTATCGATAAAACAAACCCTCAAGGACTACGACGTCAACATGAAGAATGTACCGCTCTACTGTGACAATGAGAGTGCCATCAAGATTGCTCATAACCCAGTTCAGCACTCGAAGACAAAGCACATTCAGATTCGTCATCATTTTCTTCGTGATCATGTGTTGAAGGGAGACATCTCTATTGAGCATGTGAAGACTGAAGAACAGCTAGCCGATATCTTCACTAAGCCCTTGGATGAGAAGAGATTTAGCAAGTTGAGGTGTGAGCTAAATATCCTAGAATCTTCGAATGTCCTTTGAAAAGGACACACATCCTAACACTTACGCAAAATTGCTGACTTAGATGTGCAACACACAAAGTAACATTTTTCTTCAATCAATGAAGACTAACCCTCTAAGTGTGAAGAAATTAACAAAAAATTTGATTCTCAGAATCCTACGACAACTGTACGTGGTGTCTGAAATCATCATTCTTATACGGTGGGTCATGCCACCACCAAAAGTTGAAAATCCTAAATTTGAGTTTTTCCTCACTTTGAAATTCCTCAGTTGTTCTTCAACTTTGCATTGTCTTCACTCTTTCCGTCGTTTTTCTTCATTATGAGTTTATGTCCTCTACAGCATTCACTTATTGCTAATTCTTCAAGTTGATTGTTCTGCTAAGTGAATGTGATCGGACCCTTTCCCCCTCTATGCTAAACTCAACCTAGTCTATTCACAAATCCTTCATGTGCATTCTATTTGAAACTCGTTCAAAATCTTCACTGTGTCCTTGTCAGCTGAAGAAATTGCGAACGGAACTTTAAACTTATCTTATCTGAATTTTCGGATTTTTCCGCTCAAATTGTTACACATTCTATGATAATACTTATCCTATTCACCCGCGATCCCACACGATCATCACCTCTCAGTACGTGGGTGACACATGTCACACGAATGAGAAGGGTCAGGGGCACGTTCATCCAATTTCCTCGGGCGAGCAGTTTTTCACTTTGGCTATAAATAGCCCTCTTCCTTCCTCACTTTGTTTTTACTCTGCTCGACCTCACTCCCTCTCTCGAGCTCTCAAAACCTAGCTCCACCGCTACTTCCATTGTCGCCGGTGAGGAAGAGCTTCACTGCCTCGACCTCGTCACCGCCGTAGCTATCTTCCTTAGCCAAGTTAGGGTGTGGAACATCTGAACCGATGAGCTTCAAATCTACACTTCACAGTTCGTTGTGTTCTTCGTCAAGGGTAATTAAAAGTTACTTTTACTGCCTTTGTTGATTCTGATGTTTTCCTCAAATCTTCAAAAGGTGTTTTTTCCTCAACGCTTCACACACTAAACACCTCACATATCATCTACTCTTGATTTGTTTCTCTAAGCAACATTTTTCTTCAAGATTGCTCAATTGTGTGGATTTTCAAATCTGTACAACTCTGGAACCTAAGTCAAAGAACGTTTAGTGGAATTCCTCAAGACTCATCCGGTCAAATTCCTCAAACTTGTTCTTTTTGCAAAAACTTCTGAGAACTCATATGACCTCTCCAAATTCTTCGCACCTATACTCTGTTCACAGGTACTCATGTCCGCTGCTGAATCTCTAGGTTCTCATCAACTTTACTCATTTGCAGCATTCCTCGAAGAAAAGTTGCATACCTCATCAAAGAACTCAATTGTTCAAAACCCTTAGCTAAAGAAAATGGCAGATGGCAAGAAACCTCAGAAGGGAGGAAAGAAACTGGAAGTCAACACAGCTTTTGAGATCCCTGATGACATTTACAAGGATTATTGCACTCCTGATGAGGCCACACATGGAAAGAAGGACAAAAATCAGCGCAAGGTGCGCATACAAAGGATAGAGAGGAGATGGTCACAAGAATGGAGAGAATACAGATATGTCACTTCAAAATATATGAAGAAATTTCCTCTTCACCCTCCTTGCCCAAGACCTCCATTGGCACCTGGCCAAGAAGCTGATCCCACTAGCCTCAAGCGCGGTGAGGACTATCCTGATGAATGGGCCAAGCGTCAAGCTAAGTTGGCCAGAGTAGCAAAAGAAGCAGTGAGGAAATTCAATGAAGACTCTGCTGCTGCTGCCACTGCTGAGGCCTCTGCTAGCAAGCCGATGAAGGCCATGCCTAAGAAGCCTGCACATAAGCCCAGTGCTCCTTCTTCAGTGCCCTCACGGCCAAGCTCCTCTGCAATGCCCTCACGGCCAACGTCTGCTAAGCCCTCGCGGCTAATTCCTCAAGCCGCACCAGCTCCTTCAAAATCCTCAGCTCCTCCATCCAAGTCCTCGGCACCTGCGCATCTCGCCTCGTGCCAAAGGACAACAGGCATCTCTATTGCCTCAGGAGCCTCTACAAGTTCATCAGCTCCTCTGTGCTCTTCAACTGGCCCCACTCTGCTTAAGACCAAGGCCACTGCAAGACGAGGCACTAGACCAAGTCATCAAAAGAAGCAGGTTGCCTTCCAAGTATCGTCCGATGACGACGAAGCTGATGATGAAGAACTCGTTGAAATCATCAGAGATAGGCAGCACAGGGCGGCTAGAGCCAAAGGTAGTAATGTGCCATTGATGCTGGACCCAAAGTTGATCCTCGACTTCATTGACTTGTGGCACAAGGACCCCAACACACCTCTGCCTGAGCTGAACCTCACTCCTGGTCAAAGTCATGTGCTGACTCACTTCATTGACGAAGAAAAATGGAAATATGAACAGGGGAGGAAGGTGAAGAAAGCGCAGTATAAGAAAGAGCGCTTTTTGAAGCAAAACTTCTTGAATCTTTCACCTGGAGAACTTGTTGCTCTGCAATCAGAGATCAAGAAACTGAGTGATGAATTTGATCACTACTATGCTGACTGGCTTGGAGCCAAAGTCAGATTTGTAAAGATAACTGAAAAGTTTACTACCAATGTTGCTGCCCCTACGCAACAAGAAATTCCTCAGGCTGAAGCATCTGCTCAGCCTACTGAAGAAAATGCCATCACCGCTGATGATACTCAGGCTGCTGAAAAAAATGCTAGTACCAGGGCTGATGACTGCATTCCAGCCGCTGATGAAACTGCCAGGGCAACCACTAGTGTTGCGCCTAAAGAAATTGCCAGACCAGCTGAAGCTTCAACCGTTGTGCCTGAAGAAACTGCTTATACCAGGGCAACTGCATCAGTTGTGCCTAAAGAAATGGAACCAATTTCCTCTGCTCCTCCTACACCTGCACCAAGTCCAATTCTTCCTTCTACATCAGAAGCGAAGAAGACCAAGGCTACGGAGCGTGCAGCTATGAAGAAAAGGAAAGCATCAACTTCATCAGACTCTTCAGCTCCGAACAAGATGAATAAATTGACCAGCTCGTTTGAAAATCCTATTGATGCTATTCCAGTCTCAAGCATGCCATCAAAGGAACTCGTTCCTTTTGATGAAGAATACGTGATCTCAAGCGGATCCGATGAAGACATTCCTTCTACTACTTCCTTGGAGCAGTTGGAGGAAGAAATTGAAGTGGATGCAATCCCTTCAACCCCCGTTGTTTCATCACCCATGCCTCAGTTTACTGCTGAAGAGGCCAACATTGAAGAAATGAGTAGAGAAGATGAGAATGTGGACATTGGGTGCACAACGCCAGTTCTGAATGATGACTTTTGGGAAAGTCAGCACCCCAATTCTCTATTGTTCACTCCTCTGCAACAAATTCCTCAGTCCCCAGTGACTACTGAAGTTCAAATGGGTTCTGAAGAACCACACCCCACTCCGTCCATCCCTGAAGAGATTCCAGCCACTAGCGTTGATGACATTGCTGCTGAAGAATTGAAGTCCTAGGCTGCCACTGAAGAAGAAACTGAAATTCCTCAGCCTGCGGAACCTGAGATCACAATTCCTGAGGTTGTGATGCAATTGACTGACACTCCTCACCCCAAGCCAAAGGATCCTTTCTCCAAGAAGCAAAAATTCAAGGCTGATGGCTTCTTCCACGAGCATGTTTTCTTCACAGACTACAACCCCTATGACTCTTCTCGCCTTAGAAGGAAGCGCTTCTGGACTACTAGCCAAGCAAACTTCTATTCTTCGATGCTTTTCAACAAAGACAAAGTCTTCGACCATGAGCATATTCCTCACGTGGACATGGAATCACTGCCCTGCTTTGCGCCAGTCCTCAGTGTTCTTCATGACGCTGGGCTGCTCAACTTTTGCACGGATATTATTGATTGGAATGAAGAGCTAATTCTTCAGTTCTATGCGATGCTGCACATCACAGGAGAAGCTGAAGATGTGAACACTTGGGTATTGGACTGGATGACAGGGAACACACATTTCAAAGCACCGGCCTCTAAATTACTTCATGCCCTGCCTGTCAGTCCTCCCCTTGAAGGCGCTCGTTGCATCTATCATGAACTTGAACTCACTGCTCACTACATACAAGTGTTGATGAAGCCGCTGAAGCCCGGCCAATCTCCAAGGACCAAATTCCTCGTGAAGGAATTGCTGTTTGTGCCTAGAACTATCTATCGCATTCTGACGAAGACATTGAGTCCAATCAAAGGCCACGATTCAAATGATGAAGAAGTTGTTGGCATCATGAAGAATCTGCTATTCAATATCATACATGGCATTCCTATCAACTACCATGATTTCTTCATGAGGACTCTGGTAAATGCTGCCCTCTCTCCATTTGAGTTGAAGCCTCATGCTCCTTGGATTATGAGATTCCTTAGAACTAGGTCTTCACTCAACTACAAGGCTGATTTTCAAAATCATGTCAGTTACTTGCCCCCCATTGAAGTCCTCAAGAGGACATTTTCCTCATCTGATGAAAAGGGCAAGGCTACTGCAATTATTGATGAAGGCATTCGTCCATTGGATGGTCTGTTTCGAAAAGCTGCATCATACTCCACCAATGATGACTCTGCCACTCATGACTCTGCCGCAAATGCTTCAAAGCAAAATCCTCAAGGCACAGCTCCAAGGGTGATGACTGATCGTGAGCTTCTCCTCAGTCTTCACCAGAAGATCGATCACAACCACAAATGGGTTAAGCGTCAGTTTGGTTCTATTCTTCACAACATGACTGCCACACACAATGTAGTGAAGAAAAACCATTACTACCTCCATGAAGTCTTCAGTCGCACCTGGGCTATTTTGTCACATCTGTATGGTGAAGATGATCTGAAGCAAATGGGTTTCAAGCAGGACTTTGAATGGTCTCAGCCGCCATCGGCGAAGAAATTCAAGAAGACTAAAGTTCCTTCCTTGGTAGCCAGCTCATATTCTTCATCACGCGTGACAGATGAACATGAAGACTTGGACGACATTGCAGCAGGCCCCACTTCAACAACCGACCCCAACAATGCTGGCGCTCCTTCATCGACTCAGTGATGATATTCTTCAGGGGCATTAGTCCTCATTTTTCGTCCCTTTTGGTCATTTGATGACAAAGGGGGAGAAATTTGAGTTAGTCTTCAAGAGGGTCTACTTATATGGGCCTTTTTTCTAAGTTACAACTCTCGTTCTTTTGAAGATTTTGCTGGATTGAGTTGTAAACTTAAACCCGATGGTGGTGTGATACTTTTGTTGTGTTCTTCTGCATGCTTATTCCTCATATATGTTAATGCACGCATGCTGAATTACTTCAGTCACCATATTTCATCATGCATTTCAAATTCTTCATATTATTTGTTAAATGCGTGTCTGGATTACAAGATATAGGGGGAGATCTCCATGATTCTACTCTTCAAGTGTGCATTGCTTCAAAAGCTAATTCCTCACTATGCACATCATCAGGGGGTGTTCTTCTATATCTTGCAATCAAATTCTTCAATCTTAGTATTTACACTTCATATGTTTATCCCCGTTGAAAACTTAACCTATATTGTCATCAATCACCAAAAAGGGGGAGATTGTAAGTGCATCTAGTGCCCCTAAGTGATTTTGGTGTATTGAAGACTTATAGGTTAAGGGACTGATGCGTTTGTGAGTGTACACAGGTCTATAATTCTATGAGGAGTTTGATATTTATAGAGAAAGTCAATCCCTAAAAATGAAGTTCTTCGACTGAAGACTTTGGATTTCTGAAGACTTTCTGAAGACTTTGAAAGTGTAGAAATTGGTGTGATCCTGAAGACTTGGTATTCATTCGAGGAACATGAAGCGTGAAGACTTTTGTTTCCGTAGTTTCATTTTCTCTTTATTGAGTCACAGGAAACACCATACTGTTAAAGGGGGTCAAGGATACTAAGGAAAAAATTCCAAGTGATGCTCAACTCAAAATCCTACACCTACCAATCCTTTCGAGTGAAGCCATTGGAAATCTCATACAGTTCAGTCAAATTTCTTCAGTGACAGATACGAAGCTCTTCTGGCCTTTGAGGAATATGTTCTGACTGAGGAGTTAGGAATTCGCCAGTGTGAAATTGCCTACAAATGAGGAACATGGTAGCCCTGAGGAATTTGTTAGTCAAATTTCCGATCGTTGCTGTGCTACGCGCCAGCTGTCCCAAAATATCCTTCCACCTAACGGTCATATCACTGAAGGGCATTTATGTCTTATCATGTCGGGCTGCTCCCTAGGCTATAAATAGCTGCCCCCTACAACCACTAGCTGGTTGGCTGCTCCGAGAGAAACTGACACTTGTCATTTGAGAGCATTCCATCCTCCGAGGACTTTGAGCGAAAATCATCAAGTATGGAAAACCCAAACCCAAACACCTTCAAACCCAAAGTGATTGAGCATCACTGAAGAGATTGATCCTACGTGGATCTGACGCTTGTTACCTTTGAAGATTGTGCATCTTCCAGACGGTTAGGCGTCATGGTCTAGAGAATCCAAGAGGAAATTGTGGATCGCTGAGTGACCAAGTTTGTGAAGGTTTGGAAGTCACATGAAGACTTACCACGAGTGATTGGGAGAGGTCTGTGTGACCTTAGCTCAAGGGGAATACGGTGAGGACTAAGTGTCCTGAGCTGCGTGTTCAGGACTGGGTGTCCGGGACTGTGTGTCCTCGTGTTTAAATACCTAGCCGCCCTAACCATACGTACAATTGTCACAGCAGTTGGAACTGGTCTACCAAATCATTGTCTTCACCGAGCTAACTGGTTCCATTTCCTCAACCCTTCCATTTCCACATTTCTGTGTTGTGTGCTTGTTCATATCTGTTTGAAGACTTTGACTGAACACTTTCTCTATTTCCTCAGCTCAATTTCTTTAGTCTGTTTGTCTTCATTCTATTTATCCTGTGTTTACGCTTTCGGTACTCTGTGCTTATTTTCATTTCATCATGAAGTCCATGCTCATGCTCTGTTCTGTTTACTTCTGAGTACTTATTCCGCTGCAAGTAGTTCTTCTCTTAGGAATTTCCCCACCCTGAAATTCCTCAGCGAAGAATTCATAAAAATCGCCTATTCACCCCTCCCCCCTCTAGTGGACTTAATGCACTTTCAATGACGAGGGCAATGAATCCCCCCCCTCAAGAGCCCAGAATAGTCTCCAGATCAGCCCTCCCGATGAAGAACAGGAGGTGCCGGCGACTCCGTGTCATAAAACTTGATGATTCATTATCTCTTTTTTTCTCGCAAAGACGGTGCTTATGGACTTGGAGGTAGGGCAAACGGAGGTTTACGGGACCCACAAGCTCACCGGGCACCCCCGTAGGGGGCGCGCCCCTGAGCTTCTGGCTCATAGGTGGCCCCCTCTAGTAACTCTTTGCGCCAGTATATTTTATTAATTCCAAAATAATTCTTCGTATAATTTCGTCCAATTTTGGGAACTTTTTATTTCCGCACACAAAAAACACCCAAGTATTTCTACTAAAAACTGCGTCAGTCCGGGTTAGTTTCATTCAAATCATACAAATTAGAGTCAAAAACAAGAGCAAAAGTGTTTGAAAAAGTAGATACGTTGGAGATGTATCAGTGACATCTCAAGGAGAATGGGGTGAGCCCTCATGGTGTTGGTGTGCCGTCGTGGTAACACCCACCCCTCCAACCATGACTAGCTTCCATCCAAGGAAGTGAACATCGAGATACATCCCCGTCGTGACAGTTTCGGTTACCCTAACCCTAGCCCTCACTTGTGGTTTACTTTGGTCACTTGCACTTGCCATCATATTGTGTCATTTTCTCACCATATTATTACTAACATCTATGGCTAGAATAATTGACTCATGTTAGAAATTGTTAGGCTCACATTTATATTCGTCACTTGCCTAAAATTGCTAATAAGTAATTAAAATTTGTAATCGTACATATTCACCCCCACCCATCTAGGTCCATCTCATCCTTTCACCATGCCAATATAAATTTTTAAATAACAAATATATATATATATGACGTAAATATATCCTTTTCTCCAAGCTCCCTAGGAATAGGGAGCTAGGGTTGATATGGGCTCCGTGTGTACCAGTTGTTCCTCACATGGGCCTGCATGTTAGTTATTCAGGTCATATCTTGCTAAAACGTTTAATAAATTACCATTTTTATGTGCTCTATTATATAGATGTGAGTATCTTGCAATCTCGCGGTGTAGCTCACAATTGTGGTTTTAACATATTATTTGGTGAGACCACACTTTGAAT
The DNA here is from genome assembly GCA_034509565.1 of Triticum monococcum. Classification (NCBI taxonomy): domain Eukaryota; kingdom Viridiplantae; phylum Streptophyta; class Magnoliopsida; order Poales; family Poaceae; genus Triticum; species Triticum monococcum. Next base: position 733,610,729 of record CM067842.1, read on the forward strand.
TCATGATCTAGTTACCTAATCATGATAATATTACACTCTAGATCCATCTATCATATTATTTATTTTATTCATATACTCTAAAGGGCTTTACCAAGTTTTGTGAATATTTAATAAACTATGAAGAAATACCATAAAATACACACTAACGGTTGTATGTTGAGTGATGCTATAATTTTGTTTTCTTTGATTTACAGTCAATTTTATCTTAATAAAATATTATCTCAAACAATATTAAAAAATATAAAAGACCAACAAAACATAGTTAGCATTTTGGTCAAGAAAATTTATTTCCAAAGATCAGTACTAGAGTTGAATGATAGATATGTAACTTATCATATATGCATAGTTATATTCGTTCGATAAGTTAGACTTAAAAATATTATTTAAATGTGGTGAAAAAATATATATGGAAGTAATACTTTCGGTGCTAAGTAAAGAGATTTAGTATAATGAATATAGACTGATTCCTGCTCTAATGCCTCAACATCACGACTGGCGCTGATGCCGGAGAAGGTCCGCTGCGGTAAACTATTAAACAGGCGATCCCCCTAGAAGAAGAAGGAAGAGCCCATCCCCACGATGTTTGACGCATGTCCATCCCCACGATGTTTGATGCATGTATATAAACAAAGAGCTCACGATGCACCCAATGTGTGGTGTGCACATGTAGGAGAACAAAGATCCTCAGTCGACTGAAACACAAACGGTGTGTACTAACAAGTTGTCCACGTCGACCCATTAGTGAAGGAGTCGACAGATTGTCCCCATGACAGTTGGCCAGTTGGCCCAGAACATTGTTCCTCAATGTTGTGATCTAAAACTCCAGATACCGAGAATCTGTTACATTGTTGCCTGGAATCGTCGTGAAGTTGTCCACAAAAATATGTGGATCATCGTGTTGGGACACCGACATCCCCGAGAAAAGCCCAAACATGGTGACGGTAATGACGACCATAGCGAGCAATGCAAGAACTGGGATGTGTCGGTGGTCAGCGGCATACCATATGAAGGTATACGTGTCATACAACTCGACGAGGACGCCAACACCATTCACTGACATCACCGGGATGTTCGGTATCTCGTTGATGGTAGAGATGTCGTAGATCAACAACATTGTTGAGTTGAACATGACGGTCATGTAGGACTATGACTCTGTATGTTCAATAGAATAGATGATGTAAATGTATGCATAACTAACTTTCACATCACGAAGACCTAAAAACGCTCCTTCGACGGATGACGTAGATGTAGAATAATCACACGAAAATTACTTGGCGTGGACGAGCTCACGCGCTCTCTGTATCGTCTCACGTTCGTTCGCCTAGGGATGCGGAACCTCCGTGGTGTTGCAGCTGGCAGACGAAGGTATAGTCAATGCGTGTACGTGACGGTAAGAAACGCCGTGGTAGCCTATGTTGGTGACTGACGCCCAAGGGGTGTTGACGGGGTTTCCTGCGGCCCATTTGTTTGTCGTTTCATTTGGACGGGCGGCCCACATGCATGCCGTCCAGGGCAACGCAGCTGAAGTCGAGTTGTGGGTTGGTCAGGAGGAATAATGCCGTGTTTAATGTGCTCCCCGTTTGACAACATCATTTTTAAATTTGTTTTTATATTAGCGCGAGCGGCCCCGTGTGGGAGTGTTCTGGTGAAATGCAAGTAGGGTGCTCAACTTTTTGCCGGTAAATTAGTGTAATTGTTTATTATTTATCCAACAAAATCATTTTTAGCAGATCTAGTATATCTACACGTGAAAAAATAATATATCAATGGTTTGTAATTATTTTCGTAGCAATCACAAATTCATGGTAGTATGGATACTGCAAATATCCTACTTCCGGCGTTTGCGTGCAGAAGAGTGCATTGTGCAGTGTAAATATTGAGCAAAAAAATATACTAAATATTAAAAAAATGCCATGTGTTGTACATGTTCCTTTTAGTGGAAGAAGCATCTATCAAAATTTCCAAGTGACATAGTGCGGCGGTTTTTTGCTAGTGAAAAAACAAACTCAAAGAGACATTTTTTTTTGTAAAGTTTGCTTTTTTTTTCATAGGCAAAAAAGTGTAATTTTTGCCCCTACACTTTTGTATGCAGCATTTGGGTGTTGAGAAGAACACAAATGTTGTCGTTTAAATTATTTTGGCATTTACAAAAAGACACCACGAAAAAAGTAACCCTCATTGAATAAATGTAGGCTTATTATTTCGAAAAAATAAAAATATGTTAGCTTATTATATGTGGTTTGCTGCGTTAATGGGTCGTGCTATGGATATTAGAACATAATACATGGTCCGAAATCACTAATTGAAGAGTACTCCTCACAAAGATCACTCCCACGGCACGCTTCATGTGTGCCACTTGTCGCAACCTGGTAGTTTTCCCTTTTTCGTAAATTCATCTATTCAAAACATTTTATCTCTTAAACTGTGCGTCTAAATCTCGAACCGTTTTCATCGTTGGATTTATCGCGTCGAGATCTTCAAAACTAGATCCCATGTTGATAGGTTTTGACGAACTTTTTCACGAAAAAAATAGACGAAAAACCAAACTGGAAACACAGTTTTTTTCCCTTTCCACAAAATAGCCGACTACTCTTAACACAAACAACTAGGATAATCCGGGCTTTTTTACTTCTCGAGGCGGTTGTAAACTTCAGCTTGTCAGTAGTAACCACGGACCAAAGTTTTTTATTCATGAAGCCTTGCCCGCTTTGATGGGTTGGGGTCATCGTTGACGTCGGTGGTGGATCCATGGACGACTTTGGTGAATGACTCGCAGCAGCTGCCCGCCTCGGCGCAGTTGTCATTCGCCATTCTGTACCGTGACAAGAGACATGTACCAGCGGGACAGCGTAACCATGGACCGCTACTTATCCGTCATTTTACACGGCTTCGGCTTTGCACGACACTGTTTTCACGGCTGTATCTATACGATCGCATTAAATGCAGTACGTGACGTGTCGTTGGATCGCTCGTCCAATTAGCAGGAGCGCGTGTGCCCGTCCTTACCGTCGCCGCTCTCAATAATCACATCATTTCTTTCAAATGATGTAAAATACAACACTTGCAGATGAAAATTTGCATCAAAAGCCGCCTCATGATGTAAAATCTGCACCCGCGCGCCAACCGTCAATAGCTGGTTCCTTTCTGCACCACCACCACGCGACGACCTCCTCTCCTCCCACCGCACAACCGTTGTTGTGCGACCCGCCCACCACACCGCCCTACCGCCAAATCTGGCATGTCCACCGCCCCTGCCACCGTTTCCACTGCATCTCCAACACCCCTCGCCTCCAAGTCGGTCGCCGCTTTTCGGCCATCGTGCCGCCGCCCGATTTGAACTCCAACATCACCCGGCCGACCTCCCGCCTCCGCCCACCAACCGTCGCCTCACTCGCCACTGCCATGTCGCCGAAGAGGCTCGAAGAGCAAGACCGGCTTCTTCGGATGCGGGGCGAAGCCTTCGGGAACTACGGTGTCGAGTTCCACTGTGACGACTATAGCTACTGGCTCGACAACTTCGAGTACTCGGAGGTGGCCATGCGTGCGTACGGCATCGCAGCTTGGTGTTTCGGCCAGCCAAGGCACGAGATGAATTTTCCGGAGATCGAAACCCAAGCGGATATCAGAGTTCATCAGGCCGAACAAATGTCAAGATTCGATGAATGGAGGAGAGAAGAAGAAGTCGGCGATTCTCGTCGCTCTCGGTGATAGCGACGACGTGGCGATAGCGAGGTTTGCGAGTGAGCATCCGGAGTATGTCCACGCCGAGCGCGAGTCCTTCTGGAAGCACAAGGTTGAGCAGAAGAACTAGGGAGTTGAAGAAGGAAGAGAAAGCCGGCTCCTTGATGGTGATCCCCGTCGAATCTGACTCGCCGAAATGGCCTGACTCCGAGGAGGAGGACGACGAGTGCGATGACTCAACAAGCAGGAGTTCTGGGAGCAGTTCAAGAGCGGCAACAAGTAGACTAATGGAGATGCTCTCAGGAACATCGGTCTGCTTCACGGTACACATGCACAAATCTTTCTCTAATAATAAAGCACGGATTGACTTTGTCGGGTTCACCATCACAATACGCTTTCTTCTCATGTCATAATACGCTTTTACGATTTGTATAGACAAAATCGTAATATAAACGAGGTGGTACTAATTACTTGGTGTCTATAATTGATCCCAACACACTTAAAACTTCTGTTCGCTCACGGGCTCGGGCCGTCGCTGCCTATTGGGCCTGCGCAAGCAGTTTTGGAAGGAATCAGATTGTATCGTATTCGGCGCCTTCCCCAGGCGCCTCCATATATGACCATCCCTCGCCGCTTGTCGATTCCGCACTCGCCCGTCCCCCAAAAATCCCCAACCGCAGGCACCCCTGGCTTTGGCGCGATTTCGAAGCCTCCTCTGGTCTTGAAGATTGGAAGGCCGCCGATCTACCTGGTCTGCTGCTCTGCTGCTGCTGCAAATCGAACCCAGATCCACGCACCCCTTGAGCTCCTCCAGGTCGTCATCCGTCAGGCTCCTTGGCACGCCCCACGCCAGAATCCCTGGCGCCTGCTCCGGCGCCGTCTGGGGCCTCGTCTTCCCTGACGAGCACCACCGATCACGCCCTCTGTGGCCACGCCGCCTCCCACTGCGCATCGCACCATACCTCCTCTGCCCCCGGGCTGCTCTTGACCCAGCGGTTACGGCTGTGTCGGTGGGTAGGCGGTTGCGTCCGCGGATGCCGGGTGCAGGGAGAATAAGGACAAGGAGCCCGTCGTGGCCGTTGGCGTGGTGGTTGTGGAGCAGGGGTGCGGGAATCCCGACGAAGGAGGGGCCATGGCCGCCGCGGAACTCCTCCTAGCAGTGCGTGGATGTGTGCCTGCCATGGCCTCGCCGTCGGGCTCCCGAAAGCGCGCAGATGAGTAGAAGCCCTCCCGCCATGGCCAGTGAAATGCGGGGCAGCGAGGAGGGTTCGGCAGCACGCGCGGGTGCGGGGATCTCCCGGCGGTGGTGAGTGCAGGCGGCAGTTCTGGAAATTGGGATGGGGGAGTTTTCCGGAAGGAAGGAGGAGATTCGCTATCCTGAAAACCGACGAGAAGGTGCAACGTTGTAGGGCTGGAGCGCCAACGAGGGCGCTGATTTCTACTACCAAAGCCGACGTGTTACTTCTAGAAAACGCCCACGTGCTAGCTAGCGGGCACGCGTGTTGAGTTTTCAACACTTAGACGTGTTAGCTAGCGAGGGTGTCACCAAATCTCTCCGAGGCGTGTTAGCGCACATATGTGTTTATTCTCTTATTGAATTTGATTCTATGCTACATATTTTTATTTTAAGGTTTAAATTAACTATGTTTATGTCTTATTCACACACAAAAAAATCTTGTTCTCTCCCTCACGAACTCATACCGACTATGTGGAGGCGAAAACTAAAAAGGAAACAAACATCATATATACATGGATAAGGATTAGGCAATGTTTGACAAAGGCTTATATGCTCGCACTTTCAATAAAGCTAGAAAAGAGAAAATTATGATTAGTCATGAATTGAGGTACAACAGATTAAGTAAAACAAGAAGTTAGAATGTCTATACGACAGGACATCACGGTTAACACATCATGCATGCCTGGACGTCGGACAAAGTATATTATATTTTTATTATCCGATGTGGATAACTCAAAAGAAACATTGCGTGTGCGGTATTCTTTTACCATTATGGTAATCTAAAGATAAGATTGTTCATCCGATTTAGTTGACTAGGATTCACTTCCCAAGTTTCGAACTAGTGCCCAAAGACTTCTATTGTTAATTGATTCATCATTTTTGTTATCATCAAACTTATCATCTATCTGTCTAGTCTGATTAATGATAATTGACGTTTGCTTTACAGCGAAGCACGTCAACTTTTTTTTTCCCGTTGCAATGCACCGGCATGTTTGCTAGTCTATACCTAATGAGGGTATTGCTTCTGGCGGTACATCATGGAAATTGCCCCCAAAGTTGCAAAATATTACCCACCAATGTCAAGTGATTAGAAAACGTTTCACATAGGCAATCCCCTGCCTGGGCCGGCCCATGCAGTAGGGACCTCCTATACTATACTTTGCGCACTGGGAGCATCGCACCCGTTTGGGCCGGCCCATGTCCGGGCAGCCTGTTTTTAAAATTTCATTTTTCATTTTTTCGTTTCATTTTTCCTACTTTAAATAATTTGAGACTTCAAAAATGTTCCAAAAATTAAAAAAAGAATTTTTAAATAAATAATTTAATAAATCATAAAATATTTTTTGATTCAAAAAATGTTTGCTATTTTCTAAAAAATGTTTTTTATTCAAAAAATAAATTTTTGGGAAATCAAAAAATGTTCATGATTTTTGAAAAAGTTCATGTATTAAAAAATGTTAATGAAATTGAACAAAATGTTGCCAATTCAAAAACTGATCATGAATGGAAAAATATCCCAAAAATTCAAAAACAACGTGACATACAAAATAGTTTATTCATTCATAAAATGTTCGTTGATTCAAAAAGTGATCATGCATTTCAAATAATGTCCGTTTATATCAAAAAGTTGTTCATTAAATCAAAATAATGTTCATGAATTTGAAAAATAGTACCACCAATTTCTAAAAAAATGTTCGTCGATTCAAGAAATTTGTAGAAGTGTTCACACCCTTGTACATTTCGTTTTTCCCCCTTATAATATACCGACATGCAAGGTTTTTGCGTGTTTGTAAAAATAAATAAAACCGGAGAGAGTAGTTAAGTGGTGTTCTTATTTAGAATTTCAACACATTCGCCATAAATCAGCCTACAAAATACAAACACTCTACATGACGGAGCATCCATTGGGGTTGTCGTGACTGAGGAAGTCAACAGGGTGCGAGCAATGCAAGAAGGACGTGTCCTGGTACCCTCTGAGCTCTGAGTGCGTACTGTATGACCCACAGCCATGACCGTAGCCATGACCGTAATAACCACCGCCGCCACCGTAGCCGTGCCCGTGGCCATAACCGTAACCACCACCACCACCGCACGGCGAGAAGCTGTCGCCGCCGCAGCGGTGCGACGGGTGCGAGTAGTCGGCGAAGTGCGGGTGCGTGCAGGGGAGGAAGTAGGGGGCCACCACCTCCTTGATCTTCTCCTCTATAACCTCTGCAACCTCTTCGACCACCTTCTCGACCACCTCCTCTTTCTTCTTCTTCACCACGACTGTCTCCTCCACGATGCGCACCGTCGTCTCCACCTTGTCGATGACGCAGTGCTTGCGCGTCCTCTGGTAGATGTACTCGGTCAGCTTCTTCTCCTCGATGACGCCTTCGATGACACAAGTGTTCTTGCCCAAGTCCGTCTTGGCAGCGTAAATATCTGCATTAGTCGATAATTAATTAGCATGTGCACGTATCAACATAGATGCAGGATCACCCGTAAAAAAAACATAGATACAGGGCGAATTTGTGAGAGGGGAAATTACGCTTGTGCTCAAGTAGGATCTCTCTGACCATGACTGCGCAGTCCGGACAGTGCAAGGGAACCTTCACGGTTATGATCTTGATCTCCTGCATTATGAAACGGGAAAAGGGATGAATGGTGCACATAAACGAAACGCATTTACAACTTACAAGGTGGTTTTCACTTTTCAGATAGAGAGATTGTCTGTTTAATTACCTCTTTCGTGCTCTTGACCTCGGTGATTATCTCCTTAGGGGGAGGTGGGGGAGGTATGTACTCGACGTTCCTCCTGCATCCCTTGGACACCTTCACCCTGAGCTTCTCCTCGTCGAACCCGACGCCCCTCACCGTCACCTTCCCTGACCCCGCGTCCAGTTTCACCTCCTGAACCCCTGCAGCACACCACGCACGCCCCCAGCCCGCCGGTGTCAGTCAGTATGCTATGCTATAAAAACAAAGCAAAACAGAAACTGAGAAGCACGTACCGTGGAACTCGGTGAACTGCGTCTCGATGTCGCGCGCGCATTGCCCGCAGTGGACGTGCACCTTGTACACGGCCGTCTTCAGCTCCACTACCTTGGTCTCCTCGACCTTGGTCTCTCCCCCCATGGCGACTCTCTCTCTCTCTCTCAGCTGGTGTTACTGCCAAGTGCTAGCTAGCTAGGCATTGCAGTGGAGAGTGGGTGCTGAGACGTGCATGGAGGGGGTTAATGTGCGCGTCTCCAGGAGTAGGCTTCAGCTGTGAGGTGGGTGTGCACACGCAGGGTGTGTGTTTGTTGGAGAATTGTTGGAGGTGGTTCGCATCACTTGTTTTTTGTTTTGCTTTTTTGAGTCGGGGTTCACATCACTTGTCGATGGTTGGGAAAAAACGGCTCGGAGGGTCGGGATCGATCCACTTCACATGTACTTCGAGCGTGGAGGTATGTGTTCGTCCGGGACGTGAGTGAGGACGAGCCGTGGGTTTTGTCAATCCAAACTCGTGGTTCGCCAAGAATGTTTCCCCCAAGTGGTTGGGCTGTCGTGTGATCGACCGCGCGTGCGCGCTTCACGGCGGGTCAATTTTTTTTTTAGCATCAGTACAGACACAAGCGCTCATATACACGCGCATACACTCACACGGCGGATCAACTTTTAGCACAAGCTAATTGATTAGTGTACACCTCACCTACGTCGACGTGCCATCGTCTGCTAATTAAAGTATTCGTGATTGACCTACCAAGGCGAAAACGTTGACGGCTCCAAGTCGACGCTGCGATCAGCGGTGTTTTTTTTTATAACAGCGGACGGCAAAGTTCTATGCTGACGGCAACCATCGGCGAAAGTAGAAGTCGGGCCGGATAAAAACAGAGAAAACTCAAAATGTAGATTATCAAAATGTTCTTTTTTCAGACCATGCATGTGAACATTGTAAAGAAGAAGAAAGCCAGAAAGGGTCGAAATCCAAGTCAACATCAGTACTAAGCATGGAGGCACGATAACGTCCATGCTAGCGCGGGCTCTCCTCCTCCTCCTCAGGAAAAACCTTCTTTCTCCTCCCGTCGGCGTCGGTCTACCTCGCATCAGATGGCCTTTGGGCCATGGAGGTGCGGAGGATCTCAGCCCCTCACCGGTAGGAGGGACTTCGATGTCATTTTTGTTAGGTTCGGCATCTTGGTTGGGGTTGTGTAGTGGTAGTGATGTCTCTCAGTAAGAATAATGTCTCCCACGTCTGATCTCCGTCCCTCACTGGATCCAAATAATATCTTCCATGTCTGATCTCTATCCCGATGGTACGTTCGGCATCGTCGGAGGACCTGTAAAGGTGTGTCACTGTTGGATCACACGGTACCTATTTGGATCCAGTTTTCGTTCGTCTTTGTTCGTGTGATTACAGGTTTGATCTTTTTGATCTACGACTTAATTCATCGGCGATGGTTGTTGTTCTGGTGCTCTGTTCTTTTGGGGCCTTAATATAACGACTTCTCAACCGTCTACTATAACAATGTTTGTCCGGCTCAGGTAAGGGAAGGGTGATGATGGCGGCGCGCCTTTGACTCGCTTCAATGTTTGTAGTCATCGCTAGATGGTCATGAACTTAATCGTAATTTTTATTACATCTAGTTTTCTTTGGATTGCCATGATTAATTATGAATAGATCGGCAAATTCTCTAGTAAAAAAATTCAAGTCAACAATGAGTACACAAGCGCTGACGACCGGAAACAAAAACGACTATGCAATCTAAGAGCCAGCCCAAGGAAACAAGAAACAAAAATAGGCAAGAAAGAACATGCCCACTAAGAGCATCTACAGCCACGGTCACCTAATTTGACCTCCTATACGCCCGCGAACGCGTCTGGACGCGTCCGCTGAAGGTGACCGGGCGCACCTCATTTTTTCTGTTCCACAGCTGCATCCCTCCTATGGTGTACCCCAAATCCATACAAAACCATGCAAACGATGTTCCTACGTACTTGAGCGTATAACGTAGCAATCCGGCATAGAATATAGTCTGATACAAAAGATGTGGGCCGAGTTCATCACTTAACAATACTAAAAATCAACTAAAACCAGCAGGGGCGGGGATTTCACAATTTTCTCCATGTCGGATGCTTCCCTTAGGGTCTCGGCGGCTGGACTCGGCGTAGGCGTCAGCTGCTACGGGCGCGTTGTTGTCGTCGTCGCTATCTGAAGCGGAGGAGGATGAGGACAAGGTGATGATGCATGCCATGCGACGGGCTTCACGGAACTGCTCCTCCCGGAGCCGTGCTACTCCCTCCGCCGTTGTCGCCCGCTACCTCGCCAACCGCTCCGACTCCTCCAGCGCCACGCGGAGCGTCTTCGCATCTTTGCGGCGACGATGTCAGGCGTCCGTCTCCGTGGATATGTACGAGCGGCGGATAGCGGTGCGGAGGTCCTCGTCGTCGTCGCTGGCCTGGGGAAGTGGTTGTGGCACGGATCTGCTCGATCCTCCCTTGGATTCGTGGATGAGTCGCCTCTGTTGCATGCTTCTTTGTGAGCCGATACGCGTGGCCCACGGACTTCGGTTGCGGTTCCGCCAACAACAACACCCAGCAGCGCCCCGGAGGGGCGGGTGCGGGCGGTGATGGGTGCCGCCTGGCAGGGGCCGGAACCCACCCGGCCAGCCGCCGACGCCCCGGAAGAGGAGTTGCCGCCCCGATTCAGCAGCGAGCGGCGGAGGGCAATGCAGAGCATTTAACTCATCCTCGTTGGGCGCGGACAAGCCATCAGAATCCCCGGCGGCCTTGAGCCACTCCAGTAGGTCGGATTTACTCTCGGACATGGTGGGCAGGGGAAGACGAAGTGGATTTGGGGGAGAAGTGGAGAGGTCGAGATAGTATAAACTGACTTTAACTAGAGTTTGCTCGTCGGTCGTCATATATATGTGGGGGCTGGAATGGGGTCATTGCGGGCCATAGCGGACCAGGCCGACATGGCGGGCGTGCCCAGGTGCACCCGGGCGCCCCCATATCCGCCCCCATATTTGGGCTGGATATGAGGGGTGCCGGTTAGCCCGGGCGTTTGCGGCCTGTTTGAAACACCCGCCTGGGTCATTTTTTTGTGACTGGGCGAGCCGCTCGGGCGTTTGAGGAGAGTTTGGGGCTCTCGGTTGTAGATGCTCTAAGGGCATCTCCAATGTCGTCTCCTAAAATGGACACAGTATCCATCGTAGACTGGTTCGGACTCGTCTGCGGATATGGATACAGGAGGAGGTGTTCATCCAACCACATCCCCTATATGTCCATTGATGATGACTTGAAGCTATGTCGGTATTTCTCCAAAGAGGAAGGGATGATGCAGCTGTTGGGGAATGCAGTAATTTCAAAAATTTCCCTATGCACACGCAAGATCATGGTGATGCATAGCAACGAGGGGGAGAGTCTGATCTACGTACCCTTGTAGATCGCAACGGAAGCGTTGACACAACATAGAGGAAGTAGTCGTACGTCTTCTTCCCGATCCGACCGATCCAAGCACCATTACTCTGGCACCTCCGAGTTCTTAGCACACGTACAGCTCGATGACGATCCCCGGGCTCCGATCCAGCAAAGCTTCGGGAAGGAGTTCCGTCAGCACGACGGCGTGATGACGATCTTGATGTTCTACCGACGTAGGGCTTCGCCTAAGCACTACAACAATATGATCGAGGTGGAATATGGTGGCAGGGGGCACCGCACACGGCTAAGGAACGATCACGTGGATCAACTTGTGTGTCTAGAGGTGCCCCCTACCTCCGTATATAAAGGAGCCAAGGGGGAGGGTGTGGCCGGCCAGGAGGAGGGCGCAGGAGGAGTCCTACTCCTACCGGGAGTAGGACTCCCCCCCCAATCCTAGTTGGACTAGGTTTCCCGAAGGGGGAAAGAGAGAGAGGGGGGCCGGCCACCTCTCCTAGTCCTAATAGGACTAGGGGAGGGGGGAGGCGCGCGACCACCTTTGGGCTGCCCCTATCTCCTTTCCACTAAGGCCCATTAAGGCCCATATGGCTCCCGGGGGGTTCCGGTAACCTCCCGGTACTCCGATAAAATCCCGATTTCACCCGGAACACTTCCGATATCCAAATATAGGCTTCCAATATATCAATCTTTATGTCTCGACCATTTCGAGACTCCTCGTCATGTCCGTGATCACATCCGAGACTCCGAACTAACTTCGGTACATCAAAATGCATAAACTCATAATAAATGTCATCGTAACGTTAAGCGTGCGGACCCTACGGTTCGAGAACAATGTAGACATGACTGAGACACATCTCCGGTCAATAACCAATAGCGGGACCTGGATGCCCATATTGGCTCCTACATATTCTACGAAGATCTTTATCGGTTAGACCGCATAACAACATACGTTGTTCCCTTTGTCATCGGTATGTTACTTGCCCGAGATTCGATCGTCGGTATCCAATACCTAGTTCAATCTCGTTACCGGCAAGTCTCCTTACTCGTTCCGTAATACATCATCTTGCAACTAACTCATTAGTCACAATGCTTGCAAGGCTTATGTGATGTGCATTACCGAGAGGGCCCAGATATACCTCTCCGACAATCGGAGTGAAAAATCCTAATCTCGAAATACGCCAACCCAACATCTACCTTTGGAGACACCTGTAGAGCTCCTTTATAATCACCCAGTTACGTTGTGACGTTTGGTAGCACACAAAGTGTTCCTCCGGTAAACGGGAGTTGCATAATCTCATAGTCATAGGAACATGTATAAGTCATGAAGAAAGCAATAGCAACATACTAAACGATCGGGTGCTAAGCTAATGAAATGGGTCATGTCAATCAGATCATTCATCTAATGATGTGATCCCGTTAATCGAATAACAACTCTTTGTCCATGGTTAGGAAACATAACCATCTTTGATTAACAAGCTAGTCAAGTAGAGGCATACTAGTGACACTCTGTTTGTCTATGTATTCACACATGTATTATGTTTCCGGTTAATACAATTCTAGCATGAATAATAAACATTTATCATGATATAAGGAAATAAATAATAACTTTATTATTGCCTCTAGGGCATATTTCCTTCAGTCTCCCACTTGCACTAGAGTCAATAATCTAGATCACATCACCATGTGATTAACATCGATAGTTCACATCATCATGTGATTAACACCCATAGTTCACATCGCCATGTGACCAATGCCCAAAGGGTTTACTAGATTCAGTAATCTAGTTCACATCGCTATGTGATTAACACCCAAAGAGTACTAAGGTGTGATCATGTTTTGCTTGTGAGAGAATCTTAGTCAACGGGTCTGCCACATTCAGATCCACATGTATTTTACAAATTTCTATGTCAATAATGCTCTGCATGGAGGTACTCTAGCTAATTGCTCCCACTTTCAATATGTATCTAGACCGAGACTTAGAGTCATCTAGATTAGTGTCAAAACTTGCATCGGCGTAACCCTTTACGACGAACCTTTTGTCACGTCCATAATCGAGAAACATATCCTTATTTCACTAAGGATAATTCTGACCGCTGTCCAGTGATCTACTCCTAGATCACTATTGTACTCCCTTGCCAAATCAGTGCAGGGTATACAATAGATCTGGTATACAGCATGACATACTTTATAGAACCTATGGCCAAGGGATAGGGAATGACTTTCATTCTCTTTCTATCTTCTGCCGTGGTCGGGCTTTGAGTCTTACTCAACTTCACACCTTGTAATACAGGCAAGAACTCTTTCTTTGACTGCTCTATTTTGAACTACTTCAAAATCTTGTCAAGGTATGTACTCATTGAAAAAACTTATCAAGCGTCTTGATCTATCTCTATAGATCTTGGAGCTCAATATGTAAGCAGCTTCACCGAAGTCTTTCTTTGAAAAACTCCTTTCAAACACTCCTTTATGCTTTACAGAATAATTCTACATTATTTCCGATCAACAATATGTTATTCACATATACTTATCAGAAATGCTGTAGTGCTCCCACTCACTTTCTTGTAAATACCGGCTTCACCGCAAGTCTGTATAAAACTATATGCTTTGATCAACTCATCAAAACGTATATTCCAACTCCGAGATGCTTGCACCAGTCCACAGATGGATCGCTGGAGCTTGCACATTTTGTTAGCACCTTTCGGATTGACAAAACCTTCTGGTTGCATCATATACAACTCTTTTTAATAAATCCATTAAGGAATGCAGTTTTGTTTATCCTTTTGCCAGATTTCATAAAATGCGGCAATTACTAACATTATTCGGACAGACTCAAGCATAGATACGAGTGAGAAGCTCTCATCGTAGTCAATACCTTGAACTTGTCGAAAACCTTTTGCGACAATTCTAGCTTTGTAGATAGTAACACTACTATCATCACCTGTCTTCCTCTTGAAGATCCATTTATTCTCAATTGCTTGCCGATCATCGGGCAAGTCAACCAAAGTCCAAACTTTGTTCTCATACATGGATCATATCTCAGATTTCATGGCTTCAAACCATTTCACGGAATCTGGGCTCATCATCGCTTCCTCATAGTTCGTAGGTTCGTCATGGTCTAGTAACATGACTTCCAGAACAGGATTACTGTACCACTCTGGTGCGGATCTCACTCTGGTTTACCTACGAGATTCGGTAGTAACTTGATCTGAAGTTTTATGATCATCATCATTAGCTTTCTCACTAATTGGTGTAGTAGTCACAGGAACAGATTTCTTGTGATGAACTACTTTCCAATAAGGGAGAAGATACAATTACCTTATCAAGTTCTACTTTCCTCCCACTCACTTCTTTCGAGAGAAACTCCTTCTCTAGAAAGGATCCATTATAAGCAACGAATGTCTTGCCTTAGGATCTATGATTGAAGGTGTACCTAACAGTCTCCCTTTGGGTATCCTATGAAGACATATTTCTCCGATTTGGTTTTGAGCTTATCAGGATGAAAACTTTTTCACATAAGCATCACAACCCCAAACTTTAAGAAACGACAACTTTGGTTTCTTGCTAAACCATAGTTCAGATTGTGTCATCTCAACGGACTTAGATGGTGCCCCCCTTTTTTAACGTGAATGCAGTTGTCTTTAATGCATAACCTCAAAAACGATAGTGGTAAATCGGTAAGAAACATCATAGATTTGCACTATATCTAATAAAGTACGGCTATGACGTTCGGACACACCATTATGCTGTGGTGTTCCAGGTGGCACGAATTTGTGAAACTATTCCACATTGTTTTAATTGAAGACCAAACTCGTAACTCAAATATTTGTCTCCACGATCAAATCGTAGAAGCCTTATTTTCTTGTTACGATGATTCTCCACTTCACTCTGAAATTCTTTGAACTTTTCAAATGTTTCAGACTTATGTTTCATTAAGTAGATATACTCATATCTGCTCAAATCATCTGTGAAGATCAGAAAATAATGATACCTATCGCGAGCCTCAATATTCATCGGACCACATACATCAGTATGTATGATTTCCAACAAATCTGTTGCTCGCTCCATTGTTCCGAAGAACAGAGTCTTAGTCATCTTGCCCATGAGGCATGGTTCGCAAGCATCAACTGATTCATAATCAAGTGATTCCAAAAGCCCATCAGCATGGAGTTTCTTCATGCGCTTTACACCAATATGACCTAAACGGCAGTGCTACAAATAAGTTGCACTATCATTATTAACTTTGCATCTTTTGGTTTCAATATTATGATTATGTGTATCACTATGATCGAGATCCAACGAACTATTTTCATTGGGTGTGTAACCATATAAGGTTTTATTCATGTAAACAGAACAACAATTTATTCTCTTACTTAAATGAATAACCGTATTACAATAAACATGATCAAATCATATTCATGCTCAACGTAAACACCAAATAACACTTATTTAGGTTCAACACTAATCCCGAATTTATAGGGAGTGTGCGATGATGATCATATCAATCTTGGAACCACTTCCAACACACATCGTCACTTCACCCTTTAACTAGTCTCTGTTTATTCTGCAACTCCCGTTTTGAGTTACTAATCTTAGCAACTGAACTAGTATCAAATACTGAGGGGTTGCTATAAACACTAGTAAAGTACACATCAATAACATGTATATCAAATATACTTATGTTCACCTTGCCATCCTTCTTATCTGCCAATCACTTGGGGTAGTTCCGCTTCCAGTGACCAGTCCCTTTGCAGTAGAAGCACTCAGTCTCCGGCTTAGGTCCAGACTTGGGTTTCTTCTCTTGAGCAGCAACTTGCTTGCTGTTCTTCTTGAAGTTCCCCTTCTTCCCTCTGCCCTGTTCTTGAAACTAGTGGTCTTGTCTACCATCAACACTTGATATTTTTCTTGATTTCTACCTTCATCGATTTCATCATCATGAAAAGCTCGGGAGTCGTTTTCGTCATCCCTTGCATACTATAGTTCATCACGAAGTTCTACTAACTTGGTCATGGTGACTAGAGAATTCTGTCAATCACTATCTTATCTGGAAGATTAACTCCCACTTGATTCAAGCGATTGTAGTACCCAGACAATCTGAGCACATGCTCACTAGTTGAGCGATTCTCCTCCATATTTTAGCTATAGAACTTGTTGGAGACTTCATATCTCTCAA
The DNA here is from genome assembly GCA_034509565.1 of Triticum monococcum. NCBI lineage: Eukaryota > Viridiplantae > Streptophyta > Magnoliopsida > Poales > Poaceae > Triticum > Triticum monococcum. Next base: position 733,627,219 of record CM067842.1, read on the forward strand.
CTCGGGTATCTGCTTGAAATATTTATCTTCAACTCCTGGAACATCTCATATGGTCCATGACGTTCAAAACGTCTTTGAAGTCCCGATTCTAAGCCATTAAGCATGGTGCACTAAACTATCAACTAGTCATCATATTGAGCTAGCCAAACGTTCATAACGTCTGCATCTGCTCCTGCAATAGGTCTGTCACCTAGCGGTGCATCAAGGACATAATTATTCTGTGCAGCAATGAGGATAAACCTCAGATCACGGATCCAATCCGCATCATTGCTACTAACATCTTTCAATACAATTTTCTCTAGGAACATATCAAAATAAACACAGGGAAGCAACAACGCGAGCTATTGATCTACAACATGATATACAAAATACTACCAGGACTAAGTTCATGATAAATTTAAGTTCAATTAATCATATTACTTAAGAACTCCCACTTAGATAGACATCCCTCTAATCCTCTAAGTGATCACGTGATCCAAATCAACTAAACCATGTCCGATCATCACGTGAGATGGAGTAGTTTCAATGGTGAACATCACTATGTTGATCATATCTACTATATGATTCACGCTCGACCTTTCGGTCTCCGTGTTCCAAGGCCATATCTGTATATGCTTGGCTCGTCAAGTATAACCTGAGTATTCCGCGTGTGCAACTGTTTTGCACCCGTTGTATTTGAACGTAGAGCCTATCACACCCGATCATCACGTGGTGTCTCAGCATGAAGAACTTTCGCAACGGTGCATACTCAGGGAGAACACTTCTTGATAATTTAGTGAGAGATCATCTTATAATGCTACCGTCAATCAAAGCAAGATAAGATGCATAAAAGATAAACATCACATGCAATCAATATAAGTGATATGATATGGCCATCATCATCTTATGCCTGTGATCTCCATCTCCGAAGCACCGTCATGATCACCATCGTCACCGGCGCGACACCTTGATCTCCATCATAGCATCGTTGTCGTCTCGCCAATCTTATGCTTCCACGACTATCTCTACCGCTTAATGATAAAGTAAAGCATTACATCGCGATTGCATTGCATACAATAAAGCGACAACCATATGGCTCCTGCCAGTTGCCGATAACTCGGTTACAGAACATGATCATCTCATACAATAAAAGTTACGATGTACCTTTATAGCCACCCAGTTACGATGTGACGTTTGGCACACCCAAAGTATTCCTACGGTATCCGGGAGTTGCACAATCTCATGGTCTAAGGAAATGATACTTGACATTAGAAAAGCTTTAGCATACGAACTACACGATCTAGTGCTATGCTTAGGATTGGGTCTTGTCCATCACATCATTCTCCTAATGATGTGATCCCGTTATCAATGACATCCAATGTCCATGGTCAGGAAACCGTAACCATCTATTGATCAACGAGCTAGTCAACTAGAGGCTTACTAGGGACATGGTGTTGTCTATGTATCCACACATGTATCTGAGTTTCCTATCAATACAATTATAGCATGGATAATAAACGATTATCATGAACAAGGAAATATAATAATAACTAATTTATTATTGCCTCTAGGGCATATTTCCAACAGTCTCCCACTTGCACTAGAGTCAATAATCTAGTTCACATCGCCATGTGATTAACACTCACAGGTCACATCGCCATGTGACTAACACCCAAGAGTTTACTAGAGTCAATAATCTAGTTCACATCACTATGTGATTAACACTCAATGAGTTTTGGGTTTGATCATGTTGCTTGTGAGAGAGGTTTTAGTCAACGGGTCTGAACCTTTCAGATCCGTGTGTGCTTTACAAATCTCTATGTCATCTCCTAGATGCAGCTACCATGCTCTATTTGGAGCTCTTCCAAATAACTGTTCTACTATACTAATCCAGTTTACTACTCAGTATAATCTGGATTAGTGTCAAAGTTTGCATCGGCGTAACCCTTTACGACGAACTCTTTTACCACCTCCATAATCGAGAAAATTCCTTAGTCCACTAGTTACTAAGGATAACTTTGACCGCTGTCCTGTGATCCATTCTTGGATCACTCTTGTACCCCTTGACTGACTCATGGCAAGGCACACTTCAGGTGCGGTACACAGCATAGCATACTGTAGAGCCTATGTCTTAAGCATAGGGGATGACCTTCGTCCTTTCTCTCTATTCCGCCGTGGTCGAGCATTAAGTCTTAACTTCATACCTTACAACTCAGGCAAGAACTTCTTCTTTGACTGATCCATCTTGAACACCTTCAAGATCATGTCAAGGTATGTGCTCATTTGAAAGTACCATTAAGCGTTTTGATCTATCCTTTATAGATCTTGATGCTCAATGTTCAAGTAGCTTAATCCAGGCTTTCCATTGAAAAACACTTTCCAAATAACCCTATATGCTTTCCAGAAATTCTACGTCATTTCTGATCAACAATATGTCAACAACATATATTCATCAGAAATTCTATAGTGCTCCCACTCACTTCTTTGGAAATACAAGTTTCTCATAAACTTTGTATACACCAAAATCTTTGATCATCTCATCAAAGCATACATTCCAACTCCGAGATGCTTACTCCAGTCCTTAGAAGGATTGCTGGAGCTTTGCATACTTATTAGCATATTTCAGGATTGACAAAACCTTCCGGTTGTATCACATACAACCTTTCCTCAAGAAAATCGTCGAGGAAACAATGTTTTGACATCCTATCTGCAAGATTTCATAAATAATGCAGTAATCGCTAATATAATTCCAACAGACTCTCAGCATCGCTATGAGTGAGAAAGTCTCACCGTAGTCAACTCCTTGAACTTGTCGGAAAACATCTTAACGACAAGTCGAGCTTTCTTAATGGTGATACACATCATCATTGTCTGTCTTCCTTTTAAAATCCACCTGTACTCAATAGCCTTACGGCCATCAAGTAGTTCTTCCAAAGTCTACACTTTGTTTTCATACATGGATCCTACCTCGGATTTTATGGCCTCGAGCCATTTATTGGAATCCGGGCCCACCATCGCTTCTCCATAGCTCGTAGGTTCATTGTTGTCTAGCAACATGACTTCTAACACAGGATTACGTACCACTCTGAAGTAGTACGCATCCTTGTCATCCCACGAGGTTTGGGAGTGACTTGATCCGAAGTTTCATGATCACTATCATAAGCTTCCACTTCAATTGGTGTATGTGCCACAGGAACAACTTCCTGTGCCCTGCCACACACTAGTTGAAGAGACGGTTTAATAATCTCATCAAGTCTCCACCATCCTCCCACTCAATTCTTTCGAGAGAAACTTTTCCTCGAGAAAGGACCCGATTCTAGAAACAATCCCTTATTGCTTTTGAATCTGAGACAGGAGGCATACCCAACTGTTTTGGGTGTCCTATGAAGATGCATTTATCCGCTTTGGGTTCGAGCTTATCAGCCTGAAACTTTTCCACATAAGCGTCGCAGCCCCAAACTTTTAAGAAATGACAGCTTAGGTTTCTCTAAACCATAGTTCATACGGTGTCACCTCATCGGAATTACGTGGTGCCCCTTTTTAAAGTGAATGCGGTTGTCTCTAATGCCTAACCCATAAACTATCGTGGTAATTCGATAAGAGACATCATGGTATGCATCATATCCAATAGGGTGCATTTATGATGCTCGGACACACCATCACACTATGGTGTTCCAGGCTGTATTAGTTGTGAAACAATTTCCACAATGTCTTAATTCTGTGCCAAACTCGTAATTCAGATATTCATCTCTATAATCATATCATATATCTTTTATCCTCTTGTCACGACGATCTTTCAACTTCACACTAAAATTACTTGAACCTTTCAATAATTCAGACTCGTGATTCATCAAGTAAATATACTCAACATCTACTCAAATCATCTGTGAAGTAAGAACAGAACGATATCCACTACATGCCTCAGCACCTATTGGACTGCACACATCAAAATGTATTACTTCCAACAGGTTGCTTTCTAGTTCCATTTTACTGAAAACGAGGCTTTCAGTCATCTTGCCCATGTGGTATGATTTGCACGTCTCAACTGATTCAAAATCAAGTGAGTCCAAACGGTCCATTTGCATGGAGTTTCTTCATGCATATACACCAATAGACATGGTTCGCGTGTCTCAAACTTTTCAAAAATGAGTGAGCCCAAAGATCCATCAACATGGAGCTTCCTCATGCGTTTTATACCGATATGACTTACGTGGCAGTGCCACAAGTAGGTGGTACTATCATTACTATCTTTTGGCATGAACATGTGTATCACTACGATCAAGATTCAATAAACCATTCATTTTAGGTGTAAGACCATTGAAGGTATTATTCAAATAAACAGAGTAACCATTATTCTCCTTAAATGAATAACCGTATTGCGATAGACATAATCCAATCATGTCTATGCTCAACGCAAACACCAAATAACAATTATTCAGGTTTAACACCAATCTCGATGGTAGAGGGAGCGTGCGATGCTTGATTATATCAACATTGGAAACACTTCCAACACATATCGTCAGCTCACCTTTAGCTAGTCTCCATTTATTCCGTAGCTTTTATTTCGAGTTACTAACACTTAGCAACCGAACCGGTATCTAATACCCTGGTGCTACTAGGAGTACTAGTAAAGTATACATCAACACAAATGTATATCCAATATACTTCTATCGACCTTGCTAGCCTTCTAATCTACCAAGTATCTAGGGTAATTCTGCTCCAGTGGCTGTTCCCCTTATTACAGAAGCACTTAGTCTCGGGTTTGGGTTCAACCTTGGGTTTCTTCATTAGAGCAGCAGCTGAATTGCTGTTTCATGAAGTATCCCTTTGTGCCCTTGCCCTTCTTGAAACTAGTGGTTTCACCAACCATCAACAATTGATGCTCCTTCTTGATTTCTACTTTCGCGGTGTCAAACATCGCGAATAACTCAAGGATCATCATATATGTCCCTGATATATTATAGTTCATCACGAAGCTCTAGCAGCTTGGTGGTAATGACTTCGGAGAAACATCATTATCTCATCTGGAAGATCAACTCCCACTCGATTCAAATGAATGTTGTACTTAGACAATCTGAGCACAAGCTCAACAATTGAGCTTTTCTCCCTTAGTTTGCAGGTTAAGAAAATCGTCGGAGGTCTTATACCTCTTGACGTGGGCACGAGCCTGAAATCCCAATTTCAGCCCTTGAAACATCATATGTTTCGCGACGTTTCAAAACATCTTCGGTGCCTCAACTCAACACCGTTTAACTGAACTATCACGTAGTTATCAAAATGTGTATGTCAGATGTTCGCAACATCCACAGACAACGTTCGAGGTTCAGCACACTGAGCGGTGCATTAAGGACATAAGCCTTCTATGAAGCAATGAGGACAATCCTCAGTTTACGGACCTAGTCCGCATAATTGCTACTATCAACTTTCAACTAAATTTTCTCTAGGAACATATCTAAACAGTAGAACTATAGCGTGAGCTACAACATAATTTGCAAAATCCTTTTGACTATGTTCAGGATAATTAAGTTCATCTTATGAACTCCCACTTAGATAGACATCCCTCTAGTCATCTAAGTGATTACATGATCCGGGTCAACTAGGCCGTGTCCGATCATCACGTGAGACAGACTAGTCAACGTCGGTGAACATCTTCATGTTGATCGTATCTATCATACGACTCATGCTCGACCTTTCGGTCTTCTGTGTTCCGAGGCCATGTCTATACACATGCTAGGCTCGTCAAGTTAACCCTAAGTGTTTTGCATGTGTAAAACTGTCTTACACCCGTTGTATGTGAACGTAAGGATCTATCACACCCGATCATCACGTGGTGCTTCGAAACGACGAACTTTAGCAACGGTGCATAGTTAGGGGAGAACACTTCTTGAAATTGTTGTGAGGGATCATCTTATTTACTACCGTCGTTCTAAGCAAATAAGATGTATAAACATGATAAACATCACATGCAATCAAATAGTGACATGATATGGCCAATGTCACTTTGCTCCTTTTGATCTCCATCTTCAGGGCTCCATGATCATCATCGTCACCGGCATGACACCATGATCTCCATCATCATGATCTCCATCATCGTGTCTTCTTGAAGTTGTCACGTCATCTATTACTTCTACTACTACAGCTAACGGTTAGCAATAAAGTAAAGTAATTACATGACGTTTATGTTGACACGCAGGTCATAAATAAATAAAGACAACTCCTATGGCTCCTGCCGGTTGTCATCTTCATCGACATGCAAGTCGTGATTCCTATTACAAGAACATGATCAATCTCATACATCACATACATCATTCATCACATCCTTTGGCCATATCACATCACATGGCATACCCTGCAAAAACAAGTTAGACATCCTCTAATTGTTGTTTGCATGTTTTACGTGGCTGCTATGGGTTTCTAGCAAGAACGTTTCTTACCTACGCAAAGACCACAACGTGATATGCCAATTGCTATTTACCCTTCATAAGGACCCTTTTCATCGAATCCGATCCGACTAAAGTGGGAGAGACAGACACCCGCTAGCCACCTTATGCGACTAGTGCATGTCAGTCGGTGGAACCAGTCTCACGTAAGAGTACGTGTAAGGTCGGTCCGGGCCGCTTCATCCCACGATGCCGCCGAATCAAGATAAGACTAGTAAGGGCAAGCATATTGAACAAAATCAACGCCCACAACTACTTTGTGTTCTACTCATGCATAGAATCTACGCAATAGACCTAGCTCTGATACCACTGTTGGGGAACGTAGCAGAAATTCAAAATTTTCCTACGTGTCACCAAGATCTATCTATGGAGAGACCAGCAACGAGGGGAAGGAGAGTTGCATCTACATACCCTTGTAGATCGCTAAGCGGAAGCGTTCAAGTGAACGGGGTTGATGGAGTCGTACTCGTCGTGATCCAAATCACCGATGACCAAGTGCCGAACGGACGGCACCTCCGCGTTCAACACACGTACAGCCCGGTGACGTCTCCCATGCCTTGATCCAGCAAGGAGAGAGGGAGAGGTTGAGGAAGACTTCATCCAACAGCAGCACAACGGCGTGGTGGTGATGGAGGAGCGTGGCTATCCTGCAGGGCTTCGCCAAGCACCACAGAAGAGGAGGAAGAAGAGACGCAGGGCTGCACCAAGAGAGATTGAATCGCGTCTGTGGGCAGCCCCCTAGGCCTCATATATATAGGGAAGGGGAGGGCTGCGCCCCCTCTAGGGTTCCCACCCCTAAGGGGGGGCGGCAGCCCTAGATGGGGTCAAGGGTGGCGGCCAAGAGGGGGAGAGGAGAGGGAGGCACCCCAATATGGGCCCTAAGGCCCATATCCCATTAGGGTTTGCCCCCTTTCCACCTCTTGGGCACCTTGGGCCCTTGTGGGAGGCGCACCAGCCCACTAAGGGGCTGGTCCCTCACCACTCTTAGCCCATGCAAGCCTCCGGGGTTGGTGGCCCCACTTGGTGGACCCCCGGGACCCTCCCGGTGGTCCCGGTACGTTACCGATAAACCCCGAAACTCTTCCGGTGACCAAAACAGGACTTCCCATATATAAATCTTTACCTCCGGACCATTCCGGAACTCCTCGTGATGTCCGGGATCTCATCCGGGACTCCGAACAACATTCGGTAACCACATACAAACTTCCTTTATAACCCTAGCGTCATCGAACCTTAAGTGTGTAGACCCTACGGGTTCGGGAGACATGCAGACATGACCGAGACGTTCTCCGGTCAATAACCAACAGCGGGATCTGGATACCCATGTTGGCTCCCACATGTTCCACGATGATCTCATCGGATGAACCACGATGTCAAGGACTTAATCAATCCCGTATACAATTCCCTTTGTTTATCGGTACGATACTTGCCCGAGATTCGATCGTCGGTATCACGATACCTTGTTCAATCTCGTTACCGGCAAGTCTCTTTACTCGTTCCGCAACACATCATCCCGTGATCAACTCCTTGATCACATTGTGCACATTATGATGATGTCCTACCGAGTGGGCCCAGAGATACCTCTCCGTTTACACGGAGTGACAAATCCCAGTCTCGATTCGTGCCAACCCAACAGACACTTTCGGAGATACCCGTAGTGTACCTTTATAGCCACCCAGTTATGATGTGACGTTTGGCACACCCAAAGTATTCCTACGGTATCCGGGAGTTGCACAATCTCATGGTCTAAGGAAATGATACTTGACATTAGAAAAGCTTTAGCATACGAACTACACGATCTAGTGCTATGCTTAGGATTGGGTCTTGTCCATCACATCATTCTCCTAATGATGTGATCCCGTTATCAACGACATCCAATGTCCATGGTCAGGAAACCGTAACCATCTATTGATCAACGAGCTAGTCAACTAGAGGCTTACTAGGGACATGGTGTTGTCTATGTATCCACACATGTATCTGAGTTTCCTATCAATACAATTATAGCATGGATAATAAACGATTATCATGAACAAGGAAATATAATAATAACTAATTTATTATTGCCTCTAGGGCATATTTCCAACAGGACTCCCCCCCCCAATCCTAGTTGGACTAGGTTTCCCCAAGGGGGAAAGAGAGAGAGGGGGCCGGCCACCTCTCCTAGTCCTAATAGGACTAGGGGAGGGGGGAGGCGCGCGGCCACCTTTGGGCTGCCCCTATCTCCTTTCCACTAAGGCCCATTAAGGCCCATATGGCTCCCGGGGGGTTCCAGTAACCTCCCGGTACTCCGGTAAAATCCCGATTTCACCCGGAACACTTCCGATATCCAAATATAAGCTTCCAATATATCAATCTTTATGTCTCGACCATTTCGAGACTCCTCGTCATGTCCGTGATCACATCCAGGACTCCGAACTAACTTCGGTACATCAAAATGCATAAACTCATAATAACTATCATCGTAACATTAAGCATGTGGACCCTACGGTTCGAGAACAATGTAGACATGACTGAGACACATCTTCGGTCAATAACCAATAGCGGGACCTAGATGCCCATATTGGCTCCTACATATTCTACGAAGATCTTTATCGGTCAGACCGCATAACAACATACGTTGTTCCCTTTGTCATCGGTATGTTACTTGCCCGAGATTCGATCGTCGGTATCCAATACCTAGTTCAATCTCGTTACCGGCAAGTCTCTTTACTCGTTCCGTAATACATCATCTTGCAACTAAATCATTAGTCACAATGCTTGCAAGGCTTATGTGATGTGCATTACCGAGAGGGCCCAGAGATACCTCTCCGACAATCGGAGTGACAAATGCTAATCTCGAAATATTCCAACCCAACATCTACCTTTGGAGACACCTGTAGAGCTCCTTTATAATCACCAAGTTACGTTGTGACGTTTGGTAGCACACAAAGTGTTCCTCCGGTAAACGGGAGTTGCATAATCTCATAGTCATAGGAACATGTATAAGTCATGAAGAAAGCAATAGCAACATACTAAATGATCAGGTGCTAAGCTAATGAAATGGGTCATGTCAATCAGATCATTCATCTAATGATGTGATCCCGTTAATCAAATAACAACTCTTTGTCCATGGTTAGGAAACATAACCATCTTTGATTAACGAGCTAGTCAAGTAGCGGCATACTAGTGACACTCTGTTTGTCTATGTATTCACACATGTATTATGTTTCCGGTTAATACAATTCTAGCATGAATAATAAACATTTATCATGATATAAGGAAATAAATAATAACTTTATTATTGCCTCTAGGGCATATTTCCTTCGGCAGCACAACAGCGGTAGGTATTTCCCTCATATATGATATCAAGTTTATCGAACCAGTAGGAGGACCAAGCAACAACACGTAAACATCACCAGCACACAAATAACAAATACTCGCAACCCGACGTGTAAAAGGGGTTGTCAATTCCATTCGGGTAAAGGTGCCACAAATTAGCAAACGGACGTGAGAGAGTTGTAAATATTGATAGATCGAACGCCAAATAAAATAAATTGCAGCAAGGTATTTTTGTAATTTTGGGTTTAATAGATCTGAAAATAAAAGCAAAGGAAAATAGATCGCAAAGGCAAATAATATGAGAAAGAGACCCGGGGGCCGAAGGATTCACTAGTGGCTTCTCTCGAGAAAAATAGCAAATGGTGGGTGAACAAATTACTATTGGGCTATTGATAGAACTTAAAATACTCATGATGATATCCAGGCAATGATCATTATATAGGCATCATGTCAAAGATTAATAGACCGACTCCTGCCTGCATCTACTACTATTACTCCATACATCGACCGCTATCCAGCATGCATCTAGTGTATTAAGTTCATGAAGAAACGGAGTAATGCAATAAGAACGATGGCATGATGTAGACAAGATCTATTTATGTAGAAATATACCCCATCGTTTTATCCTTAGTAGCAATGATACATACATGTCGATTCCCCTTATGTTACTGGGATCAAGCACCATAAGATCGAACCCACTACAAAGCACATCTTCCTATTGCAAGATAAATAGATCAAGTTGGCCAAACAAAACCCAATATATCGAAGAAGAAATACGAGGCTATAAGCAATCATGCATATAAGAGATCAAAGAAACTCAAATAATTTTCATGGATAAAAAGAGATAGATCTGATCATAAACACAAAGTTCATCGAATCCCAACAAACACACCGCAAAAGAGTTACATCATATGGATCTCCAAGATACCATTGTATTGAGAATCAAATGAGAGAGAGGAACCCATCTAGCTACTAACTACATACCCGAAAGTCTACAAAGAACTACTCATGCATCATCACAAAGGCACCAATGGAAGTGGTGAACCCCTCTGTGATGGTGTCTAGATTGGATCTGGTGGTTCTGGACACTGCGGCGGCTAGAATTAACTTTCGTCGACTCCCCTAGGGTTTCTGAATATTGGGGTATTTATAGAGCAAAGGGGCGGTCCGGGGGGCACCCGAGGTGGGCACAACCCTACAGGGCACGCCTGGGCCCCCAGGCGCGCCCTGGTGGGTTGTGCTCCCCTCAGAGCACCCCCCCAGGCGCTTGTTCGGCCCATTGGGTGTCTTTTGGTCCAAAAAAATCTACAAAAAGTTTCGCTGCATTTGGACTCCGTTTAGTATTGACTATCTGTGACGTAAAAAATGTGCAAAAACAGCAACTAGCACTTGGCACTATGTCAATAGGTTAGTACAAAAACTGATATAAAATGACTATAAAATGGTTATAAAATATCCTAAGTTGACAATATAACAACATGGAACAATAAAAAATTATAGATACATTGGAGACGTATCAGCATCCACAAGCTTAATTCTAGCTCGTCTCGAGTAGGTAATTGATAAAAATAGAATTTTTGATGTGGAATGTTGCATAACATGTCATATCATATTCTTTTCTTTATAGCATGGACATTTGGACTTTTATATTGTTCGAAGAAATAGTCTAGTTTTGACATGATAACTTAAATACTCAAGCATATAAACAAGCAACCATGTCTTTTGATATGTCTCCAACGTATCTATAATTTTTGATTGCTCCATAATATTATATTATCTATTGTGGATGTTAATTAATGGGCTTTATTTTACACTTTTATATCATTTTTGGGACTAACCTATTAACCGGAGGCCCAGCCCAAATTGTTGTTTTTTTGCCTATTTTAGAGTTTCGCCGAAAAGGAATATCAAACGGAGTCCAAACGGAATGAAACCTTCGGGAACGTGATTTTCTCAACAAACGTGATCCGGGAGACTTGGAGTGGGCGTCAAGAAACAATCGAGGAGGCCACGAGGTAGGGGGCGCGCCTACCCCCCCTGGGCACGCCCTCCACCCTCGTGGGCCCCTCGTTGCTCCACCGACGTACTTCTTCCTCCTATATATATCCACGTACCCCCCCCAAAACATCTAGGAGCACCATGAAAACCTAATTCCACTGCCACAACCTTCTGTACCCAAGAGATCCCATCTTGGGCCCTTTTTCGGAGCTCCGCCGGAGGGGGCATTGATCACGGAGGGCTTCTACATCAACTCCATGGCCTCTCCGGTGATGTGTGAGTAGTTTACTTCAGATCTTCGGGTCCATAGTTATTAGCTAGCTGGCTTCTTCTCTCTCTTTGGATCTTAATACAAAGTTCTCCTCGATTTTCTTGGAGATCTATTCGATGTAATCTTTTTTGCGGTGTGTTTGTCGAGATCCGATGAATTGTGGGTGTATGATCTAGTTTATCTATGAACAATATTTGATTCTCCTCTGAATTCTTTTATTTATGATTGGTTTATCTTTGCAAGTCTCTTCGAATTATCAGTTTGGTTTGGCCTGGTAGATTGATCTTTCTTGCAATGGGATAAGTGCTTAGCTTTGGGTTCAATCTTGCGGTGCTCGATCCCAGTGACAGAAAGGGAAACGACACGTATTGTATTGTTGCCATCGAGGATAAAAAGATGGGGTTTATATCACATTGCATGAGTTTATCCCTCTACATCATGTCATCTTACTTAAAGCATTACTCTGTTCTTATGAACTTAATACTCTAGATGCATGCTGGATAGCGGTCAATGTGTGGAGTAATAGTAGTAGATGCAGAATCGTTTCGGTCTACTTGTCGCGGACATGATGCCTATATACATGGCCATACCTAGATATTCTCATAACTATGCTCAATTCTATCAATTGCTCGACAGTAATTCGTTTACCTACCGTAATACTTATGCTCTTGAGAGAAGCCACTAGTGAAACCTATGGCCCCTGGGTCTATCTTCCATCATATTAATCTTTCATCACTTAGCTACTTCTATTGTCATTTATTTTACTTTGCATCTTTATTTCTCTTTATCATAAAAATACCAAAAATATTATCTTATCATATCTATCAGATCTCACTCTCGTAAGTGACCGTGAAGGGATTGACAACCCCTTTATCGCATTGGTTGCGAGGTTCTTATTTGTTTGTGTAGGTGCGTGGGACTCTAGTGTGATCTCCTACTGGATTGATATCTTGGTTCTCAAAAACTGAGGGAAATACTTACTCTACTTTATTGCATCACCCTTTCCTCTTCAAGGGAAAACCAACGCAATGCTCAAGAGGTAGCAAGAAGGATTTCTGGCGCCGTTGCTGGGGAGAATCATGCCAAGTCAAGTCAAGATTTGACTCCCGGCAACGAGCCATTTTTGGCACCGTTGCCGGAGAGTCTATGCACAAGTCAAGACATACCAAGTACCCATCACAAACTCTTATCCCTCGCATTACATTATTTGCCATTTGCCTCTCGTTTTCCTCTCCTCGACTTCACCCTTGCCATTTTATTCGCCCTCTCTTTTCCTCTCGCCCTCTCTTCTCGTTTGCCCCTTGTTGCTTGTTGCCCTTATGTCTTTACCAAAAGGTGTTGATCTTCACCTTAAAAGGTTGGAAGAAATCGGAAACAACGCCAGAAGTTTTATATCCTTGCAGTTTGAGCATAATAATTTCTTTAGAAACGAGCTTAAAGAACAAAATGGTTTTATCGGTTTCATGAATAAAGAGCTCGATGATATGCCTAAGGAATTTTATGGTTTGAAATCTCAGTTTGCTCATCTTGAAAAATTAATTGCCCAAATTTCTGATAAGTATGCCACTTTAGTTAATAAGATGGCCGCTATACCAGAAGAGTATGAAAATAAAGATGAAGATCTAAAAGTTATTGATTTGTCTCCTATTAAATCTTTGTTTTGCAATATGAATCTTGATAATGATGGGACTGAAGATGAGCCACCTTTACCTAGAAGGCATTCCAAAAATTCGGAGTTTTTAGATCTTGATGCAAAAATTGTTAAAAGTGGGATTGAAGAGGTTAAAACTTTAAATAGCAATGAACCCACTATCTTGGATTTCAAGGAATTTAATTATGATAATTGCTCTTTGATAGATTGTATTTCCTTGTTGCAATCTGTGCTAAATTCTCCTCATGCTTATAGTCAAAATAAAGCTTTTACTAAACATATCGTTGATGCTTTGATGCAATCTTACGAAGAAAAACTTGAGTTGGAAGTTTCTATCCCTAGAAAACTTTATGATGAGTGGAACCTACAATAAAAATTAAAATTAAAGATCATGAGTGCTATGCTTTGTGTGATTTGGCTGCTAGTGTTTCCACGATTCCAAAAAACTTTGTGTGATTTGCTAGGTTTCCGTGATTTTGATGGTTGTTCTTTAAACTTGCACCTTGCAGATTCCACTATTAAGAAACCTATGGGAAGAATTAATGATGTTATTATTGTTGCAAATAGGAACTATGTGCCCATAGATTTCATTGTTCTTGATATAGATTGCAATCCTTCATGTCCTATTATTCTTGGTAGACCTTTCCTTAGAACGATTGGTGCAATTATTGATATGAAGGAAGGGAATATTAGATTCCAATTTCTGTTAAGGAAAGGCATGGAACATTTCCCTAGAAAGAAAATTAAATTACCATATGAATATATTATGAGAGCCACTTATGGATTGCCTACCAAAGATGGCAATACCTAGATCTATGTTCGCTTTTATGCCTAGCTAGGGGCGTTAAACGATAGCACTTGTTGGGAGGCAACCCAATTTTATTTTTATTCCTTGCTTTTTGCTCCTGTTTAGTAATAAATAATTTATCTAGACTATGTTTTGGTTGTGTTTTTTGTGTTTAATTAGTGTTTGTGCCAAGTAGAACCGTTGGGAAGACTTGGGGGAAGTATTTTTGATCTTGCTGTAAAAAAACAGAAACTTTAGCGCTAACGAGAATTGCTGCCATTTTTATTTGGAAGGTGGTATTTAGTTAATTCTTTTTTAATATGATTAATAGATAAATTCCTCACGTACATAAATTTATTTTAGAATTTTTGGGGTTCCATAAGTTTGCGTTAGCTACATATTACTACAGACTGTTCTGTTTTTGACAGATTCTGTTTTTCGTGTGTTGTTTGCTTATTTTGATGAATCTATGGCTAGTAAAAGAGTTTATAAACCATAGGTAAGTTGGAATACAGTAGGTTTAACACCAATATAAATCAAGAATGAGTTCATTACAGTACCTTGAAGTTGTATTTTGTTTTCTTTCGCTAACGGAGCTCGCAAGATTTTCTATTTTGAGTTTTGTGTTGTGAAGTTTTCAAGTTTTGGGTAAAGATTTGATGGATTATGGAACAAGGAGTGGCAAGAGCCTAAGCTTGGGGATGCCCATGGCACCCCAAGGTAAAATTCATGGACACCAAAAAGTCTAAGCTTGGGTATGCCCCGGAAGGCATCCCCTCTTTCGTCTTCGTCTATCGGTAACTTTACTTGGAGCTATATTTTTATTCACCACATGATATGTGTTTTGCTTGGAGCGTATTGTATGATTTGAGTCTTTGCTTTTTATTTTACCACAATCATCCTTGCTGTACACACCATTAGATAGAGACTCACATCATTTGTAATTTATTAGAATACTCTATGTGCTTCACTTATATCTTTTGAGCTATATGGTTTTCGCTCTAGTGCTTCACTTATATCTTTTAGAGCACAGTGGTGGATTTGTTTTATAGAAACTATTGTTCTCTCATGCTTCACTTATATTATTTTGAGAGTCCTTTAGAACAACATGGAAATTTGCTTTTAGGAATAATATAAAAACTTTTATAGAAGTGCATTGAATACTATTAGAAGTTTGATACTTGATAATTGTTTTGAGATATGGAGATGGTGATATTAGAGTCATGCTAGTTGAGTAGTTGTGAATTTGAGAAATACTTGTGTTGAAGTTTGTGATTCCCGTAGCATGCACGTATGGTGAACCGTTATGTGATGAAGTCGGAGCATGATTTATTTATTGATTGTCTTCCTTATGAGTGGCGGTCAGGGACGAGCGATGGTCTTTTCCTACCAATCTATCCCCCTAGGAGCATGCGCGTAATACTTTGTTTTGATAACTAATAGTTTTTTGCAATAAGTATGTGAGTTATTTATGACTAATGTTGAGTCCATGGATTATACGCACTCTCACCCTTCCACCATTGCTAGCCTCTCTTGTATCGTGCAACTTTCGCCGGTACCATCAACCCACCATATACCTTCCTCAAACCAG
Source organism: Triticum monococcum (assembly GCA_034509565.1). Taxonomy (NCBI): domain Eukaryota; kingdom Viridiplantae; phylum Streptophyta; class Magnoliopsida; order Poales; family Poaceae; genus Triticum; species Triticum monococcum. The sequence goes on from CM067842.1 coordinate 733,643,254, forward strand.
CCACCATACCTACCTATTATGGCATTTCCATAGCCATTCTGAGATATATTGCCATGCAACTTTCCACCGTTCCGTTATTATGACACGCTTCATCATTGTCATGTTCTTGCATGATCGTGTAGTTGACATCGTATTTGTGGCAAAGCCACCGTTCATAATTCTTCATACATGTCACTCATGCATCATTGCACATCCCGGTACATCACCGGAGTTATTCACATAGAGTCATATTTTGTTCTAAGTATTGAGTTGTAATTCTTGAGTTGTAAGTAAATAAAGTGTGATGATCATCATTATTAGAGCATTGTCCCAAGTGAGGAAAGGATGATGGAGACTATGATTCCCCCACAAGTCGGGATGAGACTCTGGACGAAAAATTTAAAAAAAATAAAAGAGGCCAAAAAAAGAGAAAAGGCCCAAATAAAAAAATGAATGAGAGAAAAGGAGAGAAGGGATAATGCTACTATCCTTTTTCCACACTTGTGCTTCAAAGTAGCACCATGATCTTCATGATAGAGTCTCCTATGATATCACTTTCATATACTAGTGGGAACTTTTCATTATAGAACTTGGCTTGTATATTCCAATGATGGGCTTCCTCAAAATGCCCTAGGTCTTCATGAGCAAGACACGGCGGAACCAAAGAAATTTCCACCAGAAGTCAAAACAGTAAACGTGTTACACGTGATCAGGGAAAAAACAACACGGCACTCCCAGGAAAACATACCCAAGTGCCTGTCACCGCAAAGTCCTGCCACTGGTCATCTCAACCGATCACTTTCGACCATCACGATTACTCAACAAGTATCCGGCACGCAGGATGGGTTGCCCAGGTGTTAGACCCAGTAATTGACGGATATCACTTCACACAAGTCTTGATGGACGGCGGCAGTAGCCTAAACCTAATATATCAGGATACAATCCGCGGGATGGGGTTAGACCCAACACAAATTCGCCATCACTACAAGAAATATGTCAACTTATGACCTTCTGACAGTGACCCTCGAAGAATTGGTCATAAATTTATGACCATTTTAGACCAATTGGTCAAAAGCTGTTCAGGGGGCTTCAAACCCTAGACCATTGCGACCATTTTGGTCAGAAAGGTCGTAATTTCCTTACACGAAATGGTCACAAAGCAAACAGTGCTAGTCCGCTGCCTTATTTCTAGTTGTTAATGACCAATATAGATGGTCATAGCCTTGTAGATTGTGGTGGGTTGTGATGACTAGGCGCCATCTCATCAGTTTTGCCTATGTGTCATGTCCATGTGGCAGTTTTTGCCCTAGGTTGTGAAGCAACCTATATTTCTATCATTCCCAAAATTCCCAAAAAAATCTCATAAATTCTTTGGGTCATATCTTCATCAAATATGTAAAAATCCTTCCTTGCCTAGTTCAAAACTAATTCAACAATATTCATTTTCCTATTCTGTTCACAACAACACTTTATGAAGGAAGTGCTATTTATATATTCTTGATTGCCCTCGGAATTTTTGGGCACTCTTTCCTATCCAAATCGTTACCGCATGACAAAATTCAGCTCCATTTTCCTAGCAAATCTTCCTCGGCAAATTTCCAAAGTTTTTGTCCACCTAGAAGCATTGTGAAGGAAGTACCTTTTTTATATCTCTAAATGACATGAAATTTATACGGTTCCTTCATATGCCCAAATTATCACCCTCCTCCAAATTTCAGCTCAGTCAAATCATCTATGTGAGCCCAGGTTCAATTTATATTTTATGGCCAAATTAGCACGTTGCAAAGCAAGTGTTATATAGACCCCTCCTATTACCCTCAAACTTTTCGGGCACTCTTCCATACCCAAATCATTGCCACATGATAATATTCAGCTCAATTTTCCTAGTAAATATTTCTCGGGAAATTTCCAAAGTTTCTACCTTGAGAGAAGCTTTGTGAAGTAAGTACTAGCTAGGCTTACTCAAATGATCTGAAAATTTACCAGAGCATGACCATACCTAAGTAACTTACCTACACCAATTTTGAGCTCATTTCATTCATCCAATCTCTCTCACTAGTTTTCCCAAGTTTCTGTCCATAGAAGAGCATTGTGAAGTACTACTTTGGCACGTCCAAATGATATCAATTTTCTACAATGCTTTCCTATGCCCAAATAACCATCCTCCACAAAATTTCAGCTCACTCCATTCATTATTTTGAGGCCAGCTTCAACATTCATATTTTTGTCCAGCGTGGTACTTTGCAAAGCAAGTACCATCTAGGATCCTCCTTTTGAGCTAAAAATTTGTGAAGACATTATCCTTAGTAGATGATCATCCTCAGCCAAAACTCACGCCCACTGGCCATGTGCATTTCCCGTACCGCTAATCAAACACTTGGCTGCTAATTCATGTTTGAGCATCGATCGGTCTCCTCGTGAGAATCTTATGTTGTAATTTTCTTCCTAGCACCAACCTGGGGAGTGCCCAACCCACTAGACATGCCTAGGCCGCCCAAAACACATGGCAACATTACGGTCACGCGGTGACCACGCGACGGGCATGCGAGTTTACGCGCTCTAGAGTTGGGGCCCTTGGCCACCGCCCAAACCTCGATGTATCGCCACCAAACCATGTATTTATGATTAAATAGGTCCTTATGTAACTAGAAATGATTTTTGGAAAAAATAAATAGCAAACTATGAGGCAGCTGCAGTTCAAATTTGACCCGCTTCCAACTGAATCAGCGGAAATTTGTCTTTTTCACGAGAGGTGGATCAAAAAATTTTACACCCAACAATTTTGTCAATTGTGCATTAAATATGGACTAGTATTTTATAAAAATGATTTGTTCCAATTTTGCAACTATTATTTGGTAGTTCCTTCACAAAAAAACCTCATTTCGGGCACTCGAAAAATGGAAAATGGTTTTTTCGTCCAACGAAAATGAAAACTTCCTTAGGCAACATTGTTTGTCATTCCAATATGCACCCTTGTGCACAATATGAGATAATTTGAACAAACTATGCCATGAATGTGGCCATAAGATTGATCATTTGGCTTGAAAGCCATTGATCTCCACACGTGATAGCTCGTTTCTGAGAACACTTTTTTTAAATAATTACCGTATTACAAGTTTGTTATTTTTCCTGGGAACTTGGCCACATATAATGACACAATGCAAAGGTTTCCCAATTTTTTGATTTTTTATGAATTTTTTATGCCCGTTTCAAAATGCGGTCAAAACGGCGGGAATGGCCGTTCCTAGCTAGTGGTTGAATCTTGGATTTTTTTGGTGTTTCTCTGATTAAATAGGTACTTATGTACCTAGAAATGCTTTTTGTAAAAAATAAATAGCAAACTATGATGCAGCCGCAATTCAAATTTGACCCGGTTCCTGCTGAATCGACGTAAATTTGTCTTTTTCACGAGAGGTGGATCAAAACTTTGTACACCCAACCATTTTGTCAATTGTGCATTAAATATGGCCTAGTATTTTAGAAAAATGATTTGGTCCAATTTTGCAACAATTATTTGGGAGCTCCTTCACAAAAAAACCTCCTTTTGGGCACTCAAAAAATGGAAAATGGTTTTTTCGTCCAAAGAAAATGAAAACTTCCTTAGGCAACATTGTTTGCCATTCCAATATGCACCCTTGTGCACAATATGAGATCGTTTGAACAAACTATGCCATGAATGTGGCCATAAGATTGATCATTTGGCTTGGAAGCCATTGATCTCCACACGTGATAGCTCATTTCTGAGAACACTTTTCTAAAATAATTGCCGTATTATAAGTTTGTTATTTTTCCTGGGACTTTGGCCACATATAATGACACAGTGCGAAGGTTTCCCAATTTTTTGATTTTTTTGAATTTTTTATGCCTGTTTCAAAATGCGGTCAAAACAGCGGGAATGACTGTTCCTAGCTAGTGGTTGAATCTTGGGATTTTTTGGTGTTTCTCTGATTAAATAGATACTTATGTACCTAGAAATGATTTTTGGAAAAAATAAAGAGCAAACTACATGGCAGCTACAGTTCAAATTTGACCCGCTTCCAGCTGAATCGGCGGAAATTTGTCTTTTTCATGGGAGGTGGATCAAAACTTTTTACACCCAACCATTTGGTCAATTGTGCATTAAATATGGCCTAGTATTTTAGAAAAATGATTTGGTCCAATTTTGCAACAATTATTTGGTAGGTCCGTCACAAAAAACCTCCTTTTGGGCACTCGAAAAATGGAAAATGATTTTTTCGTCCAAAGAAAATGAAAACTTCCTTAGGAAACAATGTTTGCCATTCCAATATGCACCCTTGTGCACAATATGAGATCATTTGAACATACTATGTCATGAATGTGGCCATAAGATTGATCATTTGGCTTGAAAACCCTGAATCTTCACGCGTGATAGCTCATTTTTTAGAACACTTTTTTAAAATAATTGTCGTATTACAAGTTTATTATTTTTCCTGGAAACTTGGTCACATATAATGACACAATGCAAAGGTTTCCCAATTTTTTGAATTTTTTATGCCCGTTTCAAAATGCGGTCAAAACGGCGGGCATGACCGTTCCTAGTTAGTGGTTGAATCTTGGAATTTTTTTGGTGTTTCTCTGATTAAATAGATACTTATGTACCTAGAAATGATTTTTGGAAAAAATAAAGAGCAAACTGTGAGGCAGCTGTAGTTCAAATTTGACCCGCTTCCTGCTGAATCGGCGGGAATTTGTCTTTTTCACCGGAGGTGGATCAAAAATTTTGACACCCAACCATTTGGTAAATTGTGAATCAAATATAGCCTAGTATTTTAGAAAAATGATTTGGTCCAATTTTGCAACAAATATATGGTAGGTCCTTCACAAAAAGAACTCAATTTGGGCACTCGGAAATTGGAAAATGAATTTTCCGTGCAAAGAAAATGAAAACTCCCTTAGGCAACATTGTTTGGAATTCCAAGATGCACCCTTGTGCAAAATATGAGATCATTTGAACAAACTATGCCATGAATGTGGCCATAAAATTGATCACTTGGCTTGAAAGCCATGAATCTTCACGCATGACAGCTCATTTCTGTGAACACCTTTTTAAAATAATTGCCGTATTACAAGTTTATTATTTTTCCTGGAAACTTGGTCACATATAATAACACAATGCGAAGGTTTTCCAATTTTTTGATTTTTTTTATTTTTTTATGCCCGTTTCAAAATGCGGTCAAAACGGCGGGCTTGAGAGTTCCTAGCTAGTGGTTGAACCTTGAAAAACTTTTGATGTTTCTCTGATTAAATAGATACTTATGTACCTAAAAATGATTTTGGGAAAAAATAAAGATCAAACCATAAGGTAGCTGCAGTTCAAATTTGACCCGCTTCCAGCTGAACCGGCGGAAATTTGTCTTTTTCACGAGAGGTGTATAGAACCTTTTGACAACCAACAATTTTGTCAATTGTACGTTAAATATGCATTAGTATTTTCTAAAAATTATGTGGTACAATTTGCAACAAATACATGTTAGGTTATTCACAAAAAACCCATTTTGGGCACTCGAAAATAGAAAATGGCTCTTTGTGCAATGAAAATGAAACCCCCCAAATCAACATTATTTGTCATCCTAAGTACATACATGTGCACAATATTGATTGATTTTAACAAACTATAAGTGGTTAATATGTTGAATGTTTGCCCTGAATAAGAGGATAAAAACTATAAGAAAAACAAAATATTTTTTTACACAACCTTAATTCTGATTGGTTGAATTCACTATGGCATGGATCGATGACATGGCGGAGATCCGTCCATCCATACAGCCATCCACCGTCCATCCAACCCACTGATCCAGATCCTACCCTACCCTGCGCTTCTCTCCCCGATCCAACCCACTTCTCCCCCTCCCCGCCGCCTCCCCTCACCTTCTCTCCCCGATGCAGATCCACACGTCGTCGCCGCCGCCCCTCATCTCCCTCGACGCCTCCCATCCCCACCGACGACCTCGATGCCCTTCTCCCCCACCAGCGCCGCCCCCATCCTCTTCCCTTCCCCTCACCTCCCCTCGCTCTCTTCCCTTGGCCGCCGCACGAGCAGGACTGCGGTGCAGCACCAGCGCCGCCACGCTAGATCCAGCACTGGCTACTCCCCTGCCCTACAGACCCGCGGCAGCTCATCTCGGTGCTGCGCCAGCGTGTGCGTCATGCCGCACCGTCGGAAAAGCCTCCTCCGGCGTCCTGCGCCAAGCCTCCTCCGACTCAGGGGCGCTACCGCGAGCCTCCTCTGACTCGGGCGCCGCGAGCCGCCTTACCGGGAGCAGAGCCGGTGTCCTTCTGACTCTCCTGCTCGACAACGCCATCGCCTAGGGTATTTTTTTTCTTTGCCTGTCTCAATCCTATACCATGCGGTCTGTGAACTTCAAAAGCATATGTGTAGATCAATTAGTGTAATTAGTGTATTCACTGTGGGATCCATGGCCCCCCTCCCCCAGATCCACCAGGCCACGCTCCTCCCGTGGGATCCATGGCGCGGGTCTCCCTACAACAGCTGATCTGTGACAAGCGAGACAGGAAAGAGGTGTTCCTTCTCATGTACTGCAGTGCATCTCGCGTTCCACGGCGTCCTTGGCGAGATGTACGCGACATCTTCAGCACATACACCGTCATGTGGCAATGGAGATCAGAAGCTGCGGCTGTACGACCACAGTGGTGGTAAGAGAAGTACGGCCCCTTCCCTTCCTTGCTAGCTAGTAGCTATTTTGATTTTGGTTGGTCCAATCCGATCCAATCCTGCCATGTAGTTTGGTTATAACATAGGAGAGGGACACCTACAGTTGAGTTTTAGTTTGGACAGCATTTGACGCACATGTATTGGGGTATTTGGTTCACTTCTATTTTTATGTGCATTTCTTAAATTGAAAATAAAATTAGTTGGGTATTCAATTCCTACGAACCAATCTGCAACATTTTTTATTAAATATGTACTACATCAGCAACTTAAATTTGTCTGTTTCATTTACCAAATTTTTAGAGGCTTGATAGATATCAATGTCACAAGTGAACAGCTGGCTCGATTTGTTGACGCTTTTATTGCTTTACTAGGTACCAATACAATTCTTCCACAAGTGAAATAAATGTCTGAATTCAATTATACCTTTTGCTGTAGACTAGTGTTTTGACACCCAGTTAAATTGGCAGGAAGGAATGGAACCTTGGAGGAGTTGCTTGAAGTCATCATGTGGGCAGAACTAGGAATAAACAAGAAGCCGGTAAAAACTACCTTCCCTTTGTTATTGATGCTTATCATACAAAATTCATACAACCCCAATAATCTTGGGATGATGTGTTTGTCTGCAATTACTGACCGGCTAATTAACATGCATGCATCTCCCCTAGGCTTGTGCGGGTCAGACCAGCATTGAACAAATTAAAGTATGTTGCCAAGTGCAAGTGTGCTACTACGTACTAGTCTACTACATATGAGTGATTAGTGCGTGCAAGTGTTGTGCTTACTTATACAGTGCTACAACGTAAAAGCTTGATGGCCCTGTCCCACAAACTAGTGCGCTACTACAAAATGAACATTAATGCATGCAAGTGTTTGTGCTAGCTTAGAGTGGTACGCTTTGAGTAAATACTGTTTGTACTACAGAACTAGTGCTAGCGTGCTACTACTGTACTATAGTACTAGTGAATGAGCGTTGGTGGTGTTAGTTTTTAGGTTAAAGACAATTTCTTACCTACTCAATTTATCATGTATATATGTTTTTTTATGTGAAGCCCCTGTTATTCGCGTCAACTATTGTTTATATGGTATTTACTGAAGTTATACCAAAATAATATGGTATATATTGAGACTGAACCGTATTCATAATTTGTATTGTATTTACTACAACCCCTGATTTTGCTACATCATTTTTATAGTTCAGAAAATCTGGGGCTATACATTATTATGTTCAGAAAAACAAATAAGCAAACTTATGTGAATATACTACACTTGATGTTGATCATCTAGTGCATTAGTATGCAGTTCTCATTGTTAGTTCTTGTTTTCTTGATTCATTTGTACTATATGATTCAGGTTTTATACTTTGCCAGTAGGTAGCTCATACTGCCTGCTTGCTTCTGCTTTCAATATTGTGTTCTGCATGCTTTAGTCACTGTGCCCTTAGTTCTTTTTTGTAGGGAGCTATGCTTATCATCAGAAACTCTTGGTGATGATGTTATTCCTCATTTGGTTCATGTGTTGCAATTATATACCACATAATTCTACACCATGTGGTGGACTTAAGTATCTTAGTGACTTCATTTGATGTGTATTTGTGTTAATTTTAAGCTTATGTTGCTGTGAAAATGTACCTCACTGACCGTCTGTCTATTTATTGTGTGCTTCTTGCATGAGGAGGTGACTAGTGATGCGGCGCGCCAAGCAGCAGTAGGGGAAGGGGGTCTCCTGATCAAGGAGGCGGAGGAGTAGGGGCGTGCCCAGCCGGCAGCCCTGTCCTGCTCGTGGGGGAGGGGTAGGAGGGGTCTGCTCCTCTGCTTCCATTGCGACCGCGGCAGGTAGCTCCTCCATCTCCCTCCCCCTCTTCCCGTGCTCACTACTTCTGTTGCTAAGTTGACGAATATGTGATGCACTTGTCCCAAGGAATTTTAGAGGGATCTGTATGAACAAGTCATGTTTTTATTTTATTTTATTTAGGTTGTTAGTTACCAAACAGAGAGGGAAGATGAGCTCCTGCTCGGATTTTTTTCTGCCAGCACATGATTTGTATGTATGCAATCATCATCTGATTTGATGCTACCTTGTCGTTCATGCTGTGTGCATTGATTCCCACAAACTATAACCCGATTTGATTCTACCTTGTCTTTTTTTCAATTGATATTTTTCTCATCCAACACTCTGACTATAAATGTGTTGTTTTAATCCTAATGATGATGTAGTAGTATAAGGTGGACATCATATTCCTCTTTTAACCCAAAATGAATAATTTTGTTTCATCATGTCCTGGTTTACCCAAGTAAGATTGTTTTTGGTTTGTACTTTGGACCCTGTGTGTTTCTCACATGAACTAGTGTTGTTGTAACATGAACTTTAGTAGGTCACTCCTATCTAAATGTGATCATTGCAAGGAGGAACCATTGTTTGGCTTCATCCCTTACTCATTTGATCATTTTTATGGCCCATATGCATTCTACGTGTTGCCTAACTTGGCATGACGTGCACAAAAACTATTTGGGCATCCATATTCTAGCTCTTCTTAATTTTCATGCATGTTTCTTTCCAGACTTGATCTTGCTACTAAATAGCTCACCTGTTGTTTTCTGCTTTCTTGTTGGCAGATATTTTGAGTAAATTCAAGACGAAAGATGTTGAAAGAAGCTCCAAGACATTCTTATATAGCAAGTTCTGTAATAATAGCTGGGTTATCTGGGAATTTAATGTATCTTCTCTCTGTTTGTGAATGAAATAGTAATTATGTATGTGATTTAATGTATCTTCTCTCTGTTTGTGAATTTCATGTATGTTTTAGAATTACAATTTCTGTTTCATATGAAATAGTAATTATGTATGTGATTTGAAAATGTGTGCAATGGAAACATGACTAATGCGACCCACTTATCAAAATAATTTGAGCACATTTGAAATTTTTGACGTGTGGGACCAGTGTATGATATTATGATATTTGGGACAAAAGTAAATAGTGGAAAATAAAATGGCAAAAAAAATTCATATGCTGTAAAAGGCCGCATCTTGAAATAAAAAGGCCGAATTGCTGGGCCAGGCCCATGTAGCTAGCAAAATTAATAGGAAAAATAAATATTAAAAAGGCCGAATTGTTGGGCTAGGCCCATGCAGAAAACCGAATTGGACCGGGCTGAATCTTGTGCCACATCAGCTTGCCATGCTGGATGCCTAGGTGGCCTGGGGAGGTTGCTAGTGACCAAAACGCCACAGTAGATGTATTTTGGTCATAAACGTCTACGACCATTCCAGAAGAAAGGTCGCTATAGTCAATTTACGACGGCCAGCTTTTGACCTTATGTTTTTGGTCACAAAAAGGTCACGAATGGAAATTTGTGACCATTCAGTGACCAATAGTGGTGGTCACAAGTTGACATATTTATTGTAGTGCATAGCAATACTACCTTTAAAGGAGTAACGCCAGTCCCAGGGGCTTGTTGTACGGGCTCCCTCTCATTACAAGTTACATTCGGCTCCCCCGATAACTTCCGTCGCGAGCATTTAACTTTCCACATCGCTCCGTTTCAAAGTGGCTATCAAGCACTGCTCGAACGAGAAGCTTTCGCTCGCTTTAATGCAATACCACACTACGCCTCCCTCACACTCAAGATGCCCGGTCCACATGGCATCATTACAGTGCAAGGAGATATCAAGCGCTCCCTGCGCGCCGAAGAGAGTGAGGCTGCCTTGGCAGCCGAACATTAAAGACGCCTGGACCAGCGATTGAGTCCGGCGCCGCTATTTACACCGAATAAGTGATCACACCCCTATTTGTCAATACAAGGGGCTCAACACGCACAAACAAGTGGCAATTTCTTATCATCTTCAATTGTACATGGTTTCTTTAAAAACTATCTTTTTGCATGACAACTTTTTCACCTAACTTCCTCTCTTTTACAGATGATCATCGTGCTACATCCGTCCAGGATACGGCACAACGGAGACACAGGCGCAGACGTGCAGCAGGGACCCGCTCAAAGGATTCTTTTTAGATTAAGACCCTGCGTAAACCTTTTTTACTGTCTCTTGTTGATACATATCCACCGTTGTGAAGGATGCTGACGTCTTGGCATGTGGCCACGCCAGAACAATGCACGTACCTGGACACAAGGGGCTTCTTACAAAAGCCATTATTTAGGCCGGGTTTATACCACAAAGACCAAATACCTTAGGGAGTGTTCAGCATCGCGAGTTTGGCCCTATATGCATCAGCTCCGAATCATTGTCTTTGGTCAAATGTTGGGTTTGCTCGGCTCCTGTGTTTTGGTGCCTTACGTTCTGCTTTACCGGCTAAGGTAGCACCAGGAGAACTACTGCGATTGTGCCCTGGTTCATCCGGACGAGCACCTCAGTAGAGAAAGCCGAAAACTGACTGTCATGATATAGCGTGAGACTGGTCAACCACTCGATGACCTGTGGGAATTTTAGAATTCCTCCGCCTTCACAAAGGGCCATTTTCCGGCCAGGCATGTACGCACCCCGAGATCGGGAGAGTGCGGAGCCACCAGGGGCTATCTAGTAGCCCCACTGTCAAACTCCTATGGCTAACTGAAAGTGTTAAAGCATTATAGTCCGGTTGCCTCGCTCCCTCCGCTATCACCTCCTTAATAGGACCAAGACGTTGGGTTAAGTGTGAATGCGTATTTTTGCTAGCACCTTCGCATTTTATGCGTGGGGGTTGAAGCCGACGACTGCAATCTTTCAGGTTATACACACGTATACAAAAACGGCCGCCCAGGAGGCACCATATTACTTTCAGGCAAAAGTATAAAAATAGCCTTATAACACTCTTTAAAAGCATTTCGCTTACAATGAGATTACATATCACTCGAACATAATATTTTTTGAGCACTGGGTCTCTACCAAACGGACACCCTCAAGAACTTCTTCAAAGTAGTGCTCAGCAGCCTTTCGACCTATGGCCGAATCCCGCGCTGCAACATTGGTAGCATCCATCTCCGCCCAGTATGCCTTGACACGGGCAAAGGCCATCCGTGCGCCCTCTATGCACGCCGACCTCTTCATCACATTAATGCGCGTCACACGTCCAAGAACTGCTGCACCAAGCTGAAATAGATGTTCGGTTTCGACCTTTCCGGCCATAGCTGATCCACAATGGACCTCATGGCGAGTCCGGACAACCTATTTAGTTCGGCCCATTCGGCTAATTGGTCAGTCAATGAAAGTTGACGCTCGGGAGTATGGAATTGGCTCCAAAATAGCTGGTCTACCCCATGGTCCGTTTGACCCTGGAAGTACTTGGCCGCATCGGCAGCGCTCGCCGCCAAATCCATATACACATCCTCCGAGCTCCAGAGCCGATCCAGAGGGGCATACCGTGGATCTCCAAACTTCCTTCGCAATATAAAGGATTTCCCAGCTACAATATCCCCGGCTTCCCGCAGCTCCTCCTTCTTTGCCCTCATAGCAGAGCGGAGGTCTTTTCTCATCGCAGCAGCCTTCTCAAGGTCCGATGCCTTCGCCTGGTTTTCCTTTTCAAGAACCCGGCAATGGTCGGTGGTGGCTTTTAATTCTATGGCCATCTTGGCCATCTTGTCTCAGCTTTCGCCATGTGCGGCCTTCTCGGCTTGCAACTCTTCAGCCGCCTTGAGCGCAGCCGCATTACCCAACCTTGCTTGTTCCTTGGCTCGGGCAAGTTCTGCCCGCAAGGCTTCAACAGTGGCAGCTCCATCTGCAGTCACAACATATTAAAGATACTGGCATTATGCTGCTCTTCCTATGTGACGTTTACCAGATAAAGACACTTACCCTGTGCCTCGTCAAGCCTTTTGTTAACAAGCTCGATGTCGGCGTCTGCCGCATCCAACTGTCGTTCTAAATGGGCAAACTCGCTAGTCCGGCTAGCCATCGGAGCTTCCATCACCTTCACATAGAGGCAGTATGGTTATTACCTGGGAATTTGATCCTCTGTTCGTCGTCATTTCCGACGACAACTAGAGTCTTAGGGGCTACTATCTACACAGGGCACACCTAGCATGTGCAGGACTATCATACATTCTTTTACGTACCTCAAAGCCTGTCAGTAGACTCATAAAAGCTTCATGCAATCCGCTTTCGGCGGACGATATTCTCTCCATCACCGTATTCATCAGCACACGGTGTTCATCTGAGATGGCCGCTTGCCCAACCAACTCCCTCAGAACATCCGATCGCACACTAGACGGTGCCGGACTCTTTTGTCTGCTCTCTTCGGGAGCCGGACATTGGGAGCTTCGGAGGTCAATGGGATTATCTTCTGGCCTCACCGGACTCGGAGAGGCCCTCTGCGACGACACTTCAGGGTCGCCCGCTTCCGGAGCGGAGGAGTCCGAAGGAGGCGTTTCGCTCTCCATCATCTCTGGAAGAAGATCCCCCGAAGACGAGCTCATTCGAGAGGGTCTAAGTCCTTAACTGCTAAGGTATATGCAGTGGTTATTTTCTCAGAAGAAAAAGATGGCATGTCTGTACTGTTAAAGTATTCCGGGTCACTTACGACTCGCGGAAGAATTGATCCCCTCGCGGACTTTGTGCGGCAACAGCACCCCCGAAGGTAGGACCCTCGGTGGGAGACTTCTTCTCTCGTTTGGAAGCTTCGGCTTCCGAATCCCCGGGCGCGGTCCTTTTCCTCTTCCGGTCGTCCTCCTTCATGGAGATGTCCGCCCTTACTGTCCTCCGCTGTATCTTCCCTCAAGGGCTCCGGGCAAGGTGCGATCTAGAGCATCTTTTCTAGGACCGGATTTTCCAAACCCTCAGGGAGGGGGGCCGAACACCGAATCAACTTTGCCTTCGCTAGCCAGTCCTGATCAGAAGGCGAATTCTCAGAAATAACTTCGTAACAAATGAGAGACAGTATGTTCGATCGGAAGATTCCTTACCTGTTCGGCGGTGCGGGTACTACTCAGGCCCATGTCCTCGGTGATTTCCGGACACTCTACCTGAGGTCCGAAGAATGACTTGTACATCTCCTTGTGCGTCAAACCGAGGAAATTTTGAATGACACGTGGTCCCTCAGGATTGAACTCCCACAAGCGAAGGGGGGCGGCGTTTGCAAGGTTGGACTTGGCGAACTAGCATAACTTGTGCTACCGCGACCAAACTGAAATCTCCATTGAAGAGATCTCGAATGCGGCTTTGCAGTATAGGCACATCCTTGGCTGGACCCCAGCTCAGACCCCTGCTGATCCATGACATCAGTTGTGGTGGAGGGCCCGAGCGGAAAACAGGGGCGGCCACCCACTTGGCGCTTCTAGGAACCGTGATATAGAACCACTCCTGTTGCCACAATTCAGACACCTCCGGGATGGAACCTTTGGGCCACGGAGCTCCCGTCATCTTGCGTACTGAGGCACCTCCACACGCTGCATGTTGCCCCTCGACCATCTTCGGCTTCACTTCAAAGGTCTTGAGCCACAAGCCAAAGTGAGGGGTGACCCGGAGGAAGGCCTCGCACACGACAATAAATGTCGTGATTTGAAGAAAGGAGTCCAGAGCTAGATCATGGAAGTCTAGCCCGTAATAAAACATCAAACCCCTGACGAAAGGATACAGAGCAAGGCCTAGACCTCGGAGGAAGTGGGAAACGAATATGACGTTCACGTTGGGTTCGGGGGTAGGGATGACCTGCCCTCGGGGAGGCAGCCGATGCAAAATCTCGGCGGTCAGATATTTGGCCTCCCTCAACTTTTTGATGTCTTCTTCCGTGACGGAGGAAGGCACCCATCGGCCTTGAAGGCTAGATCCGGAGATGACTGAAGGTTCGGAGCACCTGACCTGAACTTCGGGCGCTTGAGCTTGAGGTGGGGGAAGGATTCAATTGAGCACGGGAGGGAAAAATAAAAGCCTGGTCCCTTTATAAAGAGGGTGAATATCAAGCGTCCTCTCCGTGTCCGCTTGGGCTTGCCTATAATCTAGGAATCCTAGAAGCGGTTGGGTTACCCACGCCCGTATTGATGAGAATCCCAGAATAAGGGGACACGATCTCTTCTTTAACAAAGAACATGCCAAGGAAACTGCCTCGCATAACGCGCTGAGATGGGACAGTAAAATAGTTCGAATAAAAGATTGGCCGTGGTGTGACGTCATGCTACAGAATACGTCAGCAGATTAGATTTGTGTAAATATTATTCTCTCTATGGCAATATGTGGAAACTTATTTTGCAGAGTCGGACACTATCTTTGTGTTCGAAATCTTCTATGAAGTACTTGGAGGAGGAACCCGCCTTGCAATGCCGAAGACAATCTGCGCACTAGACTCGTCGTCATTGAAGCTTGGTTCAGGGGCTACTGAGGGAGTCCTGGATTAGGGGGTGTTCGGATGGCCGAACTATACCTTCAGCCGGACTCCTGGACTATGAAGATACAAGATTGAAGACTCCGTCCCGTGTCCGAAAGGGACTTTACTTGGTGTGGAAGGCAAGCTTGGCGATGCGGATATTTAGATCTCCTACCATTGTAACCGACTCCATGTAACCCTAACCCTATCCGGTGTCTATATAAACTGGAGGGTTTTAGTCCGTAGGACAACATACACATCAACAATCATACCATAGTCTAGCTTCTAGGGTTTAGCCTCTCTGATCTCGTAGTAGATCTACTCTTGTACTACCCATATCATCAATATTAATCAAGCAGGACGTAGGGTTTTACCTCCATCGAGAGGGCCCGAACCTGGTTAAAACTTTATGTCCCTTGCCTCCTGTTACCATCCAGCCTAGACGCACAGTTCGGGACCCCCTACCCAAGATCCGCCGATTTTGACACCGACACACACCCACTTAGTTTCTTTTGTTGAGCTTTCATATACTTATAGCTCTAGTGCATCTGTTGCATGGCAATCCCTACTCACTCACATCGATATTGTTGACGGGCATATCCATAGCCCGTTGATACGCCTAGTTGATGTGAGACTATCTTCTCCTTTTTGTCTTCTCCACAACCACCATTCTATTCCACATATAGTGCTATATCCATGGCTCACACTCATATATTGCGTGAAGATTGAAAAAGTTTGAGAACATCAAAAGTATGAAACAATTGCTTGGCTTGTCATCGGGGTTGTGCATGATTTAAATTAATATTTTGTGTGGTGAAGATAGAGCATAGCCAGACTATATGATTTTGTAGGGATAACTTTCTTTGGCCATGTTATTCTGAGAAGACATAATTGCTTAGTTAGTATGCTTGAAGTATTATTATTTCTATGTCAATATTAAACTTTTGTCTTGAATCTTTCGGATCTGAACATTCATGCCACAATAAAGAAAAATTACATTGAGAAATGTGTTAGAAAGCATTCCACATCACAAATTCTTTTTCATCATTTACCTACTCGAGGATGAGCGGGAATTAAGCTTGGGATGCTTGATACGTCTCCAACATATCTATAATTTTTGATTGCTCCATGCTATTACATTATCTATTTTGGATGTTAATGCGATTTATTTTACACTTTTATATCATTTTTGGGACTAACCTATTAACCGGAGGCCCAGCCCAAATTGCTATTTTTTTTGCCTATTTTAGAGTTTCACCGAAAAGGAATATCAAACGGAGTCCAAATGGAATGAAACCTTCGGGAACGTGATTTTCTCAACAAACGTGATCCGGGAGACTTGGAGTGGGCGTCAAGAAACAATCGAGGAGGCCATGAGGCAGGGGGCGCGCCTACCCCCTGGGCGTGCCCTCCACCCTCGTGGGCCCCTCGTTGCTCCACCGATGTACTTCTTCCTCCTATATATATCCACGTACCCCAAACATCCAGGAGCACCACGAAAACCTAATTCCACCACTGCAACCTTCTATACCCAAGAGATCCCATCTTGGGGCCTTTTTCGGAGCTCCGTCGGAGGGGGCATTGATCACGGAGGGCCTCTACATCAACTCCATGGCCTCTCCGGTGATGTGTGAGTAGTTTACTTCATACCATCGAGTCCATAGTTATTAGCTAGATGGCTTCTTCTCTCTCTTTGGATCTCAATACAAAGTTCTCCTTGATTTTCTTGGAGATCTATTCAATGTAATCTTCTTTTGTGGTGTGTTTGTCGAGATCCGATGAATTGTGGGTTTATGATCCAGTTTATCTATGAACAATATTTGATTCTCCTCTGAATTCTTTTATGTATGATTGGTTTATCTTTGCAAGTCTCTTCAAATTATCAGTTTGGTTAGGCCTACTAGATTGATCTTTCTTGCAATGGGAGAAGTGCTTAGCTTTGGCTTCAATCTTGCGATGCTCGATCCCAGTGATAGAAAGGTAAACGACATGTATTGTATTGTTGCCATCAAGGATTAAAAGATGTGGTTTATATCATCTTGCATGAGTTTATCCCTCTACATCATGTCATCTTACTTAAAGCATTACTCTGTTCTTATGAACTTAATACTCTAGATGCATGCTGGATAGCGGTCAATGTGTGGAGTAATAGTAGTAGATGCAGAATCGTTTCGGTCTACTTGTCGCGGACATGATGCCTATATACATGGCCATACCTAGATATTCTCATAACTATGCTCAATTCTATCAATTGCTCGACAGTAATTCGTTTACCTACCGTAATACTTATGCTCTTGAGAGAAGCCACTAGTGAAACCTATGGCCCCTGGGTCTATCTTCCATCATATTAATCTTTCATCACTTAGCTACTTCTATTGTCATTTATTTTACTTTGCATCTTTATTTCTCTTTATCATAAAAATACCAAAAATATTATCTTATCATATCTATCAGATCTCACTCTCGTAAGTGACCGTGAAGGGATTGACAACCCCTTTATCGCATTGGTTGCGAGGTTCTTATTTGTTTGTGTAGGTGCATGGGACTCTAGTGTGATCTCCTACTGGATTGATACCTTGGTTCTCAAAAATTGAGGGAAATACTTACGCTACTTTATTGCATCAGCATTTCCTCTTCAAGGGAAAACCAATGCAGTGCTCAAGAGGTAGCATCTTTCAAAATATCAACGCTAAAATAAGCTCTCCCTAGCCCATCATGCTCAATCATTAATAGATTCATGAAACACACTCGCATATTAACTACACCCAATGCTCAAGTACGATCATAGTGCCTCCTAGTTGGTGCTTTTATAAGAGAAGATGGAGACTCAAATTCAAAAATAAAAATTGCATAAAGTAAAAGAAAGGCCCTTCGTAGAGGGAAGTAGGGATTTGTAGAGGTGCCAGAGCTCAAAGCGAAAATTGAGAGATAACAACATTTTGAGAGGCATACTTTTCCCAACAACGAAAACGACTTACAGTTCCCAACACTTTCCGTGCTAGATATATCATAGGCGGTTCCCAAACAGAAATTAAAGTTTATTCCTTTTTCCACCATACTTTCACTTTCCATGGCTAACCATATCCACGGGTGTCTTCTATACCAACACTTTCCAAGGAATTTATTATTTGACAACATAAAGTAAATTTATTTTTTCATTTCAGGACTGGGCATCCCTAATACCTTTGCCTTACTCTCGTGCAATGACAAGTGAATAAACACTCATCATGAGAATAACACATCTAGCATGGAAAATATTAGCCACCCCTCACCACCTAGCGAGCGGTACGAGCACACAAAAGAGAAAATTATTTTGAATATTAGAGATGGTACATACAAATTTGCTTAGAACGACAAAATAACACCGCATATAGGTAGATATAGTGGACTCATGTGGCAAAACTTATTTAAAGGGTTTTGGATGCACAAGTAGTGATCATACTTAGTGCAAAATGAAGGCTAGCAAAAGATTGAGAAGCGACCAACCAAGAAACGAATAATCTCATAAGCGAGCATTAAGCATAATTAACGCCGAGTAATGCACCACAAGTAGGATATAATTTCATTGCATGACTATTGACTTTCGTGCTTGCATAGGGAATCACAAACCTTAACACCATCATTCTTACTAAAGCATAATTACTCATCAAAATGACTCACATATCACATCATCATATCTCAAAACTATTACTAAGAATCAAGTTTATTTTGTGCAATGATCTTCATGAAAGTTTTTATTGTATCCTTCTTGGATATCTATCACTTTGGGACTAATTTTCATGTGTTTCTTTTGACAACCTCCAACAAATATAAGTGAAGATCATGAGCATAATATTTCTTACTCTCAAATTAATTTAAGTGAAGTAAGAGAGAATTTCTTAAAAAAATTATTAACTCTCAAATAAATCTAACTGAAGCAAGAGAGCATTTCTTCAAAAATACTAAAGCACACCGTGCTCAAAAAGATATAAGTGAAGCACTAGAGAAAATCCATAGCTCATAAAAATTTAAGTGAAGCATAGAGAGCAATTCTAACAAGTCATGGCATAATTTTGGCTCTCTCGAATAGGTGTGTCCAGCAAGGGATCAAGACTAAAAACACAAAATAAAACAAGCAAAAACTCATATCATACAAGACGCTCCAAGCAAAACACATAGTATGTGACGAATAAAAATATAGCTTCGAGTAAAATACCGATGGTCCTTAGAAGAAAGAGGGGATGCCACTCGGGGGCATTGATACGTCTCCAACGTATCTATAATTTTTGATTGTTCCATGCTATTATATTATCTGTTTTGGATGTTAATGGGCTTTATTTTACATTTTTATATTATTTTTGGGACTAACCTATTAACCCAAGGCCCAGTGCAAATTGCTCTTTTTGCCTATTTCAGTGTTTCGCGGAAAAGGAATATCAAATGGAGTCCAAACGGAATGAAACCTTCGGGGGCGTGATTTTTGGAACAAATGTGATCCAGAGGACCTGGAGTGGACGTCAAGAAACGGATGAGGTGTCCACGAGGCAGGGGGCGCGCCTACCCCCCTGGGCGCGCCCTCCCCCCTCGTGGGCCCCTCGTGGCTCATCCGACCTACTTCTTCCTCCTATATATGTTCACATACCATGAAAACATCCAGGAGCACCACGAAACCCTATTTCCACCGCCGCAAGCTTCTATACCCAAGAGATCCCATCTTGGGGCCTTCTCCAGAGCTCCGCCGGAGGGGGCATCGATCATGGAGGGCCTCTACATCAACTCCATGGCCCCTTCGATGATGTGTGAGTAGTTTACTTCAGACCTTCTTGTCCATAGTTTTTAGCTACATGGCTTCTTCTCTCTCTTTGAATCTCAATACAAAGTTCTCCTCGATCTTCTTGGAGATCTATTCGATGTAACTCTTGTTGTGGTGTGTTTGTCGAGATCCGATGAATTGTGGGTTTATGATCAAGTCTATCTATGAACAATATTTGATTCTTCTCTGAAATCTTTTATGCATGATTGGTTATCTTTGCAAGTCTCTTTGAATTATGAGTTTGGTTTGGCCTACTAGATTGATCTTTCTTGCAATGGGGGAAGTGCTTAGCATTGGGTTCAATCTTGCGGTGCTCGATCCTAGTGATAGAAAGGGAAACGACACATATTGTATTGTTGTCATCGAGGATAAAAATATGGGGTTTATATCATATTGCTTGATTTTATCCCTCTACATCATGTCATCTTACCTAAGGCGTTACTCCGTTCTTATGAACTTAATACTCTAGATGCATGCTAGATAGCGGTCCATGTGTGGAGTAATAGCAGTAGATGCAGGCAGGAGTCGGTCTACTTGTCGCGGACGTGATGCCTATATACATGATCATGCCTAGATGTTCTCATAATTATTCGCTTTTCTATCAATTGCTCGACAGTAATTTGTTCACCCACCGTAATACTTATGGTATCTTGAGAGAAACCACTAGTGAAACCTATGGCCCCCGGGTCTATTCTCCATCATATAAGTTTCCAATCTATTTTACTTTGCAATCTTTACTTTCAATCTATATCATAAAAATACCAAAAATATTGATCTTATCATTATTATCTCTATCAGATCTCACTCTTGTAAGTGACCGTGAAGGGATTGACAACCCCTTTATCACGTTGCTTGCGAGGTCTTGTTTGTTTGTGTAGGTACGAGGGACTTGCGTGTGGCTTCCTACTACATTGATACCTTGGTTCTCAAAAACCGAGGGGAATACTTATGCTACTTTGCTGCATCACCCTTTCCTCTTCAAGGGAAAACCAACATAGTGCTCAAGAGGTAGCAGGCGTCCCCAAGCTTAGTTGCTTGCTCTCTTTTGGATAGCTTGGGATGCCGGGGCTTCACCAAGCTTAGGCTCTTCTTACTCCTTATTTCTTCATCCATCGCAAGATGACCCAAAACTTGAAAACTTCAATCACACAAAACTCAAGAAAAGCCTTCGTGAGATCCGTTAGTATAAGAAAACAAATCACTGCTATAAGTTTTGTAGTAAACCAATTCATATCTTGTTCTTGCATTATATATACTATATTCCAACTTCTCTAAGGCAAAAACTTGTCAAAGAAACCATAGAATCATTAAAACAAGCACACAACACAAAGAAAACAGAATCTATCAAAAATAGAATAGTCTGTAGCAATCTGGATATTTCGAATACTTTTGTAACTTCAAAAACTCTGGAAAATGAGGACGACCTGGGAAATTTGTATATTAGTCTACTACAGAAGAAATTTGTATTATATTGATCTCTGGTTAAAAATGAAAATTATTTTCGTGAGAGCAAAAGTTTCTGTTTTTTTAGCAAGATCAAACAACTATCACCCAAGAAGATCCTAAAGGCTTTACTTGGCACAAACACTAATTAAAACACAAAAAACACAATCATAATAGTATCATAATTGTGCTAACACTCAAGAACAGAAAGCAAAAAGCAAAAATAAATTTTATTCATTGGGTTGCCTCCCAACAAGCGTTATAGTTTTACGCCCTTAGCTAGGCATAAAGCAAGGATCTAAGTTTTGTCATCTTTGTTTCGAGATCCATAAGATGCCCTCATGATTGATTCATATGGTGTCCTAATTCTTGTTACAGGAAAGTGTTCCGTACCCTTCCTCAAAGGAAATTGGAACTTAATATTGCCCTCTTTCATATCAATCATGGCATCGATAGTGCATAAAAATGGTCTGCCAAGAATAATTGGACAAGACGGATTGCAATCAATATCAAGAACAATAAAATCTATGGGCACATAATTCCTATTTGCAAGAATAAGAACATCATTAATTCTTACCATAGGCTTTTTAATAGTAGAATCCGCCAAGTGCAAATTTAAAGAACACTCTTCAATATCGGCAAGACCAAGCACATCACATAAAGATTTCGGAATCGTAGAAACACTAGCACCCAAGTCACACAAAGCAAAACACTCATAATTTTTTATCTTGACTTTGATAGTAGGTTCCCATTCATCATGCAATTTTCTAGGAATTGAAACTTCTAATTCGAACTTTTCTTCTAAAGCTTACATCGTAGCATCAACAATATGTTTAGTAAAAGCTTTATTTTGTTCATAAGCATGGGGTGAATTTATCATGGATTGCAACAAAGAAATACAATCAATCAAAGAGCAACTATCATAATTAAAGTCTTTGTAATCCAAAAGAGTGGGCACATCACTAGTTAAAGTTTTGACCTCTTCAAACCCACTTTTATCAATTTTCTCAACAAGACTTTCACCCTCTGAAATATCGGGACGCCTTCTAGCTAAAGTTGACTCTTCTACAGTCCCTTTTCCATAAATCTTAACTTTGCTAAAAAAAGGAATCAATAGAAGAAACACCGATCATTTTAAGATCATCACTTTTACGAAAATAGTCACTAGAAAACGGTTTTTCTAAAAATTCTCTTTTAGCTCTAAGCATAGCGGTTCTTTTCTTACTTTCATCCATAGAAACATAAAGAGCTTTAATTGATTCCTAAACTTTAGGCACAAAAAATTTCATCTTGAGATTTTCTACATCATGAGAAATTCTATCAACATTTCTGGACAAATCATCAATCTTATTCAACTTTTCTACTATGGTAGTGTTGGGAACTTTTTGCGTGTTGATAATTTTTTTAATAGTATTCTCAAGATCAGAGGTGTTCCAATTATTATTATAAGAAGGATTTCCATAGGAATTACCTTAATTATTAGAGGAAATAATAGGAAAAGGCCTAGGATTAAAATTACCTCTATAAGCATTGTTATTGAAATTGTTTCGCGAGATAAAATTCACATCTACGCATCACTATTTTGATCAATCAAAGTAGACAAAGGCATATAATTGAAATAAACACGAGCACTTTTACTAGCAACCAATTTCATAAGAGCATCAACTTTTTCACTCAAAGAAGAAATTTCTTCAACCGAACTAACTTTTTTTACTACTAGGAGCTCTTTCGGTATGCCATTGTGAATAATTTGCCATAATATTATAAAGCAATTTGGTGGCTTCACTCAAAGTAATTTCCATAAAAGTACCACCTGTGGCGGAATCTAAAAGATTACGAGAAACAAAATTCAGCCCCGCATAAAAATTTTGTATGATCATCCAAAGATTTAACCCATGAGTTGGGAAATTCCTTAGCATCATTTTCATCCTTTCCCAAGATTGTGCAACATGCTCATGTTCAAGTTGCTTGAAATTCATGATCTGCATTCTAAGGGAGATAATTTTTGCGGGCGAAAAATACTTAGTGATAAAAGCATCTTTGCACGTATTCCAAGAATCGATACTATTGTGAGGCAAAGAAGAAAACTAAATTTTTGCAGAATCACGCAAAGAAAACGGAAATAATTTCATCTTCACAATATCATTGTCCACATATTTTTTCTTTTACATATCACATAATTCCACGAAGGTATTAAGATGGTACACGACATCCTCATTAGGAGTACCAGAAAATCGATCTTTCATAACAAGATTTAGCAAAGCGGTATTAATATCACAAGACTCCGCACTAGTGGTGGGAGGAGCAAGAGGAGTGCCAATAAAATAATTGTTGTTGGTATTTGAGAAATCACACAACTTGGTGTTCTCTTGAGACATGATGAATACACAACAAGATTTCACTCAAAAACAGATCCGGCAAGAAAACGGCGAACGAAAAAGAGGGCGAATAAAACGACAAATTTTTGTGAAGTGGGAAAGAGGAAAATGAGAGAAAAATGGAAAATAGTGTAAATTACGAGGAGATGAGGTTTGTGATTAGGAACCTAGTATATGTAGATGATCTCCCTGGCAACTACGCTAGAAATTCCTTTTGATGGTGGCTTGAAGCTACGTCGGTATTTCCCCAAAGAGGAAGGGATGATGCAGCACAGCGGCGGTAGGTATTTCCCTCATATATGAAACCAAGGTTATCAAACCTATATGAGGACCAAGCAACAACACGTAAACATCACCTGCACACAAATAACAAATACTCGCAACCCGATGTGTAAAAGGGGTTGTCAATCCCTTTCGGGTAATGGTGCCACAAATTGGCAAACAGACGTGAGAGAGTTGTAAATATTGATAGATCGAACGCCAAATAAAATAAATTACAGCAAGGTATTTTTGTATTTTTGGGTTGAATAGATCTGAAAATAAAAGCAAAGGAAAATAGATCGCAAAGACAAATAATATGAGAAAGAGACCCAGGGGTCGTAGGTTTCACTAGTGGCTTCTCTCGAGAAAAATAGCAAACAGTGGGTGAACAAATTACTGTTGGGTAATTGATAGAACTTCAAATACTCATGACGATATCTAGGCAATGATCATTATATAGGCATCACATCCAAGATTAGTAGACCGACTCCTGCCTGCATCTACTACTATTACTCCACACATCGACCGCTATCCAGCATGCATCTAGTGTATTAAGTTCATGGAGAAACGGAGTAATGCAATAAGAATGATGACATGATGTAGACAAGATCTATTTATGTAGAAATAGACCCATCGTTTTATCCTTAGTAGCAACGATACATACGTTGTCAGTTCCCCTTCTGTCACTAGGATCAAACACCATAAGATCGAACCCACTACAAAGCACCTCTTCCCATTGCAAGATAAATAGATCAAGTCGGCCAAACAAAACCCAAATATCAGAGAAGAAATACGAGGCTATAAGCAATCATGCATATAAGAGATCAAAGAAACTCAAATAACTTTCATGGATAAAAAGAGATAGATTTCATCATAAACTCAAAGTTCATCGGATCCCAACAAACACACCGCAAAAGAGTTACGTCATATGGATTGCTACCTCTTTTAGCACTGCGTTGGTTTTCCCCGAAGAGGAAGGGATGATGCAGCAAAGTAGCGTAAGTATTTCCCTCAGTTTTTGAGAACCAAGGTATCAATCCAGTAGGAGGCTACGCGCGAGTCCCTCGCACCTGCACAAAACAAATAAATCTTCGCAACCAACGCAAATAGGGGTTGTCAATCTCTATAGGGCCACTTACGAGAGTGAGATCTGATAGATATGATAAGATAAGATTTTTGGTATTTTTATGATAAAGATGCAAAGTAAAATAAAGGCAAAGTAAATAGCAAAGTAAATAACTAAGTAGTAGGAGATTGATATGATAAAGATAGACCCCGGGGCCATAGGTTTCACTAGTGGCTTCTCTCGAGAGCATAAGTATTCTATGGTGGGTGAACAAATTACTATTGAGCAATTGACAGAATTGAGCATAGTTATGAGAATATCTAGGTATGATCATGTATATAGGCATCACGTCCGAGACAAGTAGACCAACTCCTGCCTGCATCTACTACTATTACTCCACTCATCGACCGCTATCCAGCATGCATCTAGAGTATTAAGTTAAAAACAGAGTAACGCCTTAAGCAAGATGACATGATGTAGAGGGATAGACTCATGCAATATGAAGAAAACCCCATCTTGTTATCCTCGATGGCAACAATACAATATGTGCCTTGCTGCCCTTACTGTCACCGGGAAAGGACACCGCAAGACTGAACCCAAAGCTAAGCACTTCTCCCAATGCAAGAAAGATCAATCTAGTAGGCCAAACCAAACTGATAATTCGAAGAGACTTGCAAAGATAACCAATCATACATAAAAGAATTCAGAGAAGATTCAAATATTATTCATAGATAGACTTGATCATAAACCCACAATTCATCGTTCTCAACAAACACACCGCAAAAAGAAGATTACATCGAAAAGTTCTCCACAAGAGAGGGGCAGAACATTGTATTGAGATCCAAAAAGAGAGAAGAAGCCATCTAGCTAATAACTATGGACCCGTAGGTGTGAAGTAAACTACTCACACTTCATCGGAAGGGCTATGGTGTTGATGTAGAAGCCCTCCGTGATCGATGCCCCCTCCGGCGGAGCTCCGGAACAGGCCCCAAGATGGGATCTCGTGGATACAGAAAGTTACGGCCGTGGAATTAGGGTTTTGCCTCCGTATCTGATCGTTTGGGGTACGTGGGTATATATAGGAGGAAGAAGTACGTCGGTGGAGCAACAGGGGGCCCACGAGGGTGGAGGGCGCACCTGGGGGGCTAGGCGCGCCCCTACCTCGTGGCCTCCTATTACGTGTCTTGACATAGGGTCCAAGTCTCCTGAATTGTATTCGATGAGAAAATCACGTTCCCGAAGTTTTCATCCCGTTTGGACTCCGTTTGATATTCCTTTTCTTCGAAACCGTAAAACAGGCAAAAAACAGCAATTGTGGGCTGGGCCTCCGGTTAATAGGTTAGTCCCAAAAATAATATAAAAGTGGATAATAAAGCCCGGTAATGTCCAAAACAGTAGATAATATAGCATGGAGCAATCAAAAATTATAGATACGTTGGAGACGTATCATGGATCTCCAAGAGATCATTGTATTGAGAATCAAACGAGAGAGAGGAAGCCATTTAACTACTAACTACGGACCCGAAGGTCTGCAAAGAACTACTCATGCACTATCGGGGAGGCACCAATGGAAGTGGTGAACCCCTTTGTGATGGTGTCTAGATTGGATCTGGTGGTTCTAGACTCTACAGCGGTTGGAATTGATTTTCGTCGACTCCCCTAGGGTTTCTGGAATATTGGGGTATTTATAGAGCAAAGAGGCGGTCCAGGGGGCACCCGAGGTGGGAACAATCCACCAGGGCACGCCTGGGCCCCCAGGCGCGCCCTGGTGGATTGTGCTCCCCTCGGAGCACCCTCAGACGCTTCTCCGGCCCATTGGGTGTCTTCTGGTCTAAAAAATCCAGAAAAAGTTTCGCTGCGTTTGGACTCCGTTTGGTATTGATTATCTGCGATGTAAAAAAACATGAAAGAAACAACAACTGGCACTTGGCACTATGTGAATAGGTTACTACCAAAAAATGATTAAAAAAATGACTATAAAATGATTATAAAACATCCAAGATTGATAATATAACAGCATGGAACAATAAAAAATTATAGATACGCTGGAGACATATCATCCATCCAGGTAGATGGTGAACTCCCCTATCACCTCCTGTGGCACTCCCATGAGTGTCCCGGGGGGGGCTAGCCGCCGTCTCTCCCATCCCCTCTCCCCCGCCTTCTCCCGACAGGCGCCACCAAGCGAAACCCTATTTGCGTTGGCAGCGGCAGGGCCTCTGCTCCCCTCTTGCTCGTTTCCTGGAGGTTGGTGTGGGACGACCTTGACGAGTAGAGGCACCGTGATATCGTGGGGTGCGGCGGCGCGATGACGGGTGCTTGTGGCAGTGGCATGCGCGTGTGTTGCAGGGCAGCGGCGGCCTGGGCACGCGCTCGCAGCGCAACGGCTGCACTTGGGTGGCTCCTGGAGGTGGCGTGCTCCACCTAGATCAGGGTCCGACCTCCTGGCTCTGGTGCTAGACATGGGAAGTGGCGCGGGGTGGAGGCAGCGGCTAGGTCACACTAGGCATGATCTGCGACAACGCAACATCGCTCCTGCTATAGTGTGTCAGATTCACAATGAGGAGCAGGTTGGGCAGCGACTGGATTTCCGGCATCAGCGCGTACGCGGCCGGCTCGTGGTGGTCCTCTCGGATGTCCCTCTTCGGCTACGGGCAGCGGTTGGTCCGGCACTCTCCCGTCATGGGCGAGAGGCTGGACCTTGCCACTTACGGATCTTGCCTAAGAGCCGTGATGGGGCGCCACTGGGAGTGGTGTGTGGGGAGGCCAATGTGAGGGATGGGTTGCTCTAACACGGTTTGGCCACCCGTCACCAGCGCAAAGGTGAGTCGGTCATGGACGAGGTCTGCTCCCTTTCCTCCCTCTTTCCCTATTCTGGGGTCTCCTGGATCTACTTTGGTCAAGCTGGTCTCTAGCGGCTCCATCGGTGGTCTGGCTTGTCGGTCGGCGCTCGGCTCATGCTCACGGATGTGCTCTAGGAGGTCTGGGTGCCGGGCAGCGACTCGACTGGTGCGAGGTGCGGTGCTCGTGACCGGGGCTCGCAGCTCGGGTGCTAGTTGGCCGTCATGGCCATGTGGGCGGCATGGAGGCTAGTGATTGGTGTTCCATGCCTGGGTGGCACATGTTGCCAGGGTGAAAACCTTGTCTAATTCTAGTTAGACAGACGGAGGCGGCGCCCATGGGCGTCGCTCCCTTCTTGAAGGCCTCATCGCGGTTGCTCTTTGACCTCTGTATCTCTCCGAATGAAAAACTTGATCCTTTGGATCGGGCGGTGGTGGCGTTCCAGCGTCGTGCCCTTCCTGAAGGCACCGCCTGTTGGAGTTCACGGATCATCGACATTCAGCTTCATCTCTTAGTGTGTGCTTTGATAGCTTCATCATCTCCTAGTGTTGCCTAGTGTTTATCGTGTGTTTGTTGGAAGTCTTACGGAGTGGTGTTGTTGATCATTAACACCTTTGTATCTTGGCTTGGGTGTGTTGTGGTGAAGTGGTGTATTACTCGAGTTGTTCATTGCTTTATAATATAAAGCGGGGAGATACCCTTTCTCGTCAATGTCCATCCAAGTCCAACCTCGTTCATTTCAAATGCATAGCAACATGAACAAATTAAACTCCAGTGTTCATAGCGTCCGATCACAAAGACGGATGTTTATAGTTTTTACATGTGCGTGATGACAAAAGTTTCAGTCCGTGCAAATAAAGCAATATTTTTGCATTGTCCATGCCTCCTCGCTCGCTCAGCCGCCAGCTCCTCCTTATCATCCACCTCCATCTCAACCGCCAAGAACTTCAACATCCTAACACAACTAACGTTGCATCGGGATCCAACTCGTCCATCCTCATGGTCAACATTTTGGTATCCTCTGAAGCGGCTGTGAGCTCAGCCCTCCTTTCTTTGAGCTTGGTCTTATTCTCTTCAATGTTGATCTTCTCGGATGCTGAACCTCTCCGCCTTCTTGGGGACCCCCGACATCTTTGGCGCGAAAGGTAGGGTGATGATCCCACGGACACCTATGGGACCACGGCGGACCGGGCCCCTTTCGGTTCGGCAGTGGGCGGAGAGAGCACGAAGAGCAGATCGAGGCGACACGCACGAGCGACACGATCAATTTACCCAGGTTCGGGCCGCACGGATGTGTAAGACCCTACTCCTGCTTTGTGTTGGTATTGATTTCTTGCTCGGGATCGCGGCGTACTACAGTACACTCCAGCAGCTAGCTAGACCGAGCGTGAGGATTCTGTTGGCCGACCCCCTCTACGTTGCGCATGGGCCTCCTTTTATACGCTCAAGGGGTCATCGACAGGTGGCAACATAGACAAGGGCAAAAATGGAAAAGGCATTGTGGTTGGCACCGCCGCCTACAACAGTGCTATCATACCTAACCCTGACGGCAGGGGACAAGGGCATTAAATGCCTGTCTGCGTCGCCTAGACGGTGCAGAAAGGGACCGCCAGGGACACCACTGCTTGCCACGATGGCAATCTTGCCAGCGCCGCTTGCCACCGTGTACCTCTAGCTGCACAACTTCCCGCCACGTACGCCTGGGAGGGTCCCAGAGCGACACGTTGGTGGATGTGCTGGAGCGCAGGTACAGAGTGGAGGTTTGCCGCGGCAAGTGCCTTGCCGCGGTCGTTGTCTTGTCGCGTCCGGGAGCTTGTCGCTCACCGGGCCTTGGTTAGCCTTCCCGGCAAGCTCCTCTTGCCGGGGTCTTGTCTCCTTCCCGACAAGCTCCTCTTGCCGGGGTCTTGTCTTCTTGTTCTTGGATACTTTGTTCTTGAATGGCTTCAAAGTAACCACGGAGGATCTTGGCGGTCACCCGGCAAGCCTTGCCACGGGACGCTGCGACTGCCCGTGCACAAGTTCGGGATACTAAGGTACCCCTAATTTAGTACACCGACCGGAGCCCCCGGGCCTGGGCCATACACGGTGCCGAGCGCTGTTGGGCCAGGCCCAAAATAGGGCACGGGCACGCGCGGCCTAGGTTACGCCGTATCTCACTCCGCATCCACCACGCCCTCCCCGCACGGCACGCGTCGAACGCGGCGTCGTGGGAGAGATCGTGAGTGGTTTCTTTATTAGGAAAGGCGGAACTTCCGCCCCCTCCCCCTTTATAAGCAAGGGGAAGCAGGGGTAGTGTGCCCACTCGCCCCCTTTCCACTCCAATCTCAGAAGCCTCCGCCCCGCCTCCGTCTTCCCAAAGCAAAGAGAGCAGCGCCCTGCCCCCCACCGCCACCGGCACCACCAACGCCGTCGACCTCCTCCACCACTTCCGCCATGGCTCCGAAAGCCGGCAAGGGGAAAGCCGTGAAGTCGACCGAGGCGCAGCGGCTTGCGGCGCTGTGGAAGGAGCGAGCCATCTTCCCCCCCAAGCTTGTCGCGAAGGAGCTGAGGGAGTACTACTACCTCTTCTGGTCGACGGAGACGCGAGCGCATCCGAGCACCAAGGTACTCCCAGCCACTGCTCATAAGATGGCTCCAAACGGATATCCCTTTTTCGCTGTATTCTTCTACTGCAGGCTCTGCCCGCCTTTCTCCGAATTCTTTTGCGATATCATGAACACCTATGGCCTCTGCCTCCTTGATTTCACCCCCAATGCCGTCCTGACCATGGCAGTTTTTGCACACCTTTGCGAAAACTTTGTCGGAGTCCACCCAAACGTAACTCTTTTCCGCCATTTCTTCATGCCCCGAGTAGAGAGAGGAGAGCCTCTATCCGGCGGAATCGCTTGGATCTCAAGGGCCGGCAAGAAAGATTCTTATCTGGAGGGCGAGTTCCGCGGCAAGTGGGAGGAGTGGAGAGCATATTGGTGTTGGATTGTTGAGGAGAACCCGCAGCCATTTGCCGCCCGGCGCCAAGTAGCAGCAGCACGCGGCAGCGACTGGAGCGACGTGTCCCCGGAAGACAGCAGGCTGAGGATTGCCGTCATCAGGATCCAACGCCTCAGGCTTGCCGGACTCACTGTAGGCGCCGTTGGCGCAGACTTCCTTCGCCGCCGCATCGCCCCCCTGCAGGAACGGAGGAGGCCTGCCTGGGAGTTCAAGAACGCGGCGGATATCATGAGGCTGCGCCCGGGCCTCAACTACAACTTAACTATTTTGGAGCTGAATGTGATGCTTCAGGAGCTGTTCAAGTATGATCCAGGTCATCCCGAAGTTTTTAGGTTGCCGCAGGGCGTCGTCCCGTTGTGCAACAACTCTGCGCTCGACCGCATCAGGGCAATGATGCCGCTGTGCGACTCGCATGGACTTGTGCCAACTTGGCAAGAGCCTGCAGATGACGTCGTGCAGCAGTTCTTCGACAACTTGGTAGAAGTGTCGATCCGCCCCGACGAGAAGGATGGCCTCACTTGCGACACCA
Source organism: Triticum monococcum (assembly GCA_034509565.1). Taxonomy (NCBI): domain Eukaryota; kingdom Viridiplantae; phylum Streptophyta; class Magnoliopsida; order Poales; family Poaceae; genus Triticum; species Triticum monococcum. The sequence continues at coordinate 733,674,512 of CM067842.1, forward strand.
CCGATGCGGAGTTGAAGCGCATCGCCACCAGGCTGGAAGAGGCGGCGGCAGCTGCAGTGGCAGGCGAGTTCGGATTCACCTTGGAGGAGGCAGAGGCAGCACAGGCGGCAAACCGTGCCGAGCGAGAGGAGATTGCCGGCAAGAAAGAGCTTGCCCGACAAGACGAAACCTTCTTGAACGACGCCTGGTCCATACCGTATCTTCTCCTTCTCCCCCGACAAACTTGTGCGCGAGAGAACCTTCCTTTCCTTGAGAGAAAAAAGAAGAAGGAGAAAAAGATATGGAGCCTTATGGCTCATTGTTGCTTACCGGGGATAGGTGCTGCACAAAATGTCAGATAACACATGCAAATAATAAAAAGCATGAAATCGACAAGGTGTGCGGAGCACATGATATTTATGCACGGGGTCTGCGCCCGGTTTTGTACAAAGGATTACATGCAACAGCGGCAAGACTTGTACAAAAGGTGGTTGCCGAAACAGGTTTCGGCAACCGCGCCCTATGGGTAAAACTTACGAAGATGCTCAATATTCCAGGAGTTGCTCACTGGGATGCCATCTTCGGTCTCCAGGCGGACAGCGCCAGGCCTAGTGACTCGTTTCACCCGGTAAGGGCCTTCCCACTTCGGCGTCAACTTGTTGGAATTCTTGGCGGACTGAACGCGCCGAAGAACAAGGTCGCCTTCCTCGAGACTTCTGGCATTAACTTTGCGGCTATGGTAGCGGCGCAAAGCTTGCTGGTAGCGAGCGGCTCGCACAGCAGCCTGAAGACGGTCTTCCTCAAGGAGCAGCGCGTCATCTTGTCGCAGCTGCTCTTGCTCAAGCTCATCGTAAGCGAGCACTCAAGGCGACCCATATACGAGTTCCGTGGGGAGAACTACCTCTGCTCCATAGACTAGAGCGAAAGGTGTCTGGCCAGTGGCTCAATTTGGCGTCGTCCTGGTCGACCAAAGAACCACCAGCAGCTCCTCGATCCAGTTTCTTCCACACTTGTGCAGCCTGTCGAAAGTTCTGGTCTTGAGCCCACGCAGCACTTCAGCATTTGCCCTCTCCGCTTGACCGTTGCTTCTCGGGTGAGCAACAGAAGCGAAGCAGACCTTGGCGCCAAGATCTTGGACGTACTGCATGAAGGTGCGGCTCGTAAATTGCGTACCGTTGTCGGTAATTATCCTGTTAGGGATCCCGAAACGGCAAACAATCGACCTGAAGAACTTGACTGCTGATTGTGCTGTCACCTTCCTCACTGGTTCCACTTCCGGCCACTTTGTGAACTTGTCGATCGCAACGTACAAGTACTCAAAGCCCCCGACTGCTCGGGGAAAGGGGCCGAGGATGTCGAGCCCCCAGACCAAAAATGGCCAGGATAAAGGGATCGTCTAGAGAGCTTGAGCTGGCTGGTGTATCTGCTTGGAATGGAACTGGCACGCTTCACAGTTGGTTACTTGTGCAGTTGCATCATGGAGGGCTGTCCGCCAGAAGAAGCCTTGCCGGAATGCTTTGCCGGCAAGTGCTCTTGCGCCAATGTGGTGACCACATATGCCTCCATGTATCTCTGCCAACAGCTTTTGTCCATCTTCCCGGGGAATACACTTCAATTTCACACCATTGAATCTTCTTCTGCACAGTGTGTTATCGACAAACTGGTACATACTAGACTACCGGGCTACTCTTTCCGCTTCTTCTTGCTCTTCGGGAAGTTCTCCTGTCTAAAGGAAACGGACAATCTGATGTGCCCATGCTGGAGCTTGTGGCTCGACAACAAGGACTAAAGGCATATCTGCTACTGCGGGAACGTCCGCTTCTACGGCAAGGGTCTGCGGCTCTGCCGGAGCTTGACGTTCCCCGGCAAGCTTGCCGGAGCAAAACTTGTCGGGAGCGTCTGCTTCAACGGAACAAACCCTAGGGCTTGCCGGAGCAGACTGCTCCTCAGCACTCTTGGTGTTGATCTTGGGGACCTTCTTGGCGGCGGCTTTGGGAAGCTCTGCCGGAAAATAGTCGCCAGAAATCAACTTCCTCTTCTTGCTCTGTCCAGTCGACGCTGTTACAGACGGTTGAGTCAGCTTGAGCACAAAGGTCTCTGGTTCCACAGGTAACTTAAGTGCGGCGCACTTTGACAGGCCATCGGCAATGTCATTCTGAGCTCTTGGGACATGCTCCATCTGTAGGCCGTCAAATTGTTCTTCTAGCTATCTCACTTCGTCAACGTAGGCTTCCATCAACGGACTCTGATAACTCTTGTTCACTTGGCGGACGACAAGCTGCGAGTCACCCCTGACAATGAGCTTCTTGATCCCAAGGTCTGCCGCGATCCTGAGACCGGCAAGCAAGCCTTCATACTCTGCAGTATTGTTTGTCGCTTGCTCCTTGGGAAAGTGCATCTGGACTACATACTTGAGGTGCTCTCTGGTGGGCGCGACAAGCAGCACACCAGCGTCGGCGCCTTGCAGCGAGAAGGCACCGTCAAAGTACATAAGCCACTCTTTGCTTGCCTCCTTGACGGGGATGCTCGTCTCTGGAATTTCTTCATCTGGTGTTGGCGTCCACTCTGCTATGAATTCTGCCAATGCTCTGTTTTGGATAGTTGAGGTACTCTCAAACTTGAGGCCAAAGCTTGACAGTTCCAGTGCCCACTCAACAATCCTGCCTGTCGCTTCTGGATTCTGCAGTATCCTCTTCAGCGGAAAGCGAGTGACAACTGTGATCTCATGTGCTTGGAAGTAATGGCGCAGCTTTCTCGAGGCCATGAGGAGGCCGAAAAGCAACTTCTGCACACCAGAGTACCTTGACCTAGCCCCCTGCAGAAGGGAACTGACAAAGTAAACTGGGCGCTGCACCATTCTTTTCTGCATCTCTCTGTGCACCTGTGCAGATCCATCCTTGTCGGGACCAGAGCTTGTCGGGGAAGCCCCCTACTTGTCGCTGGATGCGCTTGCCGCAGTCGCTGGCTCGTCATCTGCCTCCCTCTCCGCCACTAACGCAGCATTAACCACTTGATTGGTTGCCGCTATATATAGCAGCAACTTCTCTTGTGGCTTAGGTGCGACAAGTGTTGGAGTGGAGGACATGTATCTCTTCAAGTCCTGCAGCGCAGCCTCCGCATCCGGAGTCCATTTCATTGGACCTGCCTTTTTCAAAATTTTGAAAAACAGTAGGGCGCGCTCAGCAGACCGAGAGATAAACCTGCTGAGAGCAGCCATGTAACCGGCAAGTTTTCGTACATCCTTGACGTGCTTTGGTGCTTCTATCTGCTCAATGGCCTTGATCTTGTCAGGATTGGCTTCAATTCCCCGCTGAGACACAAAGAACCCGAGAAGCTTGCCGGAGGGGACTCCAAACACACACTTCTCGGGGTTAAGCTTGAGGTTGATCTTGCACAGATTTGCAAAGGTCTCGTCTAAATCTTGAATTAGAGTTGCCCTGTCCTTGCTCTTGACCACTATGTCATCCATGTAGGCTTCCACATTTCTGTGTATTTGTGGCTTCAGAGCGACATGGACTACTCTTGCAAATGTTGAACCAGCATTCTTTAAACCGAAAGGCATCCGTATGAAACAGTACGTGCCACATGGAGTAATGAATGCGGTTTTCTCCTCATCCTCTTCTGCCATGAAGATCTGATGGTATCCTGAGTATGCGTCAAGAAATAAAAGCAGATCACATCCGGCTGTGGAGTCAACAATCTGGTCAATGCGCGGCAAGGGAAATGGGTCTTTGGGACAAGCTTTATTAACATCAGTAAAGTCAATACAAAGCCTCCATTTCCCGTTTGTCTTGCGCACGACTACAGGATTGGCCAACCACGTGGGATGGAGCACTCCTCTGACAAGGCCTGCTGCTTCCAATTTCTTGATTTCTTCTGCTATGAATTCTTGGCGCTCCACTGCTTGCTTCCTGACCTTCTGCTTGACGGGCCGCGCATGAGGACAAACGGCAAGATGGTGCTCAATTACTTTCCTGGGAACACCGGGGATGTCAGACGGTTGCCACGCAAACACGTCGACATTCGCCCGCAGGAAAGCAATGAGCGCGCTTTCCTATTTAGGGTCGAGAGTGGCACTGATGGTGAAGGTACCACCAGTGCCGTCCTCCTTGGCGGACACCTTCTTAGTATGTGGCGGAGCTGCCATTGCCTTCTTACACTTGCCGGTGGAGCTCGATGGTGCGTCCTCGACGGTAGCGCAGCACTCCGAAGAGGTGCGCTTGCCGGAGTGGGCATCAGAACTCTTGCCGGACTTGGTCTTCTTCTTCCCCCCGGGAGCTTCAGCGGCAAGTGACTTGTGATCTGTTGCGGCTGCTGCTTCTCGGTAGATCTTGTCGGCGCAGATAAGAGCATCCTTCTTGTCGCCAGGGATAGAGATGACGCTTATCGGGTAGGCGAGTTCGGATTCACCTTGGAGGAGGCAGAGGCAGCAGAGGCAGCAAACCGTGCCGAGCGAGAGGAGATTGCCCGCAAGAAAGAGCTTGCTCGGCAAGAGGAGCCTGCCGACAAGAAAGATCTTGCCGGGCAAGGGGAGACTGCCGGCAAGAAAGAGCTTGCCGGGCGTGATGCCGAGCCGAGCAAGCCCGCCGAGGATACAAGCGGCTCGCTGGAGATCGCCTCCTCCTCTTCCTCATCTTCAGACAGCTCGCCGCAAGCTGAGCCTCCATCTCCACCAAGAAGGCGTCTTCGCAAGGTCGGGGACGTGGCGAGGCGGCAGGCGAGCCGACAGTCGCCGCGCCGTGCGACACGCTCCACCGCGGCAAGCACTGTTGCCGCGGGAGCGCCTCATGCTGCTGCGGCAACTGGGGCGGGGTCTTCCCGGACCACAGCTTCTGCTCCCGCGGAAAAGGTGTGCGAAAACTGCCATCGTCTTCATCGACATGCCGCCGAAGAAGAAGGCTTTGGAGGTGGCTGCTCCGTCCGCGCCGAGCCCACCATCGCTGGAGCAAATGGCTGGTGGGGTAGACGCCGGCGGAGGAACGGGCGTCGACGATCGAGCTCACGGTGCTGCCAGGTCCAAGGACAAGGCTGCGCCGCAAATCGGCGGCGCAGTCGGCTCCCACAACGACCAGGCGCACTCCAAGACCTCGGCGTCCGTACACGCACCGCGCCCATCTCAGGAGGCGCGAGACCAGCAGCGTTATAGTACCCATGGTACCATACATTTGCTGGGCCAAGATCAAGCTGGTGGATCCCGGAGTGCTCGAGACCAGCACGCACGCCAACATGCTGGCGCGAGCGGGGCACGGTCGCCAGGGCGAGATACTGCTCCTTCTAACGTGGTTAGAAGTCCGAGCATATCCCGTTCCTCGCACCGTTCGCCGCCGCCGCCCGCTACTCCGGCAGAAGCTTTGGCGCCAGCTCAACTGCTCCTAGACTACCCTCCAGCGGTGGACAAGATCGACGACTGGAGGGCCACCATTCAGAGCCTCATCAGCTTCGCCAACAGCGACAATCCACGGCAGCCGAGTACTTCGCTGCCGCGGCAAGTCAGCCAGGCGCGAGCCGGTGGCGACAAGACCGGCGAGGGTGCAACCACTATGCACTCTCCGCCCCGAAGGCCAAGATCGCCGACTCGCCAGATTCACCATGACAGCGACTCCACCGCGTCATCGGATCCACGAGCTCGTCATGATCAGTGCCAAGTTCTTCACGAACGGCAGCAAGAAGACGCTCGTACTCGCATCGAGCGCCGAAGAGAAGCGCGGCGTCAATCAGACCTGCGCCCTGGGCCCTCTGTCGACATGCATGCGCCAGGGGAATCAGGCGACTTGCCGTACGCGGTAGGTTGCCCTGCGTTTACCCGTGAGCTGCGGCAAGTCCAGTGGCCCAGCCAGAAGAATTTCAAGCCAGACGTACCAGAGAAGTACGACGGCAAGTCGCACCCGTCGGAGTTCCTCAGCATCTACACCATCGCGGTGCAAGCTGCCGGGGGGCGAGACGACAAGGTCCTTGCCAACTACTTCCCACTGGTGCTCAAGACCGAAGTCAGGTCCTGGCTCATGCACTTGCCGGATAACTCCATATCCTCTTGGGCAGACCTATGCCATCAATTTGTCGGTGCCTTTACAGGCGGCCACAAACCTCATGGCCAAGAGAGTGACCTTCACCTGCTCGCCCAGAAGGAAGGAGAGCCCCTGCGCAAGTATATTCAGAGATTCAGCCGTGTACAGCGCAACATCCCAGATATCCACCCTGCCGCGGTCATCAGCGCGTTCCATCAGAACGTGCATAACCGCAGGATGCGGGAGGAGATGGCGATGTGCAGGATCAGAGACGTCAGTGAGCCGTATGCCCTGGCCGATAAGTGTGCACGTGCTGAGGAAGGGAGGAAACTCCCCGGAGAGAATACTGCAGCAGGAGGATCTGACAGTGAGGATGCTGCCCCGGCAAAGAAGAACCGGCGGCGGAACAACAGAAAGAAGAAAAGCAAAGAGGTGCTAGTCGTCGAGCAGTCCGGCAACGAAGGTGGCGCCAACAAAGCCAAAGTTGGTAGCTCCGGCAAGGAGGTTGCCGCGTGCACCAACTGCCAGGCTGTGGCGGTCGCCGACAAGCAGTACTGCAAGATCCACCGCACCAAGGGCCATGACCTCCAGAGTTGCAGGAAGGTCGAGCAGCTTGTCCAGCAACAAAAAGCTGAGTACGAGCGGCGCGACAAGGAGAGGGCCCAAGGAGGCGCTGGAGAAGCAGGCAAGAAGCGCGCCGGCCGGGGAGGGCGCCGCGGCAAGGCCAAGCAGCGGCAAGGAGACAGACCTCCCCGCGGCCGCGACAAGGATGAAGACGACGACGACGATGAAGACATGGATGATGTCGAGACCAGTGAGCAGGAGTTCCAGAAAATCACAGAAGTCTTGTGCGTTGACGGCAGTGCTTCTCTGCATACTTCCCACCGCCAACTCAAGCAGTGGGCGCGGGAAGTCAATGCGGCAGAACCACCTGTCGAATCGCGCAAGCTTCTGAAATGGTCCAGCACGCCTATCATCTTTGATATTGAGGACCACCCTGATCGCACAACTGCGGTCGGGTGCTTGCCGTTGTTGGTTTCACCAACTATCTGCAACCTCAAGGTCACTAAGATGCTAGTTAACGGCGGGGCCGGCTTGAACCTGATCTCCTCCGCTGTACTCCAGAAACTCCAGATCCCTGACAGCGAGCTCGAAGAGACCGGCACATTCCAAGGAATCAATCCGGGAAGGAGCAAGCCGAAAGGGAAGGTCACGTTGCCGGTAACATTTGGCAACGAGCTGAACTTCAGGACTGAGAGGGTCACTTTTGACGTTGCCGATTTTCCATTGCCTTACAATGGGATACTTGGCCGTCCTGCACTCGCCAAGTTCATGGCAGCCTCTCACTACGCATACAACATGCTCAAGATGCCAGGCCCGATAAGCGTCATCTCTGTCCCTGGTGACAAGAAGGATGCTCTTATCTGCGCCGACAAGATCTATCGGGAAGCAACAGCCGCAACAGATCGCAAGTCACTTGCCGCTGAAGCTCCCGGGGGGAAGAAGAAGACCAAGTCCGGCAAGAGTTCTGATGCCCACTCCGGCAAGCGCACCTCTTCGGAGTGCTGCGCTACCGTTGAGGACGCACCATCGAGCTCCACCGACAAGTGTAAGAAGGCAATGGCAGCTCCGCCACATACTAAGAAGGTGTCCGCCAAGGAGGATGGCACTGGTGGTACCTTCACCATCAGTGCCACTCTCGACCCTAAATAGGAAAGCGCGCTCATTGCTTTCCTGCAGGCGAATGTCGACGTGTTTGCGTGGCAACCGTCTGACATCCCCGGTGTTCCCAGGAAAGTAATTGAGCACCATCTTGCCGTTTGTCCTCATGCGCGGCCCGTCAAGCAGAAGGTCGGGAAGCAAGCAGTGGAGCGCCAAGAATTCATAGCAGAAGAAATCAAGAAATTAGAAGCAGCAGGCCTTGTCAGAGGAGTGCTCCATCCCACGTGGTTGGCTAATCCTGTAGTCGTGCGCAAGACAAACGGGAAATGGAGGCTTTGTATTGACTTTACTGATGTTAATAAAGCTTGTCCCAAAGACCCATTTCCCTTGCCGCGCATTGACCAGATTGTTGACTCCACAGCCGGATGTGATCTGCTTTCATTTCTTGACGCATACTCAGGATACCATCAGATCTTCATGGCAGAAGAGGATGAGGAGAAAACCGCATTCATTACTCCATGTGGCACGTACTGTTTCATATGGATGCCTTTCGATTTAAAGAATGCTGGTTCAACATTTGCAAGAGTAGTCCATGTCGCTCTGAAGCCACAAATACACAGAAATGTGGAAGCCTACATGGATGACATAGTGGTCAAGAGCAAGGACAGGGCAACTCTAATTCAAGATTTAGACGAGACCTTTGCAAATCTGCGCAAGATCAACCTCAAGCTTAACCCCGAGAAGTGTGTGTTTGGAGTCCCCTCCGGCAAGCTTCTCGGGTTCTTTGTGTCTCAGCGGGGAATTGAAGCCAATCCCGACAAGATCAAGGCCATTGAGCAGATAGAAGCACCAAAGCGCGTCAAGGATGTACGAAAACTTGCCGGTTGCATGGCTGCTCTCAGCAGGTTTATCTCTCGGTCTGCTGAGTGCGCCCTGCCGTTTTTCAAAATTTTGAAAAAGGCGGGTCCAATGAAATGGACTCCGCAAGCGGAGGCTGCGCTGCAGGACTTGAAGAGATACATGTCCTCCACTCCAACACTTGTCGCACCTAAGCCGCAAGAGAAGTTGCTGCTGTATATAGCGGCAACCAATCAAGTGGTTAGTGTTGCGTTAGTGGCGGAGAGGGAGGCAGATGACGAGCCAGCAACCGCGGCAAGCGCATCCAGTGACAAGCAGGGGGCTTCCCCGACAAGCTCTGGTCCCGACAAGGATGGATCTGCGCAGGTGCGCGGAGAGATGTAGAAAAGAATGGTGTAGCGCCCAGTTTACTTTGTCAGTTCCCTCCTGCAGGGGGCTAGGTCAAGGTACTCTGGTGTGCAGAAGTTGCTTTCCGGCCTCCTCATGGCCTTGAGAAAGCTGCGCCATTACTTCCAAGCACATGAGATCACAGTTGTCACTCGCTTTCCGCTGAAGAGGATACTGCAGAATCCAGAAGCGACAGGCAGGATTGTTGAGTGGGCACTGGAACTGTCAAGCTTTGGCCTCAAGTTTGAGAGTACCTCAACTATCCAAAGCAGAGCATTGGCAGAATTCATAGCAGAGTGGACGCCAACACCAGATGAAGAAATTCCAGAGACGAGCATCCCCGTCAAGGAGGCAAGCAAAGAATGGCTTATGTACTTTGACGGTGCCTTCTCACTGCAAGGCGCCGGCGTTGGTGTGCTGCTTGTCGCGCCCACCGAAGAGCACCTCAAGTACGTAGTCCAGATGCACTTTCCCAAGGAGCAAGCGACAAACAATACTGCAGAGTATGAAGGCTTGCTTGCCGGTCTCAGGATCGCGGCAGACCTTGGGATCAAGAAGCTCATTGTCAGGGGTGACTCGCAGCTTGTCGTCCGCCAAGTGAACAAGATTTATCAGAGTCCGTTGATGGAAGCCTACGTTGACGAAGTGAGAAAGCTAGAAGAGCACTTTGACGGCCTACGGATGGAGCATGTCCCAAGAGCTCAGAACGACATTGCCGATGGCCTGTCAAAGTGCGCCGCACTTAAGTTACCTGTGGAACCAGAGACCTTTGTGCTCAAGCTGACTCAACCGTCCATAACACCGTCAACTGGATAGAGCAAGAAGAGGAAGTTGATTTCTGGCGACTATTTTCCGGCAGAGCTTCCCGAAGCCACCGCCAAGAAGGTCCCCAAGATCAACACCAAGAGTGCTGAGGAGCAGTCTGCTCCGGCAAGCCCTAGGGTTTATTCCGTTGAAGCAGACGCTCCCGACAAGTTTTGCTCCGGCAAGCTTGCTGGGGAACGTCAAGCTCCGGCAGAGCCGCAGGCCCTTGCCGTAGAAGCGAACGTTCCCGCAGCAGCAGATATGCCTTTAGTCCTTGTTGTCGAGCCACAAGCTCCAGCATGGGCACAGCAGATTGTCCGTTTCCTTCAGACAGGAGAACTTCTCGAAGAGCAAGAAGAAGCGGAAAGAGTAGCCCGGCAGTCTAGTATGTACTAGTTTGTCAATAACACACTGTGCAGAAGAAGACTCAATGGTGTGAAATTGAAGTGTATTCCCCGGGAAGATGGACAAAAGCTGTTGGCAGAGATACATGGAGGCATATGTGGTCACCACATTGGCACAAGAGCACTTGCCGACAAAGCATTCCGGCAAGGCTTCTTCTGGCCGACAGCCCTCCAGGATGCAACTGCACAAGTAACCAAGTGTGAAGCGTGCCAGTTCCGTTCCAAGCAGATACACCAGCCAGCTCAAGCTCTCTAGACGATCCCTTTATCCTGGCCATTTTCGGTCTGGGGGCTCGACATCCTTGGCCCCTTTCCCCGAGCAGTCGGGGGCTTTGAGTACTTGTACGTTGCAATCGACAAGTTCACAAAGTGGCCGGAAGTGGAACCAGTGAGGAAGGTGACAGCACAGTCAGCAGTCAAGTTCTTCAGGTCGATTGTTTGCCGTTTCGGGATCCCTAACAGGATAATTACCAACAACGGTATGCAATTTACGAGCCGCACCTTCATGCAGTACGTCCAAGATCTTGGCGCCAAGGTCTGCTTTGCTTCTGTTGCTCACCCGAGAAGCAACGGTCAAGCGGAGAGGGCAAATTCTGAAGTGCTGCGCGGGCTCAAGACCAGAACTTTCGACAGGCTGCACAAGTGTGGAAGAAACTGGATCGAGGAGCTGCCGGTGGTTCTTTGGTCGATCAGGACGACGCCAAATCGAGCCACTGGCCAGACACCTTTCGCTCTAGTCTATGGAGCAGAGGCAGTTCTCCCCACGGAACTCGTATACGGGTTGCCTCGAGTGCTCGCTTACGATGAGCTTGAGCAAGAGCAGCTGCGACAAGATGACGCGCTGCTCCTTGAGGAAGACTGTCTTCAGGCTGCTGTGCGAGCCGCTCGCTACCAGCAAGCTTTGCGCCGCTACCATAGCCGCAAAGTTAATGCCAGAAGTCTCGAGGAAGGCGACCTTGTTCTTCGGCGCGTTCAGTCCGCCAAGAATTCCAACAAGTTGACGCCAAAGTGGGAAGGCCCTTACCAGGTGAAACGAGTCACTAGGCCTGGCGCTGTCCGCCTGGAGACCGAAGATGGCATCCCAGTGAGCAACTCCTGGAATATTGAGCATCTTCGTAAGTTTTACCCGTAGGGCGCGGTTGCCGGAACCTGTTCCGGCAACCACCTTTTGTACAAGTCTTGCCGCTGTTGCATGTAATCCTTTGTACAAAGCCGGGCGCAGACCCCGTGCATAAATATCATGTGCTCCGCACACCTTGTCGATTTCATGCTTTTTATTATTTGCATGTGTTATCTGACATTTTGTGCAGCACCTATCCCCGGTAAGCAACAACGAGCCATAAGGCTCCATATCTTTTTCTCCTTCTTCTTTTTTCTCTCAAGGAAAGGAAGGTTCTCTCGCACACAAGTTTGCCGGGGGAGAAGGAGAAGATACGGTATGGACCAGGCGTCGTTTAAGAAGGTTTCGCCTTGCCGGGAAGCAAACAACAGAAAAGATAAGTTGCCAAAGTTTGAGCAATCAGATTTTTTAAATTTTTAAGTTATCTTCCTTTAACGACCGTACTTTGTATGGAAACCCTGTGCGCAGAGGAACCAACTCGTAGCTAGTTGCGCCCTTACTGTTGTTTCGAGTCCGCTCAACAACTTAAGTGAGTTGCGACTAGCTGCGACAAGGTTTCTTGTCGGCAGCAGCACCGCCAGCAGGCTGCCGACATCCCGCACTCAGCGCTCGCGGCAAAGGTGCCTGCGCCGGCAAGTTCCCTAAAAGCGTAGGGCAAAAACATACAAAGGAAGGGATCAAGTAGACGAAATAACATTGCAATCATTGCCCAAAACAAAGTTATAATACAAGATAGCTTGTCGCGGCTCTAACAGATTGTTTTCATAACATTATCAGCAGCGACAAGAAAAGAAGCAAATGGGCGCCTAGTCTACGCGGTCCACAATGGGTGCGACAAGGGCTTTGAGCGCCTCTAGATCAGCATCCGGCGGCAAGGACCTGAGGACGTTGGTGAGGTTGAGGCCCAGATTGCGGAATGCCACCTTCATCAGCACCTTCTGAAGAGCTCCCACGCAGATCTTGCGCGACTCGTCGGCAAGCTGCTTCGGGATCCCTTCCCGGAGTCGTCGGAGTGTCGTCGCCACGCCTTTGAAGAATGAAGTGAGCTTGGCGCTGGGTTGGAGGTTCTCATTGGAGGAATACCTGAGATCCTCCATTCCCAGCTGCGCCAGCTCCTTGTCGATGTCGGCGGCAACATCCACGAGCCCTTCCGTCCAGTTCTCCACATTCTCCCGGAAGGTGCTCTGGGCGGCAGCGGCGCTCGCCAACAACGCCTTGCCAGCCTTGACTTCCTCCTTCAGGGCCGTCTCCTGCTCCTTGGCGCCGTCCAGTGTCTTGGTCAAAGAGATCAGCTTCAACTCAAGATCCGCATTGGAATCCTTGGCTGCATCAAGCTCCTTGCCCTTCTCGGCGAAATGGGCCTGCAGCTCCGAGTAGCTGTTGGCGTCCTTCTCTCGCTCAAGCTTGAGCGCGGCAAGCTCGTCGCCGCTCGCCTTGAGATCCGCCTCCAGCTGCACCACCTTCATCTCCAGCTCCTTCTTGGCGGACTCGGCAGCTGCGGCAGTGTCTTCGGCTTGTTTGAGAGCTCCGCCAACCGTTCGCTTGCGCGCGGCAAGCTCCTCCTCGTGGCTGTCAAGATCAACTTTCCGCTGCACCAGCTCGCCCTCCTGCACGGACAGCTTCTCAGCGGCAAGCCTTTGTTGCTCTTCGACTTCTGCCTTCTCGAGGAGGAAGGCCCTCTGCTCCTCGGCAAGCTGCTCCCGCTCCACTGCCAAAGACCGGAGAGCTTCTTGATTTTGACCCCGGAGCTCTTCCGCGCGCTTCTCGATGTCGACTCCTGCCTTGGCGACAAGCGCTTCGCGAGATTCAAGCTTGGCTTGCCGGGCGCGGTAGAGTGACACCAGATTCCGCAGCAGCCGCTCCTCCTCAGGCTCGCCGCTGCTACTGCTTGGCGCGTCCACCAGCACCAGCCCGGCGGAAGCAAGCACTTCTCCGTCAAAGCTTTCTCCCTCGACTGGCGCCCTAGAGCTTGACGCCCAGGGGAGGTTGATGAAGATGTCGTCGTCGGCCTTCAAGTAGACGCTAGGCTAGAGCTCTTCGGAGGGATCGGCAGTCGGTGTAGCGCCTGGCGCTCCTGCGGCCTCGGGGTCGTCAGTGCGATCGCCCGATCCCCCGCCTGCTTCTGCGGCGGCAGCCCTGGCGGCCTCTTCGCCGGCGGGCTCGTCAGCGCCGGCTACGTCCTCGGCGGCAGCAGCGTCTTCGGTGGCAACCTCGGTCTCCATCGGCTCCGGAGCAGATGGATCTGACAGCCGGAAAAAGGGGAGAAGATTCAAGCAAATATCCAAGAAATAAGAAAATCAACAAGAAGAAGAACCCAAGGGAAGTCTTGAAGCAAAAAGATTACCTGTGCCAAGTTCTGCAGTTGTTGTCTCCGTCGCCGGGGGGCCGCTGGCGCTGTCCCTTGCCGGAGAACCCTCCCTTGCCGGAGACGTCTCCCTTGCCGGAGAGCTCTCCCTTGCCGGGGACCTCTCCCTTGTCGGAGGGCTCTTCCTTGGCGTTTCGGGGGCGGCCTCCGGGCTCTCCTGGTGAGGCTGCTCTGCTCCTGCACAAGTCAATGAACAAATATCAGCAAAACAAGAATCTTCGTGCGCGCCCAACAGCGGAAAGCAAACAAGATACTTACACTGGGGGCTGCTCTGGAGGACCGTTGCCGGGTCCGGCAAGGTTGTCTCGGGCGCATCCCCTGCTGACGCGGTGGGTTCGTCCTTGATGACAATCACCGGGGCCTTGGCTCTCTTCGCCGCTCTCTGGGCCAGAGTCCTAAGAAGGAATGGGTTCAGATTGAAGCAAGTGAGATACAAGACAAAATAGCAAGGATTGAAGCACTGCAAGTACAGATAGTAAAACTTACTCTTCTTCATCTTCCTCGCTGGAGCTGAACGCGGAGAAGTCAAAGTCTGGCTCGCGTCCGGCGCGGGAAGGTGGAGGAGTGGGTTCCCTTGGCCGCTTGGCGGGAGCAGAAGCTGTGGTCCGGGAAGACCCCGCCCCAGTTGTCGCAGCAGCATGAGGCACTCCCACGGCAACAGTGCTTGCCGCGGTGGAGCGTGTCGCGCGGCGCGGCGACTGTCAACTCGACTGCCGCCTCGCCACGTCCCCGACCTTGCGAAGACGCCTTCTTGGTGGAGATGGAGGCTCAGCTTGCGGCGAGCTGTCTGAAGATGAGGAAGAGGAGGAGTCGATCTCCAACGAGCCGCTTGTATCCTCGGCGAGCTCGCTCGGCTCGGCGTCACGCCCAGCAAGCTCTTTCTTGCCGGCAGTCTCCCCTTGCCCAGCAAGATCTTTCTTGCCGACAGGCTCCTCTTGCCGGGCAAGCTCTTTCTTGCCGGCAATCTCCTCTCGCTTGGCATGGTTTGCTGCCTCTGCTGCCTCTGCCTCCTCCAAGGTGAATCCGAACTCGCCTGCCGCTGCAGCTGCCGCCGCCTCTTCCAGCCTGGTGGCGATGCGCTTCAACTCCGCTTCGGTGGTGTCACGAGTGAGGCCATCCTTCTCGTCGGGGCGGATCGGCACTTCTACCAAGTTGTCGAAGAACTGCTGCACGACATCATCTGCAGGCTCTTGCCAAGTTGGCACAAGTCCATGCGAGTCGCACAGCAGCATCATTGCCTTGATGCAGTCGAGCGCAGAGTTGTTGCACAACGGGACGACGCCCTGCGGCAACCTAAAAACTTCGGGATGATCTGGATCATACTTGAACAGCTCCTGAAGCATCGCATTCAGCTCCAAAACAGTGAAGTTGTAGTTGAGGCCCGGGCGCAGCCTCATGATATCCGCCGCGTTCTTGAACTCCCAGGCAGGCCTCCTCCGTTCCTGCAGGGGGGCGATGCGGCGGCGAAGGAAGTCTGCACCAACGGCGCCTATAGTGAGTCCGGCAAGCCTGAGGCGTTGGATCCTGATGACGGCAATCCTCAGCCTGCTGTCTTCCGGGGCCATGTCGCTCCAGTCGCTGCCGCGTGCTGCTGCTACTTGGCGCCGGGCGGTAAATGGCTGCGGGTTCTCCTCAACAATCCAACACCAATCTGCTCTCCACTCCTCCCACTTGCCGCGGAACTCGCCCTCCAGATAAGAATCGTTCTTGCCGGCCCTTGAGATCCAAGCGATTCCGTCGGATAGAGGCTCTCCTCTCTCTACTCGGGGCATGAAGAAATGGCGGAAAAGAGCTACGTTTGGGTGGACTCCGACAAAGTTTTCGCAAAGGTGTGCGAAAACTGCCATGGGCAGGATGGCATTGGGGGTGAAATCAAGGAGGCAGATGCCATAGGTGTTCATGATATCGCAAAAGAATTCGGAGAAGGGCGGGCAGAGCCCACAGTAGAAGAATACGGCGAAAAAGGGATATCCATTCGGAGCCATCTTATGAGCAGTGGCTGGGAGTACCTTGGTGCTCGGATGCGCTCGCGTCTCCGTCGACCAGAAGAGGTAGTAGTACTCCCTCAGCTCCTTCGCAGCAAGCTTGGGGGGAGATGGCTCGCTCCTTCCGCAACGCCGCAAGCCGCTGCGCCTCGGTCGACTTCACGGCTTTCCCCTTGTCGGCTTTCGGAGCCATGGCGGAAGTGGTGGAGGAGGTCGACGGCGTTGGTGGTGCCGGTGGCGGTGGGGGGCAGGGCGCTGCTCTCTTTGCTTTGGGAAGACGGAGGCGGGGCGGAGGCTTCTGAGATTGGAGTGGAAAGGGGGCGAGTGGGCGCACTACCCCTGCTTCCCCTTGCTTATAAAGGGGGAGGGGGCGGACGTTCCGCCTTTCCTAATAAAGAAACCACCCACGATCTCTCCCACGACGCCGCATTCGACGCGTGCCGTGCGGGGAGGGCGCGGTGGATGCGGAGTGAGATACGGCGTAACCTAGGCCGCGCGTGCCCGTGCCCTGTTTTGGGCTTGGCCCAACAGCGCTCGGCACCGTGTATGGCCCAGGCCCGGGGGCTCCTGTCGGTGTACTAAAGTAGGGGTACCTTAGTATCCCAAACTTGTGCACGGGCAGTCGCAGCGTCCCGCGGCAAGG
The DNA here is from genome assembly GCA_034509565.1 of Triticum monococcum. NCBI lineage: Eukaryota > Viridiplantae > Streptophyta > Magnoliopsida > Poales > Poaceae > Triticum > Triticum monococcum. Next base: position 733,690,724 of record CM067842.1, read on the forward strand.
CTTGCTGGGCGACCGCCAAGATCCTCCGTGGTTACTTTGAAGCCATTCAAGAACAAATTATCCAAGAACAAGAAGAGAAGACCCCAGCAAGAGGAGCTTGCCGGGAAGGAGACAAGACCCCGGCAAGAGGAGCTTGCCGGGAAGGCTAACTGTCGGGTGGTAGGATCGACATATGCCAACGAGTGGCTTATCATTGCGGGGGCCAAAAGAACGTCGCCGGTGCCTGGAAACGGGATGAGGCAAAGACATGCACGCCGGCGAATCTTACCCAGCTTCAGGGCTCTCCGGGGAGATAACACCCCTACTGCTGCTCTGCGGGGTCTCCGCATAGTTACTAAGTGGACAAGTAGCTACAATGCTCCTTGAGCTGTTTTGGGTGGAAGGAGGAAGAAAGGCTCGGCTCAGCTTGCTTCTTCTCCTTGTATGCGTCTAGGTCTAGAAAGAGAGTTCCACCCTTTGCATGGGTGCTCCGGGGGGTTTATATAGGCCTACCCCCCGGGGGTACATGTTGGGGAACGTAGTAATTTCGAAAATTTTCCTACGCACACGCAAGATCATGGTGATGCATAGCAATGAGAGGGGAGAGTGTTGTCTACGTACCAACGCAGACCGACTGCGGAAGCAATCACACAACGTAGAGGAAGTAGTCGTACGTCTTCTTCCCGATCCGACCGATCCAAGCACCGTTACTCCGGCACCTCCGAGTTCTTAGCACACGTTCAGCTCGATGACGTTCCTCGGGCTCCGATCCAGCAAAGCGTCGAGGAAGAGTTCCGTCAGCACGACGGCGTGATGACGATCTTGATGTACTACCGACGCAGGGCTTCGCCTAAGCACTGTAACGGTATGATTGAGGTGGAATTTGGTGGCAAGGGGCACCGCACACGGCTAAGGAACGATCTCAAGGATCAACTTGTGTGTCTTGGGGTGCCCCCTGCCCCCGTATATAAAGGTTGGAGGAGGGGGAGCCGGCCGGCCAGGGAGAGGAGGCGCAGGGGAGTCCTACTCCCACCGGGAGTAGGACTCCCCCCTCCAATCCTAATCCTATTAGGACTCCCGGGGGGGAAAGGAGAGAGAGGGGGGCCGGCCCCTTCTCCTAGTCCTACTAGGACTTGGGGAAGGGGGGGCGCGCGGCTAGGCTATGGGCGGCCCCTTCTCTCTTTTCCACTAAGGCCCAATAGGCCCATTAGTCTCCCGGGGGGTTCCGGTAACCCTCCCGGTATTCCGGAAAAATCCCGATTTCACCCGGAACACTTCCTATGTCCAAACATAGGCTTCCAATATATCAATCTTTACGTCTCGACCATTTCGAGACTCCTCGTCATGTCCGTGATCTCATCCGGGACTCCGAACAACCTTCGGTACATCAAAATGCATAAACTCATAATAACTGTCATCGTAACGTTAAGCGTGCGGACCCTACGGTTCGAGAACAATGCAGACATGACCGAGACACGTCTCCGGTCAATAACCAATAGCGGGACCTGGATGCCCATATTGGCTCCTACATATTCTACGAAGATCTTTATCGGTCAGACCGCATAACAACATACGTTGTTCCCTTTGTCATCGGTATGTTACTTGCCCGAGATTCGATCGTCGGTATCCAATACCTAGTTCAATCTCGTTACTGGCAAGTCTCTTTACTCGTTCCGTAATACATCATCTCACAACTAACATATTAGTTGCAGTGCTTGCAAGGCTTATGTGATGTGCATTACCGAGAGGGCCCAGAGATACCTCTCCGACAATCGGAGTGACAAACCCTAATCTCGAAATACGCCAACCCAACATCTACCATTGGAGACACCTGTAGTACTCCTTTATAATCACCCAGTTACGTTGTGACGTTTGGTAGTACCCAAAGTGTTCCTCCGGTAAACGGGAGTTGCATAATCTCATAGTTATAGGAACATGTATAAGTCATGAAGAAAGCAATAGCAACATACTAAACGATCGGGTGCTAAGCTAATGGAATGGGTCATGTCAATCAGATCATTCTACTAATGATGTGACCTCGTTAATCAAATAACAACTCTTTGTTCATGGTCAGGAAACATAACCATCTTTGATTAACGAGCTAGTCAAGTAGAGGCATACTAGTGACACTCTGTTGGTCTATGTATTCACACATGTATTACGTTTCCGGTTAATACAATTCTAGCATGAATAATAAACATTTATCATGATATAAGGAAATAAATAATAACTTTATTATTGCCTCTAGGGCATATTTCCTTCAGTCTCCCACTTGCACTAGAGTCAATAATCTAGATTACACAGTAATGATTCTAACACCCATGGAGCCTTGGTGCTGATCATGTTTTGCTCGTGGAAGAGGCTTAGTCAACGGGTCTGCAACATTCAGATCCGTATGTATCTTGCAAATCTCTATGTCTCCCACCTGGACTAAATCCCGGATGGAGTTGAAGCGTCTCTTGATGTGTTTGGTTCTTTTGTGAAATCTGGATTCCTTTGCCAAGGCAATTGCACCAGTATTGTCACAGAAGATTTTCATTGGACCCGATGCACTAGGTATGACACCTAGATTGGATATGAACTCCTTCATCCAGACTCCTTCGTTCGCTGCTTCCGAAGCAGCTATGTACTCCGCTTCACATGTAGATCCCGCTACGACGCTTTGTTTAGAACTGCACCAACTGACAGCTCCACCGTTTAAAGTAAACACGTATCCGGTTTGCGATTTAGAATCGTCCGGATCAGTGTCAAAGCTTGCATCAATGTAACCTCTTACGGTGAGCTCTTTGTCACCTCCATATACGAGAAACATATCCTTAGTCCTTTTCAGGTATTTCAGGATATTCTTGACCGCTGTCCAGTGATCCATTCCTGGATTACTTTGGTACCTCCCTGCTAAACTTATAGCAAGGCACACATCAGGTCTGGTACACAGCATTGCATACATGATAGAGCCTATGGCTGAAGCATAGGGAACATCTTTCATTTTCTCTCTATCTTCTGCAGTGGTCGGGCATTGAGTCTGACTCAACTTCACACCCTGTAACACAGGCAAGAACCCTTTCTTTGCTTGATCCATTTTGAACTTCTTCAAAATCTTGTCAAGGTATGTGCTCTGTGAAAGTCCAATTAAGCGTTTTGATCTATCTCTATAGATCTTTGTGCCTAATATGTAAGCAGCTTCCCCGAGGTCTTTCATCGAAAAACTTTTATTCAAGTATCCCTTTATGCTATCCAGAAATTCTATATCATTTCCAATCAGCAATATGTCATCCACATATAATATCAGAAATGCTACAGAGCTCCCACTCACTTTCTTGTAAATACAGGCTTCTCCAAAAGTCTGTATAAAGCCAAATGCTTTGATCACACTATCAAAGCATTTATTCCAACTCCGAGATGCTTGCACCAGTCCATAAATGGATCGCTGGAGTTTGCATACTTTGTTAGCTCCTTTTGGATCGACAAAACCTTCTGGTTGTATCATATACAACTCTTCTTCCAGAAATCCATTCAGGAATGCAGTTTTGACATCCATCTGCCATATTTCATAATCATAAAATGCGGCAATTGCTAACATAATTCTGACGGACTTAAGCATCGCTACGGGTGAGAAAGTCTCATCGTAGTCAACCCCTTGAACTTGTCGAAAACCTTTCGCGACAAGTCGAGCTTTATAGACAGTAACATTACTGTCAGCGTCAGTCTTTTTCTTGAAGATCCATTTATTCTCAATTGCTTGCCGATCATCGGGCAAGTCAACCAAAGTCCATACTTTGTTTTCATACATGGATCCCATCTTAGATTTCATGGCCTCAAGCCACTTTGCGGAATCTGGGCTCACCACCGCTTCTTCATAGTTCGTAGGTTCATCATGATCTAGTAGCATGACTTCCAGAACTGGATTACCGTACCACTCTGGTGCGGATCTCACTCTGGTTGATCTACGTGGTTCAGTAGTATCTTGTCCTGAAGTTTCATGATCATCATCATTAGCTTCCTCACTGATTGGTATAGGTGTCGCAGAAACAGTTTTCTGTGATGTACTATTTTCCAATAAGGGAGCAGGTACAGTTACCTCGTCAAGTTCTACTTTCCTCCCACTCACTTCTTTCGAGAGAAACTCCTTCTCTAGAAAGTTTCCGAATTTAGCAACAAAAGTCTTGCCTTCGGATCTGTGATAGAAGGTGTATCCAATAGTTTCCTTTGGATACCCTATGAAGACACATTTCTCCGATTTGGGTTCGAGCTTATCAGGTTGAAGCTTTTTCACATAAGCATCACAGCCCCAAACTTTAAGAAACGACAACTTTGGTTTCTTGCCAAACCATAGTTCATAAGGTGTCGTCTCAACGGATTTTGATGGTGCCCTATTTAACGTGAATGCGGCCGTCTCTAAAGCATAACCCCAAAACGATAGCGGTAAATCAGTAAGAGACATCATAGATCGCACCATATCTAGTAAAGTACGATTACGACGTTCGGACACACCATTACGCTGTGGTGTTCCGGGTGGCGTGAGTTGCGAAACTATTCCACAATTTTTCAAATGTACACCAAACTCGTAACTCAAATATTCTCCTCCACGATCAGATCGTAGAAACTTTATTTTCTTGTTACGATGATTTTCAACCTCACTCTGAAATTCTTTGAACTTTTCAAATGTTTCAGACTTATGTTTCATTAAGTAGATATACCCATATCTGCTTAAATCATCCGTGAAGGTGAGAAAATAACGATATCCGCCGCGAGCCTCAATATTCATCGGACCACATACATCGGTATGTACGATTTCCAGCAAATCTGTTGCTCTCTCCATAGTACCGGAGAACGGTGTTTTAGTCATCTTGCCTATGAGGCACGGTTCGCAAGTACCAAGTGATTCATAATCAAGTGGTTCCAAAAGCCCATCAGTATGGAGTTTCTTCATGCGCTTTACACCGATATGACCCAAACGGCAGTGCCACAAATAAGTTGCACTATCATTATTAACTTTGCATCTTTTGGCTTCTACATTATGAATATGTGTATCACTATCATCGAGATTCAACAAGAATAGACCACTCTTCAAAGGTGCATGACCATAAAAGATATTATTCATATAAATAGAACGACCATTATTCTCTGATTTAAATGAATAACCGTCTCGCATCAAACAAGATCCAGATATAATGTTCATGCTCAACGCTGGCACCAAATAACAATTATTTAGGTCTAATATTAATCCCGAAGGTAGATGTAGAGGTAGCGTGCCGACCGCGATCACATCGACTTTGGAACCGTTTCCCACGCGCATCGTCACCTCGTCCTTTGCTAGCGTCCGCTTATTCCGTAGTCCCTGTTTCGAGTTGCAAATATTAGCAACAGAACCAGTATCAAATACCCAGGTGCTACTGCGAGCTCTAGTAAGGTACACATCAATAACATGTATATCACATATACCTTTGCTCACTTTGCCATCCTTCTTATCCGCCAAATACTTGGGGCAGTTCCGCTTCCAGTGACCAGTTTGCTTGCAGTAGAAGCACTCAGTTTCAGGCTTAGGTCCAGACTTGGGTTTCTTCTCCTGAGCAGCAACTTGCTTGCTGTTCTTCTTGAAGTTTCCCTTCTTCTTTCCTTTGCCCTTTTTCTTGAAACTAGTGGTTTTGTTAACCATCAACACTTGATGCTCCTTCTTGATTTCTACCTCCGCAGCTTTCAGCATTGCGAAGAGCTCGGGAATAGTATTGTTCATCCCTTGCATATTGTAGTTCATCACGAAGCTCTTGTAGCTTGGTGGCAGTGATTGGAGAATTCTGTCAATGATGCAGTCATCTGGAAGATTAACTCCCATCTGAATCAAGTGATTATTATACCCAGACATTTTGAGTATATGCTCACTGACAGAACTGTTCTCCTCCATCTTGCAGCTATAGAACTTATTGGAGACTTCATATCTCTCAATTCGGGCATTTGCTTGAAATATTAACTTCAACTCCTGGAACATCTCATATGCACCATGACGTTCAAAACGTCGTTGAAGTCCCGATTCTAAGCCGTAAAGCATGGCACACTGAACTATCGAGTAGTCATCAGCTTTGCTCTGCCAGACGTTCATAACATCTGGTGTTGCTCCAGCAGCAGGCCTGTCACCCAGCGGTGCTTCCAGGACGTAATTCTTCTGTGCAGCAATGAGGATAATCCTCAGGTTACGGACCCAGTCCATGTAATTGCTACCATCATCTTTCAACTTTGCTTTCTCAAGGAACGCATTAAAATTCAACGGAACAATAGCACGAGCCATCTATCTACAATCAACATAAACAAGCAAGATACTATCAGGTACTAAGTTCATGATAAGTTTAAGTTCAGTTAATCAAATTACTTAGGAACTCCCACTTAGATAGACATCCCTCTAATCCTCTAAGTGATCACGTGATCCAAATCAACTAAACCATAACCGATCATCACGTGAGATGGAGTAGTTTTCAATGGTGAACATTGTTATGTTGATCATATCTACTATATGATTCACGCTCGACCTTTCGGTCTCCGTGTTCCGAGGCCATATCTGTATATGCTTGGCTCGTCAAGTATAACCCGAGTATTCTGCGTGTGCAACTGTTTTGCACCCGTTGTATTTGGACGTAGAGCTTATCACACCCGATCATCACGTGGTGTCTGGGCACGACGAACTTTGGCAACGGTGCATACTCGGGGAGAACACTTCTTGATAATTTAGTGAGAGATCATCTTATAATGCTACCGTCAATCAAAGCAAGATAAGATGCATAAAAGGATAAACATCACATGCAATCAATATAAGTGATATGATATGGCCATCATCATCTTGTGCTTGTGATCTCCATCTCCGAAGCACCGTCATGATCACCATCGTCACCGGCGCGACACCTTGATCTCCATCGTAGCATCGTTGTCGTCTCGCCAATCTTATGCTTCCACGACTATCACTACCGTTTAGTAATAAAGTAAAGCATTACATCGCGATTGCATTGCATACAATAAAGCGACAACCATATGGCTCCTTCCAGTTGCCGATAACTCGGTTACAAAACATGATCATCTCATACAATAAAATCAGCATCATGCCTTGACCATATCACATCACAACATACCCTGCAAAAACAAGTTAGACGTCCTCTACTTTGTTGTTGCAAATTTTACGTGGCTGCTACGGGCTTAAGTAATAACTCATCTCACCTACGCATCAAAACCACAACGATAGTTCGTCAAATAGACTCCGTTTTAACCTTCTCAAGGACCGGGCGTAGTCACACTTGGTTCAACTAAAGTTGGAGAGACAGTCTTCCGCAAGCCATCTGTGTGCAAAGCATGTCGAGGGAACCGGTCTCGCGTAAGAGTACGCGTAAGGTTGGTCCGGATCGTCTCACCCAACAATACCGCCGAACCAAAGTATGACATGCTGGTAGGCAGTATGACTTGTATCGCCCACAACTCACTTGTGTTCTACTCGTGCAAATAACATCAAACCATAAAACCTAGGCTCTGATACCACTGTTGGGGAACGTAGTAATTTCGAAAATTTTCCTACGCACACGCAAGATCATGGTGATGCATAGCAACAAGAGGGGAGAGTGTTGTCTACGTACCAACGTAGACCGACTGCGGAAGCGATCACACAACATAGAGGAAGTAGTCGTACGTCTTCTTCCCGATCCGACCGATCCAAGCACCGTTACTCCGGCACCTCCGAGTTCTCAGCACACGTTCAGCTCGATGACGTTCCTCGGGCTCCGATCCAGCAAAGCGTCGAGGAAGAGTTCCGTCAGCACGACGGCGTGATGACGATCTTGATGTACTACCGACGCAGGGCTTCGCCTAAGCACTGTAACGGTATGATCGAGGTGGAATTTGGTGGCAGGGGGCACCGCACACGGCTAAGGAACGATCTCAAGGATCAACTTGTGTGTCTTGGGGTGCCCCCTGCCCCCGTATATAAAGGTTGGAGGAGGGGGAGCCGGCCGGCCAGGGAGAGGAGGCGCAGGGGAGTCCTACTCCCACCGGGAGTAGGACTCCCCCCTCCAATCCTAATCCTATTAGGACTCCCGGGGGGGAAAGGAGAGAGAGGGGGGCCGGCCCCTTCTCCTAGCCTTACTAGGACTTGGGGAAGGGGGGGCGCGCTGCTAGGCTGTGGGCTGCCCCTTCTCTCTTTTCCACTAAGGCCCAATAGGCCCATTAGTCTCCCGGGGGGTTCCGGTAACCCTCCCGGTATTCCGGAAAAATCCCGATTTCACCCGGAACACTTCCTATGTCCAAACATAGGCTTCCAATATATCAATCTTTACGTCTCGACCATTTCGAGACTCCTCGTCATGTCCGTGATCTCATCCGGGACTCCGAACAACCTTCGGTACATCAAAATGCATAAACTCATAATAACTGTCATCGTAACGTTAAGCGTGCGGACCCTACGGTTCGAGAACAATGCAGACATGACCGAGACACGTCTCCGGTCAATAACCAATAGCGGGACCTGGATGCCCATATTGGCTCCTACATATTCTACGAAGATCTTTATCGGTCAGACCGCATAACAACATACGTTGTTCCCTTTGTCATCGGTATGTTACTTGCCCGAGATTCGATCGTCGGTATCCAATACCTAGTTCAATCTCGTTACTGGCAAGTCTCTTTACTCATTCCGTAATACATCATCTCACAACTAACATATTAGTTGCAGTGCTTGCAAGGCTTATGTGATGTGCATTACCGAGAGGGCCCAGAGATACCTCTCCGACAATCGGAGTGACAAACCCTAATCTCGAAATACGCCAACCCAACATCTACCATTGGAGACACCTGTAGTACTCCTTTATAATCACCCAGTTACGTTGTGACGTTTGGTAGTACCCAAAGTGTTCCTCCGGTAAACGGGAGTTGCATAATCTCATAGTTATAGGAACATGTATAAGTCATGAAGAAAGCAATAGCAACATACTAAACGATCGGGTGCTAAGCTAATGGAATGGGTCATGTCAATCAGATCATTCTACTAATGATGTGACCTCGTTAATCAAATAACAACTCTTTGTTCATGGTCAGGAAACATAACCATCTTTGATTAACGAGCTAGTCAAGTAGAGGCATACTAGTGACACTCTGTTGGTCTATGTATTCACACATGTATTATGTTTCCGGTTAATACAATTCTAGCATGAATAATAAACATTTATCATGATATAAGGAAATAAATAATAACTTTATTATTGCCTCTAGGGCATATTTCCTTCAGTACAATGGTAATCCGACTGGGCGCGGGGCCCTGCTGTCTGTGACTATGCTCGCCGTCTTCTCCGCCGGCTTTCGGGGCCCGCCGGCTGGTGGGTCCCGCCGGCTGCCGGCTCCTGGGTCGACAGGCCGGCCCCACTGGCCAGGGCCTGGTCGGCGGCTGGTTACTGTTACTTCGTGTCGTGGACGCAGGCTTGGTCGGGGTAAGCGTGGCTACAGTAACGCCGCCCTGGCGGGCGATTACTGTAGCCCCGCCGCATCTTGTCTCCTTAATGGGCGTCTCCTTCGAGGAGGGCGGCAGGCCGGCTACGCGAAGCCGGCCCTCTGTCTTGCCGGCTCGAGAGGAGGTGCGGCCGCCTTTGGCATCTCTCTGCCCGAAGGGGCCCACCGCCTCGGGGGCCACGCTGGCGACCCGTAGAAGACGGCCCCAGAGCCGCCGGGGCTACAGTGCCGCGCCGGGCGGGCCGCAGCGGCCCGCACGACACGCTGTACCAGGCGTGCTCCGGCTTTTGGGGGTGGCAGGCTCGACTGTTGCCACGCCCCACTTCATCATTGCAGAGTGGACGCGTACATTGCGGGTACGGCGTTGACCGATTTATGGGAGCCGGCCTAGCAGTAGCCGGCCTTGCTGTAGCCGGCCCTGAAGTAGCCGGCCCTGCCGTAGCCGGCCCTCCGCAGGCTTCTCCAGGAGGGTGAATGGGTGGGCCGCCCCGAAGCCGGCCAGGAAGGTAGCCGGCTGGGGGAGGCGGCCCAAGTCTTGAGTCTTCTTATGAGCCGGATGGGCTCACAATTTTTTCTGAGAGGCTAGGGGAAGCCGGCTGGGCTACCCATATCTATTTACCCCGACAGTAGTCCCCGAAGGCGGGCGAGCTTCACGGCAGGCGGAAGGACGGGAAGCTTGGCCGGCTTCATACCCTGAGGGGCCGACCTCGTCATTGCAGCCGACTCCGGAGCACTTTTCGTTTATCAGGGTGGCAGTGGTTGACCCGCGGGCCGGCCGCAGTCCCCACGACGTGCCACGTGGCGGGGAAGTCCTGCCGTCGCACGCGCGCGACGGGACGCCGCTGCAGGCCCGGGCCCGCCACTCCCTGGCCTCGGCCCGGGCACAGATCTTCTATGGCCCGAGGGGACTGCTTGCCTCCCCGCGGCCGTTACTTTGCGTCATCAAGGCGCGCAAATAACGCGGGCGTGGGGGAGATGGGCACGATCGATCCCCACGATCCCCCACGCCGCGCCTCCTCGGCTCTGGCGCACGCGCCTACAAGTAGGGGGGAGGGGGAGAGGCACAGGCCCGTTCGCTCCCCCGCTCCCCGTCCCTCCTGCTCCTCCTCTTCTTCTTCTTCTTCTTCCTCGCGCCCGACGCAGTTTCGCGCCGCAGCCCACCCACGCCGCCATGTCTCTGGCTTTGTTGAGCTCGTGGGACGGGTCCAACGTCCACGAGGACCATATCGAGTTCCTCCGCCAGACCCAGCGGCTGCCCGCCGCCAACCTCGTGCAGGTGCGCCTGGCGCCCACGAAGGAGGTCTCGCCGGTGCCGGAGGAAGGCGAGCGCGTCGTCTTCCGCACGCACTTCCTCCGTGGCTTCGGCTTCCCGACGAGCAGCTTCATGCGTTCCTTCCTTGAATTCTACAACCTCCAACCACACCACGTCACTCCCAACACCGTGCTGCAGCTCTCGGCCTTCGTCTCGCTCTGCGAGGGGTTCTTGGGGGTGCTGCCGACGCTGGAGCTCTGGGCGGAGCTGTTCCAGAACAAGCTCGGCACCGTCTCCGCCGGCGTGCTGGCTCCCTGCGGCGCCTTCATCGCGATGAAGAGGGCAAGCGATGACAACCCCTTCCCCCACATCCCTCTGATCCAATCTGTCAAGCTCTGGCAGAAGTCTTATTTCTACGTCAAGAACGTCGCCCCGCACGGCGACTACGTCAATCTGCCGGTTTACGTAGCCGGCCCACCGGTTGGGAGGTGGCGGTCCTGGGGCTACAGGTCGAAGTCCTTGTCTCCGGCTGGGAATGCTTCCGTCGCCTGGCTTCGGGTGATGATCCAGTCGGAAGACCTGCGCGCATCCGACTTGGTAGCCGCCTTCGTCGAGCGCCGGGTTCTGCCCCTCCAAAGCCGGCCGCACATGATGTGCCAGATGAGTGGCCGGTTCGACCCTTGCCGGCTGAGCACATGGGAGATGCCCCATGCCAAGGTGGCTCTGATGGCGAACTACATCGCCAACCTGAAGCTCACCGACGAGTGGCAGTTCGGCAAGGCGCCGTACTCCCGCGCCCATCCTCCGCCTGTGGTAAGTTTTTCTTCTCGTCGCCTGCCGGCTTGAGTCAGCCGGCTTCTGACCAGGTGGCTCTTCTCTTCTTTCTCTTCATCAGAATCCTCTCCTCCCGCCGCCAGCCGGCGCGGCTGGAGTCGATCGCGAGTATGCCCCGGACCGCATGGTGGACGACCCCGATGACCCGGACCTTTCCGCAGTCGCCATGGCGGACGCCGCCACGGGGGACGCCGCCGAGCTCGGCGGCACGGGGCTCTCGGCCAGCTTCGACGACTGGCCGGATGACTTCGAAGCCGAAGAAATCCCGCGCCACCAGCCGGCAACTGACCGCCGCGGCGCGGGCCCGTCCGCCGCGCCGACTGTCGGTGGTGGAAAGGGGAAACGCCGGGTCGCGTTCCCACTCTTCGGAAGCCGGCCGAAAAAGCCGAAGGCCTCCGCCGCGGCCACGAAGCGCGAGGAGGCGGCGGCGAAGGCGGCCCGCTTCCGGAAGGCGGTGAAGAAGCCCCCCTCAGTTTCCGCGTAAGTCTTGTAGCCGCCGACGCTCTTATTATTCTGCAGTCTTCCTTTTCTTGAATGCTTTTCTGATCTTCTGAGCAGGGCGCCGCTCTCCCTTGAGCGAGGCCCAGCCGGCTCCGTGGTCGGGCCGAGTGCCGGATCCTCAGGGTCCCGCCGAGTGGACCCCCGCGCCGAACTTGACGCGGCCACGGAGCGCAACGCTCGCGAGGCGCGTCGAGAGAGGGAGGCGGCCGAGCGGGAGGCGACGGAGCGGGAGGCGGCGGAGCAGGCGGCCGCGGAGACGGAGGCGGACGGCGCGCGTAGCCAGCCTCCGCTACTCGCCATCCCCCTCCAAACTTTGGATCCAGACATCCCTCTGCCCACGGCGGAGGAGATTATCCCCGAGCAGCCGCCGGTGCAGAGGGACGAAGTCTTCGAGGTTTCCGTCGAGAGGACGTCGCCGGCAGCGCCAGCCGGAGCAGGCGAAGGCGGCCAATCGTCGGCGGTGCCGGAGGAGCCGGCCAGGGCCGCGCCCGAGGCCGGAGCCGGCCTCGAGATCGAGCTGGCGGCCGGCCGGCGCGCCGGAGGGGGCACGGCCCCGCCGGACACGCGCCGAGTCGCGGGGGCCGAGGAGGCGGCCAGCTCCGCCACGTCCGGATGGACTCCTAGCGGAGGGAGCGGCGAGCTGAACATCGCGGCTCAAGAGGTTCGGAGCCGGCTACAGGCACAGGCCGGCCTCCTAAGGCAATTTACTCAGGAGTTTCTGCCGACGCGGTCTGCAATCCGGGTGAGTCTTCGTTCATTGACCGTTCTGGTCCTTTGAATTTTTTCCGTGGGGGCGTGCTAGCGCACCCACTGGGTGTAGTCCCCAAGGTCCGGGCCGACTGCGGCGCAGTCGGGTCGGATCTTACTTGACGACTATCTTGACTGTTTTTTCTGATCTCCAGGATTATCACAATTCTTGTGCCGCCGCCTTCAACTCCCAGGCTCGGGAGCTGAGCCGGAGGACCGAAGACCTCGCCAGCAGCCGGCGTAAGTGTTTTCTCCTTGTTAGTTTCTCGTGGGGGCGCGACAGCGCACCCACTGGGTGTAGTCCCCGAGATCCGGGCCGACTGCAGCGCAGTCAGGTCGGATCTTCCTCGACAACTTTTTCCTTTGCTAACTTTTTCTCTTTATCTTTTGCTCGTGCAGAGGCCAACGCCGACCTGCGGAGGGAACTCGGCGAGGTGCAGGCCGCTCTTCGCGCCAAGAACGCCGAGTATGCTGACTCGGTTCAAGAGCGCGACCGCCTGGCGAAGAAGCTGGCCGACCAGGAGGAGAGCCACAAGGCGGGCCTGCAAAAGGCGCAGGACGGCGAGGCTACCCTGAAGGCGGAGTTCGAGGCCAGGGAAACGAGCTGGGCCAAGACGCGCCAGGCGCTGGAAGAAGGCTTCGGCCGGATCGAGGATCTCATCGGTGGTAGGCTGTCTTTCTTGCTCTTCTTCCATCTGCCGGCCGCCTATGGTTTTGTTTTGACTTGTGTTTGCTGTCTTGCGCAGAGTACTTCCCCGGCCAGTCCGTCCTTGCCGCCCAAGCCATCGAAGCCTACCGTGAGGAGCGCCGTCAGGCCGGGGTTGTGATTCCGCCGGATGCGAACCAGACGTTGTCGGAGCAGCTCATTGCCGTCCAGGCGCGGCTGCAGCCGGCCCACCGGTTGCTTCGCCGGCTCCAACGCGCCGGGGCGATGATGCTGGCCGCGCTCTGGCCCGGCCAGACAATTCCCCGCACCCCAAGCCGGACAGCCGACTGGCTCGAAGTTGCAATCGGCCGCTTTGAGGCCTGGAAGGCGTCCGCGGCCCGTCTTGGAGCCGGGCGCGCGCTGGAGTTCGTCCGCGCGTGGTACCCAGGGCTAAGCCTGGATCAGCTGCGGACGTGGCGGTCGGAAGCCGACGCGGAGCTGGAGGAGGTGCGGTCGGCGATCGCGCAACGCGCCTCGACGATCACCGAGTGCACTGACACTAGCGTCTTCGCACCGGAGCTCAACGACGATGGCGCCGCCCAGCCGGAGGAATGGTTCGGGCTGAACCCGGCGGACAGCGAAGACTCGGCCGAGGAGATCGCCTCCAGTGACGAGGGCGAGGGCGACAAGGAGGAGGACGGCGAAGACGCCGAGCCGACTGGTGAGATGGCCGATCGTCCCCCAGCCGACCGTGCCTCCAGCAACGAGCCACGTGGGAGCGCGCCCTCTGCCGGAGACGACGATCAAGCCGAGGTTGGCCAGCCGGCCGCTCCTCCAGCCGGCGCGACTACTTCCACCACCCAGCCCGGCTCGTCTGCGGCCCCGCCGGCTTGATCTGCCGTTCTTTTTGTCCCTGTTTTACTTTTTCGGACAATTTTAAGTTTCTGCAATTCCACCCACTGGGGGTGTATCGAACAATGTCGGACGTCGACCTCTCTGGAGGCTTTTTGTGTAAATATTAATATATGCATGTGTTGGCGTTCATCCAAGTGTACTTTTTGTCCTTAGGCTCTTTCCTTTGCCGCCTTCCCTCTTTGGGAGGGCAAGTACTTGAGCTTTCTTGGATTTGAAGTAGACTGAATGTAAGCCGGCCAGCCGGCTACTCTGGTAGTCGGTCGGCGTGAGGCAGTCAACCGGCTTTTGTTATATATGCGAGCCTGTTTGGTCCCTAGCCGTTGTTCATGTGCGCACCCTTTCCGGCTTTTGGCTCTTGCCAGCCGGGCAGTCGGTTCTTCGAGCTGCGATTTCGGCAAGAGCCAAACCTGGGTGTCGGCGCATTACTTGTCTGACTGCGGGTAGGGCTCCTAATATAACTCTAGTCGGCCAGTCCCTGGGCCGACTCGTCGGACCCGGTACCGGACAAAATAAATGAAGAGGTAAAATCATATGCATGATAACTTTCATTCATAAGATAAAGGGTGGCAGTCCCCGAGTCTTTCTCGGGGAGCCTATGTTTCGTACTAAATACAAAAGTGGGCATAACACACACTGCGCTTTAACTGTAAAACTTCCGAAGGAGATTTGCGTTCCATGGTCGCTCCGACTCCTTGCCGGAGTCGTCTCTCTTGCGTGCCTTCGGCTTCTGTGCGTCGATGAGGTAGTAGGCGTCGTTTCCCAAGGCTCTGCTGATGATGAAGGGGCCTTCCCAGGGGGCTGCGAGCTTGTGCTGGCCGGCTGTTCGCTAGATCAGCCGGAGCACAATGTCGCCCTCCTGGAAGGATCTTGGTCGGACCCTCCGGCTATGGTAGAGGCGCAAACCCTGCTGGTAGATGGCGGGCCGGCTGAGGGCTAACAACCGGGCCTCTTCCAGCAGGTCGACGCCGTCTTCTCGTGCTTCTTTGGCTTCTGCTTCCGTGTACATGGTTACCCGAGGCGAGTCGAACTCGATGTCTGTTGGGATGACCGCCTCGGCACCATATACAAGGAAGAAGGGAGTGAAGCCGGTTGATCTGTTGGGAGTAGTGCGCAGACTCCATAGGACAGCCGGCAGCTCATCGAGCCAGCAGCCGGCTGAACGCTCCAGAGGTACGACCAGTCGAGGCTTGATGCCGGACAAAATAAGGCCATTTGCTCGCTCCACTTGGCCGTTTGACTGCGGGTGGGCGACTGACGCAAGGTCCAGCCGGATACCTTGCGCAGCGCAGAACCGTGCCAAGGCACCTTTGGCAAAGTTCGTGCCGTTGTCAGTGATGATGCTGTGCGGTACGCCGTACCGGGTTGTTATATCTGCAATGAAGGTCACTGCAGTCGGCCCATTCAGCTTCTTGATCGGCTTCGCCTCGATCCACTTGGTGAATTTGTCGACGGCGACGAGCAAATGTGTCATGCCGCCACGCGCCGTCTTGAATGGGCCCACCATATCCAATCCCCAGACGGCAAAGGGCCAGGTGATGGGAATGGTCTTGAGTGCTGAAGCCGGCATGTGTTGCTGCGAGCTGAAAAGCTGGCAGCCTTTGCAGTGTTTGACTAGCTCTTTGGCGTCGTCCAAAGCAGTCGGCCAGAAGAAACCGTGGCGGAAGGCTTTGGCGACCAGTGATCTTGATGCGGCGTGGTGGCCGCACTCTCCTTGGTGTATATCCCTGAGGATCGCGATGCCTTTCTCCTGCTCGACGCATCGCTGCAAGACTCCGGTGGCGCTGCGCTTGACGAGCTCTCTGTTGACGATTGTGTATGCTCCAGCCCGGCGCTGAACTTGTCTTGCTTCGTTTTTGTCAGCCGGCAGGTCATGGTTCACCAAAAAGTTGCGGATGGTTTGGGCCCATGATGGGGCGGCAACCTCCTCTGCCACCAATGTGGCCACAGCCACTAGGGGGGGCGGGCTGGGCAGTGCAGTGCTGGAGTCGGCCGCCGCTTCCTGTGCTGAAGAAATCCCCGGGCCGGCTACCGCAGTCCCCGGGCCGGGTGCGGCAGTCCCCGGGCCGGGTACTGCAGTCCCCGAGCCAAATATTGAAGTCCCCGGGCCGGCTACTTGATTCTTCGAGCCGGACCCGGCTTCCTCGGGGTTAGGCGGCACGAAAATGGAGTCGGATTCCGGAGACGGCTTGATTGAAGGCTTGGGGAGGCGCTGCAGGGCGACACCGGCTGGTATTGCTTGCCGCGTGGAGCCTATTCGGGCCAGAGCATCCGCTGGCTCGTTGTCGGCTCGCGGCACGTGAAGGAACTCACACCCGTCGAAGTATCCGCTGATTTGTTGCACTAGGAAACGGTAGCTCGCCATGTTCGCGTCCTTGGCGTCCCAGTCGCCAGAAGACTGCTGCACCACCAAATCCGAGTCGCCATAGCACAGGATCCGGCGAATGCCAAGTTCCTTGGCAAGCCGGAGCCCGTGTATGAGCGCCTCGTACTCGGCTACATTGTTGGAGGCGGCAAAGTGGATCTGCAGCGTGTATCTGAGCTTGTCGCCCTTTGGAGAGGTAAGGACGACGCCGGCTCCCAGGCCGGTGCGCATCTTTGATCCGTCAAAGTGCATGCGCCAATGGGTGGAGTCGGGCGCTGGTGGGGAAGGTGTCGTAGGATGCCGCGTCGGAGTCGACGGGCGTCGGGTCGGTGGAGCCAACCGACTCCAAGTCCGCAGCGGGCTCGCTGGAGACGTGGAGCTGGCTGAGGAGGTTGGCGAGGTGATCTGTGCCCGCATCGGAGGCGAGCTCGTCGGAGATGCGGGCCTCCTCGAAGAGGTTGACGAGGCCGCTAGCCGCGCAGACGTCGGCGATGCCATGCAGCGCGTCGCGGCAAGCGCCATCGGGCAAGCCAGGCTGTCTACGCCCGCGAGGGAGGAAAAGGGTTCCCGTCCAGAACAGGTCTCCGGACGACGGTGCACCTGGCCCCACGGTGGGCGCCAAATGTCGGGTGGTAGGATCGACATATGCCAACAAGTGGCTTATCATTGCGGGGGCCAAAAGAACGTCGCCGGTGCCTGGAAACGGGATGAGGCGAAGACATGCACGCCGGCAAATCTTACCCAGCTTCAGGGCTCTCCGGGGAGATAACACCCCTACTGCTGCTCTGCGGGGTCTCCGCATAGTTACTAAGTGGACAAGTAGCTACAATGCTCCTTGAGCTGTTTTGGGTGGAAGGAGGAAGAAAGGCTCGGCTCAGCTTGCTTCTTCTCCTTGTATGCGTCTAGGTCTAGAAAGAGAGTTCCACCCTTTGCATGGGTGCTCCGGGGGGTTTATATAGGCCTACCCCCCGGGGGTACAATGGTAATCCGACTAGGCGCGGGGCCCTGCTGTCTGTGACTATGCTCGCCGGCTTCTCCGCCGGCTTCCGGGGCCCGCCGGCTGGTGGGTCCCGCCGGCTGCCGGCTCCTGGGTCGACAGGCCGGCCCCACTGGCCAGGGCCTGGTCGGCGGCTGGTTACTGTTACTTCGTGTCGTGGACGCAGGCTTGGTCGGGGTAAGCGTGGCTACAGTAACGCCGCCCTGGCGGGCGATTACTGTAGCCCCGCCGCATCTTGTCTCCTTAATGGGCGTCTCCTTCGAGGAGGGCGGCAGGCCGGCTACGCGAAGCCGGCCCTCTGTCTTGCCGGCTCAAGAGGAGGTGCGGCCGCCTTCGGCATCTCTCTGCCCGAAGGGGCCCACCGCCTCGGGGGCCACGCTGGCGACCCGTAGAAGACGGCCCCAGAGCCGCCGGGGCTACAGTGCCGCGCCGGGCGGGCCGCAGCGGACCGCACGACGCGCTGTACCAGGCGTGCTCCGGGTTTTGGGGGTGGCAGGCTCGACTGTTGCCACGCCCCACTTCATCATTGCAGAGTGGACGCGTACATTGCGGGTACGGCGTTGACCGATTTATGGGAGCCGGCCTAGCAGTAGCCGGCCTTGCTGTAGCCGGCCCTGAAGTACCCGGCCCTGCCGTAGCCGGCCTTGCCATAGCTGGCCCTCCGTAGGCTTCTCCAGGAGGGTGAATGGGTGGGCCGCCCCAAAGCCGGCCAGGAAGGTAGCCGGCTGGGGGAGGCGGCCCAAGTCTTGAGTCTTCTTATGAGCCGGATGGGCTCACAATTTTTTCTGAGGGGCTAGGGGAAGCCGGCTGGGCTACCCATATCTATTTACCCCGACACTAACCAAGGCCCGGTGAGCGACAAGCTCCCGGACGCGACAAGACAACGACCGCGGCAAGGCACTTGCCACGGCAAACCTCCACTCTGTACCTGCGCTCCAGCACATCCACCAACGTGTCGCTCTGGGACCCTCCCAGGCGTACATGGCGGGAAGCTGTGCAGCTAGAGGTACACGGTGGCAAGCAGCGCTGGCAAGATTGCCATCGTGGCAAGCAGTGGTGTCCCTGGCGGTCCCTTTCTGCACCGTCTAGGCGACGCAGACAGGCATTTAATGCCCTTGTCCCCTGTCGTCAGGGTTAGGTATGATAACACTGTTGTAGGCGGCGGTGCCAACCGCAATGCCTTTTCCATTTTTACCCTTGTCTATGTTGCCACCTGTCGGTGACCCCTTGAGCGTATAAAAGGAGGCCCATGTGCAACGTAGAGGGGGTCGGCCAATAGAATCCTCACGCTCGGTCTAGCTAGCTGCTGGAGTGTACTGTAGCACGCCGCGCTCCCGAGCAAGAAATCAATACCAACACAAAGCAGGAGTAGGGTTTTACGCATCCGTGCGGCCCGAACCTGGGTAAACTGATCGTGTCGCTCGTGCGCTTCGCCTCGATATGCTCTTCGTGCTCTCTCCGCCCCCTGCCGAACCGAAAGGGGCCCGGTCCGCCGTGGTCCCATAGGTGTCCGTGGGATCAGCACCCCCGACAGTATGCATCATATCCAATAGGCTGCAGTTATGATGTTCGGACACACCATCACACTATGGTGTTCCAGGCTGTATTAGTTGTGAAACAATTTCCACAATGTCTTAATTCTGTGCCAAACTCGTAATTCAGATATTTATCTCTATGATCATATCATAGATCTTTTTATCCTCTTGTCACGACGATATTTCAACTTCACCCTGAAATTACTTCAACCTTTCAATAATTCAGACTCGTGATTCATCAAGTAAATATACTCAACATCTACTCAAATCATCTGTGAAGTAAGAACATAACAATATCCACTACACGCCTCAGCACTCATTGGACTGCACACATCAAAATGTATTACTTCCAACAAGTTGCTTTCTAGTTCCATTTTACTGAAATTGAGGCTTTCAGTCATCTTGCCCATGTGGTATGCATTTGCATGTCTCAAGTGATTCAAAATCAAGTGAGTCCAAACGGTCCATTTGCATGGAGTTTCTTCATGCATATACACCAATAGACATGGTTCGAATGTCTCAAACTTTTCAAAAACGAGTGAGCCCAAAGATCCATCAACATGGAGCTTCTTCATGCGTTTTATACCGATATGACTTACGTGGCAGTGCCACAAGTAGGTGGTACTATCATTACTATCTTATATCTTTTGGTATGAACATGTGTATCACTACGATCGAGATTCAATAAACCATTCATTTTAGGTGCAAGACCATTGAAGGTATTATTCAAATAAACAGAGTAACCATTATTCTCCTTAAATGAATAACCGTATCGCGATAGACATAATCCAATCATGTCTATGCTCAACGCAAACACCAATCTCGATGGTAGAGGGAGCGTGCGATGCTTGATCACATCAAGCTTTGAAAAACTTCCAACACATATCGCCAGCTCACCTTTAGCTAGTCTCCGTTTACTCCGCTATCTTTTATTTCGAGTTTACTAACACTTAGCAACCGAACCGGTATCTAATACCATGGTGCTACTAGGAGTACTAGTAAGGTACACATTAACACAATGTATATCCAATATACTTCTATCGACCTTGCCAGCCTTCTCATCTACCAAGTATCTAGGGTAATTCTGCTCCAGTGGTTGTTCCTCTTATTACAGAAGCACTTAGTCTCGGGTTTGGGTTCAGCCTTGG
Organism: Triticum monococcum; assembly: GCA_034509565.1. NCBI lineage: Eukaryota > Viridiplantae > Streptophyta > Magnoliopsida > Poales > Poaceae > Triticum > Triticum monococcum. The sequence goes on from CM067842.1 coordinate 733,711,111, forward strand.
GTATCTTCACTAGAGCAGCAGCTGATTTGTCGTTTCATGAAGTATCCCTTCTTGCCCTTGCCCTTCTTGAAACTAGTGGTTTCACCAACCATCAACAATTGATGCTCCTTCTTGATTTCTACTTTTATGGTGTCAAACATCGCGAATATCTCAAGGATCATCATATATGTCCCTGATATATTATAGTTCATCACGAGCTCTAGCAGCTTGGTGGTAATGACTTCGGAGAATCATCACTATCTCATCTGGAAGATCAACTCCCACTCGATTCAAATGATTGTTTTACTCAGACAATCTGAGCACAAGCTCAACAATTGAGCTTTTCTCCCTTAGTTTGCAGGCTAAGAAAATCGTCGGAGGTCTTATACCTCTTGACGTGGGCACGAGCCTGAAATTCCAATTTCAGCCCTCGAAACATCTCATATGCTTCGCGACGTTTCAAAACGTCTTCGGTACCTCAACTCTAAACCGTTTAACTGAACTATCACGTAGTTATCAAAATGTGTATGTCAGATGTTCGCAACATCCACAGACGACATTCGAGGTTCAGCACACTGAGCGGTGCATTAAGGACATAAGCCTTCTATGAAGCAATGAGGACAATCCTCAGTTTACGGACCTAGTCTGCATAATTGCTACTATCATCTTTCAACTAAATTTTCTCTAGGAACAAATCTAAACAGTAGAACTAAAGCGCGAGCTACGACATAATTTGCGAAGACCTTTTGACTATGTTCAGGATAATTAAGTTCATCTAATGAACTCCCACTCAGATAGACATCCCTCTAGTCATCCGAGTGATTACATGATCCGAGTCAACTAGGCCGTGTCCGATCATCATGTGAGACGGACTAGTCAACATCGGTGAACATCTTCATGTTGATCGTATCTTCTATACGACTCATGCTCGACCTTTCGGTCTCTTGTGTTCCGAGGCCATGTCTGTACATGCTAGGCTTGTCAAGTTAACCTAAGTGTTTCGCGTGTGTAAATCTAGCTTACACCCGTTGTATGTGAACGTAAGAATCTATCACACCCGATCATCACGTGGTGCTTCGAAACGACGAACTTTCGCAACGGTGCACAGTTAGGGGGAACACTTTCTTGAAATTTTAAAGAGGGATCATCTTATTTACTACCGTCGTTCTAAGCAAATAAGATGTATAAACATGATAAACATCACATGCAATCAAATAGTGACATGATATGGCCATCATCACTTTGCTCCTTTTGATCTCCATCTTCGGGGCTCCATGATCATCATCGTCACCGGCATGACACTATGATCTCCATCATCGTGTTTTCATGAAGTTGTCTCGCCAACTATTACTGCTACTACTACAGCTAACGGTTAGCAATAAAGTAAAGTAATTACATGGCGTTGTTCAATGACACGCAGGTCATACAATAAATAAAGACAACTCCTATGGCTCCTGCCGGTTGTCATACTCATCGACATGCAAGTCGTGATTCCTATTACAAGAACATGATCAATCTCATACATCACATATCATTCATCACATTCTTCTTGGCCATATCACATCACATAGCATACCTTGCAAAAACAAGTTAGACGTCCTCTAATTGTTGTTTGCATGTTTTACGTGGCTGCTATGGGTTTCTAGCAAGAACGTTTCTTACCTACGCAAAAACCACAACATGATATGCCAATTGCTATTTACCCTTCATAAGGACCCTTTTCATCGAATCCGATCCGACTAAAGTGGGAGAGACAGACACCCGCTAGCCACCTTATGCAACTAGTGCATGTCAGTCGGTGGAACCAGTCTCACGTAAGAGTACGTGTAAGGTCGGTCCGGGCCGCTTCATCCCACAATGCCGCCGAATCAAGTTTGTACTAGTAACGGTAAGCATATTGAACAAAATCAACGCCCACAACTACTTTGTGTTCTACTCGTGCATAGAATCTACGCAATAGACCTAGCTCATGATGCCACTGTTGGGGAACGTAGCAAAAATTCAAAATTTTCCTACGTGTCACCAAGATCAATCTATGGAGAAACCAGCAACGAGGGGAAGGAGAGTGCATCTACATACCCTTGTAGATCGCTAAGCGAAAGCGTTCAAGTGAACGGGGTTGATGGAGTCGTACTCGTCGTGATCCAAATCACCGGAGATCCTAGTGCCGAACGGACGGCACCTCCGCGTTCAACACACGTACAGCCCGACGATGTCTCCCATGCCTTGATCCAGCAAGGAGAGAGGGAGAGGTTGAGGAAGACTCCATCCAGCAGCAGCACAAAGGCATGGTGGTGGTGGAGGAGCGTGGTGATCCAGCAGGGCTTCGCCAAGCACCACGAGATATGAGGAGGAAGAGAGGGGTAGGGCTGCGCCAAGAAGGAGAGGAACTCGTGTGTATTGGGCAGCCCAAACCTCAACTATATATAGGGGAAGGGGAGGGGCTGCGCCCCCACCTAGGGTTCCCTCCCTAGGGGTGGCGGCAGCCCCCTAGATCTCATCTAGGGGCGGCCAAGGGGAGGGGAGAGGGGGAGGCGCACCAGGGTGGGCCTTAGGGCCCATCTTCCCTAGGGTTTGCCCCCTTCCCCTCTTCCTTGCGCCTCGGGCCTTGGTGGGGGGGCGCACCAGCCCACCTGGGGCTGGTCCCCTCCCACACTTGGCCCATGCAGCCCTCCGGGGCTTGTGGCCCCACTTGGTGGACCCCCGGGACCCTCCCGGTGGTCCTGGTACGTTACCGACAAAACCCAAAACTTTTCCGGTGACCAAAACAGGACTTCCCATATATAAATCTTTACCTCCGGACCATTTCGGAACTCCTCGTGACGTCCGGGATCTCATCCGGGACTCCGAACAACATTCGATAACCACATACAAACTTCCTTTATAACCCTAGCGTCATCGAACCTTAAGTGTGTAGACCCTACGGGTTCGGGAGACATGCAGACGTGACCGAGATGACTCTCCGGTCAATAACCAACAGCGGGATCTAGATACCCATGTTGGCTCCCACATGTTCCACGATGATCTCATCGGATGAACCACGATGTCAAAGACTTAATCAATCCCGTATACAATTCCCTTTGTCTATCGGTATGATACTTGCCCGAGATTCGGTCGTCGGTATCCCGATACCTTGTTCAATCTCGTTACCGGCAAGTCTCTTTACTCGTTCCGTAATACATCATCCCGTGATCAACTCCTTGATCACATTGTGGACATTATGATGATGTCCTACCGAGTGGGCCCAGAGATACCTCTCCGTTTACACGGAGTGACAAATCACAGTCTCGATTCGTGCCAACCCAACAGACACTTTCGGAGATACCTGTAGTGTACCTTTATATCCACCCAGTTACGTTGTGACGTTTGGCAGACCCAAAGCACTCCTACGGTATCCAGGAGTTGCACAATCTCATGGTCTAAGGAAATGATACTTGACATTAGAAAAGCTTTAGCATACGAACTACATGATCTTGTGCTAGGCTTAGGATTGGGTCTTGTCCATCACATCATTCTCCTAATGATGTGATCCCGTTATCAATGACATCCAATGTCCATGGTTAGGAAACTGTAACCATCTATTGATCAACGAGCTAGTCAACTAGAGGCTTACTAGGGACATGGTGTTGTCTATGTATCCACACATGTATCTGAGTTTCCTATCAATACAATTCTAGCATGGATAATAAACGATTATCATGAACAAGGAAATATAATAATAATCAATTTATTATTTCCTCTAGGGCATATTTCCAACATGCAACTGTGTAGGTACAAGAACCGCTCACCTTAATATCGCTTGGTGAAGTCAAGGGCAAAAACCGCTCCCTCTTGTTTTAAATACAAGACGACTAACAAAAGTGCAATTTGCACCTATATAAGGTCACTATATCTTCTCGAGAAGAATTGATTAGACTTTTACCTCACATGATGGTGCTTTTTAATGCAAACATTTCATATGTTGCCATGGAGAAAGAGACACCACATGCAACATGTTTAATTACTCTGAATAGAAGAGTTTTTTCACACAATTAATCAAGCTATTTTTAGTTGGCTTTCTTTTCTTTTTGGTGTATGAAAAATGTGATAGTGATCTTGTGCAGAAAACGAAGGGCTCGTGAGACGGTGAGATAGGGCGGATCTTATTCCCCACGTAGGTCAGGGAATAGTGATCAAACGCGTACCATCCCACGTGCCTCGTCCTCTGTATGGGCTGGCCCATTCGGGGGTTCCTGAACTGTTTCCCCCCTTGTTTTATGTTTTCCTTGATCCTTTTCTCCTTATTTCAAATGCGTGAACTTGTTTTCAACCTCCTTATGTTTTTCCAAATCAGCAAAGGTTATTTCAAATTCGTGAACTTTTAAAAAACCATGGAAAACTATTTCAAATCCAAGAACATTTTTTTCATTCAATTCCTCAACTTTTAAAAAACACATTAACATATTTTATATTTGAGAGCATTTTTTGAAAAATCCGCAAACTTTTTTTTCAATTCGCAAACAATTTTTTAAATTGAAAAAATCAAATTCGTGGACATTATTTGTGTTTCATCAATACTTTCTGAATTCCTGAACATTTTCTTAATTCGTGAGCCTTTTTTATGAGTTCATGAACATTTTTTTGAAGTTGCGAACATTTTTTAAAATCAAGAACATTTCTTGAATTCACAAATATTTTATAAATTCAGGAACATGTTATTGATTCGTGAACAATTTTTGAAATTATGAACATTTTTTGAATTTGTGAGAAAAATCGCAAAAAAAATCAAAAATATTTTTTTAGTTTGTGAACATTTATTTTCAAATTTGGGTTTCATGAACTTTTTTTGAAGTTAACAAAAGCAAAATAACAAATGAAAAAAGGGAGTCTCGCCCTGTGTTTGGGCCAGCCCAAAGCACGCTCGCGATTCCTTGATTTCTCGTCGGAGAGAGAGAGGATAAGTAGATATAAGTTCAGACTTTGCCGGGCCTTTTTGGTGCTCTACGAAGCCTGAAGGCTAGGCACGGGCCAACGGTTGGCATACCGGGAGGCCAAATCCTATTCGGCGCCTTAAGCGCCGAATATAGTGCATTTGGTACAGGGCGCATACCCCCCATGAACTTTTTTTGAAGTTAACAAAAGCAAAATAACAAATGAAAAAAGGGAGTCTCGCCCTGTGTTTGGGCCAGCCCAAAGCACGCTCGCGATTCCTTGATTTCCCGTCGGAGAGAGAGAGGATAAGTAGATATAATGTTCAGACTTTGCCGGGCCTTTTTGGTGCTCTACGAAGCCTGAAGGGTAGGCACGGGCCAACGTTTGGCATACCGGGAGGCCAAATCCTATTCGGCGCCTTAAGCGCCGAATATAGTGCATTTGGCACAGGGCGCATACCCCCCCCCCCCCCCTCGTACGCTTTGGTTTCATAACGGGCCGGCCCATCCCACGTCCGCCTGTTTTTTTTCTTTCTGTTTATATAGACTACAAAAAGAACATGCACAAGGCAGGATTCGAACCCGAGACGTCCGTCTTAGGCCCTGTTTGGTACGTAGGAAAATCAAAGGAAAACCCACAGGAAACGCATTCCTACGGAATCGCTGCGTTTTATGCGTTCGGTACGAAGAAATGCGCTCGTTCCAAACCGATGGAAAGTTACCAGCTTCTGCGTTTTCACAGGAAGAGAAACATCCACCCGGGGCTCTTGTTTTCGCGTAGGCCCGAGGCAAGGAGGGGAAAGGCTGGTGCGAACCATGCACGATTTGGACCCACATGCATCGGAACTGCAGCTGGTGCTTATCTTTTTAGCATTTAAAAACAACTAGGTGGGACCTGCATGAGCTAATTTCCTCTGATTCTATTTCCTTTGTTCCGAACGGCAATTCTGTATGCAACACAACAATTTCTCTTCCTGTGTCTTGTACCTCTATTCCTTTCCAGTTCCCGTGTTGTTTCCTGATCCTCCGATTTTCTTCCCTTTATTCCGAACAGGCCCTTAAAGTACGACGTCATGACCACCCGACTAATCGATCTCACGTGTTATCATAGAGGGTTGTTTTCCTTTTCTCCTTCTTCTTCTTTCTTCGTATTTTTCCCTCTGTTCCTTTTCTCTTTCTTTTTCCAAATCCGTGAAAATAATTGCGAAAAAATTCGTGAATTTTTTTTCTTGAAAGTTGATGAACTTTTTTCAAAATCGATGAACTTTTTTCAAATTTGTGAACTTTTTTCTTGAATGTTGATGAATTTTTTTTCAAAATCGATGAACTTTTTTTCAAATTCATGAACTTTTTTCTTGAAAGTTGATGAACTTTTTTCAAAATTGATGAATTTTTTTCAAATTTGTGAACTTTTTTCTTCAAATTTGATGAACTTTTTTCAAATTCGTGAACTTTTTTCTTGAAAGTAGATGAACTTTTTTCAAATCGATGAACTTCTTTCCAAAATCGCTGAACTTTATTCAAAATTTATGAACTGTTTTCAAATTTGATTAATTTTTTACAAAATTTTGCGTATTTTTTGTCACAATCGATGATTGTTTTTAAAATTTGTGAACTTTTTTTAAAGCTTGATGCTTTTTTTGAAAATCAGTGAACTTTTTAGAATCCGTGAGCATTTTATTTTAAAATTATGTTTTCTGAGATTTCGAATTCATTTCTTGAAATTTAACCACGAAATGATCGAGCTTTTTTCGCTTCAGCAAACAGAATGATCGAGAAGGGGAAGCGCGCATCGTTCGCGACAGCGTCGGCACGTTCTTGGGCCGGCCCACATAGCCAGGGCGCGCGGGCGCTGGTTTCCTCGACTGGCGCATAAGGCGCCAGCGAGGATCTCTCTACCGGGAGCTCCTATTTCTTGAATCTAGCATCAGTCTCGCTTGCAGGGCTCAAGTGTATGGCTTTGCCCATTAGCACTGTCGCTCTCTCGTTCTAAGTACGGTTTTGTCGGGCATTTTTATTCTTTTTATTTACTTTTATTTTATCTTCTGGTTTTATTTTTTTCATTGGTTTCCTTTTTTGATTCATTTTTCATTGTTTCTTTCAAAGTTTTACATGTTTTCTTTTTCTTCTCTTATTTTTACTAGTAATAATGTACGTGCAATGCACGTTTATATTAGGTAGGATATTAGTTGCTCGTTATATTATATAAGATATATCTGTTGCATGTTGGTATTTGGTAATATATTAATTACTTTTTCCGCGGGAATGATTGGATATTATTTACATGGCAGATTTCATGAGATAGTGTTGAGTCAAAACGTGTTTATAATCAATGACGGTGGTGGGTAATTAAAGCATTAAACGTGTTTGGTACTTAACATAGGAGCAATTTGAACCACTAGGTAACATGATTTGACGATAGAGATGATTTGGATCTGCCCCTTTGGGTCTTTTTATATTAGTATAGATATTTTACTATTTTTTCTTTCATCATTTTCTTCTTTTCTTTGTTGTATAGGTTTTGTCATTTTATTGTACATTTATGTACACACTAGGAACAAGTTTTAACATTTTGTAAATACATGATTAACATTAAAAAAAATGAACACAGTACAGATGCAAGCGCTCTTATACACGCGTATACACTCATCCCTATGAACGCACACACGCACACCCTACCCCTATGAACACCTCCGAAAGACTGAGCCGGCATATCATCTTGAAATTTACGAAGTCACCGTAGGCACCTCGTTATCGACGGGAACGTCTCCTCCCACTGAATGCGCATCACCGGAAATCCTGAAATAAATTCATGAATAAATGCGAGCACCAGGACTTGAACCCTGGTGGGCTGGGGATACCACTGTCCCTCTAACCATCCAACCACAGTTTATGTTTGCTTTTTCATTAACATTGTATATTTCTTATACATTATGAACATTTTATATATACACATTTAACATTTTCTAAATTCAAGATTAACATTTTTCTAAATACTTTTATGTCCGCTTTTTTCATACACATTCTACATTTTCTATATATTAGGGACATTTTTATGTACACGCTTAACATTGTCAAAATAGATTATTAACATTTTTCCATACAATTGTACATTTTTTGTATACATCGAAAATATATTTTCTATACACAATTAACATTTTTTTCAATGCATGATTACATTTAAAAAAATGAAAACTTATATTGGTTGTTTTCTACTTTACACATTCTTAAATGCATGATTACATTCCGTACGCATTGTGCATTTTTTGTATACACCAGAAATATTTTCTTCTTTACACATTTAATATTTTTCTAATGTGTGATTAACATTTTCAACTTTGTGTATGAAGTGCTTTTGATAATATAAATATTCAAATATTTCAAAATGCAAGCAAACATAAAAAAATGAATGCAAAAAATGAACAAAAATAGGAAGAAAAGAAAGCGCCAAAGGCCGATGTCCATGCTCGGTACTATCTCGCTTCAAGCGAGACATAGGTGCGCCCTCCTATTTAGCGCACAGGGCGCTGCCTAACACCAAAACACACACTGAGGGGGTGTTTGGTTAAAGGCCTGGGCACCCTGCCTCGAGGAAACTCATGCCTGGATCGAGCCTGGATTGTTGGAAAATTTTACCTGGTGAGGCTAGCCTGACGCACATGTGTTTGGTTTGTGCCTTGAGCCTGGTGTTGCTTTGCAGTACAATTAATACATAAAGAAATCCACACCCATCAATCATATGCAAAAGAAATAATAAACTAATACCAGGCAGTGCGGCAGGCTCACCCAGGCGCAAGACATGAGACGCCTGGCTCAGGCTAATCACGCTGCCAGGTGGCCGTCCAGGCTAATCCTTTTGTCAGGCTGTGCAGGCCATGCTAGACTCGTATGACCCAGGGCACCAACCCAACATGATGCATGCAGGTTTCAGGGAAGCTCCAGGCCACGCAATATTTCATCAAGGCAGAAACCAAGCACACCCTGAATAATTTTTTTTTGAGAAAGACACCCTGAATAAATGGCGTGCTGGTATGGGGAAGCGGGCCGGCCTAATAGAGGCCTGTTATGGCTTGCGCATAAGATTTGTACCACCAGCCCGATCGGCCCCTTGTAAATCTGGTGTGTCTGACTCCCAGCAGCGCACAGATGAACATGGCAAGGCAGCATTTTTTTGAGCAAGTATGCTTGTATTCAAATCGTAAAATAATACAAAGTCCTTGACCCATACAAGTACACCCTAACACACAGAAATCACAAAAATATATTAGTCTTTTTGGCTTCTTGAAAAAAGTTGGGAATTTCAAAATAGATTTGAAATTCAAAAATAAAACAATAAATTTATAAAAATGTTCATCATTTTTAAAAATGAACATTTCCTGAATTTTGTTGAATATTTTATTGCATTTTGATCAAAACGCTTCGAAATTTCTATGAACATATTTTGAGTTCTGTTGAATTTTCTCTTGCATAAGAAATTTGAATTGCATGATTTTTTTTTCAAATTTATGTGTACTATTTGCCTTGATGAACAAATTTCATACTTGATTAACAATATTTGAAGTTTATGATTTTTCTCAAGTTGATGTAAAAAATTAAATTCAACGAACAAAAATGTTTGTGAATTCGAATAATGTTCAAAACTTGGAAAAATATACTTGTGAATCGAAAATTGTTCATGACTTGCAAAAATAGTTCACAAATTAACAAATGTTCGAGAAATCATAAAATGTCTGCACATTCAGAAAATGCTCGGGGTTTCGAATAGATGTTTGTCAATTCAAAAAATGCTCATGAATTTGAAAAATGTTCATGTATTTGAATTTTATGCACAAATACAAGTAATCTTCACGATTTTTTAAGAAAATTCATTAAAATCTAAAAATGTTCCAGAATTTCTAAATTTTCCCTAAATTCTAGAAAAGAAAATCATCAGTTGAAAAAATGTTCATGAATTCGAAAAATATTCATAAAAAAAATGTTCATGTATTTCGAAAGTTGTTCTGCAATTTCAAATAATATTTGCCAATTTTCAAAAAATGTTTGCAATTGTTCTAAAAAGTTCATGAATTCGGAAAATGTTCACAAGTTTAATAAATGTTCACAAAATTGTAAACATATTCAAAAATTTAAAATTGTTTATGATTTGATGAGAATGGTCATGAATTTAAAAAATATTCATGATTTAGAAATATTTGCCAATTTGAAAGATGTGCCCAGAAATGAAAAAGGAAAAGAAAAAACCCGACAAGAAGCTGAATTAGAAAATGGAAAACGTTAAAAAAGGAAAAGAAATATAAAAGAAAAATGAAAAAGACAGAGAAATTTAAAACTGGAAGAAACAACAAAGGAAAAACGAGAAAAACCGGTATGGTGCAGAACCCGTAATGTGCCGGTCAACATATTACCAGGCGAGCGACCTACGGGAATAGGGTTCCCGGCCTGGACGTTCGAGGCTTGTCCGTTCCGTGCTGGCCGGGCCGGCTGACCCGAGCCCTACGCGGCCCGAGGCACGACGGGACTGGGCCGTGCTGGCCTGATCAGGCCCAGTTTCCATCATTTAGTGGATAGAGAGAATGCTCGGTGCAAAACTGCTGCCGATAGGCTGCGGCGGCTGCGATTCTGGATAGGAGCGGCGGCGCGGTTGAGCAAAGGCGTCGGCGCTCGTGGTGCAGCCCCTCTTCCCCACCCCCATCTCTCCGCGACGGCGCGGTTGAGCAATGGTTCTCCCTCTGTACTTCTGTGCTGGGCTCTGACCCCCTATTCCTCTCTGCAGCTAGCACGAGCGAGTCGACGACAGTAAAAAGCAGCGGCGTCATGGGCGATTTTACCTTGGTCACGGCGAGGGGATTTTATAGGTGCTCGGGCATCTCCTCGTCTGTGAGGTCGAGGCCGCGTGGCGCGTACGCCGGCCATGGGGGCTATCCTCGATCCGGCATGGCTCCAGCTCGCTCTTCGCTTCAAAGAAGCCCGGCGTCACCGGAGGTGAGGAAGCCTTCAGTTTCTTTACGGGTGATTTTCCCATCCAAAATTTCATTGTTTAGAGTTTAGATGAAGATGTTCACCAATTTTATTGTTATTAACTGAATGGAAACATGTCTCTATCAACACGGCTTCCTGATGTTTACTTCCTTCAGAGTTTAGATATGTACTAGAAGTGTTTCTGCGCCGTTTTATTCCTAGCATTTCAGACTGAATTTATGCCTCCATGGCTAAGTTTATGTCTCTTTTAACCTGTCTATGCGAAAAAATCAGGACAAAATTACTGAGGCTGTAAATAGGGGAAACAAATAGAAAAATATATTAGAATTGTATCTTCTAGGAAGCAGAATATATAATGAAACTACACCTGGTGCCAACAGACTTTAATTATGGCTCGACGAAATACTTCTTAATTATTGAAAAATCTTATACACTTAGAGAATAGGCTTTCACCCCACTTTATAGATAAAGCCACATGGCCGAATACGATATAAGGTGTTGAGCTAAACCTCTTAGAAAGCTGATCAAAGATAGCTAGACTATACAAGACTAACAACACAAACAAAGCACCAGGGGTGCACTGTTGGGCTGCGCCAGCTTGTCGTCGAGCAAAAGCATGGGAGTGGCAGAACCACCCCAAGAAGAGCCCACAACGCCTGATGAAAAATGACCTCACGACTCCTTGATGAACCGCCGGATTTTGCCACCAAGTCCCACCTCATTGTCGTCGGAGAGGGCCACTCCCTCTCGCTCTGGATCGGGGAGCACCAGCCCTGTCGGTGACCAGAAGGGGACCTGAGACCTCGACACTACGATGTGCATATGACAGGAGGCAAATGAGAGTGGTCACCATCGGGACCGAGGAGGCCTCAAGAGACGATTCCAACTAGACCAAGAACGCCGTCATGGCCGAAGGAGACCCGCACTCACCAACGACGTCGCAGGAGGGTTAAGACGCAAATGCGCCGCCATCACCAAGTCTGCCAATACGGACAAGGGTTTTCACCCATAGTGTTGACATGGGGATGTAGGAGAACCATGCCCCCCTTCCTTGAAGGCTCGTTCAGTTAGGCAAGGTTTGGAGGTTTGAAAGGGATTGAAGGGGTCAATATCCCCCTCAAACCTCCCCAATCCCCTTCAAATCCTTTGGTGAGGGGATTAATCGAACAAGGTCCAAAGAGGGAAGGGACACCTGCAATGTCGCTGACGCCGGCGTTGAAGCGCTGAGCTTTCGCTCAGTACCTCCCTCATACATTGTTGTGGGACCTTGACCATCGAGCCCACCCAAAGGAGAGGCCCACCACCGCCATGACGGATTTGGGCCTTCGTATTTGGATCAGGGTCCGACTTCCACCGCCAGTAGCAACCTCGCCACGGGGCTAGCCGGAGAGCCGCCTGTGCGTCCCACCCTCCAAGACTGACGCCCCGGCATCCAAGACCCTACACCACCTTCTGTTGTCAAGTCCTTCATCCACCGAAGGACACCCCTGCCTCATTGCCAAGACCAGATTTGGGCGAGAGAGCCGGCCTTGTCGGTAACCTGCTAGATCGGACAAGCGCCGACTGCCGTAGGAGGGACAAGAAGGCTCCTCCTTCCGCATCCCAGGGCACCCATGCCTCATTGCCAAGGCCGATTTTTTCGTGGGAAAACGGCCATGCCAGCGACCCCCGACCAACCCCGCTAGATCTGAGGAGCGTTGACCGTTGGAGGAGGGATGTGAAGGCGCCTCCTTCCATGTCCCAGGGCACCTTGGCCACCCTCTATGGCCGGAACTGAGGGAAACTAGCATTTAATCAAAGGCATTACGCTAGCTTTAAATTAATAAAGCCCCAAACAGTAGATACTAAGTGTCGATAGCTTTATCGAAAAAGGCTTTCGCCCCGCTTTATATATGAAGCAAACCACCAAGCCACAACAATGCAGAAGAGTTCACGACACACACACACACACGACAAGAAGTAGCACAGACACATAGGTTCAAAAGAGGGGGTTCTGCTAAGGGCACAACTCAACAAGCCCTAAATGAAAAAACACAAATGGCGAAGCAACGGCTACCAAGTGGCTAATCCGGCTCTAGAGGTGGTGGAGGAAGCGGCAGCGCCAAGCGGAGAGCCATCGCGCGCAGGTCGGCGATGAGAGTGTCGATGGCGTCTTGGTCCTGCGGGCTGCTAAGCGTCCGCCAAAGCTGCATATAGCCACACATTTTGAAGATCGCGTCAGTAGCACGTCGGAGAGGCATACGTTGAATCACTAGCTTATTCCGAATCGTCCAAAGCGTTCAGGCGAGCACCCCAGTGCCTAGCCATCTAATGTGGCGGAGCCGCATCGGTGAGGCGATGAGTTCCGCGAATAGGTCGGGGAAATTAGTGTGGCACCAACTTCCACCGACCGCCTCCCGAAAGCAGATCCACAAGAAATGCGCGACACTGCAGGTGAAGAAGATGTGGTTGGAGTCCTCTACCGTCGCACACAATGGGCACATTCCATCACCCGGGTCATTCCGCTTAAGTACCTCCACCCCTGAAGGTACCCGGCCGCGGATCCATTGCCGGAGGAAGATCTTGATCTTCAAGGGCAGTCTAACCGTCCAGATCGCCGCGAGGGGCTCTGGGCCCGGAACTGCCACGATAGCCTGGTAAAGCGATTTCGTGGAGAACCGACCTGAAGGCTCCAGGCGCCAGGAGATGCGGTCGACTTGTTGGTCAACATCTGGTTCCTGGAGGGTAATACACTCAAGGAGCTCGTGCCAAGCATCAAGCTCTTTGGGGCCAAACGGCCAACGGAAAGCAAGGCGCCCTAAGTCAATAAGGGCCACCTCGACGGAGATCCTAGGCTCTATCGCGGCGGAGAACAGGTCCGGGAAATGCGCCTCGAAGGCAAGGTCACCTGCCCATCTGTCGAACCAGAATAGGGTTGAGGCGTCGGAGCCTACCGCGATGGAGGTCCCGATACGAAGGACCAGGAGCAGTTGGATGACGGACTGCCAGAACTAGGAGCCACCAGAGCGTTGGCAGAAGGCGAGGGGCTGTCCACAGAGATATTTGTTCTGAATTATGTCAAGCCACAGACCTCCCTCCCCGTACGCGATGCGCCATAGCCAGCGTGTGAGTAGGGCGATGTTCATGCGTTTGGAGGACATGATCCCGAGCCCGCCCTAGTCGCGCGGCTTACAGATCTCGGGTCAGCGGACCATGTGGTACTTCTGCTGATCGCCCTCCCCCGCCCAGAAGAAACGCGCCTGAAACTTGGCTATCTCATGATGAAGGGTCTCATGAAGGCTAGAGAAGCTCATGATGAACAACAACAAGCTAGATAGCGAGGAATTAATGAGTACTATTCGGGCCGCCTTGGACAGCCACCTACCCTGCCAGGGTTTGACTCGGTGTTGTAGCTTAGTCACCGTTGGGCGCAGCTCCGCCACTATCAGCCGATAGTCACTAATAGGTATCCCTAGATAGGACGTGGGGAAGGAACCCAACTGGCAATTAAGGCAGTCAGCCATATTCTACCATTTGTCCGGGCCGTAGCCGAGAACCATGACCGCGCTCTTGTCGAAGTTAATCTTGAGACTCGACATCTGCTTCCAGCAGATGTGGAATTTCGGATTTGTGATGTCAACCGCTGAGCCTTCCACCATGATAATGGTGTCATTGGCATATTGTAGGAGGGAGACCCCACCCCCTCCTACAAGGTGAGGGACTATACCGTGGATGTGCCCCGCGGCCTTGGCCTTGTCTAGGATGGTGGCGAGAGCATCGACCACCATATTAAATAGAAAGGGGGAGAAGGGGTCGCCCTGCCTAACCCTGCATTGGGTGGGGAAGAAGGGGCCGATCTCCCCATTGATGTTAATCGCGGTACGACCGGATGATACCATCTGCATGACCTGGGTAGCTCACCAATCATCAGACCTCCCGAAGGAAGGGCCAATGTGCCGTGTCATAGGCTTTATGGAAGTCGATTTTCAGGAAGACCGCCTTCTGGTTTTTGGCGCGCACCTCATGAAGGACTTCATGGAAGACTAAAACCCCATCCAGAATATATCGGCCTTGGATGAAGGCCGACTGATTGGGATGGGTGACACGGTCGGCCAGCGAGGTCACCCTATTGGCGTACCCCTTCGTCGGGATGTGGAAGATCACGTTAACCACCGTGATCGGGCGAAACTGGCGGATGTCTGAGGCCCCAGGTACCTTGGGGATGATGGTGATGATCCCATAGTTAAGCCGGGTTAGGTCAATGGAGCCCACGGCCTTCGTCAGCTCCCGGTTGGCCAGACACCGTCACAATGCCTTCGTCTCTGTTGACACTACCTTCGTAGAAGGCCCCCTGCCCTCTCGCCCTAGATCGAAGGGTGCCACACCATCGGAAGGAAGAGCATCCCACCCGATAGCATGCATGAGCACTTATGGATGGCTTGCCAAGGGAGAGAACATTGAGGACGACCACCTCACACAAATATTTCGTTGTTAAATTCATTCGATAAGCGAAGTAACTAATATTGATTCAACTTGCCATTACCCCTTGCTGAACCTAGTGTATTTTTGTCCATTTTAAGGGCATCCTTCCTAGAAATTCAAAGGAAATTTGTAGGATTAGAATCCTTATGAATTTTTTTCAAGGCTTGTTTGATTTGTAGGTTGAAAATCCTTGTGAATATTTCTTATGGTTAACTTCAAACTCATTTCGAAGGAAATTTTTATCGAGTTCAACCTTTTGGAAACTTTTCTATGTCTATTACAACTTTGGCACACACATTATCCCTCTGAAATATTCTGTGTTTTTCCGGTGCTACAACTAAACAACTTGTAATTCTTATTCATGTGGTTAAATTCCTGTAGGAAAGGACATATCATCACATCCAACTCCTGCAATTTTCCTATTCTTGCGAACCAAAGAAGCCCTAAAGGAGGCCATACAGTTAAATTTAGTTTGTCCAAAGTACAAAGGGATTTCCCGTAAGCAAAACAATCTTCTTGCCTGCCACTTTCTTCCATTTTGTATATTATATTTTCTGTAAAGTTTGCGACGAACAATATCTAATTTACTCATGCTTTCGATTGCAGAATTTCACATTAGTCTAATTCTTTGGAATATAAGCTTATTGTTTGAGGTATGTATATGTCTGTTGTAGGGATGCCTGCAAAAAATTGGACGAGGTACTGACGTGGAAATATTTGGTTTAAAGATTGCCAACTACAGAATGCACAGGGCATTCAATTTTGAGTGTTTTGCTTCCGGCGGGGGTGGATTTGGGACTGATTTTACAAATAAGAAAAGAGTAGGTTCCCTCAGTCTTTAATTTCCCCCTCCCCTACTTCTGCTTAGCCGCAGTGTGTTCCATCTTTGACTAATATAATTATTAAAAAATACGGGACTGCATTACTTTCTTGCCCTATATATTAGAGGTTCTTGATTTTATGAAATTCTCTTTACTGGGGTCCTACATCTTATTCATGCTATGTTAAGAAGTTCGATTCCTTGATGGTCTACTTTGCCTTTGCATTATCACCAGATTAAAAGCAGGAAGAGGGCAAAGGATGTTGTGCAGGACCCAAGGTATTCAAACTTGCTGCAACTGATTTCTTTCGTCACATTATGAACTAACTCTGTCCTTGTTGCCACTTATGGTTGTGGTTGTCATCACATTTTTTCCATACCATGTACCTCTTGTATTATGTAACATCTAAGTACATCTCAAAATTCTAATGGAAAAAAGTGCATAA
This sequence comes from Triticum monococcum, assembly GCA_034509565.1. Classification (NCBI taxonomy): domain Eukaryota; kingdom Viridiplantae; phylum Streptophyta; class Magnoliopsida; order Poales; family Poaceae; genus Triticum; species Triticum monococcum. The sequence goes on from CM067842.1 coordinate 733,727,706, forward strand.
TTGAATTTTCATGTAACATTTGATATATGAGTATTTTCACCAAAATCTATGTACGTAAGTTTTAAGTCGGCACCACAATTATACTATATAGTATACTCTGGATGCAATGGTGCACGGTTCTACTAATGTTTCATGTTAGACATGGCTAAACAGCACACCCCTTTCCAAAATTGATGCGTTGGAGATTCCAGTCTCCTTCACTGGTATTAGTTGCCGAAAACATACTTATTAATGCTACTGTATGACCCAACTCATTAATAGTCACAGAGGCAACAAACAAAAGCATTGCAATAAAAAAAACGTAGCAATGCATTATGATTATTTCATTTGTAAGGTTTTCTGAAACTGACCAGGTTATTCTAAGTCTGAAAGATATGGAGAAACACAATTTTCATGTAATCCCCCTGCCCATTAGTGTGGAGGCCCTTGTACCCAGGTGTATCTGTGGTGGTTAGTCCCACATAGAGAGTTTGGACAGGTTTGGTACTTTGGTCCATCGTATATACCCTTGTGTTTTCTGAAAATAACACCTTTGGGTTAAATCTTTTACACACATTGTGGAAGAAAGTGTAAGCGGGGTGCAATCCATACGTGCACTCCCATCCCACTTGTGGGCGGGTATTAAACAAATTTTAACATTTAACTAGGGTGTTACAGGTGATCCTGTTCATCTCCCGTTTATGCTTGTGCTGACAAGCTCGTCAGCCCTTACAGGGTGAGGGAAAGTTGAGTTTAATACCTTGATTCGTTAGTGTGGATGCCCTATTGACCTTCATATTGTTTTCAAGTATGTTGTCGAAATATTTCTGAAGACATTAGAAGTCAAAATTATGAAAGTTTGATTTTACCTGTGTCCAAAATGGGAGCTTTTAGGGAAATTTGAGGTATTTAACTCTTAGGAATATGTCCTCATTTGAAACATTATTTGATAATCTTTGAAGCTCAACTGTTTTGTCAGCCATTATACAGAATTTAATGTGCAGATTAAAGTGTTAAATATATCTTAATTGTGAAACTGTTCGGCTACATACCACAATATTGCTTACATGGGGTCGGCCTCTTGCCAACAACTTCGCTTTGTTTATCATATCTGTTCTACCTACGGGCTATAGCTCATTTGTTATGCTTACGTGTTAGATCTGGTTCTCAATACAATTTAATTTGTAGATTCCAGAACAACCTATACAATAAATTGTATGTAAAAATATCCTGGTAATTCAAGGCCATGATGTATGAAGTTGTGATGCATGCAGCTAAACTCCAGAAGTTTGGGTTCTTTCTCTCTTCTTTTTGGGCTTCAGATGTGCCTTGTTATCTTCTATGTTGACAGAATCTGCAGCTCAAACTAAAGACTTTAATATTTTTTCTTATTCATATCGTGCTATACTTCATAGTGATATTTAGTTTAATTTAGTTATGATTTTTTTGGTTATTTATATTATTATCAACAACTTTCTTTTGATGCAGCAAGGTAGCATCTGCAGACTCAAAGAACCAGGAACAGTGTGAGTGCACTTCAAATTTTAGTTTCATTTGTAATTATTGTGTGGCAAGTATGTTACCAAGATTGCTAAGTGTGCTTGTCTAGCAACTTGAGATATGTGTTGTTTTTTTCTCACCACATGCTCTCACTCCCTTACTTTTTTTACTTGTGGGCCACTGGGCCCATACTTTGTTTCCTGGAGTTAGTATCAAATAATCAACATACAATTCCACAAAAAAAGCAAGCATTGTCTAAAAAAACCCGAAAAAAGCAAGCATCTCCCAGTGCAACGTAATTATTGATGCCAAGAAAGGGAAGTGAGAGTTAGCATCGGATGGCCTTAATGCTGTGGTTGGCCTTATGGAATATTTGTATCTTTCTGTGTTTTCTTGTACTGGATTTTTTCCTGAACGCGCATCAATATATTAAGAAGAAAGGGAGTCTAAGCAGAAACATACACACCTGTTAGGGTAGGGTTTAATACATGGCCTTCACTGAGGAAAACAAAAAGAAAAATGACCAGCGGCCTATACAAACAAAGGCTATGGCCAGATGCTAGTGCTACTGAGGCCTTTAGCCCCTGCCATACACCACAACTTGGCCTCATCCCTTATATCTTGCATAATGACACTGAAATTATGAGAGGCCCCCTTAAAGACACATCCATTCCTATGCCTCCATAATCACCAAGCGACCAAAATTACTAATGAGCCGAAGCCTTTGCCGTATTGCTTGACAACTTGCCGTGAAGCTTGACGCCGCCACCTGGTAAAAACAAAAACAACATCCTTTGATCTATATATATAAACAAACTTATTTTATGCATTTAGCCTTTAATGTTTTTTAGATTTGATTTTATTGCCACTTCACCCACCGCTGACACTTCTCAATACTTGGACATTTACGTTTTCAGGGGCACCAGAGTTAGGAATTGGAAGAGAAAACAAATCTGATAAAACAGTCATGGATAAGAAATTTCTGGAAAAAGTTGAAGCTGTTCGAAGGTACTCAATAGTTACCTCATGCTATAGTGAGTGAAAAGGCAAATCCATTGTTCAACTGCTGCTGCTTGAAAGTTTGTGAGCAAGTTATTGGATACACGAGATACCGAGACTCGATATGATATGGAAGCAAGAGGTTCATAGTTAAACTTCTGTTTGGCCAATGTGATGAAAAATATAAAAAATGTAGAAGAATGTGCTGCGTTTCCCACTTTTCCAACCCACACCTGATTTGGCTAGTGTCTTTTTAGCATGCCGCGTTCTTGCACGACTGCCAGGATGTAGACTATAGTTTTACAGCCATCCCATCTCTGCCTACAAGCCCAAATGACCACTATCATTTTGTATCGCTGGAATTTTTGGTTGAAACTGTTGTCCGTTGTGGCCTTACATCATGCCATTCTGCTGGAAATCTGACAGAGTGGACCCACCTGTCATTGTTAGAGCCTTTATGGCTGGGCTTGCGCTTGAGCCAGGGTTTTTTGCAGCTCCCCGAGCTTCCCTAAATCACCCACTGCCTTTCTGTTGTGGGAGAGGTGAGGGCGCTGTTGTTGATTTCCGCCACCGCCCTCGCGTCCATCTGGCAGCAGCTCGCAGGAGTGGGTGAAACACAGAGGATTGAGAGTGAGAGGGCAGAGTGTGGGCGATTTGAAGAGGCTCGGGCGAGCTGGCGATTTGAAGAGGTTCGGGCAAGCTGGCTAAAAAACTGGCTCTAGCTCAAGCCGAGCCAGAAGGACTCTGACAATGAGATGGAGACCCATTCAATGATATTTCAGTTAAAGGACTAGGCAGTGTACTTTTTTTTTCTTTGCTAAAGGTTAGCCTTGGGGTGTTAAGTGTTAAAATCCCTCGGAGCTATAGTTTTTTGTTACACCCTCCCTCGAAGGTGTATATATATTTTCTTTTAATAAACTTTTACTGCCGGGACCTCCCCTACAGTTTCAGTTCAAAAAGGAGTGTTTTGCTGTAATTTACTCTTCTTTGAATCTAATGTTTTTACTCATGTTCTAAGCTTGGGGCTTCTGTTGTTAATATGTTCTTTTACAGGTCTGCACTTGATAAAAAGAAAGTTGAAGAGAACAAAAATTATCAAGCTATTGATTATGATGCTCCAATTGAATCAGATAAGAGCACACTTGGCTTTGGTACAAGGGTCAGTATACATGTACATCATTTACGTGTTTTCACTATTTGGTAGCTTCCATATCATGTACAGCGGAATTTCTCTGGCAGGTTGGGATTGGCATAGCTGTTGTGGTTTTTGGACTAGTCTTCACTTTTGGGGATTTCCTCCCTTCTGGAAGGTGCATAACATCTACTACACTAATGGACTACACATTTGTTACTTTAGGGAGTAGCAAGTGAATGTGGTTTGTGGTTTTGGACTAGTATTAAAAGTTTCTCTAGGAAGCTTTTGAAGTACTGAATGTGTTATATTAGATATATTTTTAGTCAGTCTGGTTTAGCTTAGTCCAATCTGTTTAACATACATTGTACGTGTGGATCGCACTTAGCAGGATGTGTAAAGTGTAATTTACAGACAATTAGTTACGTTAGGAAGTAGCAAGTGATGATTTAGAGTCTGATGGGCCAGTACATTTTTATGCACTAGAATATTACTATCAAATACTTAATTTATAGAGTACTATTTTTGTGTTTGAAATATCTAGTAACAAATCTATTGTACAATTAATTGATGACAGTTTTGAAATACAATTACAGCTTACATCATTTTTCTCTTACATGTGATGCTGGCAAGTAAAGTGATTCATGTGTGAACAAAGCTGTAGGTCATAAGAGAAAAATAGTTATTCTATTTTGCAGTTAAAAGTTAGACTTTTCATTGTATGCCTATGTACATAATCATTTTCTTATGAGGAACTAGTGGACCACATTTGTTACGTCAGGAAGTAGCAAGTGAATATGGTTTGTGGTTTTGGACTAGTGTTAAGAGTTTCTCTTGGAAGCTTTTGAAGTACTGAATGTGTTATATTAGATATATTTTTAGTCGGTCTGGTTGAGCTTAGTCTAATCTGTTCAACATACATTGTACGTGTGGATCGCGCTTAGCAGGTATGTGTAGAGTGTAATTACAGACAATTAGTTACTTTAGGAGTCTGATGGGCCAGCACATTTTTATGCACTAGAATATTACTATCAAATGCTTAATTTATACTATTTTTGTGTTTGAAATATCTAGTAACAAATCTATTGTACTATTAATTGGTGGCAGTTTTGGAAATACAATTACACCTTACATCATTTTTCTCTTACATGTGATGCTGGTAATTAAAGTGATTCATGTGTGAACAAAGCTGTAGGTCATAAGAGAAAAATAATTTTGCAGTTTAAAAAGTTGACTTTTCATTGTATGCCTATGTACATAATCATTTTCTTACGAGGAACTATACTCCCTTGTTACAGTGTTAGCCCTAGCAATGAAAGCACTGTGGTTAACAAACAGCTTTCTGAGGAGGAAAGAACAAACTATAAGGTACCCCCCCCCCCCCCCCCCACCACCCATCCACCCAGAAAATATTGCTGACTTTTAAATATATGAACCACTCCAGTTACAGCGAATGTTACAGTGTATGTGTAGTATTACCCACAAATTGTTCATAAAAGGTTTTGCTTTTGAAAAATAAAACCATGTCCATGTCACCCTTATAATGTTTTATAGCCATGTGATTTTCTGTCGCAAGATGTAGCTCAATAAAAAGGAAGCATAAGCAATCAGTCTAGACAGCAGGCGTACTGCGTAGCGGTCATGGCCATCATCTAAGTATTCAGAATTGTAGTAAAAACAAATGCCATGCTTAGAAACAGTTGTGGAATGTGCTTGCTTATGAGCTGTATACTTGTATTGATTTGTATTGTACCTCTGATGTTTCATTTCGACACAAGGGTCAAAGAATTATTTCAGCCGCAATACCAAAAATATCTAAGGAAATGTTTTCAGTTCAGTTTGGTACTTTGTTATTGTATTAAGATATTGTCAATTGTTTTGATTAGAGGGCACTTGAAGGGTACGAAGAAACACTGACCAAGTCGCCTAACGATCCTACCGCTCTCGAGGTGAACTGTTATTTCCTTCTTTCTTTTACTTGGGTTATGCATCCTGTCCTAGAACTTTCTGCTCTTACCATGTGATTTCTGTCCACATTGGTACTTCATTTGTTATTTATTGATGCAACTTGCATAACAAGACTCCTCGTTATAATTGTCCATGAATTATAATTGCTTAGTTAGTAAAAGTTTAATTGGCCACCGGCGATTACTGGCCTTACTGGTGTGTCTTGATGTTATGTGGGGGCAAGAATACAAGAGGAGTGGCCACCCAAGGTGCACCCTGTTCAGGCTGCACCAGATGGGGCGCCCATGCATCACCCCCCCCCCCCCCCCCCACCCCCCAGTTTGAGAAAAAAAATCGTCTCTTTCTCTCTCCCATAAATCCTACCACCCTCCTCCATAGCCTCACCGCTCCCTCTCCACCTCAATCTCTGCTGCCGCAATCACCATGGGCGATCTTGTGGATCATGATCTGAGTGTCAAGTATGGTGAGCAGCAGAAGCATCGCAATGCTGTCTTCGACAACGCACAGCCCAGTATCTTCAGTTTGCTCGACACGATCAAGGTCGAGGCTCGGTCATGGGCAAAGGCAGGGGCGGTGGGTCTTGGTGTACTACTTCCGTCGATTGCTCCTTAGCCGCGTGGAGTTGTAAATTGGAGTATTAGTCCGGTCCTGGGCTTGCACAAATCTTAGTCTCTATCGATGCATCAAGATGCAAGTTTTTGCGTTTTCTTGAACAAAAGATCTGTATTCTATATTTGAGGGTGTCCGCATCTATACAAGGAGACCCTGGCTGTTGAATAAAGCAGACAAGAAGTTACCCTAATTTCTCCCGTCTCTTCTCTGTCCTCTAATCCCAGCGGCACCACCCTCCTCCATAGATGCAGTATGCAGCAATACATCCAGCCCAGCTGCACCTCCCTCTCCACCTCAATCTCTCCTAACCACGGGACACCTTTTTGTTTTGTTTTGAGAAACCTCGTCACGAGGGCAGGGGGTTCCTGCATTTTATCAAGAAGAAGAGAGATGATCCCCAAAACCTAATATTCTCGGTTAATCAGGGAAAACCGAGTGAAAACCCAAAAAAAGAGAAGAGAAAAAAACGGAAAAAAGACACTAGAGCTTGGGGATAGGGACAAAGACAAATGGAACATCAAGGGACATTGTCTGAGCCAGACACCAGAGCGCCAAGGCCCAAAGCAATAGGGTGAGGCTCAAGTGCAACCAAACTGACCACCGCTCGCCGGAGAGAACTCATCCATATCGAATGACGCCTCTGCCTCAACATGGGAGCATCAAGGTCCATCTTTCACTTCCTGCCAATGCCCGCCAAAGTGCTCAATGCCGCGATCACTTGTGGTGAAAGCGGTTTTTTGTACATGACCACGGGACACCTGGCATGCCACCTTTGGTTGGGATAAATTTTGGCAGTTTCAGGCCAGTCATATGCTAGACTCCATCATATTTACTCCACTTATCTTCTAGTAGCACTACCTCGCAAGCTAGTGCTTGTGTGGGTGAATTGTACGTATGACCCCTTTTTGGAATGCAATTGTACTATTTTCTTTATCTTGTTGAGATTGATGTGTCAGAAAGAAAATTTTGAGAATAATACATGCATATAAATACTTGAAACATTGTGGAAATATTTAATTGAATTTGAAAACTGCCAATTTTGTTCTATGACATACCTGTTTACTTTTCACATGGCCTCACAGGGTGCAGCAGTATCGTTGGTTGAACTAGGTGAATATCAGAAGGCCTCAGATCTACTTGAGAAGCTAGTTAAGGTACCCTTATTTGGTGCAGCTTGTATTTGCTATTTGGAGTTTTTGTCTTTTTAGGAAACGGAAGCTTTATTACCCCAGGCCTCTTCATCACAGATACAACCTCAATTATTACATCATTTATTACAAAGTCACCAAAAAGTAGCCTAATCAAAAAGCCACATAGACCACACAGATCATCATCACAGACTAAGATGCCTATCACTGGGGGGCGCCATTCATGCTGGAAGACGCGCTCGTACCATACTGACCGAGTCCTTTGCATGTACTTCGTCCACTTCGGCGTGCTCCCATTGCGCCCACAGCGTGCGCACATCGTGCACCCATTCGCGTCTGTAGCTCAGTCAGTTGTATAGCAAACTGTTGTAACCAAGCCATGTACTTGTATTTATACCATGCCATTGCACATGAATAGAATTACGAAGAGTTCCTCAATTCTTCTATGGTATTTGAACAGAACAGGGAATGAACTCCGGGTAAGCCACTCGAGCTTCTTGGTGCCAAGCTCCATCGACTCCTTGTGTTGCACTTTCTATTACAACGTCCAGGACCACAGCCAACTGGTAGACGAGAGCAACACCTGCATACAAGATTGAACTCATCTTTTTGTCAAGCATAACATCATTTCTACTTCCTTTTTCACAAATACAAGATCATTTCTACATAGCTAAATGGGCCAAAAAACTGCTGCAGCCTGACCATAATAAGCGTAACGACTAACGACTTATCTACCCCCTGCAGCCACCTCGGAAATATTTGCAGGTTCTGTCTAGCTTGTGAACTTCTTATCTAGCAGAAATGCACATTTTACTTGATGTAGGTAATCCCTGACAAAGCAGAAGCATACCGCTTGTTAGGTGAAGTAAAGTTTGAGCTCAAGGATTATGATGGGAGTTCTTCATCATACAGGAACTCTCTATCTGTAAGCAAGTATTGATGCACATTTATATTTATACAAAATATATGTTGTCGTTGACTAGTTATCACGATACAGGTTTTTTAACTCTAATACTTTGTGATCAGTCATCTGACAGCATTGATTTTGACGTTCTCCGTGGGCTGACAAATTCATTAGTTGCTGCTAAGAAGCCCGATCAGGTCTGTAAATAAAATTATGATCAAGACATACCTTGACATATAACTTATTTGAAGTTAAACTCTAATTTTTCCCAGTTTGTACAAATCAAAATATCTGCCATATTTTCCCAATTAACCGACCTTAATTTCTGATAGGCAGTCGAAGTAATTCTATCTTGCCGTCGCAAGTTGAGTGAAAAGCATCAAACCAGGCAACCTGATTTGGAGGCTGCAAATGAGAATGGTGCTCAGGAGTCTCGAGATATCGATCCTATCCAAGTATGTTGTTTCTCTCATCACAGGATCAGCTGTTACTAATATTTTTGTAAATTACTTGATTTTTAGCAGAGTTAGTGAAGCTTTCTGCTTAAAATATTGACAGCATACATGTTGAACTGTGATTCATAATGGGATAGCTAGTGTGCTGAATACAGCCAGAGGGCGTGCTGTGAGGAATTTGATAGGCATAGACTTAAAAGGCGCAGTTCCTGGCCAAAGCCGTCAGTATGACAAAATTCCACACGGCTTTACCTGGGCAGGGTGCAAGGAGGCTAACATCGGCAACTCTCTGGTCAATTGGAGCTGCGTCTGCTGCCTTCTTGAGCTAGGCGACCTAGGCATCCTTGACCTCGACAGAATGGGATGTATCTGCGCCCTACATCTACATGGCTTTGGTTCAGCAAAACCGGCCCATCCAAGCCTTGGAACGAGCTTGCTACTCAAACCTCATCCTCAGAGCATGCCCTGTTCCACACCTCTACCTACACCAAGCTGGGTAATAGTTAGTCCTGCTGGTTTTGGTCTGAATGACGGCTTGACGGCATGCGGTGTCAAAAATTGCACCTGACATCCTTGCCAAGGTCCCTAAGCGTCAAAAGAAGTCTGCACCATAGCACAGGGGCCATAACGGGACTTGGATCGATGACATCCCTGGTGGCCTTTTGCTGCCAGAACTGCAACTGTTTCGTGCTGCTCTGGTGGGCTATGGCCGCAACTGACCTTTCCGACGAGCCAGATTGCCTTATCTGGCGCTGGACAGTCTGGGGTCTAGTCCGCCTGATTGCTACAGGGCGACCATTCACGGTTCCATCTGCTGTCATGCTTGGAAACTAACTTGGAAGTCTTGGGCTCCATGGAAGGTGAAAATTTTCTTCTGGCTGGCTGGTATGAACTGCTGCTGGACAGTGCAGCATCTCGCTCTCAAAGACTTGCCGCACAAACCAGCTTGCTTATTCCGCGGCCAAACCTTGGAGACAATGCAGTACCTTTTGGCTAACTGCCTGTTTTCCAGAGTGATCTGACACGAGGTTCTCTCCTCGATTTGTTCCACCTTCGGAGGCCTCGTCCCTGGTGAAACCCTCGTTGACCAGTCGCTTGAAGCTAAGCAGAGGGCATCAAAAGAGAGGCACAAGGGCCTTGCTAGTACTGTGCTCCTCACGTCCTTGATGATCTGGAAGCACAGAAGCACCTGCACCTTCACAATGCACACCCAAATTCTGGTGTCCTCCTCAGCAACATCATTCATGAGGGTTGTGAGTGGGTTAGAGCGGGAGCCACCCGGTTGACAGCGTGCCGGCCTGAGGGCTGGGATGTTCATTGATTTCCCGAGCAGTGTTTTCATTTTCCTTTTTGCTCTACCCGTTTGGGTGTGTGATTAACTTTGTTCCTACCTTTTCAATACATCGAAACGCAAAGCTTTTGTGGTTTCTCGGAAAAAGATATGTTTTGGTATATATGCCAATATGTATGTGTAATTGCGTAATTGTGTATTAGTGTAATTCTATCAAGTTCCTCAATTCCAAATTTCCAACCCATATACATGCGCTTCTCGATACCTTGCCACCCTCAGAGGCCAACTAAGTTTTCTCGTGGCGACGCAGAGACTGGCCCATGATTTCCTGTGCCTTGTTCCCACAAACACGTTGTTATGGTGCTGCTAGAAGGAGGGCGCGAGAGGGCCGTTGTTATGGTGCTGCTAGAAGGAGGGCGCGAGAGGGCCGGCCGGGGGCCTTTTTTGCCCACGGCCGGGCAAGAGGGAAGGGATTTCCTTCATAACAATTTGGTATCAGCTAGGTTCGGTTCGATCATGTCTTCACCGCCGCCCAACCCGTCTCTTCCGCTGCCGGTCGCCTCCGGCGACCACCACCACCGTCGCCCCGCTCGTGCCCGCGCTGGGATCCTCCGCCGTCCTCACCCCGGAGGTGTCCGGGGCACTGCGGGACCTAACCCAGGCGGTCTAGGAGATCCACCTGTTCTTGGCCGGGTCCTACAGGCCGCACCCGGCTGCGCCGCCACTGCGCCGCCGTGGCTGCCATGGCAGCCGCCGCACCAGGCGGCCTCCGCCGCGCTCGTCGGGCCGCTGCAGCTACCATCCACCGTCACCATCGCCTCCGCCGCAGCAGCCACCGTCGGTCAGCTCCGGCCCCGCATCGACCGCGCTGGCTGGAATCCCGATCCAGCAGATCAAGTTCCAGCCGTCGCCGTCACCGCTTCCGGCTTGGATCACTACCCGCCACGTGTCAGCGGTGGTGAGGCTGCAGGCTGCTGCGCGCGGCCTCCTAGCACGTCGGCGTGTGTGGGAGATGCGTGGTCTGCAGCTGCCGCTCCTCCTAGTTGCACTTCGCTGCGCAAAGGATCTCAATCTCGTCCGCTGCGTCGAGGATCTTGGGCATGCTGTTTTCCCCACGGACAGCGACCTCAAAGTCTGCGACATCGGCGGTTGGGGGGCGCACCCCTCCTCGTCATTCTCCATCCCAAGCCCTCCACTCTTCTCTATGCGGTGCAGACCAACAGCCGTCCGGCGGGGAGAAGGCAGGGTGTCACCGACAGGAGCGCACTGCGTAGCACCACTGCATTCCGCCGGCCGCCGCGAGGGCGCCTCTGCTGGTCGCTCTTGCGACCACTTTTCAGGTGGCCATACACATGCACTCCTTTTGTCCAGATGGTGTCCATGGGATCCAGGTGACTGTACACGTGCACGTCCGACATGCGGATGGTGTCCACTTTTTGTTAAGGGGTCCAAAATAAATCGTCCCAGTCCATTTCAGGTCGAGAGTAATAAAACAAGCCGAGATGTAAAAGGCTTGTTTTTAGGTGTTAGGTTTGTGTTGCGTCGAGTCATGGTTATAAGTTGGTTAGGCTGCAGCTCGAGGACAAGCTGCATGTCCAGATGGGGTGTAGTGTTAGAGTACGTAATGGGCCTAATGGCCTGGGCTGGCGGTATAGCCCGTTAGTCTTAGGGTTAATTAGAGATAAGGGTCGCTTGCTTAGGGGTCAAGTAAGCCTTGCTTGGGAGTCAAGTAAACCTCTCTATACAAAGGGAGGAGATGTATCAATCTAATCAAGCAAGAATTAAGAAGAAAATCCCTTCCCTCTTGCCCGGCCGTGGGCAAAAAAGTCCCCCGGCCGGCCCTCTCGCGCCCTCCTTCTAGCAGCCACATAACACACGTGGGCCCACACACCAACTAAATCTACCGATGCGGTGATGCATTGAGCCAGTGTCCTCGACAGCCAATACTGCAGTCCATGGCACAGACCTGCTGCTATCCGTTCCTCTCGAGGTGCACCTACTCTCCTCTGGCCTCTCTCAGGTCGGTTGGTTTGTTGTTGTCACAAAAGAAAATAAAACTCCACATGCCCACACTTGAAATCCTGGTGCGTCTACTGTAGCACTGTTTGTTAGGACAATCTACTTTGAGTTACTGACTGTTAATATGGGAGTTTAGAGTGCTCAGTTATTTTAATGTGCTATCACAGGTTGACCTGCTTCTCGGAAAGGCCTATTCTGATTGGGGCCATATCAGTGATGCTGTTACTGTTTATGATAACTTAATCACTGAACATCCTGAAGACTTCCGTGGTTATTTGGCGAAGGTATTGATAGAATGCATACTTTGCGCTTTACCTTGGAATTTGGAACTTTGAATTGTGCTTTTTAGGACAACATAAAGAGTGAACATCAGCTATGTCCTTAATTTTTCAGTAGATTCGACATGCCAATTCATTATACACAATATTAACAAAATAAATAAGGGGGCATATCTAGCCATGGACTGGGGTGCATGGAAGTTAGCTATCCACGTGCCAGAACCATGACTAGGTTCGAGATCTTATGGATTTCAACTCTAGCCTACCCCAACTTGTTTGGGTTTGAAGACTTTATCGTTGTTGTTGTTGTTGGAGATATTTAGAACATACCATGATTCAGCTATTTGATTTTACCACTAAGCAAAGTCACTACTTTGAATAGTTGTGGACTCTCAGTAGTCTAATCTTGACCAGTTATTTGTTTCTACTGTGAAGTGACGGTGTACATTTTGATTTCACTTTCACAGGGAGCTATACTGAAGCAAAATGGTAAGGCAGGTGATGCAGAAAGAATGTTTATTCAGGTATTGTCTTCGTTTGTGATATCTCCTTTCAAGAGCATGTTTCGTTTTTGTTTGTGACATTACATACCAACGGTTTCAATGTCTACTGGCCTCAAAATTAATTACCACTCCCTCTGTAAAGAAATATAAGAGCGTTTAGATCACTACTTTAGTGATCTAAACGCTCTTATATTTGTTTATGGAGGGAGTACAAATCAGTTATGGTACCTAATAACACCCAGAAGGATAGAGTTGAGTTGAGCACTTCACCAACACTTTAAATTGCAGAAGAGGGGATTTCCATTCCACTTAATTGGGGCTACCTCCAAGGACTGGCCAAGCCATCTGTAGAACACTTCTTGCCTATGTCTGAATATGCTATTTTAGACATATATAGGTCCATCAGTGTCGAAGTGTAGGCATATTACCGTGCCCTTGGACCATTTATACTATATAACAGGCCCTACGGGCCTAGGTATGCAAAGCCTTTGGGGCTCCTAATTAAGCATGGCAAGCCTATCTGACTTGGAGAAGAAGTAACGGAGAGCCCAATCCGGGAAGGATTCTCAGTCTACCACCACCTCTCCAGTCATACATAGAGAGGCCAAAGACTTGCAAGAAGACCAAGTTTTAGAAACCCCATGACTAAGCAAAGATCTACTTTCGTTGTAATGAAGCCACCAAAGTTCTCAACTGTTAATTGTAAATTAATATGCTATTTAAACATACCAGTAACAAGAAATGATTAGACATCCGCCTTAAGTGACATAGTTTTCCATCTGAGGAATAATCAAGAGAATCCAGTGTCTTTCCATCTTCAGGATGCCATTTGCGACTAAATTTACTCCCTTCCATGCAGGCCAAATTCTTCGCCCCAGAGGCAGCAAAGGCACTTGTTGATATTTATGCACAGAGATAGTCCACGGGAGGCAAAGGAGGAAAAGCTTTCGTTTGAGGTACCAACGCATTCCTTTTATTGAAATGAGGTCGTCCTAATATGTTAATATCACAACAAAGGGGTCAAAATTACAGATGTATGGCATATCCGGTGGACTGCCTCACTTCACCAAACTTAAGCTGTCGTGGACTGTTAGCACTTAGGACATTACAGGCGAGGGCAACAGTCCATGTTAAGCTTGTACTAGAAGATAAAGCAGTCCAAGTGAAGGAAGGAAAAACCAATAGGAGAAGAGCAAGAGTTCGAAGGGAAGGAAAAGAGTTTGAGAAGGGAAGGAAAAGAGTTTGAAAAGGTTTTGGTCAAAGTCTTAGGACGCATATATAGTTCAATCGGTTAAGTTCAAAGTTCAGTTTGTGTCTGCTATTCTGTTCATGTTCTAAAAGGACAAAAGTTACGAATAAGTGGTTACTCTGCTTGAGAATACTCCCTTTCATCAAGTATGATGTTCCATTGAAACACCAATATGTAAAAAAGGGTTCAACCTATTGAGGTTTCTGTAATTCGCCACCGCCGAAGGTATCCTATGTCCAAGTAAATTGGGTACCTAAAGACTACTCTCACCGCTGAAGCCACACAAGATTAACTGATTAACTGGGTTTGCATTGAGAACCGGGAACGTTTTATGCTACAAGGATGTATCGGCATAATGTTTATGCTATTGTATAATTCAATCACGGGCTTTCATTTTATGATTCATTTTTTCAGTCTTAACCTGGTTGACCAACTTGCTCTGTTTGAAATTTCATAACGGCAAGTCAGAGGCACTTGCAATGTTGTACTCGTATTAGGCAATCAGTCTTCATTAGAAGACAGATTGTTGGTGACACATTTTTCATAGCTTGGCTGTCAGTGTTTCAGCTCATTTTTGTGGTATGGAAGTATAGCAAATCAACGTTTTTGAGGTATTGCTAGAAGGAAAAGGAAAATAGGGCAGGGCTGCAGGACCCCGCTTCGTTTCCAAGTATGGTCAGAGACGTTTGGCTCTCGGGGCCATGTGATACCTATTTTCATACAATTCAAAACCAAGTTTATTTGGAAATTTTAAAAATATGTACAAAAAGTATGTGTGTTTGGCTCTGAAGGTCACATTTTTTTCATATAGCTTATCTACGAATGGCTCAACTCCAAAGCAAACCTCATTCACAATCACATCTCCTACAATAACGACTGCCCAAAGTGTGGCCATGGCCCAGAAGCAGCAGTAGCATATTCATTCGATGATCTCTTAACAACAAACTGTGCAACACATTGGCATTAATCTGGGATTGGACATTCAAGCTATGTGGCATTCGATCCTACTCGTTATCCTTCGGAAGATCTGAAACTCTGAATAATGGGGTTGAGATCCTCTGTAGAAGCCTACACGGTGTTATGGTGTAGTAGATGGCAAATGGGACCGGGCCCACATGACAGCGATGGTACTGCCCCATGTGCTGCTGTAGAGAGTCCTAACCCTGAATACCGAGGTCTTTCGGAACAAAGACATCCACGACTTTCACACCACGAGACTACTCGTCGATGATTAAAATCTTTGAAAAGCAACGCAGCCATCTCACCACGCCACGCCATGCCGTGTCATGTATTGGCCGAAGAAACAAAGGGCCTGTTTAGTTGTCTATGTCAATTTTACACCTCCTGCATCCGTGTCTTGGCTCAGCCTGATTGAGTAGAAACAGGCTCTAGGCCATGTTGTGCACCTCATTTGATAGCTTACATTGCATATATAGTCATTTTTGTGTTGTTGTTTTGGTTGCTTGCATGTCTACATTGGTATGATCAATGCACTGATCATCGCAATGTGCATTACTTTGGTCAATGCACTGATCATAGCAATTTGCATTGCTTCGATAATGCATTGACCATACACAGTTTGATAATGCATTGACCATACACAGTTTGATAGCTTATACATTGCACACCCCTTTGATCAATGGACTGATCATACACAGTTTATGCATGCACATATAGCAATCCTAATAATCAATCAGTATACACATATGCACTACCTGTCCACATTGCTAGCAGTCCACACATCTACTCATATGTTGCTAGCAATCAGTCCACAGATAACAAAGCACAAACGGTGCTAAAATGAAATCTAGTCAACAGTTCAACATTTGTCGCTTTAATTAGTGCAGAGTGGTGAATCAATGCACAAACTAATCGATCCGGACCAGCAACTGCCTAAAAAACTAAGAGCTAAAATCAAATCAAATCTACAAAATCGAAAGCACTTACAACGGATGGCGCCGAAGGTGGAGCGGGAACAAATGGCGCTGGGGGTGGAGAGGGAGCGGATGGGACCAGAGTAAGGGAAGAAACCCTCGTAGGGAAGTCAAAAACCCCACCCCCACCAAGGCCGATGTGTCGATACCCGTACCCCCCATCGTGTCGCCGCAGTCGACGTACCAGCCACTGATGGGTGGCCTAGTGCAAATGGGGGGAGGGGGATTTGAACATCCGGGGCAAATCATTATTGTTGTAGATTCCCACGGTCAGGGAGGCGACCCAGTGGTCGGGATTGGGACCGCCGGCATGGGAAGGAATGGGGCGGAGCATCGCCGGCCATCGATGAGACGGAAGGGGCGGTGAGAGAAAAATGTGTGAATGGTGTTTGGGCGGTAAGGGGAAAGAGGAATGCGAGTAACGGCCTGGTCGAAACGTCTCACACATCTCTTGTGCTTCCCAATGCATGTCTGGAAAAGAAATGTGTGTCTCACATGAATCAATTCTGAAAAAACGGCTGATCCGACCGTTCCTCCTTAGCCAAGCATAGGGCTGCTTTCAAATTCACGTAGGTCAGGAAAATGATGTAGATCAACCTATCAAACAGACATAAATACATCTTAGGATGTGACTGATGGTGACGTGGACTATCAAACATTTCAAAAGCTTAGAGCATCTTAAGCCAGAAAGGCCTTCTCAGTCTATTTTTTCGCGCCGGCGCTGAAAAAACGATCCAGTCGCGCCTCAGGAACCCGATTTTCGCTGGCCTAGGCCGAAATCAGCGCCGGCGGACCCAGGCCGAATCCGGCACGCTGGGGGGCGCCCGGGGGCGGCGGGGCGAGCGGTTTTGGCGCGAAAGAGTCGCGGGCCAGCCGCGTCAGTAATACCGCGCCTAGTCTTCCCCCAACGCCTCGGTTTCCCGCGGGGAATCAATGGTAAGGCTGCCGCTGGTCAGCCTTGCCATTAATTTCTCACGGCCGGCGCGTCACGGGACGGCGCGCCGACGCCTCCCCTCCCTCGCATGCGTACACACTTGCGCGGCGCGGCTATATAAGCCGGTGGCCTCGCTCGTCTTTGGCCACACCAGCCCCGCCCTAGCCGCCGAGCTCTACCTCTCTCGAGCGCCGCCGCCGAGCTCTACCTCTCTCGAGCGCCGCCGCCGAGCCCTCCCTCTCCCTCTCCCGTGAGCCGCCGCCGAGCCCTCCCTTTCCCTCCCCCTCTCCCGATGGCCGAGCGTTTCCCCGGAGACGAGGCGGCGGCCAACGGCTTCAGCCGCCGCACGCTCCGCGAACAGGAGTCGTGGCTCCTGTTCCAGGCAAACATCCCGGCGCCGCCCGACATGCGCGCCGGGCCGACGGGGTGGAGGCTCAGCAACGGGGGAGTGCCCATTCCCCCGTTGCCCGACGCCGTGGCGCGCCCCTCCTACTTCGTCGACGAGGTAGAGATCGTGCACGCCTCCCTCCCTGACGCCCAGCTCGCCCTCTCCCAGTATGCCGCCGACAACCACGCAGCTTGGGCGGCGTACTTCGAGCGCCGTCAGCAGCAGAGGCTAGCGTCCACGAACGGCGCGGCGGTGGTGGACGGCCTGAAGAACAGCGAGGGGCGCCACCTGTGGTGGGGGGTCCCCGGCCGCACGCTTGAGGGCGTGCTGACGCACCTCGAGGGCGGCAACAACCCGCCGTTGGCATACCCCCCGGCGAGGGCGGTCGCCCCCGCGCACCGCCGACGCGACGGGCAATGGATGCCAAGGAGGTTCGGCTCCTCCTCTTCTTCCTCCTCGCGCTCTTCCTCCCATTCCTCCGGCTCTCCGGCGCTGCTCGACGTCAAGGCCGAGCCCGCGGCGGAGATGCCGCTCGGCCGGCGCACTCGCAGCGCCGGCATCGTCATCAATGAGGGCGGGCGGCGCGCCCCCTCGTCGGCTCCTCCTCCGCGCTTCGTCAAGCCAAAGACGAAGTCGGGGCTCGCGCCGGTGAAAGCCGGGCCTCCCCGCCGTGAAGATGGAGCACGACGACGTGGAGCTCAACGACGACGCGGTCCTGGAATGGGCACGTCACGACTCCCGGGGCTGCGACGAAGGAGGAGTCGTCGTCATCGTCGACAACGACGATGACGACGCGCCGCCGCCACCACCAGTCCGCCATGGCGACGCCGGGCAGGGATCCAGCAGGAACGCCCGCGTCAAAGAGGAGAAGGCCGACGATGACAACGGCGGTGAGGATGGCGGTGACGACGGCGACTACTCGGCGTTCAGCCAGTTTCTTTCTTAGATTAGTTATATATTTTGCTATGTAATGAAAATCCGCGAACATGTCTAATATATGTCCAAGTTTGCCGAAATTTAGTCGTGTTTAGCCGAACTTCGCCGAACTTTGTCGAAATTTGCTATATATTTTTCTTTCTTGAACGCGCCTGGGGGCGGCCCTGGGGCCGGAGGCTGGGGACCAACTCGTCCTCAGGCCGATTTTTTGCGCCGGCTCACCCCCAGGCAGCGATTTTAGGCGCCCACTGGGGGGCCAACGGCTGGAGATGCTCTTAGCGTACCGCGAACCCACCTATGGTTGGATGGTTAGGAAGGACAGTGATATCCACAGCCCAACAGGGTTCAAGCCCTTCACTTGACATTGGTGCTCACATTTTTCTGGATTTGTTTCAGACCATACGGTGATGTGCGCTCAATGAGAAGAGATGTTCATGTCAACTATGAAGACGTCTGTGACGACTCCGTCAATCTTAAAATGATGTGTCAGTTCAGTCTATTCATAGGCATAGAATGTGTGTGCTCATAGAAGTGAGTGTATGTGTGTATATATATGCGTGTCAGCGCAGAGGCGGAGACAGGGGGTGCGAGCAGGGGGCAGACACCCCCCAACGTCTCGCCCCCCCCCTTGGAATGTTCGCTAGGTATTCATATACTGGTAGCGTAAATATACGTATATAGACAGACATAGCTGACGTACTATTCTAGAGTTAAACGACCCATTACTCCAGTCCAAAGGCCCAACACACAGAATCGCTAGTTACCTACGCATCAGGAAAATAGGCGTACGTACAGCCGTCGATCCAGTAGTCAGTTTCGTTCCTAGTTTTATTCGTGGCTTCGTGCGCCCATGCGCCGCCGCCTCTTGGATCTCGCTGCTCCTTTCGTCGCTGCTGGAGCCCTGCGCATTCATTCTGTGCTTCTAATCCATCTCCTTCATCAACCGGTTTTGACACAATTTAAGGTACGTTACTGGTATTATCGTAATACAACAAACTCCCAGTAGTTTTTTCAGATCAGACACATACGATGAACTAGTCCAACTATATATAAAAATAGGTTGATCTACCTATTAGATGTGGTAAGGTTACAATTTAGAATTCAAATTCCACTCTCTGTTCAATGTTTCAATGGTTGAAGTATGAAGAAGAAGAATATAACGAAAGTAGATTTATTTTTAAGCGGAAGGCTTCCAGCTCCAATATTCATGCCACCCAAAATAAAAATCCCACCTAATGTACTCATAGAGTTAAATTGAAACTAATAGAGATGTAGAGTTTTGTAGTGTCAAATATTAGTTGCCAATGCTTTCCTATCAATGCTACTTCTGAAACAAAATTCATGCATTGGCTCTCTTGAATATAGTATCTTTCTCGCCCTTCTCATGTCTAAATCCCGGCTCCGCCCCTTGTCAGCGTGTGCATTTATGTCTGTGATATGCAGAGGCGGAGACAGGGGGTGCGAGCAGGGGTCAGACTCCCCCCATCGTCTCGCCCCCCCTTGAATGTTCGCTAGGTATTCGTATACTGGTAGCGTAAATATACGTATATAGATAGACATAGCTGACGTACTATTCTAGAGTTAAACGACCCATTACTCCAGCCCAAAGGCCCAACACACAGAATCGCTAGTTACCTACGCATCAGGAAGTTCTTAAAAAAAACCTACACATCAGGAAAATAGGCATACGTACAGCCGTCGATCTAGTAGTCAGTTTCGTTCCTTGTTTTATTCGTGGCTTCGTGCGCCCATGCGCCGCCGCCTCTCGGATCTCTCTGCTCCTTTCGTCGCTGCTGGAGCCCTGCGCATTCATTCTGTGCTTCTAATCCAGCTCCTTCATCAACCGATTTTGGCACAACTTAAAGTACGTTACTAGTATTATCATAATACAACAAACTCCCAGTAGTTTTTTCAAATCAGACACATACGGTGAACTAGTCCAACTACATATAAAAATAGGTTGATCTACCTATTAGATGTGGTAAGGTTACAATTTAGAATTCAAATTCCACTCTCTGTTCAATGTTTCAATGGTTGAAGTATGAAGAAGAAGAATATAACGAAAGTAGATTTATTTTTAAGCGGAAGGCTTCCAGCTCCAATATTCATGCCACCCAAAATAAAAATCCCACCGGATATACTCATAGAGTTAAATTGAAACTAATAGAGATGTAGAATTTTGTACTGTCAAATATTAGTTGCCAATGCTTTCCTATCAATGCTACTTCTGAAACAAAATTCATGCATTGGCTCTCTTGAATATAGTATCTTTCTTGCCCCTCTCATGTCTAAATCCCGGCTCCGCCCCTGTGTCAGCGTGTGCATTTGTGTCTGTGATATGCAGAGGCGGAGACAGGGGGGTGCGAGCAGGGGTCAGACATCCCCCATCGTCTCGCCCCCCTGTGAATGTTCTCTAGGTATTAGTATACTGATAGCGTAAATATACATATATAGACAGATATAGCTGACGTACTATTCTAGAGTTAAACGACCCATTACTCTAGCCCAAAGGCCCAACACACAGAATCGCTAGTTACCTACGCATCAGGAAGTTCTCAAAAAAAAACCTACGCATCAGGAAAATAGGTGTACGTACAGCCGTCGATCCAGTAGTCAGTTTCGTTCCTAGTTTTATTCGTGGCTTCGTGCGCCCATGCGCCGCCGCCTCTCGGATCTCGCTGCTCCTTTCGTCGCTGCTGGAGCCCTGCGCATTCATTCTGTGCTTCTAATCCAGCTCCTTCATCAACCGATTTTGGCACAACTTAAGGTACGTTACTAGTATTATCGTAATACAATAAACTCCCAGTGGTTTTTTCCAGATGACACATACAGTGAACTAGTCCAACTACATATAAAAATAGGTTAATCTACCTATTAGATGTGGTAAGGTTACAATTTAGAATTCAAATTCCACTCTCTGTTCAATGTTTCAATGGTTGAAGTATGAAGAGGAAGAATATAACGAAAGTGGATTTATTTTTAAGCGGAAGGCTTCCAGCTCCAATATTCATGCCACCCAAAATAAAAATCCCACCTGATGTACTCATAGAGATAAATTGAAACTAATAGAAATGTAGAATTTTGTACTGTCAAAAATTAGTTGCCAATGCTTTCCTATCAATGCTACTTCTAAAACAAAATTTATGTATTGGCTCTCTTAAATATATAGTATCTTTCCCGCCTCCCTCATGTCTAAATCCTGGCTCTGCCCCTGATGATATGTTAAAAAGAAAGAAAAAATTGCGCCGTGCGTCGTGCGCGTGAGCCCCATCGCCGATCACATGGCCGCACCATCCGCTTCCCCTGCTCGGCTTCCCGCCTTGTCCGCTCCCCTCCAATCCCCTCCCAATAGTACTACTAGCGGCAAAGATGGATCGCGCCCAACTCTCTCAGCCACAGTTTTTGACAATCCCGCTGGCTGCCTCGTGCCGCCGCGCCACCACGGGACCGCGGTCTGCGAGTTTCTTGCGTGCGTGCGTCGTCACCGTACGTGGCCAGCTGACGCGGGACGGATCAGATTCCGATCCGGTGCTACCTGCCTGCGCTGCGTCCGGCGTAAATGCCGATTGGCCGGATCGCCCGTGTGTCTGCAAGTTGTTGGGCCATGCCCGTGGCGTTTCTCTTGCGTCCCTGTCAACTTCGAGCCTTCAAGTACTCCCGTGCACGCACGCACGAGGTGATGGGGCTAGTCTTTACTCCCGCTGTGCGATGTGATGTCTGTTTGTCCTATTTGTCCTCCCTACTATTTGTGGTGTTTTCATGTTGCAAAAAAGTTAAGGGGAAATGATCTAGCACAAACAATTTCTCAAATAATAGAAATACAATTTTTTTAAAACATAGTCCAAATATAATTCACTTTTTTGGGGGTGGGAGCTGCATCACATTGCGTCAGAGATGGCGAGATTAATAGCGTCGGTTGCGCCAGCTGGATCAAGGGGGAGGGTGTGGGCGGAGGACCACATCAGGTGGAACCGTGGGAGGAGCAACACAACGGTGGCAACATGCTCGGGGTGGGCGGCAAGGTGGAGTGGAGGACGGGGATAGCGGATAGACTTCGACAAGGTGGAGTGGCGGTAGGAGCATGGTGTGATATGCGTCGGTGTTGCTCGTGTAGGAATAGAGGAGAGGAGAGAGAGAAAAATGAACATGGTGGTCGGGTAGGGTGGCCCGGGACGGGCACCTCTATTGAGTTGATGTCCATCTAATCTCGAGCTCAAATGATCTTTTATAAACATTATAGAATAAAAAATAATTTTTCAGGACATTAATTTTGTTTTTTTTTCTTTCCGAAATCAATAGGAATGTTTTTTCTTTATGAAAATTTGCACATATGTAGAACATTTTAAAACGTTTGTTGCCAAAAAAACCAGTCTTGTTTTTGATTTATTGTCCATGGGGGAGCATTTGAGCTCAAAAGCAGAAACTCCACATCTTACAATAAGGTCCTTGTTGGATACTCACTCTTTCCACATTGTAAGTCAAACTTTCTAAAGTTCGACCAAGTTTATAGAAAACAATACCAACATTCACAATACCAAATCAATATAATTAGATCCATCATGAAAATATTCTCATATTATATTTTGTTGGTATTGTGGATGTTGATGAATTTTAATATAAATTCGGTCAAACATTATAGAGTTTGATTTAAGACCAACCTAATATAAAAAAGAAACGAAGTGAGTCATTTATTTTGAAAACAATCAAAACTGTGGGATATCTTCTTTCAAAAACCAAACCAATTCTTCGCTAACTAACCTTGCCTATGGCCAATTATCTAAAACCTAGACTTTGTAAAAAAATATTTGTTTGACTATTCAAGATACCAAATTGCTAATTGTGATTTTGAGATGATGATGTGCTCATGTGAATTTCATGCTTTTGTGCAATTAGGGGAAGAAGGGAAATTATTTGTGCTCAGTGCATGTTGATACATCTCCACCGTATCTATAATTTTTAAAGTATTCATGCTATATTTACATCATTTATTTATGTTTTTGGCATAATATTTATTTGGACTAGACTATTAATCCAATGCCAAATGCCAGTTCCTATTTTCTAGTGTTTTTGAAAATATAGGTGAAAAATTCACGGGGTCGAAACGAGCTGAAAGTTGTTGTGAATTTTTTATGGATAATATCATATTTTTGGGCAAAGAAATCAGTGCAAGGTGGTGCACGAGGGCCCCACACCCCCTGGTGGCGCGGGTAGGGCCCATGCCGCTTGGGGTGGCAGCGTGGAGGCTCTGGAGGTCGGTTGACGGTCTTCTTTCGTCGCAAGAAAGCTAATTTTCGAAAGAAGAACAAAATCTCTTAGAAATTCATCCCAATCTGAGTTACAGATCTCTTGATATTTAAGAAACGGTTCTCGGCCACAAAAACAGGAAGAAACACAGAGAAAAAGCGGAGGAGAGATCCAATCTCGGAGGGGCTTTCACCCCTCTGGGAGCCATGGTGGCTAAGAACCAGAGGGGGAACCTTTCCCCGTCTGGGGGGGGGGGGAGGCCATGGAAGAAGAAGACGGAGGGGGAGCCTCTCTTCCCCTATCTTCTGGTGGCGTCGGAGTACCGCCAGGGGAACTATCATCACCGACATATTATCACCTTCCTCACTTCTATTCAGCGGTCCACTCTCCCGCAACCTGTTGTAATCCTTTACTTGAACATGGTGTTGGATGCTATTTATTATTACTATGATGATTTCTTGCATCTTGTTTTATGTCTGAGTAGATAATTGTCGTGCTATGGGTTAATTGGTGAATTGTTATGATTTATTTGAGTTTCATGTGGTTATTTTACTGTATTTTGGTGCGCACATATGAGCACACGCGTGGATCACACCTTAGTGTTAGTAGTATGTTGATAGGACTATGCATATGGCGGTAGGAGTGACCAAAACCTCGCGCTCACCATGGAAAATGATACATATAGGGTTGAAGGGATACCAATATATCTTAATGCTATGATTGGATTTACCTTAATGAACTTGTTAGTAGTTGTGGATGCTTGCTAATAGTTTCAATCATAAGAACGTATAACACAAAGTACGGATAGTATGTTAGTAAAGGCCTCTCCCACATATACCTGCAATAATGATCGGTTTAGTAACTGAGCTAATTGCCTAGGGACAATTCCGCACACCATATCACCACTATTTCACACTCGCTATTTGTATTATATTGTATATGTTATACTATTACTTAGGCAACACCTAACTTTTATATTCAAGTTCTTTAGTATCTAGCAAACCTATCCTCTCATACCCGCAACGTAGTTTTATTTTTTGTTTCTAGATAAAGCAAACATTCGGTGTACGTAGGGTTGTATTAGTAGCAGATAGGAGCTGGGAGGATATCAATCCTACCATTAGCTTCTTATGGGTTCGACACTGCATACTTACCATGTCCATCTTTGAAAAGTGCTACGACAATTCCTTGCACTTGGGATTACCACATGTGTGACAGTGCAGCGGCGCCCTAATGTGGCTGAGGGTCGGGCATCCAGGCTTAGAGCGGCAGGAAGTCTCTTGTGCATTTGGACAAGCTAGCGAGAGGAAAAGCCTACTCATGAAGTGAATAGAGCATATGTAAACAAAATTGGGCAGGGACCATGGCACGCTTTTGCCCCTATGTAGCTCCGCCAGTAGCCTTCTCAACAGCTGCATATGTGATCAATCTGCTCGAGAGGAGGAGGATAGGTTAACGAGTAACATTTCCCCTTCTTGCAAGGCGACCAAGGCAAAGCATTCCTTCCCTCGATCTTCGTCAGGAGTCTATGGATTTGCCTCTCCTTTTGTTTGCCGCTATGGTGGTCAGTGGCGGGAGGGGGAATCCTGGTGCCTCGACTTCATCTAGTACATAGATTAGGGTTTTAGTCCTCGTAGTGGCGGCGTTGGGACGGATGACATCTCTTCTTCTTCGAGTCGGTCTTTCGGGCTCTGGTCCTCCTCAAGTTCGTCCGTCGAGATGGATCAGATGGAGCTCTGGCGTAAATTCTTGCCAGCTCTGTGGGGCTGTGTGGTTAGGTTTATCGCTGTGCGGATGCAACAGTGGGATTTTGCGTTAGGTGCTACAAATCGATTCAAGGGTTCCAAGGAGACGACAACATCTCCTGGGCATTGGTACTTAGGGGCACGTGCACAAAGACTTCCCAACTACCATTGACAAGGTCAGACCGACTCTGACATGGAAGCGGCGATAGTGCTCGTTCGGTGGTTCATGGATTTTGATGTAATTTTTATTATGTTTGAAGTGCTTTGTACTTCTGATGAATCTTTATAACAAATATGAGTCATTTTCGCATAAAAACACAAGGTTAGAGTTTCTCCGTGTGTTTTCGCGATGGCAATACACAAGGTCAGGCGTTTTAGATCGATTCAAAGGTTCAACGCGCGATGACTACGACTCCAGAGCGATGGTACTTAGGGGCACGTGCATGAGGACTTCTCGAATGTGATCGACAAGGTCAAACTAGCTCCGGTAGGAGAGACGCAACGGCGACGCATCGATGACTCGTTCTATAGTTGGCAACGGTCGTTCGATGGTCCAGGGACCTTGATTTAAATTTATTATGTTTAAGGTGCTTTGTATTTAGAGTTAAATTTCATCAATAAAATATGAATTATACGCAATAAAAATATAGAATTAGATTTTTTTTCAAATAAGGATTCCATTATATATTTTTGATATATACCTCATATTTTATTGGTTCTGAAATAGCGGTTATAGAAATATATGGGAGGCTCGTATATTTGGGAGGGGGTAGGTCATGAAATAGCTTTTCCCTAAACTAAATGAAAATTATACTTTTGAGGAAGGAAAATAAAGAAACATTATACTCAAGATACATTTCCGATTCAAGAACGCCAATAGGGAGGAAACGTGGCACCCCTGATGCCCCTATAGGCCTATAGTGAACCATCGTGCGCTTTGGAGGCTCTCGTAAGTGAAAAATGGTGATTTGGGAGGCACCCACGCACGAACGCCTCCCCCCTCCCTCCGGCTCTTAAAACCTTTTTTCCTTGATTTTTTTGTCATGTTAACAGAGATCACTGCTATGGGGAGGCCCGTTTTGGCTTTGGTGAGCATATGCTCTCAAAGGAATAGTAAAATTTTAAAAAATAGTAAAATAAATTAAAAAATTCTGAATTTTAAAATTTTCTTGTGGATGTTCATGTTAGTCTAGCAAGCGTGCTTGACAATCTTCCCGCGAAACAGATAGCAATGCTTCATCGATGGAAAAAGTAAATTAATTGTAACATTTAGCATTTGATTTGTTTTTTTCGCATAGGTCAAAATACTCAAGCTTTTTCAGTAGAAATTTGCAGGTAGCATTTTTGGTGTGATAATGAACATATCTATATCCTTTTCAATTTTTTTGACATTTGAAAAAAAACATTTTTGGTGGGCAGGAGTATATGCTAAGAGCTGAATTGGATTTCTGATTGCTATGCTGCAGTATAGAAGAATTGTCGTGCTACATGAAGAAATTTGTGAAATTTGCTTACCTATCCAGGAATTGTGATGCTAGTAGAAGTGGATTGCTATGCGATGGCGAAAAGAATTGCCACCCTACACCGAAGAAAAGTTGCCAGTTGCCACACACGTGCATGAATTGCTATGATGCAACATTGAGAATTGCCATGCTATAGAAGAGAAAACATCACTGCAAACATAGAGAAAATTGCCACACATGTCTCAGTAATTTGTCAAGTTATAACTATCATGATACACATAAAAATTGTGATGCTTATATAGAAGAATGTCATTTGTTAAAGATTTGCATCATTCGTTCAGGGGGTGGCTGGAGCAAACGTTTTGCATCATTCGCTCAGGGAGGGTGAGTAGAGCGAATGGTGCCCCACAAGAATTGCCACTCTTACGTGCTGACATTTGTGCGAGGGGATCAGGCGCTCTATAAAATTTCCGATTTTTTTATAGATGATACTTTTAGTAAGGGTGTTTTTTTCTTCGAAGGGTCCACATGTAAGAAAAATAATTTGCCAATGAAAAAGGAAACCGAGGCTATTTTTGTCCAGCCGGTAAGAGCACGCGAGGAGGGGGGTGGGGGGCCGATTTATTGCTCGATATTTCGCGATTTCTCCCCTGCGGCCAGCAGATCTGTTCCGATCCGACCCCCGAGGGCAGGTAACTCCCGTCTCCCTCCCCCAGTTTTACTCCCAGATCGACTTTTCTTTCCACGCGCAAATCCGCCTCCGCTTTCCCCATTTTTCCTGCGTATTTTATTGAGTCTCGATTTCCTCGATTAGTTTTTGAAGTGCAGAGGTGGTTCACGTACAACCGCCGCTAACCGCGCGCGCGCGCTGCCCGGAGCGACGACGCGCGGCGCGGGCCGGCCGAGGGGAGCGCGTCGGATTCGTGCGGTGGCCTGACCTAGGGTTTCGCCGCGAGATGGACGGCCGGGATCAGCAGCAGACGCCGCTGCCGCTGCCGCTGCCGCCGCCGCCGCAGCAGACGACGCCACCGCCGACGCCGCAGCAGCCGCCGCAGACGCAGACGCCGCGCGTGAGCTCGCCGCCGCCGGTGGCCCCCGGCGTCATGATGCCGCAGCACGCCTACGGCGCGATGCCGCCGGGCTCCGCGAGCGTCATGCACGGGATGCCGCTCGCCTTCAACCCCATGGCGTCGCCCGGGGCCTCGCAGGCGGCAATGAAGCCCGCGGACATGCCGCCGCTGGCCATGTACCGGCCCGATTCCACCCCGCCGGGCATGCCGCAGCCCGTCGGCGGCGGCGGTGGCGCCCTGGTGGTCAGCGTCAGCGGCAGCGGCAGCGGCGGGGAGCTCGTGAAGAAGAAGAGGGGCCGGCCGAGGAAGTATGGGCCGGATGGGACCATGGGCTCGGCGGTGAAGGCCGAGGCGGGAGGGCAGTCTGGCGGCGCGGGCTCCAACTCGAATCCTGACGGGAAGCGCAGAGGACGGCCCCCGGGATCTGGCAAAAAGAAACAGCTCGACGCCTTAGGTAATTTTGGCCGCACCCGCGTTGGTTCACATCTGAATTCAGAAACATCAGTGTTCACTCAGCAGCAGCTTGTGCTGAATAAAAGCATGTACTGTATGTCTTTCTACATGTTTGTCACCATTAACTTTGTAAGGATTTCTCCACATTGTAAAGGAATTAAATAGGACGCAATAGTGCAGGCATTTAAATAATGTGGGAAGTACACCTCTGCTCTATGTTAGTTATGCACAGAGCACTCATATAATATAGAAGCGAGCTCAGGTCTCCTGAATATTAGAAAATTTATTGGTTGCCTTATTTTTTAGGAATATTCTTCTATGGGTTTGTATTATTGTTTTGTTTTTATTATTGTTTTGCTCATTTTTCTATCATGGCACAAACTGTGTTTACTTTTGAGTTTTGCAAGATAAAAGGGTGGTAAATATTCTGGCAATATAGGAGTATCATGTTAATCGCAGTTTATCACGTTGGTTATAATTCGATGGCCTTCTTTGAACATTTTTTTTGTGCTGACTATGATATTTGGTTTACTGAATTGTAGGTTCAGCTGGGACATCATTTACTCCTCACATAATAACTGTCAAGCCTAATGAGGTACTCCCTCCGTTTTTATTTGCTTTATTTGCTCTGCATATTAGAGTTGACTAAAGTTAAACTTTATAAAGTTTGACCAAGTTTATAGAAAACAATATAAACATTTACCATCACAAATTTATATGATGTGAAAGTACATTCAATAACAAATCTAATGGTATTGATTTGTTATTGTATATGTTAATATTTTTGTTTATAAACTTTGTCAAATTTTACAAAGCTTGACTTTTACCAAAGCTAATACGCGGACTAAATAAAAATGGAAGGAGTACTTGAAAAATGCTCCGTCCTCTCTGATGTCATCGCGTGCTCTGGTTGTTCCTAAGTTGCTTTTGGACATTGTTGTACGGTCAGGATCGAGTAGATTGCCCTGCTGGCTACCACTCTTGGTTGAGAACAGAACCTGTCAGCATTATATTATTCATGAGCATACTGCTTTACGTTGAAATTAATCACTTCCATGGAAGAGCTAAGAACAGAGTGTATATTATGTGGCTCCTGGTACAAACAGCAAGAAGTAAAGCATAGCACTGAGTGGACCCTTGAGCATCTTTTGATATTTTATCCTCTTGACTTCTGTTTTCTTGCTACAACTGTTTTCGGTCTTCCCATGGATTCCATGCCATTACTGCATATTTATTACATAGTATCCAACCTGCTGATCCACAGGATGCATGGCACAATTCTTAAAGGATGGTCTTACAAAACTAGGAGAGTATGAGTAATAAATAACTGTCGGTTCTATCTTAGGCTGTTAGCTCCCATTCTCCTGGCATTACTTGGATACCTGTCATTATTCTGCAGTACCAATCCACATCCTCCCTTGATAGATATTTGCTGAACCTATTCCTTGCTTGTCCCTGGAGTTCAGACTATTTACCACAGTGGGCGTTTATGCTTTAATTTATCTTGTTTGCAGGATGTTGCTTCGAAAATAATGTCTTTTTCACAACAAGGCCCACGTACTACATGTATAATCTCAGCAAATGGTGCGCTGTGCACAGCAACACTCCGTCAACCAGCAACCTCTGGTGGCATAGTGACATATGAGGTACGTCAAGGCCCAACTTGCTAAGATCTCAGAGGCATTGTTTGATTTTCGCTTCTCGTTATTTTCGTGAAGTGGTAATGATCAGGTTCGAAGAACTACATAGCATCACAGCTGTCAACGGACGGACCTATGATTTGGTCATGTTCTAGCATATAATTTTGTAGCCTGCACTCTGTTGGCCTATGGTTAACTGAATGTTTGCTTATTAGTATTTAGGAGTAAAAAATGAAGCCTATACGGTTGATTTACTGAATGTTCAAATTTCTTTTACATTTTATATTTCCATTACTTCTTTAGTATCGCTTCCTTGTTTTTCAAGTACTGTCTGCTAACTGTCTTTGTGAGTCCCAATGTGGAGTTTGTTAATCTTCTTGTCTGTTCTTGTGAATGTAGTCTCTGACGATATAACTGGAAGTCTAATATGTAGTTTTCAGTTTACATCCCAGCTTTTTAAGTTGCATGAAAACAGGTCCGAAAATTTAATCTGTACTTCTCACTCTCCCATTAAGTGCAAATCACTAACTGAGCATGTTAAAGGCACCAGGTTTTCTAGACCTTGTGATAGTTTACTGGTTCCTTCATGTGGTCAGACTACAGAGTCACACCGTATTTCTTGATATTTTGGAATGGGATGTCAGTTTTATATCATACAAAATTATATTCCAAATTGTAAAAATACATTGATTACCTATATACTGTTATGTGTCACAGGGCCACTTTGATATTCTCTCTCTGTCGGGCTCATTTCTGCTGGCAGAGGATGGTGACACTCGTAGCAGGACAGGTGGTCTGAGTGTTGCTCTGGCTGGAAGCGATGGGCGTATTGTAGGAGGTTGTGTTGCAGGAATGCTTATGGCTGCAACGCCTGTCCAGGTTTGTCATTCGTCTGACGTTCTTTGCACTTCGTTGTCAACTGGCATCTCTGCATCCAAATTAGGCCATGGGTGACAGGTTTCCATGTTGTGTTTCAGGTTGTGGTGGGCAGCTTCATCGCCGAAGGTAACAAAAAGCCCAAGGAAGAACAACCGAAACGCGAGCCAACATCTGCGCCGATGCTTACATCTGTGCCGATGCAGACGCCTGCTGGCTTCGGTGCAGCCTCAGCTACTGCTACGCCATCAGATGGAACATCAAGCGACCACTCTGATGACCCAGGGAGCCCAATGGGACCCAACGGTAGCGCGTTCAACAATGCAGGCCATCCGACACACGCTTCATATGCTCCGGTGGGCTGGTCACTCTCGGGGAACCAAGGCCGCTACGACCCAGACATGAAGATGGTGACCGACTAATGGCTCCCCGATTTGCAGCACCTTTATTTTCTAGTATTTGACCTAGTAGAGTGTAGGGTTTCCTGCACCGGCGCCAACAAGTCATTGTCGGCCAATAATCCGGTGTGCTAGAGGTAGTCGGAGAGCCTTTCATGGAAGGCCTGAGGAGCAAAAATAAGTAGCATTGTCTTGCCCTGTTAATGTTGCTTTTAGTTTGTATCTCTTATCTGCTTTCTCAGTTAGTAGCTTATGCTTGGAGTTGTTATATCCTAATCAACGGTTTCTATTACCCATGAATTTGTATTTCAGTCTAGTATCTGCATGCACCAGTTTTGAATGCCATATATTTGTGTTATCATTGTTTAGCTTATTTATTCAGAGGGCTGGAGGGATATATACTCCGGGAATTACTGGGGTATAAGAGAAATTCAACATCCATTTTGGTCGGGTCGTTCTTACGACGGGTGGCTTTATTAATTACCGTGTTATTCAGATTCCATAGTCACTAGTAAGCCATTATTCACTAGTTACTCTTCTAAATCTCTCCTTTATATTTATGCCTTCCACCCCATCAGTACCCTGACGTAATTCTTCACGCCCACGATTCCATGGTTCGAATCTTTAACAACTGCGGCCGTTTGTTCAGAGTAATTTTTTCTTTTGGAGAAATGTTCTTTGTAACTTCTCAGACGGAAGGCATTGTTGTTCATTCAGATAAGTGGGTAACATGCCATAGCAGAATGGCAGAAGGTACATTCTATGATAGCTCACTAGCTCGGCATACAGGCACGCACGCACACACTTATATTCAGTTTATTCTGCCACGATCACTCCTTCCGTCGCCTTTCCCTGGTACGACCCCATGGTCGGAACTCTTTCACGCATGCTTGGATGGCGACTGCGGCGGTGGCGCCACGACGGTGTAAGCTGCAAAATTACCAACGTGCCAGATTCAGTGAAAAAATAGCACATTATAGCAAAAAGATAGCAACACACATAAGATTTGCTATTAGCGCGCTATAGCGACACACATTAACGAGTTATTCTCCAGCACGCTATAGTGTGCTATTTCCTTTCACTAATGGAAATACTAATTATAAGCATAACAAAGCAGTGGACGAACTTCTGGACGCTGATGATCTGCTTGTTGGCGGCGGTGAGGACGAGGCAGATGCAGGGCATGTCCACTACCTTCATTTCAGCGCGGGTGTCCGGGCGCACGTAGGGGGCCTCCTTGATACTCTTGCTGCAGACGGGCAGGGGCGGAGCTGGAGCTAATCTTATCCTGATGCACCACTTAACCATGGAGAAAAATTTCAAGCGTGGATGCATTAATAAAGGTCCGTCATAGCTTGTAATACGGATTACCAAACATAATAGAAGTCGATTTGTAAAACAAAATGCAACAGCCAAACTGCTTAAATATAATGCTAAAAAATGACAAAATTACTTGAAAAGGTCTAGCATTCTCAAATTAAAACACATCATCACATATCATGGTCATTAACCTACAATATAAAAACTAGAATCAAATTTTCAAGTAGAACATAAAAAAATGCCCAAATCAAAGTATTTAAATTTGCTAAATTTTTAAAAAAATTACCTTTAGTATAATCTATTCCTCCAAGACATGAAATACTCAACCACATGATCATTGATGACCTTTTCTGTTTCTTCGTTCTCCACAAAACAAAAATAACATCATCACTTAATATTCTATCAATTTCCTTTTGCCTGGATCATATTGAATCTCCTCCTCCCAATTCATGTCTTCTGGAGCATCTTGTGATGGTGCATTTCTTTTTAGAAGAAACTGTCCATTATTTGCACTTCACAAATAAGATATCGAAAATTATGAAGCCAATGAAGTATATCTAATTACAAGTTAAAACAATAGCTAATGCCACTACTAGAAAAATGGCTATAGATGGAATTGACACTAATGACGCACCAGATATGTGGTGCGCCATTACTATATACTAATGGCGCACCATGTGTTGGTACGCCATTAGTGTCCAAATACTAATGGCGCACCACATCCGCGGGTGCGCCATTAGTAATTTTTTTTTAATTTTTTCAAAAGTACTAATGGCGCACCGTGGGAGTGGTGCGCCATTACTAGTTGAACTAGTAATGGCGCACCATGCCACGGTGCACCATTAGTAACTTGGCCACCACTTTCACCGAATGCACCCCTCCCCCCTCGTGGATCACCTTTTCAGTTTTAAAAAAAAAGAAAATGATGAAAATGTCAAAAAAAATAAAAGAAAATAAGTTTCCCATGTGATATGTGGTCTAGCTGTTGGAAAAATTTGCAAATATGAATTTCGACTTCAGTTGCAAAATCTCTCGAGAATTTGTAAAAATGGGCATAACTTTTGCATACTAACTCAGATGAAAAAGTTTTTTATATAAAAAATCATCTACTCGAAAAGTTACATCCAAATTTAATGGGGGAAACCCGTTAAACATTTCTAAAATCCTCAAAAACCTAACAAAAAAAAGATACGGAGCTTTTAAGATCTGGAGAGGCAAAAAAATTCAAACTTACTAATGGCGCACCTGCCCATGGTGCGCCATTAGTATCTTCCCATCTTGAAAATTCAAAATAAGTCAACAAAATAAAACAAAGTTACTAATGGCGCACCTGCCCATGGTGCGCCATTAGTATCTTCCCGCCTTCAAAATTCAAAATTAGTCAAAAAAATTAAAAAAAAGTTACTAATGGCGCACCTGCCCATGGTGCGCCATTAGTATCTTCCCACCTTCAAAATTCAAAATTAGTCAAAAAAATAAAAAAAAGTTACTAATGGCGCACTTGCCCATGGTGCGCCATTAGTATCTTCCCGTCGTATCTGCCCATGGCACACCTCCTCCACTCCACCTCTCCTCCATTCCATCTCCTCCTCTTCTCTTCTCCACTCCATCTCCTCCTCTCCTCCACTCCATCTTCTCTTCTCTCCTCCATCATACTACCCTCCTCCTCTCCGGCGACCTCCTCTTCCTCTCCGGCGACCTCCTCCTCCTCTTCGGCGACCTCCTTCTCCTCTCCAGCGACCTCCTCCTCCTCCTCTCCGGCGACCTCCTCCTTCTCTCCGGCGACCTCCTCCTCCCTCCTCTCCTCCCCTCCCCTCACGGTTTCTCCTCCCTCCTCTCCGGTGAGCTCCTCCTCCCTCCTCTCCTCCCATTCCCTCATGGTTTCTCCTTCCTCCTCTACAATGCTTCGGTGAACTCCTCTCCGGCGACCTCCTCCTCCTCTCCGGCGATGTAGGCGAGCGCCTCTCCGGTGACCTCCTCCTCCTCCTCTCCGGCGAACTCCTCTCCGGCAAAAGAACACGGCAAAAGAACGTACAAGATCCAAAAACAGGGACAAAATTTGAAATAATATCGTGCCAAAAAACGAGCAAAAAAACTAGCAAAAAATGGGCAAAAAAAATCACAATCCAGATCCAAATTCAAAATTCAAAAATAGTAATGGCGCACGGTGGGGATTAGACGGTGCGCCACTACTATTTTTCCGCCTTCAAAATTCAAAAATACTAATGGCGCACCGTGGCCTATACTAATGGTGCACCAGTGGCCTATACTAATGGCGCACCGTGGCCTATACTAATGGCGCACCAATGGTGCGCCATTAGTATACCAGATACTAATGGCGCACCAATGATGCGCCATTAGTAAAAATTACTAATGGCGTGCTAGTAATGGCGCACCAGTGATGCGCCATTAGTAGGCAAAACTGGTGCGCCATTAGTAGGCCTTTTCCTAGTAGTGTGCCTGACGTTTTGCCCAAACACATACTCCCTCTATCAAGAAATACCAAAGCATTTCGATCACTAAAGTAGTGATCTAAATGATCCTATATTTGCTTTATGGAGGGAGTACAATTAAATCTAATTAAATAAGATTTAATCCACTAGGCACAATTTCATACATACAACTGTTGTAACCTAAAAATATTTAGGACAAACAACACAGAGAAGGGTTAAATTCGAACCAAGAGATACTGTAATCTAGACAAAAATAAATAAATGAGAATACATTGCTATTTTGCTAAGGAAGAGGAAGAGAAAATTATGACGTGCCACGTGGTCGCAAGGGAGGCACGTGGTCGCTGCAGCATTAAGCGTCGTTCGGGCCGATGAGGAATAGATCCGTGCTGCACTAGGCCAAAGGGCCCAGTTTCCTTCCCTCAACTGATTTGTTTGTGTGTGTTTTCTTCTTTTTTCAGTTTCCATTTGTATTTATTAAATTTTAGGAATATTTTTAAAAATTTGGCACATATTTTTGGAATGCAATAATTTTTTTATAATACGTGAACAGTATTTTTTTTTTTTGAAATTTTGGAACTTTTTTCTAGAATTTTAGAAACATTTTCCAAATTAGTAAACATTATTTGGATTTGTGTAACATTTTCGAAATCTTAGAAAATATTCAAATTCATGAAAGTTTTCGTAATTTGGATAATTTTTAAAATTCTTAAACATTTATGAAATAGGGGAGAATTTTCAAATCCAGGAACAATTTTCCAAATTTTTTATAATTTTTTTAAATTCCCTTTTTGCAAATATGAGACCAATTTTTCAAATTCACGAACTTTTTTGAACTCTGGAAAAATATTTCAAATTGTGAACATTTTTGAAAATTCTTGATCATTTAAAAAAATCATGAATATTTTTTAAAATTCGGTGAAAAGGCAAAAAGGTTAAGGAGAAAATAATTAGAAAGTAAAAAGGAAAAAATAACAAAAAAGAAAGGAAAAACAAAGGCTCCTGGTACATGGCTCGACTCAAAGTGCACACTGGGGCTGGAGGGGTTGGAGGTTATCCTCCGAGCCACGCAATCGCATTGATTAGTTGGTCTTGGATGGTGATGTAAGAACCAGAATTTAAGATAATGTTTTTTTTTGCATTGGAATTTAAGATAATGTGATGAGTATATGTGAACGCATGTATGGTTCTTTTTTACATCATCGCTCATGTACGATTTGATATCACCTACAGCTGGTTGAATTAGACATACCGAGGCTGGGCTAGGTTTTGGGCCAGGTTTAACAAAGCCCAGGTGAAAATACCAAGCCCGAGCCTAATTCAAAATTGCTAACCAATGTTTTGTTTGGTTAAGTTTAATCATTTTGGGGATACATAAATATATTACTATAACTATTATTTACACAAAATATTAGTTTTAGCCATTCTAAAGCTCACCAAGATAGGATTCAAGTGAAAGCTGAGCCCGTGCTTCCGCCTGTCGTGTCTCTCGGGCATCCGTTTCTCGTGTTCCCAGCTCATTGACCACCTCGCGGGAGCCAATGGTGCCGGCATGTTGTCGATGATCTGGGCCAAACCGGATAATGAACCGAGTGTGTGGTGGAACGGGTGGAGAAACCGGCTACAGAAGAAAAAATAGTCGAAGTGGAGCACCACATGTGCCCTGACACGTGGGACCGTTTTGACTGAATGTGCACAAATTAAAGGTAAAATATGGCACACGTTTATATTTAATAAATGAGCTAAAATGAATGAAAATACATTATATTGGCTAATTCAAATTCATCTGTACAATTCATAAAATTGTTGAAGTCTGAAATTCCAGTCTCTTGGCTGTTTCACGCTTTCTCACATGATCAGTCAGAGTAAAAGATGACATTTACTCATTCATTAAAGAACACCACCACAAACATAAGCTCACGAAGTAATACTTGAAACTATATCGATGTTCACTTCGCAATTAACCATACATTTTGCACAGAGAGCACACACTGTACAGTTTTTTTTTTAAAACATGTACTCCCCCTATACATCATCTACATCCCATCAATGTACTAGTATTTTGTGCTGTTGAGTTGGTTCTGCCCGCACCCACGCAACAGCATCTTTAATCTGAGCGTCCAAAATGTCCCAAGACCAGTCACCAGATTCCAGGTCTTCATCTTCACATTGCAAACTTACTACCCTTTCTGGAGGATTAGTTGCGAGCTTGTTGTTGTCGCGTGGTATCTCTGTTGGCCTTACAAGGTATTTGGAGAAGACGGTTGGAAGTAGGGGCACATTAGAAAAGAAGTTATTGTGAGCTTCCACATTGCAGTCAGCATGGTATGGCTGTCGATTGATATATTTAGAACATACCGCAGATATGCATAGTTCATGTCAACCATGATCATCCACGGCTGTCCAGAAAGCTGCGCCTCGTCCCTCAACAGGCAGCATAGGGCATCCGGATCCTCGGCGCAGATGACCGGGAACTCGGGAAGACACCGACCTATGCCCAGATCTTGGTAACCACGTTGCGCCCAGAGACAATCCAGGTTGATCACGCGATGTATCTTCCACTCAAACTTGGAGCTACCATCCCTCATGTTCAAAGTCCATATGGTGATCTTCTGGGGAGGCGGCTGCTGCTGCTGCCCTTGGCTTCTCTCAAGACGTCGACACGAGCCGTCGTAGTCATTGTCAATGTGGACGAAGCGCATCACGCCTTGGAGGACAGACCAAGGTTTTGGTTACCAGTCGAAATTTCAAGATTTTCCATGGTTACCACGTATTTCCGCGCCCCTCGGTAAATCGTCATACCGAGCAAAAAATATCATTTTTTTGAAAATTTTGAATTTAAACACTCGATTTACAGTAAGGTATGTAGGGTCTAATTAATGCAATGAAAGTTGGTTATGGCATGTTGGTAGCAACCTAGTTCCTGTTTTGAGAGGTCTCTGGTTTGAATATTCATTCATTTTCTTATTTGAATTCAAAATTCAACTATAAAATTCGCTCGAAATATTCTCGGTATTTGTCGGTATTTCTCGGTAACCGTGATAACCACATTTATCAGTCTCCCTCGGTAAAATTACCTCATTCGGTAACCAAAACCTTGGGACAGACACACTTCGGTATCTCGACCCTAAGCACCTTGAGAGCTGTACCAACTTGGAATACTCCGCTGCTCCAGGGAAACGTACGAACTGAAGCACCGGGGATTCTATGTTGGAGAAGTCACACAGCAGGGCTTCGCTCAAGTAGTCGACCCAGCAGAGGAACCGGCGGTCGAACGCGAGCACGTCGTCGGTTGACCAGAGGATCTCGTCTTGCGGCTCGTGGAAGCACTCCCACTTTTCAGTCTTGGAGTCGAAGACGCAGAGTTCGGCAAGCATGGAATAATTTTCAGAGGCCTCCCTTTTTTTCGGGTGGACCTCGAGGTTGGAAACGATGTAGCGGTCGTCGGCGAGCCGCAGGATGCCTGTGGCGGAGTTTGACTTCATCAACGGCCGTTCCCTGGGGCCAGTGTACAGAGGGAGCCGCTGCACCGAGGGGGATGGACTGGCTGTTGGAATTTTGCTAGTAGGCTTTTGGTCCAAAGCCCAACTAAAATTTTGAAATTCTCTTGGCCCATTCATGCACACATGTGAGTGGAGTGAGTGAGGCTAAAGTTTAGTCCCACATTGGAAGTTGAGAGAGAGTTGCACCTCTTTATAAGGTGAGCTCTTCTACCACTTGTATGAGCATGAGAAGAGGAGACCTACACGTGCGCTCCTCCTCCTCGCTCGCCACGCCGCGCCGTCGCGGGATTGAGCCGAGGACAGAGGGAAAATTATTGAGTCATTAATTAATAATTAATGGACGCGTTAATTACTGAACCGTTTCCGATTCTTTTTTGGATCGTGTCGACCCGGCCCGCAATATATATAGTCAGGCAGACGTCTACCCTAGCCGCCGCTTCGTATGGTTTCTCATCACCGTTCCAGATCATTGCGCCACCAAGCTAGTCTTCTCCATCCCTCCTTCCAGCGTGCACCGCAAGAAGGGACAGCAGGCCTCCGGAACCCCGCCTCTCGTGATCCTGTACGGGAGAGGGGCGATCAGGTTTTTGGGGAGCGCACTCGCGCGACTGCTGGCAGCGACGACTTCTTCCCCGACCTCGGCAACCTCATCCTCGACGACATGGGCGACAACATCAACGCCGGCGGTGCTGCACCCGCTGCACGTATGTGACTCTATCCTTCCTGTTCGAGATCGTGGTAGAATTCATGTTTCTAGTATGTGCCCTAGATGTGATATGTTCATCTGCTATGCTAGTTCGCATGATTAGTTTAATCTCTGCTGCTGTGGTCATGATTTATATTCTGTTTATTCGGATTAAATCTCGTAGTAATTTGCTCATATTTTCAACACTGGCCGTGTAGACGAACAGATCTGATGGCGAGTGGTAGAAGCGACGCTGGCTTGGGATGGAGATGTCGAAGAGGACGAGGTCCTCGTCGGTTGCCCGGACGTAGGGATACGCGGGCGCGCGGGCTGTAGCGGTCCACGGGCTTGGCTGAGCCTTCCGGCGGCCAGTCGAGATCGAGGTAGGAGATCCCTTCTGGACGATCAGAGAAGGCGAAGGACAAGCAGCAGCGGTGGCCGGTGGCCGTGACGACTTCAACGGCGGTCTTCTTCTTATTGGCCGCCTCGCAAGCAGCGTCTAGGTCGGCGTGGCTGTAGGTGCAGCCGAAGCGATCCAGCATCACCCAATCGGGGAAGACGACGGCCTTCTCCTCTGGCTCTCGCGCTACTACGGTGGCCATGGCGATCGGGATCGGATCCACAACCCTAAGTCCTAACCCTAGGTTGGTCTTTCTTTTTGGAGGCGGGGCTGAGAGGGGCAGAACTGTTAAGACCAACTCCAACTCGTTTACTTCCAAAAAACACCAACTCGTTTTATCAAAAAAAAAACTCCAACGCATATGACCTTAATGGACGCGTGTTTTGTCCCTTTTTTATGTTTGGGATTGCCCACTTTTTATTTTGGGTCGACCGCGTCATCCAACCGGTGCATTTTTTCATGACAACAACAAAAACAAATTTAAAAACATATGGCCGAATTGCCCGCCAAAGTCCATTTAAACATTAATAAAACATTAAGAAACTAAAAAAACGCCCACACACTACCCTAGTCATTGTCATCGTTGTCGTTGTCGCCCGTGAGGTCGACGAAGGTTGGCGGCGGCCCAACCCACGCGAATGCGGTCTCCCACGCCGCCTGCGCCGACTCCTTCGGCGTCTGCTCCGCAGCGGCATTGCTGCTCGGCGGGCACACTCCTCCTCCTCCTCCTGTGCCTAGCGGGCCCGGTGCTCCTCCTCCTTGATCTCGTCTTGCATCTGGTGCTCGTCATCGGCCCACTCCTCCACCAACCAGTGTTGCCTCCATCGCTCGAGGTAGGCCGCCTTCTCCTCCGGCGGCGTGTCCATGTAGACGGCTGGCAATGACAGTGTGTGCTCGGGCTCGGCCGTGGGCTCGAGGGCAGGCGACGGTGGTGGGGTCCAGGGTAGACGCAGTCCCCAGCCGCCAGCAGCAGGAGGGCCTCCTCTAGGCCGTCCCAGCGCGTGTCCTCCTCGAGCTGGCTCTCTTTCAAGGCGCGCTGCAGTGCTGCCTCCAGTGCGGCCTGGTAGGCCACCTCCTCCTCCTCCTCCGGCGCGACCTTTGGGGGCGGCAGCATGAAGCCGGGGTTGAGCTGCATGCCGCCGCGGCAGGCCAGGTCCAAACCAGACCTCCCAGTTAGGGGAGTCGAGCGCGTAGGCAGGGAGGCGCCGCTGCTCTGACGTAAGGAGGACGCGCCAGCGCATGCGCCCGCGCGGCGGCCGTGGCACTGTAGGCACAGGGATGCCAGCCGTGGGGCAGGTTGACATCCGGATACGACAGCAGTTGGCGGTACTGTTAGTGCCAACCCGCTTCATGCACCGAGATGTACAACCTGTCATGTGGCCTGCCGCATGGAGGAGGTGGCGGTGGCGGAAAAGGAGGCGCACGGGACGAGCTGGCACTGACGTGGAGCTTCCCATTCTCCTTGCGAAAGAAACCCATGGCTAGGGTTTTGCTTTCGCTGGCGAGGGAGGCAAGCTTGGCCAGATGTGGACAGGGGAGGGGGAGTGGATGAGGCTGGCCGCCCCCACACGCTTGCATTAAAAAGGTCTGGTGCTTCCACCCACTTCCAAGCGGGCCGGAGGTAGGTGGTCGCGTTTAATATGACTGCTGACAGTGGTTGTGCCACTGATAGGTGGGGTCATGTTGGACAGTGAACGGACGCGCAGCGCGTCCGTCTCAAATCCGTGTGGACACAAACCGAACGCAAATTTGAGTCTGAAATGCATCCAAACAGACATCGAGCGGACACTTTTTGGGTTTGAATCGGCGCGTTAGGTTGTACTTTTGGTCTATTCCGACGCAAATGGACACGCCCGGATCATTTGTGTCAGCGCATTGGAGTTGCTCCAACAACTGGATCGACAACTAGCCACGATGGAAAACGAGATTGTGGATTCCAGTTTAACTGAACAAATTGACTCCATTTATGAAAAAAAATCAGGTAAAAAATGGTACAAGTAATAACAAAGATAAAGTATAGAAAGAAATTGACACCCAAAAGAAGGCACGACTTAGCTAGCAACAGAAAAACCAACACCACAAGCGAAATAAGTAGATGTAGGGTGTCGTCGAGGAATATGCTGGGTTTATATCGTATTCATATCGTTCCAACACAGGGTTATATAGATTTAAACAACAACTGTAGATTGATATACTCGGGCATGCAGTTCCGGGGGCAAAAGAAAAAAGAGAGAGCATCGATATCGAATTCGTAGCAACTTCAGTCGTTGTAATGGCTGCATGAAGAACACTAACTGTTTAGATGGAAGGCTTTTAATCTTACTATTAATATTATTGGGACCTCACGGTAACATGCCATGGCAGATTACATTCTGATGATAGGATAGCTGACTAGCTCAGCATTACAGGCACGCACGAACTTTATTTAGAGTAGTTATTCTGCCATGATCTCTCCATCTCCTTCACCGGCCTTCCTCTCGCGCGATCCCCATGACCGAAGTTCCTCACGCATGCGCGGATGGTGGTGGCACCCGCCCCCCGATGGTGTAAGCTGCAAAAATTACGTGGTACGTGGATTAGACGAGTCCGGCCATGCAGAACTGCAGAAAAATGGATTATGCAAGCAAAATGTCCGCACGCATGCTTAGTTGCTTACTTCCGCATTTGCTCCCGACGGGGAGTTCGATGTGGCACTCGTGGGCGAGGAGGACGAGCTTCACGGGGCTGACGGTCTGCTCGTCGGAGGGGGTGAGGACGCGGCAGATGCAGGGCATGTCAACCTTCTTCACCTCGTTTTTGCAGGCCTGGCTCGCGGGCATGTAGAAGCCATCCTTCTTGATGCTCTTGATGCAGATGTGCATGATCATGTCCTTCTCGTCGTAGCAGTCCTTCTCCCCCACGGCGAGATGCGCCGCGAACCCGGCGACGATCGAGGCCAACAACAGGAAGCGGACGAGGGTGGCTCCGGCGCTGCCCATCTTCCTGTGCTGCTGCTGAGCTGCTGGCTACTGTGCTTGCGAGTGGTGTGCATGATGCTGGCAGTGGGAGCTCGTTTATATAGTAGCCGAGGACCCCCGGTGCACGTACGATCGACGGAGTGGACTGGAGACTGGAGAGATCGACGACCTACCTACCTGGTTGACGGCGGCGCTAGTTGCATTAAAACGGTGAGCGGCGACAAGAAAGATTAATGAGCTGAAATCTTCGATCGAACTGCCATTAGGCATGTGTCGCTCCATTGAATTCGGGTCTTCTTGGTAGTGGATGTGGTGATCGACCTGAGGCATCAGGTCCATAAACAGATGAACTCAGCTGCAGATGCTACACGTACGGTTTGTTCATGGAGACAAGACAAAACCAACCCCTTCTTCCATGACGCAGTCACTGAAAAGAGAAGGAATAACCAGCTATTCTAGAATCTAGATTAGCCTCCACCGTCGATGCTCGAAAATGGCAACATCGCCGAACCAGTGAAGAGGCATCGCATGCAGACAGTTCTACTATCGTGTATGCATGCCAACAACTTTGTTTGGCTCTTCCATTTAACTCCTAGAAAAATCTCCAAGGCCATTAGTGATCGACGATTAGTCGGTTAATTATATAAATCTTAGGCTGTGATGTAAAACTCAAATTAAGATAACGTGGACGAGTATATACAGGGACATATTAGATTCTTTTTTTACATCACTGCCTATGTCCAAATTGATTTCACCTACTGCTAGTTCTTTTTTTGCTACCTACAGCTAGGTTTTTAGGACAGCTAGGTATACAAAAAGGATCGTGGGATGGGTAAATCATAGATGTCGCTCCTGGTCAAGAGTGCTGAAAACTTAACTAACCTATCTGCATCAGTGTCTGATACTCGACCTTCAAAAGTAAATTTATAATTAATTAAACTAGCTCACTGCTTAATCTCGCTAATGATACAACCATAAGTGCTACTAGTCCCCCTTTCAATGTCATTCACCACCTGCTTTGAATCGGAGGCAATTATAACATTTTGAATAATCAAGTCTACTGCCAGAGCCAAAGCTTTTCTGCATGCCATTGCCTCGAGTGTGGCAACAGATGATTCCCTGGACAACTAGAGAGGAGTTGCCCAAATATCGTCCATCATCATCTCGGCACACTAAGGATGCCACTCCTATCAACTCGGACTTTGCCACGCTTGCATCGACTTTGTTTGATATTGATATTCTGTGAAACAAAAAACATGCAACAAATAGGAACTATCACTGAGCACTGGATCAATATGTTAGTCTCAAGAATAATATAAAATATTGCCAAAAGTATATGAAAGTTGTAGAATATTCACATGAAACAATCAAAAATTATAGATACGACGGAGACGTATACCCCCCCCCCCCCACACACACACACTACCCCAGATCTGGGTAGGAGCAGGGACCTTGGCCAACAAGCCCCTAGCCCACGACCAGGCGAGGCGGCCAATGACGCCCTCGCCGTCACCACCTCACGTGGAAGACCGCAGCCACAACCCCGCCCCACAAGCTGCGCCCACCTCGCCGGGCCAAAGAACATCACGAGGCCCCAGATCTGGGCTAGAGCAGGCTCCTGGAAGGTGTGCCCCAAGGCCAATGGGAGGCAAGGTGCTGGCCCTCATGGTCGTGTCGGCCACCTCCTGGGACGACCAACCCCCAACAGCACGACGGGAGAGCCCCCATAGGCGTCGGCGCCGAGCTAGAATTAGGGGGTAGAGGGAAATGAGAGTAGGAGAAGAGGAAGGAGGAAAACGCTCCGCTGTCGCGAACCCATGGTGAGACTTTTCTCAGTGTGGATGACCGGTGGTGGCGAGGGGGAAGGGCGAGCCGGTAGCGATGGGGTGGGGCTCCGCCTGTGTCACCCCATGGGGACGATGATGGGACATGAGCCATTTCTTTTCCAAACAAAAGTTAAGATGTTAACAGAAGCTCATTGTATCTTAATTATGTATTTTAGTTTTTTTATCGTGTATTCTAAAAAAATCGGCATGCAATTAAATTTCTTTTAACATGTACCTTAAAAATGTTCAACGCATTTTTAAGATATATTCATCGTATATTTAGGAAAATGGTCGACACATA
The DNA here is from genome assembly GCA_034509565.1 of Triticum monococcum. Lineage (NCBI taxonomy): Eukaryota > Viridiplantae > Streptophyta > Magnoliopsida > Poales > Poaceae > Triticum > Triticum monococcum. Next base: position 733,772,269 of record CM067842.1, read on the forward strand.
TTATATGTACTTGAAAAATGTTTGACATGTCTTTGAAAATTATTTACCACATGTCTAAAAAAATTCAACAAGTATATTAAAAAAGTTTAAATGTATTTTTTTAAATTTCACCATGCACTTCGAACTTTTTTGACTTAAATTTGAAAAATGTTTAACATGTGTTTAAAAAATGTTCATTTTGTATTTGAAAATGTACAATAGGTATGTTCAACAATGGTAGAACGAGTAAAAAATATGTTCACCGTGTAGTTTGAGAAAACCATTCGATATATATTTGAAAAATGTCTGACACATGTTTAAAAGGTTCACCATATATTTAAAAATGTACAACCAGTATATAGAAAATATTCAGCATGTATTTAGAAAATAGTCCACATGTATTTAAAAAATATAAAACAAACTAAAAAATTAAAACCAGGGGAAAGCATAAAAGAGAAAAAATAAAGTAAATAAATGTCAAATGTTTATCCAAGAAAATGTTTAGAGTGTATAACAAATGGTCAAATTGTATTAAAACAATGTTCATACACTGACACCTGGCGGACTAAAACAATCACAAGTTCAAACTAATAAAAGAAAAACCCAAAACGGGGAAGATGAGGTAGTAAATTGAAATAAAATATAACAAATAACAAAAAGAAAAATAAAACCAAAATTAAACAAAAACATATCGGAACCTTCCTCGAACTACCAAAACGCGCCTCCTCTTTCTCATGTAGGTAGCGACCCTCCGCGTGCCCGTGCTCTCTATGATCCGGCCATTCCAGTTTGGGGAAGGCTCTAGAACCGTTTTTTTCTTTTATCTTTGATATTTCCTCTGGTTTCTCCTTTCTTTCTCGTTTTTAGTTTTGTATTTTATTTTTTCCCTTTTACAAATCATTGAAATTTTCGCCAAGTCAATTTTTTAATTTCGTATACTTTTCCAAAGCCATTAACATGTTTGAAAGACGCGCTCAGTTTTTCAAATTTGCGAACCATTTTCAAATTGGTTAATTTTTTCTGAAATATGTGAAAATTTTCAAATTCACATGCATTTTTATAATTCTGAGAATAAATTTAAAATTTATGAATATTTTTTGAAATTCAAGAATATTTGTAAAATCATCAATTTGTTTTTGAAATTTTGACCAATTTATGAAATTGCGAACTCTTTATGAATATATGCTAACATTTGTGTGTGTGTGTGTGTGTGTGTGTGTGTGTGTGTGTAAAATCATCAACATTTTGTGTTCCTCACAAAAAATATGCTAACATTTTGTGGATGGTAGAATGTTTATTTATTTATGTTTTTATTCACAAACTTTTTCGAAACTTTCTGTGAATGGTGACATGAGAATATATTGCTGGAAGGACATGTTAAATCGTATTCACTACATTCCAACACCGCCATCTTAGATTCAAACGAGCAATAATAAATAAATAGAAAAAGGTGCCAATGCGGAACTCGTAGCAACTGCAGTCTTTTGTAATGCATGAAGAGTAGCATTCTAGACAGAAGGCTTTTATTCTTACTTTAGAGGGTGTTTGTTTTCAGGGACTTAAAAAAGTCTCTATAAGTCACATTTAAACCAAACATGAGGGACTTATAGGGATTTAAAGTGGACATTTAAGACTTATGAAATAAGACTCTCAAGAAGGGACTTATAGGGACTTATAGTTGTAATATGGTCTTATAGGGACTTATAAGTCCCAGCAACCAAACAGGTAAGGACTTTTTAGGGACTTGAGACTTATAAGTTGGGACTAAAAAAAGTCCTAGGACTTATGAACCAAACAGGGCCTTATATTATTACTAGTAAAAAGCCCGTGCGTTGCCACGGGCATTGAAAAAAAATCTATAGATAGCATGTGTAAACATAACTGCGGGGCAACTCGCGCATTTGTGCAGCTAGATTTTAGATGTACTACCATACATGTTCTTAAGTATATGATTTTGACAAATATTTTTTATATGAACATGCAATATCATAGATCATAGCACCATGATGGACACTCCGTGAAAGAATAAAGGCATTATTTTATTGACAAATTTATTACACTTTGTATATTGATACAAAACATTGGATTTTTTATTGCACATTTTGTTCTAATTTATGTGCTTTTGTGACTCGTGCATCATAGATAATTAGACACCGGTATAATTCTTTTTAAACATCCTTTAAAATAGATTTTATGAAAACTTAAATTAAATATCCATGGGTTAAATCTAGACATTTCTCCATTTGTTCACCTATCTCACAATTAGTGGTATTGCTATTATACGTTACTCAGTTAGTGTGATGCCATGCATCCATATGGTCCAATACATATTCGTATGAGCGAAAGAATGCGTGATTGGATGGTTAAGAGGACAATAACTTGTAGTTGTATGGTTAGGAGGATAATGGTATTTTAGCCCACCAGTGTTCAAATCCTAGACTTCACACTCGTGCTTGCATTTTTTAGATTTATTTCAGACCTTCTAGTGATGTGCGTTCAATAGGAGAAGACGCTCCCGTGACAACGAAGGTGTCTGTAGCGACTTCGTCAATCTCAAAACAATGTGCCAGCTTATAAGTCTCTCAAAGATGCTCATATGGACAGTGTTTCAAGAATTTCCACTTGGTGTTTGTTGCTCTTTGCTACATTTCTTCATCATTTCAGAGCATCTACTGCCACAATGAACAAATTTGGCCCCTCAAACATCTGCGGACGCACCCAGGTGCGTCCACGGATAGTGTCCTCTCGTGCCTTAAATTTTTTCATTTGCAATCACAAATCCTATTTTTCTAAACATCGAATACATGCAAACACATGCACGTCGATCATTTTGGATTTGCATGTCAGTTCTAGTGTATACGATTATGACCCGAACCCACAGTCCATGTTGCGCCGACGGCATTATATAGATTTGCAGTGAAGATTAACACCCAAGTTGGCCGGGCGCGGTAGGAGTTTTAGTTCCACCTTGCCGTGGGCGTCGCGAATCGACCGACTTAAATAACCGTGTCGATCGAAAGTGATAGGCATTGATGGCCGAAGGTTATTGTGTGTCGTTATTGTTAATTAATATCCCTCACAAAAGGAGCATTGATGGCTGTCCAGCATTTTTTGTTTCGTAGGTGCAGTGTGTAGTCTGACGGTAGAGGGCAAGGTCCGGCGCAAGGGTGGCGGCGAAGGTAGCAGACGTCCAATGGGAACACGATCATAAAGAAGAACTTTTTAAAAATATATATGAAGTTCTAGAGGAGTATGCATCAGAACTTGTGAGCATTGTACACGCATTTCCCCCTTTACTTTTATACTTACTATTAAAGGGAGGTGATATTCTTGGTTTCGTCCTGCTTCGTTTGGTCCCGTTTCAATTAATTTCACATATGTTATTTGGTTTCGTTACTTGCCATCCGTTTTGACCCAACAGAGGAAGCCCATCCGGCGGCGCACTGTTGCGCAGTTCCGGAGAGCTGGCAAAAATAAAATTGTTGATGGGAGGGTTCGATCTCATAGCTTGCTAATCGGCCACACACAGTTTGTCCAACTGACCCAGCTAAAGATATGAGAGAATTTTTTTCTCCCGTTGCAACGCACGGGCCTTTTTGCTAGTCCTTCACTGTACACTTAGATTAACATCTCTATGCTACAAATTAAGAAAATTAAAAAAATACTTTATGTAAACAAAACAAATTCACGACATCTATCTTGGGTGGTATAGTAGGACACTACATGAAAAAATATCACAAATAAACATCTTTGTTGCTTCACCGAGAAAATAGAACGGCCCTCTTGTCTTGTATGAAGAATGTAAGTATATAAGTCAATACAGAAGATAAGAGGGCCATCCTTTTTTTTCAAAGATTAAAAATTAGGAATTTACAAGAGAGTTACAACCCTAAGGCGAAAGGGGAAACTAACAAGATGTTGTATAGTATGTGGTGCCTCTCACAGCCATCTTCAAACTGCTTAATGTCACCTTTTGCTAGGAATGTGCTAAGAAATCGCAATGCAAATTACATGTTCAAATTTATCAAAAGAAAGTACTCAAGGGACTTCAGATAAGAGCAAAACCTAGCATGAAAATACCAAAGGCATATTCTTTTCCATCGACAGTTCATGCTAAACTCTCGAGATTCCTGAGTGAGGCTCCCCTCCCTCCCTCCAGTTCCTCTACCTCCCACTAACCCCCTCTCGCCGCCACCGGCGTATGCCATCGGGCCTTGCTCGCGTGGTGTCAGCGGCGGCAGCCCTGACATTCCCCGCGCACGGCGACCCTGCTCGGAGGTGGCGGCTGGCAGCGATGCTCCTAGTTCGTCAACGGGACTGCCGGCGGCGCGCTGTCTCGAGTTGTGCAGCACCGGATGGTGGGGTGGCGATGGCGCGACTGATTGGCTGCATATTTCGGAGGAAAAAAGACAATTGCTAGACCAGATAAGAATTTACTTACTGCTCAAAAAAATTATTTACTGCTCACTCTCTTCCTCGAGTACTCCTCTTCTCTCGTCTCGCTGCAATCAGTCAAGCTCGCTCGCCGCCGCCCGATGGCTTGACCCCCTTCGTCACAAAACCCTATACTTTGAAATGATATTGAGAGTACACCAAACTACACAGCAGAATTCCAAATTGAAGCTTTATATCTAGCATATCATATCTATTTCATATTTCAAATTGCAGGAATACACTGCAACTCTGCAGCACACAACACCATGTATTTGTTCTGTTATGCTACATTGACATTTACTCTTTACATGACCTTCTGTTCAGCAATAACTAAACCGTGCCCTAAAGAACTGGATTCCTTTTAATTCACAACATGGCAATCCCATGTAAAGCTTGCATTACTGAGATAAAATAAGCAAGCAATCGACCCCCTTAATTAATTAGTAGGACCTTGATCCGGCGCTTAGAAGCTTGCATACTGCGATAAAAATAAAGTCAGAGAGCCTGTTGTATGCACAAGAAGCAAGCAAACAACCAGCTTATAATTAATTATTAGGACATCCATCGCTAATAATGGTTCACAGTACAAACAATTCTTGAACCATTTGTTATTAATCGGAGGAACCTGGTTCAATGATCAACCTTGTAAAACCTGACATACTGTTACATATAGGAAAACCATGTGAAACAACATAATCGAAAATATTCATAGATGAGGCCCAATATAGAAAACCAAAGGTGACAAAAAATATGGCAATGGAAAATGCTCTCTAAACTGAACTAAATAACCCCCACCTATTCTGATCCCTGAACATTTTGCCAAAGAACCAATTCATGCTATAATAGTATGCACATACAAATTGCTTCTTCCTCTTCCTCTATCACCTGGAGGGAGTAGATAGTGATTCTTATAAAAAATTATCATAATACATCCAGAAATAAACACGAATAAATATACGTAAACAGAAGGTATGTTAACACAATCATAAAATGATAGGCATTGTTCTTCATTTATTTTCTATCTGCTTTGCTCCTCGCGTCTTCTTCCTCTATTGCCTCACCCCCATCCGTCGGTGTTCTGTCATCACGTTCCTCAGTAGCGAGGAGCACGAAGCTGCCCCGGCCGGCAGGCGCCGGTCCTTCCGCCTCCCCATCATGTACAACCATCTAAGCACGCTGCACAGAGTATCGGGTCCAGGGCCTCCGCGTCTCCTCCCAGCTCCAACAGCGCGCCCTAACATCTCCCCGCCCGTAGCAGCTCCGGCGGCGTCCGTTCCTGTCGGGGACCTCCACACCAGCGCCCAGCTCGAGCAGCAAACGCACAGCCACCACACGGGCATCCCCGCCACGACGCACGCAACAACGTCGACTGTGCACTTCTTATCGCCTACATCCTCCTAACCAGGCGAGTGCACACATGCACCCCTTGGACCACCCTTCCACAAACTGGATCGTCGTGCGCCCGAAACTCCCGCCCACCCTCCACATCAGACTTATTGGCGTGAAAACTCTGCATTCGTGAATATATCTGTGCCCACAATACGTTTGTGGGACAGAATCGAATTCTCCAAATCAGTGGATCGGGCACCAGACCCGGCAGCTGAAAAAATTCATTGGCATCAGTGGATCATTGTGTCTACCCGCCAAATTGCCGATGTTGCAGCGGCGCATGCTTCCCTGGTCCGCCCAAATCACGGACGCCGTGCACGGCACTCTTCCGCTCGCGACGCCCATTGCACCGCCTCCGGTCTCGCGGGTGTGTTCACGCCGCTGATGCCCGTTGGTCATCGCTGCTTGTCGCTGCTCGCCGCGCAGCCAGGGAATCACACCACCGCCGTGAAGGATTCAAACCATTTCAAGACTACAATATGAGCGATCTGGGAGGAGTACGTACAGGAAAGTTGTCCTTCCCGTTCCAGGATTACAAGGAGCGATTTCTAGTTCGAGCAGGTACAGGGAGAAAATATGATTTCATCTATCAGAAGATTGATGAGTATAGGGTTTGCATCTACTTTTGTCAGGCGTTGGTGCATCAAGAGAAGAAAAAGATTGTGTTCCAATTTTTGCAGGAAAGATGTGCCGTGAATTAACTCAAACTATGGTAAGTGGGGATTGCATGCCAATTTTACCTGTCTTCTAAGGAAAGAGGAGGGACACCGAAGTAAGGAATAAAATCGTTGGCGGTTGACCTGATCGATCGATGGGAGGGGCTGCGAACGAACGAACGAACACTTACGGACTGCTCCATTAGGAGTAGAGATTGGGATCTCTGAGGGTAACATGCCATGGCAGATTACATTCTACGACGATGACGATAGCTCACTAGCTCAGCATACAGGCACGTACGCGCGCACTTTATTTAGTTATTCTGCCATGATCTCAGTCTTCTTCAGCGGCCTTCCTCTCGCGCGATCCCCATGATCGAAGCTCCTCACGCGTGCGCGGGTGGTGGCACTGGCGCCACGGTGTAAGCTGCAATTATTAAGTCGTACTACGTGGATTAGACGAGCCCGGCCATGCAAAACTGCAGAAAAATGAATTGCGCAAAATCTCTGCAATAAATGCTTGGTTGCTTACTTCCGCATTTGCTCCCGACGGTGAGTTTGATTTTGCAGTCGTGGGCGAGGTGGACGATCTTCACGGGGCTGACGGTACGCTCGTCGGAGGCCGTGAGGACGCGGCAGATGCAGGGCATGTCGACCTTCTTCACCTCGTTTTTGCAGGCCTGGCTTGGGGGCATGTAGAAGCCCTCCTTCTTGATGCTCTTGATGCAGATGCTCATGATCCTGTCCCTCTCGTCGTAGCAGTCCTCCCCCGCGGCGAGATGCGCCGCGAACCCGGCGACGAGCGACGCGAACAGCAGGGCACGGACGAGGCTGGCTCCGGTGCGGCGGCCCATCTTCGTGTCTAGGCCGTAGTGTGTGATGCTGGTGTGCTTGCGAGTGGTGTGCATGATGCTGGCAGTGGGAGCTCGTTTATATAGTAGCCGAGGACCCCCGGTGCACGTACGATCGACCGAGAGATCGACGACCTACCTACCTGGTTGACGGCGGCGCTAGTTGCATTAAAACGGTGAGCGGCGACAACAAAGCAAATGATCTTAGAGCTTCGATCGAACTGCTATAGGCATTACAGAGGCATATGTCGCTTCATTGAATTCGGGTCTTGGTAGTGGGTGCAGTGATCGACCAAAGGCATCAAGTCCAAGAACAGATGAACTCAGCTGCAGATGCTGGACGTACGGTTGTTCATGGAGACAAGACAAAACCACCCCCTTCTTCCATCACACAGTCACTGAAAAGAGAAGGAATAATCAGCTATTCTAGATTGGCCTCCACCGTCGATGCTCGAAAATGGCATCATCGCATAACCTTTAACCAGTGAAGAGGCATCGCAGACAGTTGTATCTGTATGCATTACACCAACTTTTTTTGGCTCTTCAATGCAAGCAGGCAGGACCCATTTAACTCCTAGAAAAATCTCTAAGGCCATTAGTGATCACCCATTAGTGGGTTACATCATAAGTTGTGTTGTAAAAACTCAAATTAAGTAGCGCTCAACTGTCTGGCGGGACCGGAGGATAGCCAAGGTCCATGATGACGGCCCCAAGTGGGTGATTATGCAACACAACGTCGTCATTGTGACCAAAGGTATGGTCAAGGGTTTTCACTAGAGCCCTAGCACGGGGAGGGGAAGCATAATGACGCTGCCAAGAGAGACATGACACACACATGCATCGCCACAGCCAGTGCCAGAGTGCGGGCCTTTCGGTTGATGTCTCACCGCGGCACACCGAGGTGCTATGGTCCCAAAAGTCCACCGCCACCAACCAAGCCACCACACCATGATCTCGGGGCGCCACTACTGAAGCACCACCACCTCCAGGATCCCCATCGCCTTGTTCCTCATATTTCGCATGTAGAAGCAGACCCACCATGAACCATGTGGGTGCCCCCACCGGCCACCAATGGTGCGAGCCACGGGAAGCAACATGGCAACGGGAATACCAGTCAACAAGCAGAAGACGGCATGCACAACCCCCTAGTCACGGCCTCCCATCCGGTCCAATGGCCCGCTTACTACCCCAGATCTTGGTACAAGTGGGCACCTCAGGTAGGAAGCCTCTGGCCCAAGGCCGGGTGAGGCGGCCAACAATGCCCTCGTCGTGACCACCTCACGAGGAAGAAGACGACACCCCCCCCCCCCTTCCCAAGTTGTGACCGCCTCATTGAGGGATGGAGCGGGCTCCTGGTTGGTGCCCCCAAGGGGAGGCCATGCGCTGGCCCTCCTAGCTGTGTCGACCACTTCCCACGACACCCAACCTCTGGCTGTGCGATGGGTGGTTAGGTCAGGTGACGGTACAGACCTAGGGTTAGGGGCATAGAGGGAACTGAAGGGGAGCAGAGGAAGCAGGGGAACCACTCCGTCGTCGCCAACCCATGGCGAGACTTTGGTCGGCGAGGACGACCGGTGGCAGCGAAGGGGGAATGGCGGGGTCGGTAGTGAAGGGGTGGGCTCCGCCTGTGTCACCCTTGGGGACGACGCAGTTACATGAGGGATTTTTTCCAAACCAATGTTAAGATGTTCACAAACGTTCACTGTGTGTTAGTTATATATTTTGAAATTTTCTTTCTCGGCTATTCTTAAAAAAGTTACAAAATAATTAAGGAATGTTTAGCATGTATCCAAAAAATGTTCATAATATTTTTTAAATACACTCACCGTGTATTTAGAAAAATGATCGATGCAAATTTTATGTATTTAAAAATGTTTGACCTCTCTATAAAATTGTTTGATGTATATCTAAAATATTTCAACATGTATATTAAGTGGTTAATGTATTGTTTTAAGAAGTTCACCATGTATTTATAATTTTTTGACAAATATTTGAAAAATCCATATATTTTAAAAACTATTCATCATGTATTTAAACATGTACACCATATATCTTCAAACTTTTTTAATCGATTTACAAATAAATTCACCATTTAATTTGAAAACAATATTTCATATGTACTTGAAAAATACTAGTATATAAATAAATACTCAACATTACTCAGAAAAAGGTCAGCATGTATTAAAAAAATACAAATCAAACAGAAAAATGGGAAAATGCATAAAAAAACTAAACTAAATAAAATATCAAATGTGTCTCTAAAAATGTTTAATGTCTATTACGAATGTTCAACTTTTATTAAAATAATGTTCATACACTAAAATCGGGCGGATTAAAAAAATCTCAAGTTTGAAATAAAACAACAAAAAAGGTGAGATAGTAATTCGAATATAAAAATGAAAATGCAGAAGACTAAAATAAAATTAAAAGAAAACACAAAAGGACAACAAAAAGAAACGCAGAGAAGGAAAAGGAACATGGCTCAGAATCTTTCTCGAACTGCCAAAAGGCACTTCCTATTTCGCGCGTACAGCGACCTACCAAATACTCCTTCGTGCTTCGTCTTCACTATGGGCCGGGCCATTTCGGCCTTGGGAAGGTTCCGAAACAAAACCCGCCCTGCCCTTAACCGGTTTATTATTTCTTTCTATTTTCTTTCTTCAAATAAGTGAACTTTTCTCAAACTCATGATTTAATTCGTGAAGTTTTTTCAAATCCATGAATGTTTTTTAAAATTTATAAACCCTTTTTACAAACCCCCCACAAATTTTTAAGTTCGTGAACCGTTTTGAATTTTTTATTTTTTATGAAATATGGGGGGGGGGGGGATTCAATTTCATGAATTTTTGAAATCCGAGAACATTTTTTCAAATTCATGAACAATTGTTTTGACATCTGGGAGCAATTTATCAAATTCGTGAAGTTTTTATGAATCTGCTAACATTTTTGGAATCGATGGATATTTTCTGCAATTTGGGAACAACTTTTGGAATTCATGAACTTTATTTGGAACTCGCGAACACTCCTTGAATCAGTGTATTGTTTTTGAAATTCATAAAATGGTTTGAAATTAATGATTTATTAAATTGGCAAATATTTTTGCCTATTTGGAACATTTTTCATTTTTTAAAATTTATTGAAATGCTGGATCTTTTCCCTAATGTTTGAACATTTATTTATAATTATAAATTCTTTTAGATTTTCTAAAATCTAAGAATATTTTAAAAATTGGGAACATTATCAAATTTGGAATTTTTTGGGATCATGAATTCTTTTTAAATTTGGCATTTTTAAAAGCTCAAACATTTTATAAAAAAAGACCAAAAAGAAAAGACATAAAAAATGAAAGAAAAAATATAGGTGTCCCACTGCACAATGGGCCGGCCAGCCTGGCCGAAGCGCGCGCACGCTAGCACCGAATAGCACAGGGCCATGGACAGCTCACGATCGCAGTTGGTGAGTGATATATCCTTCTCGCGCTTGGTGAGATATAGCACTGGCGTTCTATGCTAAAATTCAATCAGGTATCCCAGCTTAAACTGGACTGGACCACACTCGATAGTATGTCTATTTTTTCTATTTATTTATTTATTTGATAAAAAAAGCGTCCTCTCCGATTTTCATTAGCTGAAACCACAATGTCTGTTATATCTACCAGAAGAAACATGAAATAGACAATGACCGCATGATCTAAAGGGGTATGATGAGAACTACCCATCAGCGTCGAAAGACCACAAGGGCATAAACCGGCAGACTACCGATACCTCGTAAACCAACAAACTACAACTCCATCTCGTGAGAGCCTACAAGTCAGATCTCCAGAAGAAGGAATAAAACATAGGTTTTCTAATTTCATACAAACTGTCTGATGAGACCAGAAGAAAAGCGTAACAACAGCTTGGTCAGGGGGTAAAGGACTTTTCCTGCAAATCATCCAGCCATGATTCTGTTACTCCCAAATCTCCACACATGTATCGCCTGGAAGTTCTCATTTGCAATCAGCACAACCATTCTTATGCCTATGTCGCTAAGTGGTCTATGGACCTGAATGTAATTTTTATTATCTCTAGTGTGCTCTGTACTGTCATAACTGATTATGAATAGTTCAGAAATGTCTCTCACAAAAAACAAACAAACAAACTGCTACTCCCGTCAACGTAGACAGCCGCTGAAGAAAAGCCATACGCGAGAAAAACAACGTCGTTCCCAGCTCCCAGGCGAAAGCGGTGAAGCTAATAGGTATTCCCTCCTCCGTAAATATATATAAAAGCGTTTGGATCACTACTCTTTAATTATAGAGGGAGTATTGTTGCCCTTGAGATTTTATGCGTGCACGTGCATGTGCACAAAGCACACGCGCATACACTGTTAGCAACTCGATTGACTGCACGCTTATGTCAAACAAATTAAAAAAGATCGAACAGCCATGATCACTCGCTAGTTGCTAGAAACAAAACGGCGTCGCCGGATGAATGTGTTCGGAGTTCGAGACCAGAGTAGCAGTATAGGACTATGAGCTACTCCGGCAGTAACCCAGGGCAATGGGATGAAGAACCAACATGGAATGCAGTCGTTGTTACGCAAGCATAGTGTAGAAGGAAGACTTTTATTATTACCAACTCAGATCTCAGGGTAACACGCATGCTATGGCAGAATGGCAGAAGATACATTCTACGGACTACGGTAGCTCAGTATAGCTGAGCATACAGGCACGCGCGCACTTATTCAGTTATTCTCCCCTGACATCTCCTCCGGTCCTCCTCCCCTCGCCTTCCTCTCGCACGATCCCGTGGTCGGAACTCCTCACGCATGCGCGGATGGTGGCGCTGGCGCCACGATGGTGTAGGCTGCAAAAATCACGTACGTACGTGGATAAGATGAGCTAGTCCGTGGCAAGAAAAACAGTAATGGAAAAGAAGCATCAGGCGCTGCATGCATGCACGAATGCTTACTCCCGCATTTGCTCCCGACGGGGAGGGCGACGCCGGCTTCGCGGGAGCAGCGGACGAGCTTCTCGGGGCTGATGATCCGCTCGTCGGCGGCGGTGAGGACGCGGCAGATGCAGGGCATGTCCACCTTCCTCACCTCGAGGCGGCAGGGCATGTCCGGGATCACGTAGGGGCTCCCCTTCTTGATGGTCCACTTGCACATGCGGATGACGCTGTCCCTCTCGTCGTAGCAGTCCTTCTCCCCCGCGGCGAGGTGCGCCGCGAACCCGGCGAAGAGCGACGCGAACAGCAGGGCGCGGAGGAGGCTGGCTCCGGTGGTGCTGCCCATCTTTGTTGCTTAGGTAGTGTGGCGCTGCTGTGCTTGCGAGTGGTGTGCATGATGCTGGCAGTGGGAGCTCGTTTATATAGCACGCGAGAACCCCCGATGCACATTGGACTCTAGAGATCGACCTACCTGGTTGACGGCGGTGCTAATTGCATTGAAAATTTCGAGTGGCGACATGAGAATAAATGTTTAGGTACTTCATTGAATTTGGGTCTTTGTAGTAGGTGAGATCGACCGAGCCATATCTGGGGTTCCAAAACACATGAACTTGACCATGGAAGCTGCATGCGTGGTTTCTTTTTTCGTGGTTTTTAATGGATGGAAAAACAGATGTCGTCACTCGAACGAAGAAAGCATAGATAGCTTTCATCGTCGATGCATGAAAACGGCATCACGCGCAAGAACTAGCGAGGGCGCCGCATGTGTATTCATTCATATCATGTAGGGCGGGTCGAAAGAGCCGGAGAGAAGCACACAAGTCGACATACATTTACAAAGTATCCCGTAAAGTTTAAACTTTAGACCAACTTTAATATTCGCTATAATGCACATGTAGTGCCCTTCATAATTTTTTGAAAATGCTAATGTATGGCGATTTAAAAGTTTTTCATGGCAATTTATATTATCACGAGGATGGTAAATTTAGTTTGCAAGAATCGCAATTACCTGACAAAAAGTGAACTGAAACGGATTCGCAATGCTTGCCAACCAAACTTGCCATCCTTGATGAATAAAACTTACCATACAAAAACATTAGATTTGCCATGCCTACAAATATGATGTTCGCTGGATGTTTAGGTTCTAATTTTGAAGGTCTCCAATTTTCTCTTTATTTTCATTCGAACACCTGGACTAAATGTTTCACAGTATTTTATGGGCAATCATGCAAGTATTTTTTAACAAGTTACATGCACAAAAAAACAAAGGATTCAACCAATATATACAACACTTCTGTTTCAGTACACCCCCTTATCTGAATCAACAACTAAGATTAAAACATGACCCTTCAGATAGGAGGGCATGATGGTCAAGTTTAAAATTAACCGCTCTATTTTTCGGGAATTAATCAGTCCATTAATCGTTATACCACTTTAATTTCTATCCAAAGCGTATGTATTCACATACTTTGTCTTTCAAGGGCATATCCTATTTGGGCCTTTCCGGTTTTGTGTTTTTTGTTGGTTATCTACATTTTTCATTTTTTATTCTTTCCTTTATTTTTTGTTTTCCCCTCTTTTTCTATTTTCCTTTTCCGTTTGCTATTTTTCATTTTTGTATTTCCAAATTGGTGATTTTCTTTCATTTAAAGATTTGTTTTTCAAAATTTTGAACAAGTTTTGAAATTAAGAACACTTTTAATTTTTTTAAATAGTTTTGAATTTGTTTGGAACATTATTCGAAATTTAGATCATTCTTTAATTTGTGAACATTGTTTTGAATTGCTGAATATTTTATAAGTTGATTTTTTTGGAAATCATGATTTTTTTTTGAAATTTACGAATATTTATTGAAATCCATGAACATTTTTTAAAAACCAAGAAAGTTATTCAAATTTTTAATATTTTTTGAAATCATGAATAATTTTTTAAATTCCCGAACAGTATTCTGAAATTCAAAACATTTAATGAATCGTGAACATTTTTTGAAATCCAGGAACATTTTTAAAAATCATGGACTTTTAAATTTGGAAACTTTTGCAAATTCACAAATATTTTCAAAAGTTCAGAACTTTTTTGAAATCCCGAGAATTTTTGAATTTGGGATTTGTGAACATTTTTTGAGTTAAAAAGCAAAAAAGAACAAAAATAATAATAAATGGAAAAAAAACTGGGGCGCTCCGCCCCGCATATGGGTCGACCCAAAGCACGTGTAGGGCGGAAGAAGGGGCATGTGTTGGCTAGTTTCCGAGCACGTAAGTCGAGGTTAGTTCGTGGACTCTTAGACTAGGTTCAATTTCTACTCACGTGTGAGGTCATGCGTGTAGTGCACCCAGGGGCGGATCCAGATTGGAAATTACCCGGTGTCCACATAGAAGAATGCATGCCTACATGTCGAATAATTCAATGATCTACACACTAAATCAATGGATTACATTAAGCAGGTTCAAATTGGACCCGGTGCCGGTGACACCGGCTAGCTCTACATAGCTACGCCCCTGAGTGCACCTACTACGACGGTGTAGCATCACAGCCATGTCAGATTTATGGGGACAAGTAAATTGAGGTTGTGTCTCACGATATCGTTAAAGGATGTGGAGATTAGCAGCGAGTAGCCTCGCTGGAGTTGTGCGGGACATTCCGAGAGTTGTGTGGGGCATTCTAATAGAAAAGAAGATAGGCAAACTCATTCTCCTCGCATGAACTAGACGGAGGCGATCGGTGGCATTGTGGCAATGATGGGCGAGCCCCGCTAGCTCCTTCTCCAACACGACATCGGAAATGCATCTCCTCCATAGGGCTAGCTCTTCCGCAGTTCATGGAAACGCTCCTTGAAGGAAATATGCCCTAGAGGCAATAATAAAGTTATTATTTATTTCCTTATATCATGATAAATGTTTATTATTCATGCTTGAATTGTATTAACCGGAAACATAATACATGTGTGAATACATAGACAAACAGAGTGTCACTAGTATGCCTCTACTTGACTAGCTCGTTAATCAAAGATGGTTATGTTTCCTAACCATGGACAAAAGAGTTATTATTTGATTAACGAGGTCACATCATTAGTTGAATGATCTGATTGACATGACCCATTCCATTAGCTTAGCACCCGATCGTTTAGTATGTTGCTGTTGCTATTCTTCATGACTTATACATGTTCCTATGACTATGAGATTATGCAACTCCCGTTTACCGGAGGAACACTTTGGGTGCTACCAAACGTCACAACGTAACTGGGTGATTATAAAGGAGTACTACAGGTGTCTCCAAAGGTAGATGTTGGGTTGGCGTATTTCAAGATTAGGATTTGTCACTTCGAGTGTCGGAGAGGTATCTCTGGGCCCTCTCGGTAATACACATCACATAAGCCTTGCAAGCATTATAACTAAGATGTTAGTTGTGAGATGATGTATTACAGAACGAGTAAAGGGACTTGACGGTAACGAGATTGAACTAGGTATTGGATACCGACGATCGAATCTCGGGCAAGTAACATACCGATGACAAAGGGAACAACGTATGTTGTTATGCGGTCTGACCGATAAAGATCTTCGTAGAATATGTAGGAGCCAATATGGGCATCCAGGTCCCGCTATTGGTTATTGACCGGAGACGTGTCTCGGTCATGTCTACATTGTTCTCGAACCGTAGGATCCGCACGCTTAAGGTTACGATGACAGTTATTATGAGTTTATGCATTTTGATGTACCGAAGGTTGTTCGGAGTCCCGGATGTGATCACGGACATGACGAGGAGTCTCGAAACGGTCGAGACATAAAGATTGATATATTGGAAGCCTATGTTTGGACATCGGAAGTGTTCCGGGTAAAATCGGGATTTTACCGGATTACCGGGAGGGTTACCGGAACCCCCCGGGAGCCAAATGGGCCAACATGGGCCTTAGTGGAAAGGTGAAAGGGCAGCCCACAAGGGCTGTGCGCCTTCCCCTCCCCCCTAGTCCTATTAGGACTAGGAGAAGGGGCCGGCCACCTCTCTCCCTCTCTTTCCACTTGAGAGTCCTATTAGGAATAGGATTGGGGAGGGGAGTCCTACTCCCGGTAGGAGTAGGACTCCTCCTGCGCCTCCTAGCTTGGCCGGCCAGCTCTTCCCCTCTCATCCTTTATATACGGGGGCAGGGGGCACCTCTAGACACACAAGTTGATCCTTGAGATCGTTCCTTAGCCGTGTGCGGTGCCCCCTGCCACCAAATTCCATCTCGATCATACCGTTGTAGTGCTTAGGCGAAGCCCTGCGTCGGTAGTACATCAAGATCGTCACCACGCCGTCGTGCTGACGGAACTCCTCCCCAAAGCTTTGCTGGATCGGAGCCCGGGGATCGTCATCGAGCTGAACGTGTGCTAAGAACTCGGAGGTGCCGGAGTAACGGTGCTTGGATCGGTCGGATCGGGAAGAAGACGTACGACTACTTCCACTACGTTGTGTCAACGCTTCCGTTGCGATCTACTAGGGTACGTAGATCAGACTCTCCCCCTCATTGCTATGCATCACCATGATCTTGCGTGTGCGTAGAATTTTTTTTGAAATTACTACGTTCCCCAACAGTGGTATCAGAGCCTAGGTTTTATGGTTTGATGTTATATGCACGAGTAGAACACAAGTGAGTTATGGGCGATATAAGTCATACTGCCTACCAGCATGTCATACTTTGGTTCGGCGGTATTGTTGGATGAAGCGGCCCGGACCGACATTACGCGTACGCTTACGCGAGACCGGTTTCCCCGACGTGCTTTGCACATAGGTGACTTGCGGGTGACTGTTTCTCCAACTTTAGTTGAACCGAGTGTGGCTACGCCCGGTCCTTGCGAAGGTTAAAACGGAGTCTATTGACAAACTATCGTTGTGGTTTTGATGCGTAGGTAAGATTGGTTCTTGCTAAGCCCGTAGCAGCCACGTAAAATTTGCAACAACAAAGTAGAGGACGTCTAACTTGTTTTTGCAGGGCATGTTGTGATGTGATATGGTCAAAACGTGATGTGTTATAAGTTGTTGTATAAGATGATCATGTTTTGTTGAAGTTCTCGGCAACTGGCAAAAGCCTTATGGTTGTCTATCTATTGCATAAGATGCAAGCGCCCAATAATTGCTTTACTTTATCGCTATGCGATAGCAATAGTTGCAAGAGCAATAGTTGGCGAGACGACCATGTGACGACATATTGATATAGATCAAGATGATGGAGATCATGATGTCATGCCGGTGATGATGGAAATCATGACGATGCTTTGAAGATGGAGATCAAAGGCACAAGATGATGATGGCCATATCATGTCACATATTTTGATTGCATGTGATGTTTATCTTTTTATGCATCTTATCTTGCTTTGATTGATGGTAGCATTATAAGATGATCTCTCACTAAATTATCAAGAAGTGTTCTCCCTGAGTATGCACCGTTGCCAAAGTTCGTCGTGCCCAGACACCACGTGATGATCGGGTGTGATAAGCTCTACGTCCATCTACAACGGGTGCAAGCCAGTTTTGCACACGCAGAATACTCAGGTTAAACTTGACGAGCCTAGCATATGCAGATATGGCCTCGGAACACGGAGACCGAAAGGTCGAGCGTGAATCATATAGTAGATATGATCAACATGACGATGTTCACCATTGAAAACTACTCCATCTCATGTGATGATCGGTTATGGTTTAGTTGATTTGGATCATGTGATCACTTAGAAGATTAGAGGGATGTCTATCTAAGTGGGAGTTCTTAAGTAATATGATTAAATTGAACTTAAATTTATCATGAACTTAGTCCTAGTAGTATTTTGCAAATCATGTTGTAGATCAATAGCTCGCGTTGTTGCTTCCCTGTGTTTATTTTGATATGTTCCTAGAGAAAATTGTGTTGAAAGATGTTAGTAGCAATGATGCGGATTGGATCCGTGATCTGAGGTTTATCCTCATTGCTGCACAGAAGAATTATGTCCTTGATGCACCGCTAGGTGACAGACCTATTGCAGGAGTAGATGCAGACGTTATGAACGTTTGGCTAGCTCAATATGATGACTACTTGATAGTTTAGTGCACCATGCTTAACGGCTTAGAATCGGGACTTCAAAGACGTTTTGAACGTCATGGACCATATGAGATGTTCCAGGAGTTGAAGTTAATATTTCAAGCAAATACCCGAGTTGAGAGACATGAAGTCTCCAACAAGTTCTATAGCTAAAAGATGGAGGAGAATCGCTCAACTAGTGAGCATGTGCCCAGATTGTCTGAGTACTACAATCGCTTGAATCAAGTGGGAGTTAATCTTCCAGATAAGATAGTGATTGACAGAATTCTCTAGTCACCATCACCAAGTTAGTAGAACTTCGTGATGAACTATAGTATGCAAGGGATGACGAAAACGAATCCCGAGCTTTTCATGATGATGAAATCGATGAAGGTAGAAATCAAGAAAGAGCATCAAGTGTTGATGGTTGACAAGACCACTAGTTTCAAGAAAAGGGCAAAGGAAAAAAGTGGAACTTCAAGAAGAACAGCAAGCAAGTTGCTGCTCAAGTGAAGAAGCCCAAGTCTGGTCCTAAAGCCTGAGACTAAGTGCTTCTACTGCAAAGGGACTGGTCACTGGAAGCGGAACTACCCCAAGTGATTGGCGGATAAGAAGGATGGCAAAGTGAACATAAGTATATTTGATCTACATGTTATTGATGTGTACTTTACTAGTGTTTATAGCAACCCCTCAGTATGTGATGCTAGTTCAGTTGCTAAGATTAGTAACTCAAAACGGGAGTTGCAGATACTAGTTAAGGGTGAAGTGACGATGTGTGTTGGAAGTGGTTCCAAGATTGATATGATCATCATCGCACACTCCCCATAATTTCGGGATTAGTGTTGAACCTAAATAAGTGTTATTTGGTGTTTGCGTTGAGCATGAATATGATTTGATCATGTTTATTGCAATACGGTTATTCATTAAAGTCAGAGAATAATTGTTGTTCTGTTTACATGAATAAAAACCTTCGATGGTCATACACCCAATGAAACAAGTTCGTTGGATCTCGATTGTAGTGATACACATATTCATAATATTGAAACCAAAAGATGCAAAGTTAATAATGATAGTGCAACTTATTTGTGGCACTGCCATTTAAGTCATATTGGTGTAAAGCGCATAAAGAAACTCCATGCTGATGGGCTTTTGGAATCACTTGATTATGAATCACTTGATGCTTGCGAACCATGCCTTATGGGCAAGATGACTAAAACGCCGTTCTCCGGAACAATGAAGCAAGCAACAGATTTGTTGGAAATCATACATACTGATGTATGTGGTCCGATGAATATTAAGGCTTACAGCAGGTATCATTATTTTCTGATCTTCACAGATGATTTGAGCAGATATGAGTATATCTACTTGATGAAACATAAGTCTGAAACATTTGAAAAGTTCATATAATTTCAAAGTGAAGTGGAAAATCATCATAACAAGAAAATAAAGTTTCTATGATCTGATCGTGGAAAAGAGTATTTGAGTTACGAGTTTGGTCTTCAGTTAAAACAAAGTGAAATAGTTTCACTACTCACGCCACCTGGAACACCACATCATAATGGTGTGTCCGAACGTCATAACCGTACTTTATTGGATATAGTGCAATCTATGATGTTTCTTACCGATTTACCACTATCGTTTTTGGGGTCATGCATTAGAGACAGCTGCATTCACGTTAAAAAGGGGCACCATCTATATCCGTCGAGACGACGCCTTATGAACTATGGTTTGGCAAGAAACCAAAGTTGTCGTTTCTTGAAGTTTGGGGTTGCGATGCTTATGAGAAAAAGTTTCATCCTGATAAGCTCAAACCCAAATCGGAGAAATATGTCTTCATAGGATACCCAAAGGAGACTGTTGGGTACACCTTCTATCACAGATCCTGAGGCAAGAAATTCGTTTCTTATAATGGATCCTTTCTAGAGAAGGAGTTTCTCTTGAAAGAAGTGAGTGGGAGGAAAGTAGAAAACTTGATAAGGTAATTGTACCTTTTGCCTTATTGGAAAGTAGTTCATCATAAAAATCTGTTCTTGTGACTACTACACCAATTAGTGAGGAAGCTAATGATGATGATCATGTAACTTCAGATCAAGTTAATACCGAATCTCGTAGGTAAACCAGAGTGAGATCCGCACCAGAGTGGTACGGTAATCCTGTTCTGGAGGTCATGTTACTTGACCATGACGAACCTACGAACTATGAGGAAGCAATGATGAGCCCAGATTCCGCGAAATGGTTTGAGGCCATGAAATCTGAGATATGATCCATGTATGAGAACAAAGTTTGGACTTTGGTTGACTTGCCCGATGATCGGCAAGCAATTGAGAATAAATGGATCTTCAAGAGGAAGACGGACGCTGATAGTAATGTTATTATCTACAAAGCTAGAATTGTCGCAAAAGGTTTTCGACAAGTTCAAGGTGTTGACTACTATGAGATTCTCTCACTCGTATCTATGCTTAAAGTCTGTCCAAATCATGTTAGTAATTGCCGCATTTTATGAAATCTGGCAAATGGATAAACAAAACTGCATTCCTTAATAGATTTATTAAAGAAGAGTTGTATATGATACAACAGGAAGGTTTTGTCAATCCAAAGGGAGCTAACAAAGTGTGCAAGCTCCAGCGATCCATTTATGGACTGGTGCAAGCATCTCGGAGTTGGAATATACGCTTTGATGAGTTGATCAAAGCATATAGTTTTATATAGACTTGCGGTGAAGCCTGTATTTACAAGAAAGTGAGTAGGAGCACTACAACATTTCTGATAAGTATATGTGAATGACATATTGTTGATCGGAAATAATGTAGAATTATTCTGTAAAGCATAAAGGAGTGTTTGAAAGGAGTTTTTCAAAGAAAGACTTCGGTGAAGCTGCTTACATATTGAGCTTCAAGATCTATAGAGATAGATCAAGACGCTTGATAAGTTTTTTCAATGAGAACATACCTTGACAAGATTTTGAAGTAGTTCAAAATGGAGCAGTCAAAGAAAGAGTTCTTGCCTGTATTACAAGGTGTGAAGTTGAGTAAGACTCAAAGCCCGACCACGGCAAAAGATAGAAAGAGAATGAAAGTCATTCCCTATGCCTTGGCCATAGGTTCTATAAAGTATGTCATGCTGTATACCAGATCTATTGTATACCCTGCATTGATTTGGCAAGGGAGTACAATAGTGATCTAGGAGTAGATCACTGGACAGCGGTCAGAATTATCCTTAGTGAAATAAGGATATGTTTCTCGATTATGGACGTGACAAAAAGGTTCGTCGTAAAGGGTTACGTCGATGCAAGTTTTTGACACTGATCCAGATGAATCTAAAGTCTCAATCTGGATACATATTGAAAGTGGGAGCAATTAGCTAGAGTAGCTCCGTATAGAGCATTGTAGACATAGAACTTGCAAAATACTTACGGATCTGAATGTGACAGACCCGTTGACTAAAATTATCTCACAAGCAAAACATGATCACACCTTAGTACTCTTTGGGTGTTAATCACCTAGAGATGTGAACTAGATTACTGACTCTAGTAAACCCTTTGAGTGTTGGTCACATGACGATGTGAACTATGGGTGTTAATCACATGGTGATGTGAACTATTGCTGTTAAATCACATGGCGATGTGAACTAGATTATTGACTCTAGTGCAAGTGGGAGACTGAAGGAAATATGCCCTAGAGGCAATAATAAAGTTATTATTTATTTCCTTATATCATGATAAATGTTTATTATTCATACTTGAATTGTATTAACCGGAAACATAATACATGTGTGAATACATAGACAAACAGAGTGTCACTAGTATGCCTCTACTTGACTAGCTCGTTAATCAAAGATGGTTATGTTTCCTAACCATGGACAAAAGAGTTGTTATTTGATTAACGAGGTCACATCATTAGTTGAATGATCTGATTGACATGACCCATTCCATTAGCTTAGCACCCGATCGTTTAGTATGTTGCTGTTGCTATTCTTCATGACTTATACATGTTCCTATGACTATGAGATTATGCAACTCCCGTTTACCGGAGGAACACTTTGGGTGCTACCAAACGTCACAACGTAACTGGGTGATTATAAAGGAGTACTACAGGTGTCTCCAAAGGTAGATGTTGGGTTGGCGTATTTCGAGATTAGGATTTGTCACTCCGATTGTCGGAGAGGTATCTCTGGGCCCTCTCGGTAATACACATCACATAAGCCTTGCAAGCATTATAACTAAGATGTTAGTTGTGAGATGATTTATTACAGAACGAGTAAAGAGACTTGCCAGTAACGAGATTGAACTAGGTATTGGTTACCGACGATCGAATCTCGGGCAAGTAACATACCGATGACAAAGGGAACAACGTATGTTGTTATGCGGTCTGACCGATAAAGATCTTCGTAGAATATGTAGGAGCCAATATGGGCATCCAGGTCCCGCTATTGGTTATTGACCGGAGACGTGTCTCGGTCATGTCTACATTGTTCTCGAACCGTAGGGTCCGCACGCTTAAGGTTACGATGACAGTTATTATGAGTTTATGCATTTTGATGTACCGAAGGTTGTTCGGAGTCCCGGATATGATCACGGACATGACGAGGAGTCTCGAAACGGTCGAGACGTAAAGATTGATATATTGGAACCCTATGTTTGGACATCGGAAGTGTTCCGGGTAAAATCGGGATTTTACCGGATTACCGGGAGGGTTACCGGAACCCCCCGGGAGCCAAATGGGCCAACATGGGCCTTAGTGGAAAGGTGAAAGGGCAGCCCACAAGGGCTGTGCGCCTTCCCCTCCCCCCTAGTCCTATTAGGACTAGGAGAAGGGGCCGGCCACCTCTCTCCCTCTCTTTCCACTTGAGAGTCCTATTAGGAATAGGATTGGGGAGGGGAGTCCTACTCCCGGTAGGAGTAGGACTCCTCCTGCGCCTCCTAGCTTGGCCGGCCAGCTCTTCCCCTCTCATCCTTTATATACGGGGGCAGGGGGCACCTCTAGACACACAAGTTGATCCTTGAGATCGTTCCTTAGCCGTGTGCGGTGCCCCCTGCCACCAAATTCCACCTCGATCATACCGTTGTAGTGTTTAGGCGAAGCCCTGCGTCGGTAGTACATCAAGATCGTCACCACGCCGTCGTGCTGACGGAACTCCTCCCCAAAGCTTTGCTGGATCGGAGCCCGGGGATCGTCATCGAGCTGAACGTGTGCTAAGAACTCGGAGGTGCCGGAGTAACGGTGCTTGGATCGGTCGGATCGGGAAGAAGACGTACGACTACTTCCACTACGTTGTGTCAACGCTTCCGTTGCGATCTACAAGGGTACGTAGATCAGACTCTCCCCCTCGTTGCTATGCATCACCATGATCTTGCATGTGCGTAGGAAATTTTTTGAAATTACTACGTTCCCCAACACTCCTCCCCTCCCTACTGCCATCGTGAAAGCGCGACGCTAGCTTTTCTCCATGGCATAATGGTCGGATGCTCGATGCTGGTCTACCGAGATGAGTGGCGAGGTGCTCCTCCCCTTGCCCTCACTGCAGAGCGGCCCTGCCTTTCCTACGCAATACAACGCTCGGCCGCTCGATGCCTGTCTAGCTGGATGAGTGGCGGTAACTGTTACGGGACTCATTCTCTCCTTCTAAGGGATAGTCCTACGTATCCATGTACAAGTTTGTGCATCAAACAACCTAGGACTAGATCAGGCCCATGTTTGGATTTGGATTGGACAGGACAACGCATGTAATTTTAAACACTATACAAACACTAATTAGTATGTTATGTACTCCCTCCGTCTCATAATATAAAAACGTTTTTACACTAGTGTAGTAAAAGACACATTTACCTTTTTAAACAATTTAAAGGGGGAAGGGGTACTGAAGCAAACTTCTATGTACAAATCACATGTCAATGTAGGGGCGTGTGCACCGTCCCCTTCTTCAGGGTGCGCACTGTCCCATCCTTCGGCGTGTGCCACCTCCTCTCCTCTGGTATGCGAACCTTACCCTCCTCCGGTGTGTGCATCATGCTTCCGTCCCATCCTACAAGACATGATCTCTGCTAGTGTGAATTTCCAGAATGATGTTTCCATTTGATCCATGGTATTCAAATCCAACATGATAATTCGGTCCTCCTCGGCTATTCGAGCATGCATCAACCGTTCCTCCTCAATTTTTAAGCCTACATGCCTTCATATCTTCCTTCTGCCTTGTGCTTTCTTACATAACATCTCACATCGCCCTCCTCTATTGTAGCTGCTCCTCCATCTCCACATTTTCTTATTCTTCTTCGCGTACTCATTTATTAACCTCATCGACTCATTGATTTTGCTTTTCATCAGCTCCACTTCTGCTTATCTCTTGAGCATCTCCTTTACTCACTTCCCCCAGTCAGGCCGACCCATGGTAGACATCGGAATGGGACTTCTTGGAACCCTTTCCTCCCCATCACCTTAACCTTCCTCATAGCCATCCAATTTCAGAGAGGAATTTTTTGCGACTTGACTTCCCATGTTTTGGAGGAGCCTCGTCATTCCTTGATTTCTATTTCTTGTTGCCTTCCAACATATTCGAACAATTTTGGAGGCCAAACAATTTGCCCTTCGACTTGGCCATTTGTCGATACCTCTCTTGGGCTATATTACTCTACAACATAGAATGCTCAAAATGCTCAATGTGATGTAAATGTGGTAATAAAGAATAATAAGAGTGCTCACATATTGGTCAATGGTGGCACCGCTAGGAGGAGCGTGCCTCACTTGGTCCAAGCAACCCGCCCAACAGTTGCACATCTCTTGACTTGCATCCATCGATGTGTGAGATTTCAGGGTGTGTTTTGATTTATGCTCAAGGTATTGATGGAAATGCTCCTCGATGTGCCACCAATTATTTGCACTCGTTTGATATTTCTCGATGACAACATCAAGAGTGATCTCTTGACCCCTCATAGGAGCAACATCCTATTTCGTGGTGTAGTTTGCTGTCAAGTTACTTTCTTCCATGATGATTCAGAGGGTTGGAATGGATAAAATCAGTATCTTTGCCCTTTGTATCCAATTGTTTAAAGTTTTCTACTGGTGCACCATCAAGATCGAAATCATTGATTGCAACCAAATCACTCGTCATACTATTTAGTAATGATTCATCACCGACTGTCGATCCTCCCAAATGCACAGAATCATCGCTAAAACAAACATTGCACATTTGCCATTTTTCTTTCACAATCACATTGCATTTAATCAAACCAATTGGAAGATAAGCAATGAAGGAGGGTATTTCACTTCATCGGCAAATCTCTAAGTGGGTCGAACTAGGTAGGCACCGAAATTTTGTCGGCCGGTGTGACGAAGGAAGGAGGGCAATGGACACCGGGTGGTATTGTCTCCATCATGTGTTTCTTTGTTATGAGGCGTTGTGGCGCTTGTGGGCCCCGGAGTCGAGGACGCCAATGGCAGCATAGTGTCCTCCACATCTGTGTCTAAGTCGTCAACAACAAAGTGGATGATGTGCTGACCTAGGAGGTGGCTGATGTCTACTACGCAACCTTCTTCTTGTAGACTTGTGTTGGGCCTCCAAGCGCAGAGTTTTGTAGTACAGTAGAAAATTTCCCTCAAGTGGATGACCTAAGGTTTATCAATCCGTGGAAGGCGTAGGATGAAGATGGTCTCCCTCAAACAACCCTGCAACTAAATAACAGAGAGTCTCTTGTGTCCCCAACACACCTAATACAATGGTAAATTGTATAGGTGCACTAGTTCGGCGAAGAGATGGTGATACAAGTGTAATATGGATGGTAGATAATGGTTTTTATAATATGAAAATATATAAAAACAGCAAGGTAACAAGTGGTAAAAGTGAGCGAAAACGGTATTGCAATGCTTCGAAACAAGGCCTAGGGTTCATACTTTCACTAGAGGAAATTCTCTCAACAATGATAACATAATTAGATCATATAACAATCCATCAACATGCAACAAAGAGTCACTCCAAAGTCACTAATAGCAGAGAACAAACGAAGAGATTATTGTAGGGTATGAAACCACCTCAAAGTTATTCTTTCTAATCGATCTATTGAGCTATTCCTATAAGTGTCACAAACAACCCTAGAGTTTATACTAAAATAACACCTTAAGATACAAATCAACCAAAACCCTAATGTCCCCTAGATACTCCTATGTTACCACAAGTATCCACGGGTTTGATTATATGATATGCATCACACAATCTCAGATTTATCTATTCAAACCAACACAAAGAACTTCAAAGAGTGCCCCAAAGTTTCTACCGAATATTCAAGACGAAAACATGCGCCAACCCCTATGCATAAGTTCACAAGGTCAGAGAACCCGCAAGTTGATCACCAAAACATACATCAAGTAGATCACATGAATATCCCATTGTCACCACAGATAAGCACAAGCAAGACATACATCAAGTGTTCTCAAATCCTTAAAGACTCTATCCGATAAGATAACTTCAAAGGGAAAACTCAATCCATTACAAGAAGGTAGAGGGGGAGAAACATCATAATATCCAAATATAATAGCAAAGCTCGCAGTACATCAAGATCGTACCAAATCAAGAACACGAGAGAGAGAGAGAGAGAGAGATCAAACACATAGCTACTGGTACATACCCTCAGTACCGAGGGTGAACTACTCCCTCCTCATCATGGAGAGCCAGGAATGATGAATATGGCCACCGGTGTTGATTTCCCCCTCTGGCAGGGTGCCGGAATAGGGTCCCGATTGGTTTTTGGTGGCTACAAAGGCTTGCGGCGGCAAAACTCCCGATCTAGGTTCTGTTCTGGAGGTTTGGGGATATATAAGAGGTATTGGCGTCGAGAACAAGTCAGGGGGGTCCATGAGGGGCGCACAAGGTCGGAGGGCGTGCCCAAGGGGGGTGGGGGCGCCCTCCACCCTTGTGGAGGCCTCAGGACTACTCTGGTGCATCTCCGGTACTCAGTGGGCTTCTTTTGGTCCAAAAACAATCGTCATAAAGTTTCATGTCAATTGGACTCCGTTTGATATTCCTTTTCTACGAAACTCAAAAACAAGGAAAAAAACAGAAACTGGCACTGGGCTCTAGGTTAACAGGTTAGTCCCAAAAATCATATAAAATAGCATATAAATGCATATAAAACATCCAAGATAGCTAATATAATAGCATGGAACAATCAAAAATTATAGATACATTGGAGACGTATCAAGCATCCCCAAGCTTAATTTCTACTCGTCCTCGAGTAGGTAAATGATAAAAACAGAATTTTTGATGTGGAATGTACCTAACATATTTATCAATGTAATTTTCTTTATTGTGGCAAGAATATTCAGATCCATAAGATTCAAAACAAAAGTTTAATATTGACATAAAAACAATAATACTTCAAGCATACTAACAAGATAATTATGTCTTCTCAAAATAACATGGCCAAAGAAAGTTATCCCTACAAAATCATATAGTCTGGCTATGCTCCATCTTCATCACACAAAATATTCAAATCATACACAACCCCGATAACAAGCCAAGCAATTGTTTCATACTTTTGATGTTCTCAAACCTTTTCAACATTCGCGCAATACATGAGCGTGAGCCATGGACATAACACTATAGGTGGAATAAAATATCGTGGTTGTGGAGAAGACAAAAATAAGGAGATAGTCTCACATCAACTAGGCATATCAACTGGCTATGGAGATGCCCATCAATAGATATCAATGTGAGTGAGTAGGGATTGCCATGCAATGGATGCACTAGAGCTATAAGTGTATGAAAGCTCAAAAAGAAAACTAAGTGGGTGTGCATCCAACTTGCTTGCTCATGAAGACCTAGGGCATTTTGAGGAAGCCCACCGTTGGAATATACAAGCCAAGTTCTATAATGAAAAATTCCCACTAGTATATGAAAGTGACAACATAGGAGACTCTCTAACATGAAGATCATGGTGCTACTTTAAAGCACAAGTGTGGTAAAAGGATAGTAGCATTGCCCCTTCTATCTTTTCTCTTGTTTTTTTGTTTTTTTGTTTTTGGGCCCTCTCTTTTTTTGCCTCTTTTTTTTAATATTTTTTATTTTTCGTCTGGAGTTTCATCCCTGACTTGTGGGGGAATAATAGTCTCCATCATCCTTTCCTCACATGGGACAATGCTCTAATAATGAAGATCATCATACTTTTATTTACTTACAACTCAAGAATTACAACTCGATACTTAGAACAAAATATGACTCTATATGAATGCCTCCGGCGGTGTACCGGGATGTGCAATGAATCAAGAGTGACATGTATGAATGAATTATGAACGATGTCTTTGCCACAAATACGACGTCAACTACATTATCATGCAAATCAATATAACAATGATGGAGTGTGTCATAACAAACGGAACGGTGGAAAGTTGCATGGCAATATATCTCGGAATGGCTATGGAAATGCCATAATAGGTAGGTATGGTGGCTGTTTTGAGGAAGGTATATGGTGGGTTCATGGTACCGGCGAAAGTTGCGCGGTACTAGAGAGGCTAGCAACGGTGGAAGGGTGAGAGTGTGTATAATCCATGGACTCAACATTAGTCATAAAGAACTCACATACATATTGCAAAAATCTATTAGTCAGGTACTACATGCATGCTCCTAGGGGGATAGATTGGTAGGAAAAGACCATCACTTGTCCCCGACCGCCACTCATAAGGAAGACAGTCAAAAAATATCTCATGCTCCAACTTTGTTACATAACGGTTAACCATACGTGCATGCTACGGGACTCACAAACCTTAACACAAGTATTTCTCATATTCACAATTTCTCACTCGCATGACTCTAATATCACCATCTTCATATCTCAAAACTATCATAAGGAATCAAACTTGTCATAGTATTCAATGCACTTTATATGAAAGTTTTTATTATATCCCTCTTGGATGCCTATCATATTAGGACTAAATTCATAACCAAAAAAATTACCATGTTGTTTAGAGACTCTCAAAATTATATAAGTGAAGCATGAGGGTTCAAAAATTTCTTCAAAATAAAACTACCGCCGTGTCTAAAAAGATATAAGTGAAGCACTAGTGCAAATGACAAACTACTCCAAAAAGATATAAGTGAAGCACAATGAGTAGTTGAATAATTATGTAACTATGTGAAGACTCTCTAACATAAATAAAATTTCAGATCTTAAGTACTTTATTCAAGCAGCAAGCAACACAAAATAAAATGACATTGCAAGGATAGCACATATCATGTGAAGAAGCAAAAACTTAGGCTCAACCAAAACTGGCCGATAGTTGTTGAAGAAGAAAGGTGGGATGCCTACCGGGGCATCCCCAAGCTTAGATGCTTGAGAATTCTTGAAATATTCACTTGGGATGCCTTGGGCATCCCCAAGCTTGAGCTTTTGTGTCTCCTTAATTCCTTTCATATCGCGGTTTCCCTAAATTTTAAAAGCTTCATCCACACAAAATTCAACAAGAACTCATGAGATAAGTTAGTATAAATCCATGCAAAATCTTATCATTCTCTACTTTAGAAAATCACTAAAATTATAATTTGATATTGCATACTAAATGCCTCTGCATATTTAACACTCCTATCATCAAATAGAATCATTAAACAAGCAAACATATGTAAACAATGCAATCATAACAGCAATCTTTCTAAACAGGATAGTCTGTAAAGAATGCAAGAGGAATCATACTTCTTTAACTCCTTTTTTTTGAAAAATTACCAAACTGTAGATAATTTGTTTTTACTCATTGTGTAAAACTTTCAAGATTTTATCATGTTTTGGCTATTCATAAATATTCAAAACATAACAACAAACTCTCTGTTTTTAAAACAGCAACATATTGACTTGCAAAATAATTATGGTAAAGGCTATACCTGACCTTTTTATTGAACTAAAAGATGAAAAACATTACTCTAAATAAAAGAAATCAAATATAAATAAAAGAAAATGACGCTCCAAGCAAAACACATATCATGTGGTGAATAAAAGTATAGCTCCAAGTAAAGTTACCGATGAACAAAGACGAAAGAGGGGATGCCATCCGGGGCATCCCCAAACTTAGGCTCTTGGTTTTCCTTGAATATTACCTTGGGGTGACTTGGGCATCCCCAAGCTTAGGCTCTTGCCACTCCATATTCCATAGTCCATCGAAACTTTACCCAAAATTTTAAAACTTCACAACACAAAACTTAACAGAAAAGTCGCAAGCTCCGTTAGTATAAGAAAATAAATCACCACTTTTGGTACTGTTGTGAACTGATTGTTTATTTATATTAGTGTAATATCTACTGTATTCCAACTTCTCCATGGTTCATACCCTCCTATACTACTCATAGATTCGTCAAAATAAGCAAACAACACATAGAAAACAAAATCTGTCAAAAACATAATAGTCTGTAGTAATATGTAACTCTCGAATACTTCTATAACTCCACAAATCCTGAGAACTTAGGAAGTCCTAGGCAATTTTCTTATTAATCTTCTGCAAAACGAATCAGTATTTTATCACACTTCTGCTAAAAATGATAATTGTTTTCCTGAGCGCAACCGTTTCTGTTTTTCAGCAAGATCAAATCAACTATCACCGTAAGCCATCCCAAAGGTCTTTACTTGGCACTTTATTGAAACAAAAGCTATAAAACATGATTAATATAGTAGCATAATCATGTGAACACACAAAAATAGTAGGGGTAAATATTGGGTTGTCTTCCAACAAGCACTTTTCTTTAATGCCTTATTAGCTAGGCATGATGATTTTCAATGATGCTCACATAAATTTAAGAATTAAAGCATAATTGGAGCATCATGAAGCATATGACTAGCACATTTAAGTCTAATTCACTTCCTATGCATAGGGATTTTGTGAGCAAACAATTTATGGGAACAAGAATCAACTTGCATAGGAAGGTAAAACAAGCATAACTTCAAGATTTTCAACACATAGAGAGGAAACTTGATATTATTGCAACTCCTACAAGCATATATTCCCCCCTCATAATAATTTTCAGTGGCATCATGAATGAATTCAACAATATATCTATCACATAAGGCATTACTTTCATGATCCAGAAGCATACAAAAATTATTACTCTCCACATAAGCAAATCTATTCTCATCAATAGTAGTGGGAGAAAACTCAACGAAATAACTATCATGTGAGGCATAATCCAATTGAAAATTAAAATCATAATGACAAGCTTCATGGTTATCATTATTCTTTATAGCATACATGTCATCACAATAAATCACCATAGATAGCAACTTTGTTCTCATAATCAATTGGAACCTCTTCCGAAATAGTGGAATTATTACTAAATAAAGTCATGACCTCTCCAAATCCACTTTCATAAATATCATAAGATTCAACACCCTCCAAAATAGTGGGATCATTACTTCCTAAAGTTGACACTCTTCCAAACCCACTTTCATCAATATAATTATCATAAATAGGAGGCATGCTTTCATCATAATAAATATTCTCATCAAAACTTGGGGGACTAAATATATCATATTCATCAAACATAGAATCCCCAAGCTTGTGGCTTTGCATATTACTAGCATCATGGATATTCAAAGAATTCATACTAACAACATTGCAATCGTGCTCATCAGTCAAAGATTTAGTGCCAAACATTTTAATGCATTCTTCTTCTAATACTTTGGCATAATTATCGGAATCCTTATTTTCACGAAAGACATTAGAAAGATGAAGCATATGAGGCAACCTCAATTCCATTTTTTGTAGTTTTAATTTATAGACTAAACTAGTGATAAAACAAGAAACTAAAAAATTTGATTGCAAGATCTAAAGATATACCTTCATGCACTAACTTCCCCGGCACCGGCGCCAGAAAAGAGCTTAGTTGACGGGGTGTTAGTGCCACTTACCTAGCCTCCCCGGCAACGGCGCCAGAAAAGAGCTTAGTTGACAGGGTGTTAGTGCCGCTTACCTAGCCTCCCCGGCAACGGCGCTAGAAAAGAGCTTGATGTCTACTATGCAACCTTCTTCTTGTAGACTCGTGTTGGGCCTCCAAGCGCAGAGTTTTGTAGGACAGTAGAGAATTTCCCTCAAGTGGATGACCTAAGGTTTTATCAATCCGTGGGAGGTGTAGGATGAAGATGGTCTCCCTCAAACAACCATGCAACCAAATAACAGAGAGTCTCTTGTGTCCCCAACACACCCAATACAATGATAAATTGTATAGGTGCACTAGTTCGGCGAAGAGATGGTGATACAAGTGTAATATGGATGATAGATAATGGTTTTTTTAATCTGAAAATATATAAAAACAGCAAGGTAACAAGTGGTAAAAGTGAGCGAAATGGTATTGCAATGCTTCAAAACAAGGCCTAGGTTTCATACTTTCACTAGTGCAAGTTCTCTCAACAATGATAACATAATTAGATCATATAACAATCCATCAACATGCAACAAAGAGTCATTCCAAAGTCACTAATAGTGGAGAACAAACGAAGAGATTATTGTAGGGTATGACACCACCTCAAAGTTATTCTTTCTGATCGATCTATTGGGCTATTCCTATAAGTGTCACAAACACCCGTAGAGTGCGTACTAAAATAACACCTTAAGATACAAATCAATCAAAACCCTAATGTCACCTAGATACTCCAATGTCACCACAAGTATCCGCGGGTTTGATTATACGATATGCATCACACGATCTCAGTTTCATCTATTCAAACCAACACAAAGAACTTCAAAGAGTGCCCCAAAGTTTCTACCGGAGAGTCAAGACGAAAACATGTGCCAAACCCTATGCATAAGTTCACAAGGTCACAGAACCCGCAAGTTGATCACCAAAACATACATCAAGTAGATCACGTGAATATCCCATTATCACCACAGATAAGCACAAGCAAGACATACATCAAGTGTTCTCAAATCCTTAAAGACTCAATCCGATAAGATAACTTCAAAGGAAAAACTCAAATCCATTACAAGAAGGTAGAGGGGGAGAAACATCATAAGATCCAACTATAATAGCAAAGCTCGCGGTACATCAAGATTATGCCAAATCAAGAGCACGAGAGAGAGAGAGAGAGAGAGAGATCAAACACATAGCTACTGGTACATACCCTCAGCCCCGAGGGTGAACTACTCCCTTCTCATCAGGGAGAGCGTCGGGATGATGAAGATGACCACCGGTGATGATTTCCCCCTCGGGCAGGGTGCCGGAACAGGGTCCCGTTTGGTTTTTAGCGGCTACAGAGGTTTGGGGCGGCGGAACTCCCGATCTAGGTTATGTTCTGGAGGTTTGGGAATATATATAAGAGGTGTTGGCGTCGAGAACAAGTCAGGGGGTCCACGAGGGGCCCATAAGGTCGGAGGGCGCGCCCTAGGGGGGTGGGGGCACCCTCCACCCTTGTGGAGGCCTTGGGACTCCTCTGGTGCATCACCGGTACGCTGTGGGCTTCTTTTGGTCCAAAAAACAATCGTCCTAAAGTTTCAGATCAATTGGACTCCGTTTGATATTCCTTTTCTGGAAACTCAAAAACAAGGAAAACCAGAAACTGGCACTGGACTCTGGGTTAATAGGTTAGTCTCAAAAATTATATAAAATAGCATATAAATGCATATAAAATATCCAAGATAGATAATATAATAGCAACAGATAAAAAATTAGAGATACGTTGGAGACGTATCAGTGGCAGGTTGATATAGGGGCCAACAAAGGGGCAGGAGGCGCAACACGTCTAGTAGTCAGGAGATCCGCCTCGAGCCGAGGGAATAGGACACATGTCGAGGCGGAGTCCATGTCATCGTGTGAGGGAAGATTGGTTGCCGCAGTCGGCTTATCAATACGGGCATACTGGCTATGTGGCAGCGACACCGGCTCCCCCTTGACGCGGTGGAGCGGCAACGAGTGCCGCACTGAAACACGGTCCTTGAGCGGCTGCTCAAGGAGGAGCTACATGTGCGCCTAGTACTCCTTGTTGGTTGTCGCGGCCTCTGCGAGGAGGCGCGTGTGATGCGGCTTCTACTCCTCCTCGTTGTTGAAGTAAAGGATGGTCTCTCTGCCTTCCTGAAGGAGCAGGGCGCCTTGGACTTGGAGGATGATGACCCCAAAGAGCGACGACGGCGGCGCCACGATATGGATCCGGAAGAAGATCCGCATGGAGAACCAAGACTTCGACATCGTCGTGTAAAAGACAATAAGGTCGATAGCAGTGAGCGAATATGAACAGAGCAGCGGTGAGCAGAGAGGAAAGGATATGTGAGCATAAGTAGTCGTGGCAAGGCGAACGGGCGAGCAACTGGCTTCAATACATCACACCCGTCCGGAGTAGGCTTCTTGGCCACCGTGCCAGCATTGAACCATACAACATGGCCCGCTGGAGCGTTTTACCGGCATGAATTAATGTGCGGCAATTGTTTCACATGGAAGAGGGTTTAGAGTTTGGCGTGGCGGGCGTGCCGAAAACATAGAAAAGGATTTTAGCGGCAATTGTTTTACATGGAAGATGGTTTTAGAGTTTGGCGTGACGGGCATGACGGAAACGTAGAAGAGGGTTTTAGAGTTTGGCGTGGCAGGTGTGACGGCTAGGCGCGTACGTGATGGAAACATGGAAAAGGGTTTAGAGTTTAACGTATGTGACGGAAACAGATTTTAGAGTTTGGCGGACAACCTTCCCTAATTTATCGGACCTCTCCTAATTTTTTGCATTTGATTTGTGAGAAAACGCCGTCGTCTCCCTTAATTTGCTAATTTGTCGGGCCTTTCCTAATTTGTGTGTTTGATTTGTGGGAAAAGGGACACAAGAATTGAAATAATAAGGTCCTAATGTGTGTGTTTGATTTGCGGGAAAAGAGACATAAGCATTGAAATAATAAGGTTTTAGACATAAGAATTGGAATAAGGTTTTAGAGTTTGGCGGACAACCTTCCCTAATTTATCAGACATTCCCTAATTCTGTGTGTTTGATTTGTGGCAAAACGCCGTCGTCTGTCGTAATTTGTCAGGCCTTTTTTAATTTGTGCGTCTGATTTGCGGGAAAAGGGAAGGTTTTAGACACAAGAATTGAAATAAGGTTTTAAAGTTCAGTGACGACCGTCCAGACGTCTTGCGGCCGATTTGCGGGAAATGTCGGCCGATTTGTGGGAAAACAAATAGATTTGCGGGAAAACAAACACAAAAACTGTAAACATCCCCTGATTTGCATTTGATTTGCAGAAAAACCGAACACAAGAACATGTTCACAGACAATTAAGATCCGCATCGAATGGCGAACTACATTTGAACTCCTCGGTCTGGATGGCAAACTACATCCTAACATTTGTTGGGATGGGTGTATGCGCGTGTATATGAACGCTTGTGTCTGTATTGATGCTAAAAAAACATTTGTTGATGTTTTGAGGGACGTGTGTGGTCCGGACGTTTACTAGTGGTTTGAGGGTCCGTTAGAGATGCCCTAAGAAAGAGCAACCGTCAACATACGAAATCGAACTTCATACAACAACACTCACACTAGAACATCGAAGGCACCATTTACAGCATGATACTACATTTTATTCCGGTACATGGGCGTGCATGCACACAGCATACACTTGTGTACCAACTACGTACGACCGACGGGCAGGTTACAGACTACAAGGTAGACCCTGCTCCCCTCGCCATCTCTAGATGTACTTCTCCGCCGCCGGGTGCCAGCCGCTAGCCGGGTACGCGGGGTCGGGGGCCACGGGGGTGCCAACGGGGCCGTAGTGGCCGCGCGTCCCGGCCGTGCCGTGGCGTCTCGCGGCCGCGTCGGCGCGGTGCTCAGCCTTCTCCTGGTGCTTCTGCGCGTCGGCCTGGGCCTTGCGCGCGCGCTCCTCCTCCTTGGCCATCTCCTTCTCGCCGTGCGTGGTCGCCGCGGCATTGCCCGCCTTGCCCTGCACCTCGGCCGATCCCTCCTTCGCCTTCTCCTTGGCCGAGCTCACCATGTCCTTGGCCTTCACCTTCGCCGTCTGCATCGTGTACGTGTAGTGTGTCGCTCCTCCAATGGCTGCCTCGTGCGTCGCGTGCGGGTGTCTGGTCGTGTGGATATAGTTCTTCGGTGGATGTCTTGCTTCTGTACGTGAGCTCTTGGGTGTGGTGGATTTGTAGGCGCTGATTGCTCGGAGCGGCGGCGGTGGAGTTTGGTTTCTTGCCGGACGCGAGCGGCGTCCTCTCGCCTGGCAGCACGTCAGCTACGGGGTGGCTGGTGGCGCGCATGCGGCGATGCCAGAGCAGCGGGAGCTGCACGTCGCGGCTTGAGGTGGCAAACTGGCAGCCCGCGAACGTTGGGCCTGTGCGGTCGCGTAGGCCGCGTCGCACCGCCGATCTGCCATGTGGTGGATGATGGAATTTACTCTAAAACTAAATAAATATCCTTCCCGTTTCTGTAAGATTTCAGATCCTGATGGTTTGGTTTGTAATTATTTCTCTGGAAATAGGGGGTGTCACATTGATTTCGGACGATCTCTGTTTGGCAGTGATGGTTCAGAACTATGCGAACCTGCTTGGTGATCTGGAAGATGTTCAGTTTAATGAAACTGCTGATAGAGCTATCAGGTTACTGGATAAGAAGGGATATTAAGAAAAATTCCACAAAGAGGCAACATCTATCTTTGTTCTTTCCTTGCGTGCGACTTGTGTTGTTTTTCTTTTGATCGAGCTTACTGTCCTAATTGGGATTACTAGTATGGGGCGAGCCAGGTTTATGAAAAAACTTTGTTTTTTCTTTGGATTCCTAAAACCCAGATAATGGAAGTTATCATTTCTCTAAACATGTTCGAGAAACTTGAAGGCATGATTTTTCGAAATGTAAGAACCATACAGTTTAGAAATGAATCAAATTCATGCACTAGTAAACTAAAAAAAAATCACGCATCATCTTATAAATTGAGTAACCAAGGCAAAAATATGAGTTTATGACCACACATGTTTCTCCTCTACACTTCTGTTAGGATCACACAAATACAAATTATACTAGCATAACCAAAAGGCCAAAAGGTAAACCTTGAAGGATCATCCTGAGCACAAGAAATGTGCGAGGCCAGGTCATCGAACAAACACCACACAAAAAATGGTAATTTACTCTCATATCATACACTTTAGGCATGATCCTGAACTTAATATCCAAGTATAGTACGGAGCGACCAATCTACAAGAACACAAACTCAGCATTCTCCCCCAACGTGTTTATCTAGACAGTATCATCATCCTCAACAGTGTGATTTGACATCCTCAAGTTAGCATACATCTCTTGCGAACAAATGACGTCCACCAACAACCAGTTGTCCCCATTGCACAGCCAGATGCAAAGTCAAAAATTCCTGGAACTCTGGAATCGTCATCATCAGGTGATAACTAGGTGTTCATCTTTATGCTGATGATACTATCATCTTTATAGAGCACGACTTGGCGAAAGCAAGAAACATGAAGCTGCTGTTATGCTTATTTGAACAATTATCTGGCCTCAAAATTAACTTTCACAAGAGCGAATTGTTTTGCTTTGGAAGAGCAAAGGAGGACCAGGACACGTATAAACAATTGTTCGGATGTGAATTGGATTCCTTACCGTTTACGTACTTAGGTATACCCATTCATCATCGTAAGCTGACTAACAGTGAGTGAAAATGCATCGAGGATCACTTTGAAAAGAAACTGAGCTGTTGGAAAGGGAAGCTCATGTCATACGGAGGACGATTGATTCTGATTAATTCGGTCCTTACCAGTATGCCTATATTTCTCTTATCCTTTTTCCAGGTTCCGGTGGGAGTCAGGAAAAGGTTAGATTTCTACCGATCTCGATTCTTTTGGCAGAATGATGACCTCAAACGAAAGTATAGGCTTGCTAAGTGGGATATAATCTGTAGGCCGAAGGACCAAGGGGGTCTAGGCATAGAAAATTTGGAAGTCAAAAACATTTGTCTCCTTAGCAAGTGGCTCTTTAAACTATCGTCTGAGACGGAAGCTACTTGGGCACATATTTTGCGTAATAAGTATCTTTATGCTAAAACCTTGGCCCAGGTAAATGTGAGGCCTTCCGACTCACCTTTTTGGAAGGGTTTGATGAGAGTCAAACAACTTTTTTTTAACAAGTCAAGATTTATTGTCGGGAATGGAGCCACTACGAGGTTTTGGGAGGATACGTGGCTTGGGGAGATTCCCCTTGCACTTAAATATCCTACTTTGTACAACATTGTGCGACGTAGAGAAGCCTACGTTGCATCTGTTTTACAATCCACTCCCCTCAATATTAGTTTTCGGAGGACGCTTGTTGGAAATCGTTGGGAGGCTTGGCTACACCTTGTTAGACGTTTAATGGAGGTTCGGCTGACCCAACAACCGGATCAGCTGTATTGGAAACTTACTAAGAACGGTGTGTTCTCGGTTAAGTCTATGTATCTGGATGTCATTAACTCTAGCATTGTCCCTTCCTCGATTCACGTTTGGAGAGTAAAGGTCCCCTTACGCATCAAAGTGTTTATGTGGTTTGTGCATAAACAAGTCATTTTGACTAAGGATATCCTGGCAAAACGCAACTGGATGGGCTCATCCAGATGTAGCTTTTGCGATCATAACGAAAATATCAAACACCTCTTTCTCGATTGTCCGTTGGCTAAAATTCTGTGGCGGTCGATTCATATTGCATTTAATATTAATCAGCCCACCTCTATCAACATGTTATTCGGAACATGGCTTGATGGGGTTGATTCCGATACTGCAAGACACATTCGTGTTGGCGTTTGTGCTTTACTTTGGGCAGTATGGAACTGCAGAAATGATTTAGTATTTAACAGATCAACAAACATTCACTTTTTGCAGGTTATCTTCAGGGCCACGGCGTTCATCCGTATGTGGTCGCTACTCACTCCGACGGAGGCCAAGGAGCGTTTGGTTACTGCGTCTACCCGATGGGAGATGGTAGCGCGGGATATTTTCAACCGGTTTGGATGGCGGTCATATAATAGGTTAGGCATGTAGTGCTCCTATTGTGTTTGCCAGCCGGTTGTGGCTTAGGGTTTCAGCTCTTTCGAGCCTTGTGTTTATTTTCGCACCTCAATACTTGGAGACTTTGTTACTGAATTTTATTTTAATAATATGAGCCGTATGCATCTTTCTGATGCAGAGGCTGGGGAAAACCCCCTTTTCGAAAAAAAGTAGGTGTTCATCTCGCCATACTCCACCCCATGTAGGGGTGGAATTGTTGAGAAACTTGAGAACCCAAAATTTAAGACAAGAATGTCATTCCCGAAGCTCGTATGTATGTTTTATTGGGGATAAGCAGAGGTCCTGGAAAACATGGCCGATAGCAATAAGGGAAGCGTGTCTTAGCCGAAGTATGCAAGAACCGGACACCGTCTTTAAACATATAAAAGTGTGCCACAATTTTTCCTCCTCCTGGTCCTGGAAGAACCAGAAGTAGGCCACTTTGTTTGAAGAAGATGCATCTGGTATTGCCCTCCGGTAGGTCACGAGGGGGTTGTGGGACGATGGGCACTGCTCTCTCGAGGCACAATGGGGATGGTCCAGCCCGAAACGTGGATTCGGAATTGCCCCTGATGAGGATGTGACCGTTGTGGCAGCCCCCGATCCATTCATTATGATAGCCATCAAAGTTGTAGCTTGTCGCACGATGGGCGACAACGGCGAGCTTGGGGGGCTGAGGCGGCATTAGGGTGAAGAGTTAGGGTGCTGTGAGGTAGAAGCCGAGGGGGCGAGGAGGGTGCGGCTTACGAAATTGGCGGAGAAAGGCTGGGTTGGAGGCCACCAACGCTACGAGGATGGCGCCGATGAGTGCAGTGGGGAAGCCAAGGCAGACGATGATCTCAATGAGGAGGTTGTTGTCGTCGAGCACCTTGGGCACCGGGTCGGCACATGGCAGCTTCTTCGCATTCACACGTGCCTTTGATGAAATGCGATCGGCCCTAATACAATAGCAGCAATAACAGCGCTATTCAAAAATTGGTCAATTCAACAATTTATCGATAAGATTATGCCATATCATTATCGTTTATCATTTGGTTTGATTTATCGCTCTGGCAAGCGATTTATCAGAAATCTACTGATAAATCAGGCCTATTTCTAGAACATGCTTATTTCTTTTTTGTGGACCTTGCTAGTTCTACTTTGCTTGTAATTGTACAAGGATTCAGAGGCAAGGAATCCAACATAACACATATGTCCAATATTAATTTTGTGTTGAATATAGCATATTTCAGTGATGTGAACTTGAGATTTGAACAAAAATGGCTGATTAATAGCCGACGATAAAATCAATCAATTTTTAATTAATCTCTAAGCCGACCGAGACATTAACAACAAGCAATATCCTTAACATTCAACATTCAGTAGCAGTTGGGACTGACAAATGCAACAATCCAGCTAAACATTGAGAAACTGCGCAAAACAATAAGGAATTAGATATCACCCTACGTATCAGTCCCCGTCTCAGCATGTCCATGGTATGTCTGCCTCCCTGTCATGTTATGTCTATCTCGCTGTCTCAGCAAGTACTCCCTCCGTTTTTTAATATTTGTCCTTTTAGTGATTTTAAATAGACTATCACATACAAATGTATATAAACATATTTTAGAATGTAGATTCATTCATTTTGTTTTGCATGTAGTCATTTGTTGAAATCTCTAGAAAATAAATATTTAAAAAAAGCATGTACAGACCACCGTGGTATGTCTGCCTCCCTGTCATGGTACGTCTACCTCCCTGTCTCAGCAAGTACTCCTAAAACTCAGTCGAGGCACAACGGAGTAGTATTTTCCGCAAGAGAAGGAAATAATAACCTTACGGCGACTTTGATAGTTTGGGCTTCCTAAAACTCAATTGACTAAGATTTAGTAAGTCCTAATCAACCTTGCAGCATTGTTGGTCGTATCACATCATCTCACCGGTTGGTTGTATCGCGTCGTCTCATCGGTTTGACGCATCCTTCATTAACGTTGTAGCATCTTAGTCATTAATGATTGTAGCATTTTAGTTAGAACGGTTGTAGCCAAAGTTGTCAGAATCGTGATTTTGAATCAGATCGGAGCTCCGATGGTAGAATCGCAAATCGTAGAATCTTCACTATCAGGATAGTAGAAACGTAAATTTTATGAACTAAAATCGTAGAATCATAGGGTTAGTTTGGATCGTAAAGTCATATAATCGTATAAGTCATAGAATCGTATAACAGAATCGCGATTGTGATAACCTTTTGTAGCATATGTTATCGTTGCTTGCATCACCGTAGCACCACAACTACGACCGACTCAGTTCAATAGTTTTATGTTCCAAGCTCCAATTGGATGGTCTTGATCTGTCCTCTCGCTCTGAACGCCAAGCTCCAACTGGATGGTCTTGATCTGTCCTCTCGCTCCGAACGATCTCCTCCTCTCTCTCTCTCTACTATCTTCATGTAGTTGGGGGAACACTCCACTATCTGCACGTAAATATTTGGGGGAAATCAAGCTAGGGTTTCCGGAAGAAAAGAGAAGTAAATTAGTAGGGGATCGAGATCAACCTAGGGTTTCCCGCAAGAAACTAAGAAAAGAGAAGTAGATTAGTAGGGGACCGAGAAGAGGAAGGAGATGGGGTCGCCGACCTCGAACCGCCGGTGACTGGGTTGAGATCGCCTCTTTTTCGCTCGGCTCCGGTGGCCGTTGTGCTGAGAGTGGAGACTGAATGAGCTGAGCGACGCCCTCTCTTTGGCTAGAGCGCCGGCATTCATACGCACCACTGCTTTGCTATCCAGCTCCACATCAAGTTTGTTCACGTCCATTTCTGAGCATCTGATTCTCACGCACGCCAAGCGAATAAGCAAGTACTCATGTCACAAATTACGAATCAAATTTTGTGATGAAAACAGGCAAGAGCACTGGAGTCACAAATTACTAGTACATCAAAGGTGCATTTTACAACTGACCGATACATTTTATTCGGGCACACGCATGTGCGCACAGCATACACGCGCGCGCCAACTACGACACACGGGCAGGATCACTAGCCACACACAAAAAACACTAGCTGCCAGCTCCTGTCCCCCGATCATCTCACGTCTAGACGTACTTGTCCGTGGTCGGGTACGCGCCGGTGCCCGTGTACGCAGGGTCGGCGGCGCCGCCCGCAGGGCGGTGGTGGCCATGCGGCCCGGTGAGGGGCACGTGCGTGGCGCCGTGGCGCCCCGCGGCGGCCTCGGCGCGGTGCTCGGCCTTCTCCTGGTGCATTTCGGCCTTGGCCTGGGCCTTGTTGGCGCGCGTCTCCTCCTTGGCCATCTCCTTCTCGCCGTGCGTGGTCGCCGTGGCCTTGCCCGTCTTGCCCTGCGCCTTGGCCGTGCCCTCCTTCGCCTTCTCCTTGGCCGAGCTCACCGCGTCCTTCACCTTCACCTTCGCCGTCTGCATCCTCGCCGCTTTTCCTCGGGAAAAAAGCTTCTTCCGCTTGCTGTGTGTATGTGTTCTTTGTGTGGGTGCTTGGGTGTCTGGGAATGTTGGATGTCGTGGCGGTCGTGTGGTGTATTTGTAGGCGGAGGATGGGTTGGGTTGGGATGGCGGCGCTGGCGTTTTGGGTTCCGTCGGGAGCGAGACGTGGGGTGGTAGGTGGCGCGCATGCGGTGGTTCCAGAGCAAGCCGGAGTTTACACGTAGCGGCGTGAGGTGGCGCCCAAGGTTGGGGCAGGCGGGCGCGTGTGCTGTGTGGCACTCTTCGAAGGAGCCGCGTGCCCCTGGGGTGGATGACGGCGGCGTGCTCGTGCTGCGGATCACTCCGGTGCACGTGATGAACGGCATCTGGATCAACATTAAGTGAGTGTAGCTGTGCAGGTCCGGTTCCAGTGCGCGTTTGCTTTTTTTGGGTGAAAAACAATTTGGCGGCCCGGGCGTCTTCCCCTCCTCTTGCTGGCGCGACCCTCCCCTTTCCTCTGCCCGTGTGTCGGTGCTGTCTTCCCCTCCTCCCTCTCCTCTGCCCGTGTTGGGATCTTGCTTTTGGGCTCTCGCCTCTGTTGAGGATGAGCCGTGGTCTGCTCCTCCCTCCCCGCGCTGCTCGTCGGCGAATCCGGGGAGGCCGTTGGCCCTTCCTCCTGCGCCCCGTCCCCGCAAGTTTGGTGGGAGGGGACGGTCTCTGGCGTCTGCGGAGCCCGATGTTGGCTGGATCCGG
Source organism: Triticum monococcum (assembly GCA_034509565.1). Lineage (NCBI taxonomy): Eukaryota > Viridiplantae > Streptophyta > Magnoliopsida > Poales > Poaceae > Triticum > Triticum monococcum. The sequence goes on from CM067842.1 coordinate 733,815,649, forward strand.
GTTTCTCGTCGTCGGTGCAAGGCCGGTAAGTGCTCGTCTGCCTCTTCTGGTTCGGGCATTCTGGGCGCCGCCCTTGATGGGGTGCTTGGTGGCTCCCCATCATCCTCTTCCTCCGGTGGTGCTTCCCCGTCTGCCGCGCCGCCGGCGGCGGTGCTCCCGGGGCGGTTGGTGCCGCCGTTGATGCTTGACCTAGATCTGGTGGCCGCTCCGTTGGCTAGTGGGCCGCTGGATGGGCCCTCTGGTGGGCGTGTTGGGCCTCTCGTTGTTGTCCCACCAGGTGGGCCCTCTCCTCCCCCTCTCTCGTCCATCGTCGATTTCCCCCCTCTAATTTCTACTGGCCCAGTTAGGATCCCCGCTGTGCTGCCTCCTTCCCCTCTTCGTTGGCCCATTCTACCCGCCGGGCCCAGGTGGGCATGGCTTCGACCGGCTACTTATGGATCCCTCGTGGCTCTTTCCCCCCTTTGCTAGGGTTTCCGGCTTCCGCTGCAGATCTGCGCCGCCACCGCTTTCCCATCCGCCGTCTCATCAGATCTAGCCCTCCTCCTCCCCTTCTCCTCTCCTTTGCTGCGGTGCTCTCCATGGACAAATCTCGGGGCTCGTCGTGCGAGGCCCTGTCGGGCAGTAAGCGGCCGCGCGAGGCGTCGTCTGCGTCGGCGGTGGATCTGGAGTTCGAGGCCGAGCTCCGCTCCAAACTGGAGGCGGAGGAGGCGGCTCGCGAGCAGGCGGCTCGGGACTGTGCGGCCTGGACTGCGGGTCCGGAGTGGTCACAGCGCTCGGAGCGGGGACGCGCCCCTGGTTCTGGCCCTCCGCGTCCTGGGTCTGGTCCTCCTCCTCCTCCTGTGGTGGATCCACGGGAGGCGGCGGCGGCCTCTGTTGGTGGGGGTTCTTCCTCCTCGGGCTCCTTGCCTTTGCGTGGCGCGGGGCGCGGCGCGCCTGCCCCGGGGCGTTTCCCCCCTCCTCCTCGTCCGGCTGGTGCGGGCGTGGGGTCCCGTCTGCCGCCTCGGTCCTTCGTGGGGCCGACGCGGCGCCCCTCCGGCCCCTTCCCTGGATCATCCTCCCCTCTGGTGCTGGGGGACGGGATCCTGCCTCCTCCTCCCCTCCCGCATCCCCGCCCTTCATCTGCCTCCAACAGCAACCCTTCGGCGCTCACCTGCTTCGCCTGCCACCAACTCAACCACTTTCAATCTCGCTGTACCAACCCCCCGTTTTGCCTGATTTGCCGATCTGAGGGGCACCTCACGGTCAACTGCCCTAATAGACTGAAACCTCCCTCGCTCCTCCAGTTTGGCACTGGCCTCCATGGTTGTGCCTTCTTTGCTTTTGACTCTGATCTGCCTACTTTGGAGGTGGCCCCCTCGCTTTCGAATGCTGCTATTGTTTCGGTGAAGGACCAGAAGATCTCTCCCCAGACCTTACTCGATGGGCTCCGGATCTGGGATGAGGCTGGATGGGACTGGCAAGTGGCCCAGATTTCTGATCATGAGTTTTCAGCCGTGTTCCCTTCCAAGGAGTGTCTGCGGATGATTGCTTCATGTACTAGCTTTACCCTTCCCCTCAACCAATTGGTCGTCTCGGTCAAGCCGGCATCCTGCAATGGTACGGCGGTAGGACCTCTTTCTCAGGTCTGGGTTCTAATTGATGATTTACCAGCTGGACTCCGCTCGTCTGCCTTTCTCATGGCGATGGGGGTTCTTATTGGGAAGCCCGTGGAGGTGGATCTGGAATCTCTGAATAAGGTTGGCCCCGCTAGGATGAAGATTTGGTGTCTGGATCCGGGTCGTGTTCATGGTTCGGTCGACGTTTTCCCCTATCCCAACGGTATCAGGCTCAGGGTGCGGGTGGAGGGGGCGGCTGCCTATCAACCCCCTCCTCCCCCTTCTCCTCCTTCTAATCCCTCGGATAAACACGATAAGGACGGGGATGGATCGATGGGTGGGAACAACCAGAGTGATGGCTCCAATCTCCGTTTCACCCAATCTGAATGGGATGGCTTGGCTGAGTCTGAAAGGGCACTGTTCCAGTCTCAAGCTCCCTCTGGTGCTTCCCCTCGGGAGGCTTTGGCGATACCTCCTTCTGATTCCATGGTGGGTGCTCCTGATGCTGCTTCTCTGAAGATTCCGCCTGTGTCGGCTACCCCCATGTCTGGTGCTTGCTCCAACCTCCCAGCTCGCCCGATCTCCCCCACTCGCTCCGGGATTGAGGATCTGCCTGCCTCCCCTGAGCGTGATGCGGTGGGTGCCCAGTCTCAGCGGAAGAAGAAATCCTCGGTGCGCAAATTCTCAGCTAAGAGCAGGAATTCTCTAGGCTCTAAACAATCCATTGCCAGTGTCTACCGTCGTCTTGACAAGGATCTCGGGTCCATGTCTCGCTCTGGTCCATCTCCGGCTTCCCCCTTGCCACGGGCGCAGGCGATTCGGTCGCCGGCGTCTATGGCCCGCAAAGGCCGGAGGGTGGTCAACTCGGGTGGATCTGTTCTGGAGCGGGCGGAAAAGCGGGCTACCGCGAAGGATCTTCCTATCCCAGGTACTCATCCCACTCATTCCATTGGTTCTTCTCTGGTTCGCCTGGTTTTACCTACTCTCTTGGATAATCACCTTTTTAAAGTCATGTCGGATGTGGGAGTGGTGGTTGATCTGAATGTTGGTTCTCCTAGTTCTCTTCTTACAAGTATTCGGGCTAACGAGGTGGCTCAGGCGGCCATTGCTAAAGCTAAAGAGGCCGTTGCCTCCGACGCTACTGTTTCTATCAATCCTTTGGGTCCGGAGGCGGGTGTGGGTGCTGGTTGTGGCCAGCCCCAGCCCTGTTCCTCCAGGAGGGGCACTTCTAAAAGAGTTAAAACCTGCGCGGCTCCTAGCAGGTCTAGTCTCCGCATTAAGAATCTTTCATATAAATGAAAGCTTTATTTTGGAATATTAGAGGGTTCGGCGCTAGGGGGCATCGTGACCAAATTAAAGATTTGATCCGCTCGAGCCATATTGACCTCGTGGGGTTGGTTGAAACTTTTAAGGAATCCTTTTCCCCTAATGAACTTTCTGCTATCGTGGGTATGGATAGATTTGACTGGCATGTTTTACCTTCCTCGGGCCACTCGGGTGGGATCTTGATAGGCTCAAATAAGGACATTTTTTATGTTGTTGCCTATGAGCATGGGATCTTTTGGGTTAGTGCTGTACTCTGTCTTAAAGCGCTGAATACTCTCATGGAGGTAATCGTGGTATATGGGCCTGCTGACCATTCTATTGCTCCTTTGTTTCTTAATGAACTTTCTATGAAGATTGAATCCTGCAACCTCCCGATGGTTATCGGGGGTGATTTTAATCTCCTTCGCTACCCTTCTGATAAAAGCAACGATATTTTCTCTTGGCCTTTGGCGAATGCTTTTAACGAGTGTATTAGCTCCAATGCTATTCGTGAACTTCCCCGGGTTGGAGCCCGCTTTACTTGGTCCAATCATCAGGCTATTCCTATTAGATCTGTTCTGGATAGAGTTTTCATATGTCCTAGGTGGGATTCCCTCTTTCCTAGGGCTTCCCTTGGTGCCAAATGTATTGTCGGTTCTGACCATACCCCTCTAATTGTTGACGATGGCTCTGTTAACCTTAGACCCCCGGCCAGATTTCAATTTGATTCCTCTTGGCTTCTCGTTGATGGTTTTTGTGATATGTTAGCCGTGAAGATATCCCACCTGCTCTCCTCTAATTCACGCTCTTTCGGTCCTCTGGATGATTGGCACTCTTGCTCCTACAATCTGCGTAAGTTTCTTAGAGGCTGGTCTCGGAACCGTGTGGCGGAGGAGCGCCGCTCCAAAGAGTTTCTCGAGACCCAAATCTCGGCCCTAGACTCGACTGCCGACTCTGCTGGACTATCCGAGGATGGGTGGTCTGTGAGGTATAACCTTGAGGTTGCATTACTGCAGTTGCACCATCAGGCTGAGGTGTATTGGCGTCAGCGGGGTACGCTCAATTGGACGCTTAAAGGCGATTCCCCCACTGTCTATTTTTTTGCCATAGCGAACGGTCGGAGGAGGCATTGTGGCATCAACAATCTGATCATCAATGGTGCGCGGTCTTCAGACCAATTTGTTATTATGGATCACGTGTGGGACTTCTTCTCTTCTTTGCTTGGGGCGAAACCTCCGTCGGGCTTCTCGATCTCCCCTTCTCTCTGGAACATGGGTTTAAAAGTTTCGGCCGAGGACAACGCCTCGTTGATGATCCCCCTATCTGATCAGGAAATCTGGGACATTGTTAACTCTGCTAACCCGAATGCGGCCTCCGGGCCTGACGGCTTTTCTACCCCTTTCTTCCGTAAATTCTGGCCTTAGTTAAAGCAGCTGGTTTGCAGTGTCATACAGGGCTTTTGCCTTGGTTACATCGATATTTCCCACTTGAACTATGCCATCATTACTCTGATTCCCCAAGGTCAAGGCGGCTGATTTAATCTCTCAATTTCGTCCTATTGCTCTGATTAATAATTTTGCCAAATTCCTGGCTAAGGGCTTTGCTAACCGCCTTTCTCCTGTTGCTCATAGAGTTATTAGCCCCTTCCAATCTGCTTTCATTAAGGGCCATTTTATTCTAGATGGTGTTCTTTCCTTGCACGAAATAGTGCATGACCTGCACTCTCGGAGCTCTAAAGCGATTATTCTTAAGTTAGATTTTGAGAAAGCATACGACTCGGTCAGTTGGTCTTTTCTGAAGCAGGTCCTGCTTGCGAAAGGTTTTGATGGAGCTTATGTGCATCGTATCATGCAGTTGGTCACTGGGGGCCACACTGCCGTGTCGGTGAATGGGCATATTAGTATTTTTTTTGCCAATGGCAGGGGTCTTCGTCAAGGGGATCCTGCTTCCCCTGTTCTTTCTAACTTTGTGGCCGATGCCTTTTCCTGTATCCTCACGAGGGTGGCTCAATGTGGTCACATAAGTCTGATGGTCTCTCATCTAATTCTGGAAGGGGTTTCTCACCTTCAGTATGCCGACGATACGATCATTATGCTTGAGCTGGATTATGCGTGTATTGCCAATTTGAAATTCATCCTTCTTTGCTTTGAAGCGGTCTCTGGCCTGAAGATTAACTTCTCCAAGAGTGAGGTTCTAGTTACTGGTGTTGATGATGCGGAAGCCTTGCGTGTGGCCAGGCTTCTTAACTGCTCTTTAGGTTCCTTTCCATTCAAATATTTGGGCCTCCCAATTTCCCCTCTTAAACTTCTTGCTAAGGACTTTGCCCCGGCTGTCGCTAAGGTGGGGAACAGGGTCCTTCCTTGGCGCGGCAGATACAATACTAATGCTGGCAAGGTGGCCTTAATTAACTCCTGTCTTTCATCCCTTCCTATGTTCCTTATGGGCTTTTATCTCCTATCGGCTGGCACTCACGCGGGCTTTGACAAACACAGAGGTGCATTTTATTGGAATGCGGCAGATAATAAGCGGAAATATAGACTAGTCAAGTGGCAGCTTATGTGTCGGCCTAAGAACCTTGGGGGGTTAGGCATTATTAATACGTTGGTGATGAACAAATGCTTATTAATTAAGTGGTGGTGGAAAATTATGACTACTGGGGCCGATTCTCTTTGGTACTCTATCATCAAGGCCAAGTATTTCCCTCAATCGAGCCCCTTGTTTGCTTCTGCTAGACGAGGGTCTCAATTCTGGAAGAACCTTGTCAAAGTTAGACCGATTTTTTTTGGAGCATGCTAAATTTATCGTGGGCAATGGTAGGTATGTTCGTTTTTGGCGGGATTGATGGTGTGGAGATGCTCCTCTGGCTGCTCAGTTCCCGGTTTTGTTTTCTTACTGTCCTAAGCCGAACATCTCCATCGCGGAGGTGGTGGATAATAATTGGGACCTGGCTTTTCGCTGCTCCCTGTCTCCTGAAGAGTTGGAGGATTGGCAAAGCCTTTCCGCCCTCTTCCCTGTGCTCTCGGAGGCTCCAGATTCTGTTGTTTGGCTCATTCATCTTCTGGCAGATTTTCGGTCAAGTCACTTTACTCTAGGCTAATCGAAGGTATCCCCTCGAATAGATTCTCTAATATCTGGAAGTCCAAAGTGCCTCCTAAGATTAAGATATTTCTTTGGCAAGCTTTCAGAGGCCGGCTTCCTGCGGCTGACCAGATTCGCAAGCGCAATGGTCCGGGATCGGAATTTTGTCACCTCTGTGGTGCTTTGGAAAACACGGATCATATCTTTTTCCATTGTGTCCTGGCTAAATTCGTTTGGAGCTGTGTCAGTTCATGGCTCCAGATTTCTTGGAATCCCTCGTCCTTCTCTGAGCTTAGGAACCTAGCCAAGGTTCTGGTTGGGGTCACCAAGAGGGTGTTCTGGGTTGGCTTGGGTGCCTTATGTTGGGCTCTTTGGACTATTCGGAACAAATTTACTATTGAACATATCTTTCCATCTAAACCTGCTGACGCTCTTTTCAAATCTTGTATCATTCTGCAGCAGTGGAGATTATTGACTAAAGAAGAAGATCGGGATGCCCTGGACGTGCTCATCGCCAACATTCGGGCTTCGGCATCCTTCTTCTCAGGGTTGGGCCCAAACGGATGATCTTTGCTGCAGTGGTTCAGTCTCTTTGGTGGTAGTCTCCTTTCCCCCTCCGGCCTGCGCGCCGAGTATGGCTGGGTGCCATGTATCGCTCTGAAACTTTTTTCACCTGCTCCAGGCTTTTGTTCGCTGGATTCGTGGTGTTTCGCTAACTATTTGGGTTATTCGGGTCTGTGACACTGCCGTGTGGCTTTATTTATAAAGTCGGACCAAGGCCTTTTCTCTAAAAAAGAAAAACGATTTTTTGCGTATCATTTCATTGATAGAAGAAGTTAGAATGAATGCAAGAGGTGATACAACACATGACACGAACGCAATAGGCGTGACCATGGTGCCGGAAATAAATAGACATGAGACATGAGACATGAGATGCTCGACCCAAATAAAGATAACATAGCTAAACTCGTCTACCAAAGAAGCAGTCCCACCGACAACTTGACGACCAAAATTTCTAAATCCAACATCGAGGATATCACGAGCAAACAAGACAACGCCTTCACGAAGGAGAACGACATCAAGACGTCGTCGTCGTCCGATCCGGGAACCTGGACCTAGGGTTTTCCCTGATGCTCGAAGAGGGGCACAGCTAACGACCATGGCAGCGCCTCCAAGAAGGGAACGACACCCGCAGGTGTCGCCACTGCCAGCATAGGATGCAGGGATTTCTCCCTGGCCAAAATCCGAGCAATCCCAAGCCATCGGAGCACGTACCGGAGAATTGGAAGTTTAGCATAGGCCGGAGCTACGACAACAGGAATGGGAGCCACGCCCGATGCCGAAGGAGGCACCGTGTGCCGCCGGACGCGCAGGCCTCGGAGGAGGGCAAGATTGTGTGGCTGAGCGGAATGAAGGCGAAAGGGATGCGACGGTGGCCGGAGACCCAGGTGAGCCATAATCCGGAAGGGAGCGCAGATCCAGGCCACCAGAACCGGAGCAGCAGGGACGCCGTCTTGCTCAAAGAGCTGGAAGAGGAGGAAGCTCTCAAAGCATGACGGAATCGATGATGCGCCGGGATGGACGGCCAACCAAGGGCGCCAGCAGGGTGATGGTGGTGCGGAGATGCCAGGGAGTCAACAAACCGAAGAGGCCGGAAAGAGCGCAGCTTCCAAGGCTCGTTGGATCCGAAGCCGCGCCGGCCGACCACGAACACAGGAGGGGCGCGAGTCCATGGTCGCCGGGCTGAAGCCGTCCCTGCCGGGGGGTGGGTGGGTGGTGAAGAGGACACACGGGCAGCCAAACATCCCGGCGTGCTACAGGGAGCAGACGCCGCCGGGCACAACCAAGCACCTCCATGGCCGCCTCCCGAAGAAGTCGACCCGAAGCCTAACCAGGGGGTGGGGAGGGTCGGGGAGCGGGGGTGGGGAGCCGCAGCGAGTTGAGCGCGCCCGGCCATCACGAAGGACGGACGGGGAGCACCGTGACTGGCCGGGGTGGCCCCAGATCCCATCTGGGGCGGACCGCAGCAGAGGAACCACAGCCGGGGGAGGTGACCCAAGCAGTCAGCGCACCGGGGGAGGCCTCCCCTGCCGCCGGTAGAGGCCGCCGGCGCCGCCAGGGTCTGGATCTAGGGGAAGGAGCGGAGTGGAGGAGGGGAGGGCAGGGAGCGAGGGGAAGAGAAAAGCCCCGCCGCCGCCATCCCAGGGCCCGACGCGGCTTCGCCGGCTGTCCCTCCGGCGATGGCGACGACGAGGGATGGGAGGGAGGTGGGGGCGGGCCACCGGTGAGCAGGGTTCCCCCCGAGTCGCCTGGCTCGGGCGATGCGAGGGTCGGGGAAAGGAGAGGGACGCGAGGGTCTGTCAATACTCTGTTTAGTTTGGGTTTTGAAGTAGGATACAAGGAGGGTCATGGGGATTCCCAAACCACACATGGCGTCCTGGACCCTCAGAAAGAGCAAATTTCGCTAGTCTATGTGCCTCATAGTTTGCGGCACGACCCTCAAACCCAAACTTACAATTAAACTTAGTAGCTTTGAGATTTATTTCGCTAATAATAGCGCCATACCGGCCTCTGCCCCCGTTAGAAATGTCTAAGATAACGTGCTTGCAATCCGAGGCAATGATGAACTGTTGTAAATTGAGGTCCTCTGCCAATGCTAATGCCTCCCGATCGACATGCAATCGCCTCCAAAACAGTAGGGTCGCAGACATCAAAGATAACAAGTGCAGAGCTTCCAAGATAAAATCCTTGGTCATCCCTACAAATAGCAGTTGCGGAACCTCCACGCTCGAATCTGACCCCTGCGTCAACATGAATTTTTGCATACCCCACTGGAGGAGCCTTGGGTCTAGAATTAGGCACCACATGCAATAAAGGTCCCTGGACAGCACACGTATTGCTGCTGCCAATGATTTCCAAGTCTGATATGAACCTGTTTATAAACGCATGTGTGGAGTGTGGGCTCTAGAATATACCTTCATGTATTGCCTTTCGTCGTGCCAACCAAATAGCCTATATAGTTACCGCGAGCAATGTGAATTTCTGCTGTGATAGGGATTCTATTAGAGTAAAAAAGTCATTGTTTGGCTGAGGGTTCAGAAACTTCCATCATTTGCTGCGCCAGTTCACTGTCGCTGAGAGCCCACACTACAAAAAAAAGACACATCCGTGACATTTTGGGCCGAACAAAAAAAAATTATGTCATACATATGGCACTTCTATGACAATAATTGTGACAAAACCCGGTATCATCATAGATCTGATGGGCTCCTACTTCTCTGACAAAAAATCATGACAGAAAATGGGCTTTTCGTCCTGGGAGGGCCGGAGACGCAGCTGCATGACATTCTTTGGGTCGTCCATGACGGAAATAACCATGGTAGAAGCAAGGGGGGGGGGGGAAATTTCAGGGAATTCCCGGTTACGGTGGGAGGTCGGGGGCCGAGCGATGTGCGTTTCTCTCGTACACGTACGCGTGTGTGCGAGGCGTTGGCTCTAACTGAACCCGAGCGAGCCGTTGGGCTCTAGCTGAACCCGATCGATTGCACTGCAGGCTACACGTTACTGAACCTGAGCGATCGATCGATGGATGTTAACTGAACCCGATCAAGCGATTCCTTCGCAACTGCTGCTAACTGAAGTCGATCGATGCTGCCTCTGGGATGAACAGTGAGCATTGCGGGGGGGTTTGGATGAACAGTGAGCGGTGGCGTTGCCTCTGGATGAACAGGACCCCGTGGTGTGGTGGAGGGCTGGATGAACAGTAGACGATGGAGGGGTGCCCATGGAGGGGTGGTTGGACATGACCCTGTGGTGTTGAGGGCTGGATGAACAGTAGACGGTGGAGGGGTGGATGAACAGTAAACGGTGGAGTAGCGCGCAGTGGAGGCTGGATGAACAAGAGCCCGTGGAGGCTGGAGGAGGTCGACGGTAGCCCGTGGAGGCTGGAGCAGGTCGACGGTGGAGATGAACAGTATCCCGTGGAGTCCCATTTTATGATACGCCACACCCTCCCGATGAACAGGACCCCCGTTTCGACCGTAGGATGTCCATTTCGTCCGTTTTGCGGTACGGCACACCCCTCCCGATCAACAGGACCCCCTTTTCGACCGTAGGAGGTCCGTTTCGTCTGTTTTGCGGTACGCCACACCCCTCTCGATCAACAGGATCCCCGTTTCGACCATAGGAGGTCTGTTTCCTCCGTTTTGCGATACGCAGACCCCTCCCGATCAGCAGGACCCCGTTCAGGCCTCGTTTCCATCGCCTGTTCCGTCCAAGCCCTCCCGATGAACACGACCACGCATTCCGTTCTGACCTAGCCGGTTGGCTCCCACGTGTTCCGTTGCCTCCCGATGAACACGACACATTCCGTTGCCTCCCCATGAACACGACGCATTCCGTTGCCTCCCCATGAACACGACAACGACGTTGCCTCCCCATGAACACGACGATGCTGTTTCTCCGTTCCGACCGAGCCATGTACACGAGCCCTGGCTATACGTATGCGCGAGTTGGCGTTCGAGACCCTGCCCATATGTACGTATGTGGCCGTATTTTCTTTCTTGCACCCTGGCCGTTGTACGTACGTGTACATGCTACGTGCGCACCTCTACTATGACACGTGCGCGCCTCTACTACGACACGTGCGCGCCTCTACATCAACCAGTATATATATACGTACACGTTCGCGACCAGAATGACAACGCTACATATGCTTTGACCAGGTGGGTCCCGACTATCAGGCACTTCATTGCGTGCGAAGATGTAGCTGGTGGGTCCCAGCAGTCAGGGGGGTGAATCGTTTTGTTTTTTTGCCCGGACGCACTTCCTTGCGTGCGAAGGTGTAGCTGGTGGGTCCCAGCAATCAGGGGGAAACGTTTTTTTCGAGAAATACGGTGGCCCGTCCGATGGGTCCCCGCTGTCAGGTGGAGGAATAATTATTTTGCACATAATAAGGAGGACTTCCTTGCTGCGGCCGTGACCTAGCTGTCAGCCTCTCCACGTATATTCCACGTCTGATGGAAGCCGTTCCTTGACCACGTTGACCACGCCTCGTCGAGAGCACCAGAGCGGTGGACGACGGCGAGGCCTAGGAAGGGGACGACGCGGAGCCAGGGAAGATGCGGCAGTGGATGCCCACGTGTAGAGGAGTATGAGGGCTCACTGGTTCGCTGTGGTGTGAGGCTGCCATCGCCGCAGAATAACAGGGGGTGTGGGTGAGTAGAGGGATGGCCTGGCCAGCGATGGGAGTAGTAGGGGGGCGGTGAGGCCTCCGCCGCATCACATACGGCCATGGGAGGCAGGAGCACGAGGCACGACCGGCGCTGGTTTGGGCGGCTGGAGCAAGAAGACCAGAGGTTGAAGAAGCACTACGGCCATTGGATGGACATCGTACGGTCACTAGAGCTAGAATCGTGCATATATTGACTAACTTGACAAAGCCCTCCGTCCTCGTCAACTTAGTAGGCCCACAAGTCAGCCTACCACTATACTGGGTCCTAGCCAACAAGGGGAGTATTCATTTTTGTGTGCATAATAAGGAGGCACTTCCTTGCATGCGAAGATATAGCTGGTGGGTCCGAGCTGTCAGTGGCGGTAACATTTTTTTCGCGAAAGACAGAGGCCCTTTCGGTGGGTCCCTAATGTCAGGTGGAGGAATCATTATTTTGCGCGTAATAAAGAGGCATTTCCTTGCGTGCGGCTGTGGACCCAGCTGTCGGCCTTTCCACGTACAGTCCACTTTAGATGCATGTCGGTCGTTGACCACGTTGACCAGGCCGCGCCGAGAGCACCAGGGCGGTGGACGACGGCGAGGCCTAGGGAGGGAATGACACAGAGGCAGGGAAGACTCGGTAGTTGTTTCCCACGCGGAGGGGAGTACGACTGTACGAGGGTTTACTGATTCGTCTGTCGTCGCCGGAGAATAACAACAGGTGTGGGTGAGTAGAGGGGTGGCTAGGCCAGCGATGGGAGTACGGTGGGGCGATGAAGCCTGCGCGGTAGCACAGCCGACCGCGGGGAGGAGGGAGCAAGTAGTCTTCCCACCGGCGCTTGTTTGAGCGGCTAGAGCAGGAAGAGCAGAGGTTGAAGAAGCACGATGGCCGTTCGATGGACAGCCAACAGTCACTGCTTGTGCGTCAACCTTTTTTTAGGAAAGCCTCAAATCTTTGAAAAACAGCATACGGCCCATTTGCTAATTCTTAAGGTTTTTTGGAGCCCATATTCTTTTTGTTAGCATTAAAACCCATATTGTGGCCACGGTTAAAAAATTATACGAAATTTTGCATATTTCGGTACGGTCTGAACTGTTTTTAATTCTGAAATTTCGACTCGCATTCAAATTGATTTTAAAAATAAATGTATATCAATATAAAATCCAACAAATTCTCATGCATAAAATTAATGTAATTTAAAAACTCGAAATGAAAAAAAAGATATTTGAAACTAATTGCCGGTTTGATGTGGTTTAAAAATGTATAGCTCATTTCTCATTACTGATGGACTATTTTCTCGGCCAGCCGAATGAAAGCTCTCCTCGTCTTGAAAGGTTTGCAGCCCAACAGGTCTAACAAAGTGACTTACTTGGCAAATCACAAAAAAACTAGGCTGTGGCCGTGGACCCAGCTGTCAGTCCATTTGTTTTTTAGTCCATTTGGTGGGCTGGGTGAAACAATGATGTAGCATCTATGCAGCCCGTTTAAATCCAATTTGCATTTTTCTCGAAATCTGCGGACTTGCTGGGCTGGGTGAAAATATCATGTTGGGCTAGACGGAGAAATGTTATAAAAACATAAACACATGATTGCACGTCAGTAAAACCTTTGCAAGCTTATATACGCAATCACTAGGAGTTAACTTGCCAAGTTATATATAAAAAATTATTATTATTATTTTGTAAGAACTTTCAACTTACGAAATAAAATATCATTTTAATTTGATGAGTTAATAGTACATGGGGTATTATTATTTTTTAGGCTAGACGTGGGACAGTTGAGTTGGTTCTAGGGGAAAGTACTGGGAGAAAACTCAGTTTACATCGAAAAAGAAAGTGGGAGAAAATTCAGAGACCTGCTGGGTCCACCTGAGGAGGGGAATATGTTGGGAGGAAGGAGATTCAAAGCACGGCAGCCGAGTGAACTAGTTTTTTTTACGGACAAGTCAACTAGTTTAGATACATGAGCAAATAGCCACTAAAAAAGAAATCAGGTTAATGGGTTTTTAAAAGAAATATTTCGGACAAAACAGATAATTACGACACATAGGCTAATGCATGAAACACTCAGGTGATAAAGGTGCTTATAAATAGATAAAGTACAACATCTAGACCTTCCTGGCACGCTTGATCATGACACTGCGGCTGTCCGTGTACTCGTCGGTTACGGGAAGCAGACACACCCTCATGTCCAAGATCTGCCTATACATGTCGTAGTATGCGTATGCGTCCTTGGCCACGTAGATTATGTAGGCTAGATTCAGAGGTACGTCCCACGTGTTCAGGTCGTCTTCTTTCATGTTGGCGTATCTGGGGTCGATGATGGTCTCAGCGAGGTCAACCACGGAGTCCTTCTCCTGCCCGTTGCCGATAATCTTGTATTGCTTCTGGATGTCGACAAGCTTGTTGCACCAGATGGCTGAATCGTCACGTTCTTCCTTCTCTCCACCATAGAGAAGGTGCAGTCGGCGCTGCCGATGAAACGGGCGAATGCTCCAAAACCTGGTGCAGCCATAGGACTGAAGCGAGGCAGAGCTTCACCGAGTCCGTATCATTGGTGTACATCACATTCAACTTGGTGCAGCCATAGGACTGAATGGCGAACTCAAAGGGGAACTCCTTGCTGAAGTCCATATCCATCAGGCTCACTCCTCAGATCGCCATTGGAGTCTCTTCGAGTGAACGAGTGTGTAGGCGGCGGCAGCAGTTCATTTTTTAGCTCTTGGGGAACTGGATTCAACAGTAAGCTGAGTGTGTACAGGCGACAACAGTTATTACCCCTCCCTTGTCCGCTGCATTCCCGACAGAAGATGCACCCTCGGTCACACGTCGGTTCACGAGCGGGTCTGTATTGGTACTGTAATAACAGGAGTTAGTGGTCACTTTACTTAAATTTAATTAGTTTTAATAGAAATTTGTACTTAAAAGAAGCAATGCATTCGCTCGTTCTATCAGTGCCACAAGATCAACATGCACAACAATTAGAATTATTATTCTCAGGACGCACACAATCACCACATTTGTCGCACTTTCACAAAGATAATACTACCAAGTTTGAACTGTTTGTTATGGTTGTTGTCCTCTGCATCATCATGCCGTGTTTCTCAGAAACTCAATTAATGTATAAAAACGACAAACGAACCCGGAATAATTCCAAAATTTAACAGGGCACTAATGTAGTACTATGTTGCCTTTGTTAAGAAACTCAAGGGGGGCAGCGTATATCATTTCACACTCAAAGGTGGCACGTTCCCTCTTAGAACCACGAGCTTCCAAATCGGCCCAATTTTTTACCACAACATGTTAGTGCCATGACATGACACCATGCCAAGTTTCATGATTTCCAAGCGAGTTTGATTTACATGATTTTAAAATCAAAGTTTCTCGATGTTCTCGGCCGAGTCATGACGCCCAGATGTTTGAATTTCATTCTCATTTCTTCCATGGGACCTAGAAATTCAACCAGGGACACACATGTGATTTTTCAAACCACTTTGGTGCACCGGAGCATGTGCATGCAATTCATATTTAGATTATGCACATTAAAAGTCCAGAAACTCAATTAATGTATAAAAAGGCCAAATGAACCCGAAATAATTCCAAAATTTAACAGGGCACTCATATAGATCTATGTTGCCTCTGTAAATAAAATTAGGGGGGAGGCAGCGTATATCGTTTCGCACACAAAGGTGACACGTTCCCTCTCGGAACCACGAGGCTTGTTGAGAGAATCTCCGGTTTTGCAAGAGGCTTATACCAAAACTTGTCCCAATTCAGCCAAAAATTATATGTATGAAAATAGGGTTTAGATTATCCCAAACATCTCGTTACCTAGACCAATAATGTACTATGATTTGAATTCAACATAAAATGGATACACATATTTGAATTGGAGAGCGTATGGTACATGTAGTTCATAGTGAAATATGATTACTGCTATATGTATGTTTTTTGTTATCAAGATAATATTTAAATTATTGTATAACTTGACAACAATCGTATTCAAGTAAGGGAAATTGATTCAAATTTAGTCCATATGGTAGACGCCAATATATATGTTCACATGGTGGAGTAAAATGTTCATATATGATGGAAGATCAAAATGTATGACTACATCAATTATAAACCGCAAGGTCACCTAACGATATATTCGAATTCAACATAACATGGATTCAAAAATTGAAATTCGAGATCATGGCATCTGTAATCATATAAAAAGGGACATTACTCTTTCTTTGGTGGGAATTGATTTGTTTTTTGTTGTTGTTGAGGGAAGTGCGAATCGATTTGGTACTGTGCAGGGTAATCTTGTTCTCCCGATTTTTTTCATTTTTCTTGTAGTTTTTTCAATGGCATCTCTAGAAATATAGTAAAAGGGGACATCACTCTCTTGTGTCTTGTATGAATTGTTTTTTTTACACGTTAAGTTTGTTCTGCCGAACCAGGAATCCGCACCTTGTTATCCCGAAATTTTCAAGCTCGAGTATCTTTTGTCTCACCTGCTTTGAAACTCCCGCTTCTTCAACCTGTGCCGTGCCTTGTTATCCCGAAATTTGGACGCGCGCGAGAACTCCCTCCTCATCTGAAATCGCTCCCGCGGCCCAGACACGCGAAATCCCCCTTCTACCCCTCAACCGGAAATGAAGTTCCACATCGCGGTGTCAAAACCGGTGGGGGTACGCTGGTAACTTACCCTACATTTTGGACAAGCGCGTCCCTAAGCTTGGCTCACCCCTCCCCCTTCGCCCCCCATTCATACACCGAGGCCGCCAAAACCCGTGAAACCCCACGCTCCTCCGTCGGCCTCCCGACCGCCGCCCAGCCGGAGACTCTTCCCCGACTACGTCGTCCACCGCAACAGCTCGCCGTCCCTCATCCACCGCAACGGATGAGGATCCGTTGTCGATCTCGTCATCCCGCCGGATCAGCCGCCCCGTCCTCCACCTCCATGGAGCTGCCCCGATGTTCGCCTCGTCTATCGCGCCACCTCAATCCCCACAGCGTCGTCTTGACCTGCCCCACCAGAACCGCAACACCCTCACCAATTCCTCCGATGAAGCCGAGGCCAACTCGGCGCCACCAAGGAGGTTCTGCACTCACCGTTGCATTTTATATTTTATTCGATCTCATGGGGCTGCCGGTGCTCGATCCCGAGCAGACATGGCGTGTCTCCATCGACGGCGTCGTCGCCGGCCACATCATCCACGGCGTCTCTCCCCCATGTCGTTGCTTCCTCGGCGGCGACTTCCACAACGGCACTAGCTGTAGCTGCTCCGGCTCTCGCTCACGCTGCGGCTCTGTTCTTGTTGTTGGTCGCGCTGCTGCACTGCTCCTTCTTTCGTTCGTGCTGCTGCTCTGCTCTTGCTCTCGCTTGCGCTGCTCCTGCTGCTGCACGACCTCCGACAGCTACAGGAGTTTAGCACTCGCTCGCGGTGCTACTGCATGACTTGCTCTCTACTAGTGCGTTCCCTGCTCGAGCGTCTTCTGATTTAGATCACTGCTTCTCTGCTACTAGTGCTCGAACGCCCTAAACATCTATTGCAATGCTCTGTTACTAGTTCAATCAGTTTCGACAGTAAAATTCAGTTTCGACTGTGAAGTTCATTTTCTTCAGTTAAGTTCAGAGTGAACAGTACTTACATCATCTGTTGGAGCAGCCGTGGCGCGGCTGATGCGTTTTACATCTAGCACTTTTTGGTGATGTATTTTACATCATCTATTGCAGATGATATTAGGGTCCCACTTCAGATTAACGTTGTCGGTCTTGTCATCATGCTACTAGGGAAAAGCCTAGCAGCAGCGCGGGTTTTGGGCCTATTAGTAGCGCGGGGACCGGCGCTACTAATAAGGCGCTACAGCTAACGTATAGCAGTAGCGCCTGTTGTCCCACGCTACTGCTATACATGAATAGTTGTAGCGCTCTTTAGCAAAGGGCGCTGCTGATATTATCTGCAGTGCTGTTTACTGGGAAGCGCTACTGGTAAGGCGGCGCTACTGCTAAATTTTGCCCCCTCGCTACTACTAGTTTTATTATTTTTTCCCTGCATATTTGTTTTGTATTTGAATAGGCTTTATACAATAATCTTTAGCATATCATACACATACAAATGTAATCACAGCATATACATACAATTAGTCTCATCAAATCGTGTCATCATCATAATCATCATCCAACACAAAGTGGTCTCTCGTCATCATCTCGAAAATAGCGATACAAGTCTCGATTACTTGCAAATACATTGTCATCCATCTAAACAATGATATACGCGAGAAGAGCTATCACTTTTTGTACATGAGTTCGTATCCCTCTCTCGCATTAGTGTGAACCTAAACTAAGTACTGCCTGTCGCTCGGAAACCGGAAACCGGTACACCTAGGCCTGACACTCCGGCCACTTGTCATATATATACACCTGGCGTAGCACTTCTTCGCCATCTATGATCAATGCACCTACATCGTCACATGAGTCGATGATATGCAACATATATAGTTGAGCAACAGAAAGAGACAGACTTGGCAAAAATAGAAACAACATATCATAAGCATAAATAACAAAGTTCATCGTACCCCAAAATGCCCTAACTAGAGTGATTTTCACTAGTCGAGGAGGAGGATGGTTTAATTACATCACAAATAAAGTTTCACCGTGCATAACTCAAAGTTTCTTCATACAGAAAGTATGGACTAAACGGACACATTGTCATATATCGACAATCACTCCAACATGTCGTTCCATCCATCCATGTTCGGGAGATAGTCCTTGAGCTTAGTGAAAGGCTTCATGTCGAGACGCTGAGAGGCTATCCATGTTCGGACGTATTCACGCGACATTTGTCCTTCTCCGTAGAACATCCCTGTTTTTTCGATGACCTCCTTCATGATGATTTGGGCAAGTTCGCGCTGGATGTTATAGAACTCAGCTCGAAGTCGATGATCCTTGATATCTCCTATGTCCTTTGCCCATTGCAGAATATGGGCATCGCCAGATCTAGGTGACATGCGAAGGTTCTGGTGATCCCGTCTGTACTCCAGCATGTGGTGTAGGACATAGAATCCATCATTAAGAGAATCGTTCGGTTGCTGGATGCAGCAGAAGTCGGTCTTATGGCCGAAGGCGGCCCTGCCGCCCCTTGTCTTCTTGTCGCTGACCTCCCCACCCCTTGCTTGGTAGTAAAACATAGCACTGTCGAGAACATCCTTGATGTGGGTGTAATCCTTTTGTGAATGTTCTTCGACGAGTCCAAGTAAAGAGCGTGGGAGAATCGAGGGTAGAGGATGATGAGGACGGTGCGCCCACCGCTACGCAAAATAAGTACACCTCAAATTAATTAGCCTCCACCATGCAAATGAATGATTGAAATCGAAGGAAGGATAGCAGTGTGGATGACTTACACGGAATGATAAGGCATGAGAATTGCCTCCTTGTCCTTATTGGCGAGCATGAAATTAATGATGTAATCCCTCGCGTATTCACGGTGCTTTGCGCAGACTCTCAAGAAGCCCTCGTGCATGTAGTACGGGTCAGCGACACATATATGAGATATCTGCTCAACCCCAATGATGTAGTTCATGTGCAAGGCATAAAGGCGGACAAACGTAAAATCCAGCTTCTTCACATGAAACATGTCGAATATGTAATCGAATCAGAGGAAGAACTTATGCGCGGGGAAGCTATCGACGTACGACATTTACCACGGAACATTAACCACGTAGACTGGGTATCCTGGATCTTTCGAGGCGATGAGGCCTTTCTCTACCCGCAACACATGGCCATGAAGTCTCCTTAGATCGCCGAATCCGGCCCGTAGCGCTGTTGCAGGTAGGATTGGTTGACCGGGGATATGCCATTTATCCGCATCGGGGATATCTATATGGTCCCGAAGCCGAGGCTGCTGAGGCAGCTGGATCATAGAATCAGCTTTTTTGCCTTTCCTCGCTCTCTTCCTAGACTTCTTTACTACCAGAAGGTCGTCCATAATACGTTGAGACGGCAATTCAGGCACCGACTCATGACGCTCAAACCCTGAGGAGGCGCCAGTATAGACATAGTGTTCAGCACCATCGTCGTCCTCATCCTCATCCATGGCGACGTCATCAGCGACTAATGGAGCCTCCTCCTTACCCCGTCTGCTATCACCCAACCCAACACCCGACGCTAATTGGGTAGGTGGGGCGTTGATGTTCATACCTTGCTGAGGCTGCGTGCTCGTGGGTGTGCTCCCGGCCGCCTCCAGACGAAGCAGACTCTTTGGCCACAACAGGACCCACCCATTGCAACAATCACCAAGCCGCCGCGGTGTCTCGTCGTCATCCCCCGCTAGTATTGGAGGAGGCAAATTCTCGTGGCCCGGTTTGACATTGGCCACGGAAACCTTGAAGACGTTCGGGGGGATCGGTCGGCTATGGAACAATGGTTCCTCCGGCTTCATTATCGTCGCCTTCCCCACGTCCACCTTCTGGTCACCGATGGTGTACAATATGGTGCACGGGGTTTCGTCGGCCTGTAAAGAAAAGTCTGCGACGTGAGACATCTGAAAGGCAACGAAAATGGGAGGTTATACATTTATATTGAAGGGGGTCGGTGTGACAGATACCGTGAGGGCGTCGAGCTCAGCCAAAGACGAAGCACCACCGAGCACGGCCGGTGCGGGAGCCGGTGCGGGAGCAGGTGCTGGTGCAACGCTAGTCGAGCTGCTCCCCAAGAAGTCAGCAAGGGGAAAGTCCTCTGCATTTTTTTATGGATGTTGCCTTGTCCAAGTGAAAACGCCCGTCACCAAGGAAGTAGACAAATCTGCAACCACCTGTTTTGCGGCAGCTACCGCTGTTGCGACTGTCTGAGATGATTTCTTCTCAACCGCAATCTCAACTTCTTGTCGATGTTTTCTTCAGTTAACCTCCATCTTTCCTTTCTCTCCTCCGTGGTCTCACGGTAGTACTTCTTCCACGTGGCGCCGTCTCCAACACCATGAACGCTTCCATACGACGGGCGAGTATCCACCGGTAGTCGTTTCAATATGTCCAACGCCCGGTTGGATGGAGTGTCCCACTTGGGCCTCGCCAATGCCTCAGACGGTGAGCTGCTTTCGGCCGCAATCCGGTGCTGCTCTCTTTGCAAAGGCACAAGGATCGTTTACAAATATGACTAACGTGTGCAGTCGAATTGATCAGAAACTAAAATTACCAGCAGTCTCATGAACTCCGTAATGAACGGTTTTGTCTCGTAAACCTTCTTCACTGGGTCCCAGTGGTGCCGGGCCCTGAGGACGTCATGCTCCTGCGGGGCAGTGAAATCCACCAAGGGGTCTGGGATGCCCAGACTCGCGGCTTCCGCGTCCTCCTTGGCCCATTTGGACCTCTTTCCGCTGTAACCACGGCTTCTGAGGTGGTGGCTCCCAATGTTCCTCTCTTGAAGCCCCTTCATGTACTTAGCCTTTTTTTGGCAGCTTCGGCCTTGCAAGACTCCTTGAATATTTGAAACTTCTCTTCCTGATTGTCGGATTATCCTTTACAATCTCGGAGTAGGGTTCCTTCTTGTCGATGATCTTTGCTTTCACTCGATTTTTCCAGGCGGCCAATGCGTCGCTAAACTTGGTCATGGCATGTTTGTTTATCTTCTTCATTGTCGGGTCCTCATCTGGATCTTTATAATCCTTCTCATTCCGGCCCGGGAACAAGAACATCTGGTGAAACTTCTTTAGGAGGGAGCTCCTCATATTTTCTATCTTCTGTAGTTTCTAATCGTTGATGGTGGCGGTTGTTCGTACGATGCAGCCTATCTGATTGCCGTAGCATCGACGCACTTCCTTGGGCGCCTTTGGCTCAAAATTGCCGTCGTCCACCTCCGTGACCACCCGTCTAGTAGTCCTGAGTTTGTTAGGAGGCCGTTGCCTCTTTGTTTTCGGTTCTACACCGGCTCCGCTCCCCGAGGCAGTGCCGGTGTCAGTCTCAGCGCCGGTCTCGATGCCGGTCTGAGTCTCAGTGCCGGTCTCGAAGCCGGTCTAAGTCTCAGCGCCGGTCTCAGTCTCAGTCTCGATGCCGGTCTAAGTCTCAGCGCCGGTCTCGATGTCGGCAAGGCTAAAAAATCTGTCTGCTGCCCGGTAGACATCGTCGGAATCACCAGAACCCTGTCCTTCATTGTTGCTAGCCATGTTTCCTATGATTAAATCTAGTCAATTAATTCTAGACCTAATAAAATGAATAATGACATAAAAGGCCTATTGTTTTGCAGGAACGTTGACTCCTTCCCGGTGCGGCAAATCCCGGGCACTTGATATGTCCTAGTTTGTAGCACAAGTCATGCCGAAATTCACGGAAAATTTTGGCATGACCTTTGCTAAAAAGTGGACAAATCGAGAAGCTCAATTTTGCTGGAATGGAAATGAATCAACATTCTGGAAAAACATAGGCCACTCGGCTTCATTCCCTGGAAACAACAAAAGGCCACTTGGGCACAATCGAACCACTTCAATGTCGATTATGATCAATGAGAAAACACAATTGAGGATTTTTCATATATCATGACCACTTCAAATTTGCATCTAGACTTGCAACACTAATAGAAATTTATATTTTTATATTGATTTTTTCTCTAAACTAAATCCTACCACCCTAGTTAACATCTAGTTAAACCTTACTTTCCTAACATTTGTAATTAAACACTACAACCCTAACCCTACTTCCCTAGTTAAGCATATACAATTTTTTCCTACGGCGAGGGAGGCAGGGGCATCTCTGTCAAATTAACCTAACTAAATTCTTTTCCTAACTAAATTAACCTAACTAATTTATAGATAGAGAGAGAGGAGGGGTGGGGGCTTACAGAGGATGGCTCCAGTGGTGGCGCGGGAGGCAGTGGTGGCGAGGGAGGCGGGGGCCTCTCCGCTGACGGCGAGGGAGGCAGTTGTGGCGAGGGTGGATCCGGTGGCGTCGACTGCGGCTCCGGTGGCGTTGATGAGGCCACGCGGCTCCGGTGGCGTTGGGGGCGGCTCCGGTGGTGTCGATGGCGCGCGGCTCTGGTGGCTCCGGGGGAGTTGACGTCGGCAGGAGACGGTGGCGAAGTGGGGTGATGGTGAATCGGGGAGACGGCGGCGGGCTGGGTCGAGGGATTTGGGAGAGAAGTGGTGGCCGGGGGAAATGATTTTTTGGTTAAGTCAAACTTAGCGGTAGCGCTTTTCGCGAAACGCTCTATAGCTAAGTTAGCTATAGCGAGTTTCACAAAACGCGCTACTACTATAGCTATGTAATTTCCTTATCTTTCTTATTTGCTTTTTTGTTTCTACAGCGGGGGTCTAGGAAACGCGCTGCACCTACGTTAGCTATAGCGCCTCTTACGAACAAACCCTACTACTATGTCTTTCTCCTTTTTCCGCTTTCTCATTTATTTTGCTCTACATTTTATTATTTCCTTTCTCCTTTTTCTATTTCTTTCTTTTTCATTTAATTTTCCATTTGTTTTTTATTTTTTTTATTTCCATTAGCAGTAGCGCTCTCCGTGCGAAACGCGTTGCTACTTATGTGCTAGCGGTAGCGTGCTTTCCTCAAGACTGCTACTGCTAAGCGTAGCCTATCGATTTAGCAAAGGGGATATTAGTGGTAGCGCTTTTTCATGCGCACGCGCTACTGCTACTATTGTATCTGTAGCGCGGTTTACGGACATGCGCTACTGCTATTTAGCACTAGCGCCCTTTTTTGACACGCGCTACTGCTAAATTTCTGT
Source organism: Triticum monococcum (assembly GCA_034509565.1). NCBI lineage: Eukaryota > Viridiplantae > Streptophyta > Magnoliopsida > Poales > Poaceae > Triticum > Triticum monococcum. The sequence continues at coordinate 733,838,555 of CM067842.1, forward strand.
GTATAAGGTTTTCCCTAGTAGTGCATGCTTCAGCCTCGTCGCCGTACACCTTAGCGGAGCTGCTCCAATAACGGAACCGGCCATCACAGCAGAGCAGTACCATCGGCGCCGTTTCCAGAGGCCTCAGATCTTCTTCCCCACCTCTGACAGTCACACCAGCATCATCACCATCCTCCACGTCCAACCCAATGATGTTGAGGTCCACAAGGCTATGCCAAAGAGGTTGTACACTCGTCGCATCACTTTGTTTCTCCATTCCTCTATTCTTCCAATTCATGTGAGCCAAACACTCAGGTTGACTGAAATCCTATGTTTCCAAATGCTCTGTTTTGCACGTGCATTCCTATCCTATTCATGTGTTTTTCCCGTCCCTGCGTTTATAGAATCCTCCAATTCTAAGGAGCCCTTATAGATTTACTTCATTTTCAGATAGGCGTCAAAGAAAACTGTGTGTTATGTCCTGCTCATGTCGTGCCGTCATCCACCCCACCTGAGGTGCACCATTGATATAAGCGTTCACTGCAGCAGATATCCCCCTTGGAGACTTCCTTTAGCCGCCTCAGATCATCTTCCCCGTTGCCGGCAGCCATGCCAACTGCATTACCATCATCGACTGAGCAGATGAACCTGAGGACTACACAGTTCCGTAAGAGAGGTCGTAGTCTTTCGTGTTTGCTTACGTTATACATCGGTTATTATTACCTGCTACTTTATCGTTCAATCTTGAGTTTTGAATTGCCCATGGGTCTCATATCGAGCCAGCAACGAATAGTATCTGTCTACTCTCTGGTTCATCTGGGTCTTCTATGTGGTTCATGTTGGGTGGGCAACAAACAATAGATGATCCATTGTCTATCTTTTTAAACTGAAGCTATAATCTACCTGCTATCATTAGTTTTGGATCCATCCACTCGTTTGCTACCATCAGTCTTGATTTTTGCATGCACCCCTTAGGCCTTACAAAATCTAACTATTTTTATTATGCATGTCAGATATTGTACACAATCGTACTGAACATGTAGAGAAAAAGAGAAGACTGTTGCGTGCGAATATAATGTCATGCAGACGCCGCTCCATGGTGGGCGAAGTGCCCCCCTCCTACATTTCCAGATTGTATTCCAGAGGAAGATAACTGTTCAGATGGAGATTCAGAAGGAGCCGACCACACCTGTTTACCACCTGAGGTGTTTGCTCTAACCTGGCATGCTGATGTTGGTCATATCATGCATATGGCGCCTTGTATTGCTTACATTATACATCTTATATGTCATCAGCTTAGTTTAGATTTTCTTTGTGTGAATGCCACCTGTCTGGTTTCTATATCATACTCCCACCATTCCTAAATATTTGTCTTTTTAGAGATTTCAACAAGTGACTACATACGGAACAAAATGAGTGAATCTACACTCTAAAATGTGTCTATATACATCTGTATGTGGTAGTCCATTTGAAATCTCTAAAAAGACAAATATTTAGGAATAGAGGGAGTATATGGGAATTATGCAATGCCATCTTCTTTAGCCAGACATCATAGACGTGAATCATGCAATGCCATCCTGTTTAGCCAGTCATCGTATATGTGAATTGTATCGTGCCATATTTTTTCCATAATGTATTCCATTTGTCAACAATGTTTATACATTCATCTACTCTTCCTGTGCATCAGCCATTTGAGTCGGTCATGGGAAAATCTGGAGTGAAAAAAAGGTATTCTAAGCAGTCAGTGCTACTTGTCGATGCAGATTTCTTGCTGGTTACAGATAGCTCCTCAGAGGAGGATTCAGAGAGAGATGACTAGTCGTATCCCCCCCCCCCCCGAGGTGCATCCTCTAACTTGGCTGGGTTATATTGCTCATATCATGCATATGGTGTCTTGCATTGCCATGCCATCTGCTTAGATTAGACATGCTTTGTGTGAATGCCTCCTGTTTGCTTTCTATATCAGATATGTGAATTATGCAATGCCATGTTTTTCAGCCAGCTACCATATATGTGAATTATGCACCGCCATGGAGCCAGGCATCATATATGTGAATTATCTCATGCCATCTTGTTTTTCATTACGTATTCCATTTGTCGACAATCTGTGTATATTTAACTACTCTTCATGTGTATCAGCCATTTGAGCCGGTTATGGAAAAATCTGGAGTGAAAACAAGGTCTTCAGAGCAGGCAATGGTACCTGTTGAAGCATATATCTCGATGGTTACAGGGAGCTCCTGAGAGGAGGATTCAGAGATAGATGACCAGTCCTATATCCCACCTGAGGTGTATGCTCTAAGTTGCAATGTTTATATTTCTCATATGATGCATATGGTGTCTTGCATTGCTTAGTTTAGACATCATATGCACAATATTGAATTCTATCTGCTTAGTTTAGAGATCATACATGCGAGTGTCAGCTGCTTAGTATATGAATCAATTATGTCAATTATATCATGCTATCCTGTATACTTAGACAATGTGTATGTGAATTATTTCATCCCAACCTATTTTAGAAAGACATCATATAGTTGTGTCATGTCATCCTGTTTAGGTACTCATCATATGTTGAATTATGCCATTGTATCCTGTTAAGTTATCCATCATATATCGGAAACTGTGTCATGCTATCCTGTTTAGTTAGGCATCATATATGTGAAACTGTGTCATGCTGTCCTATTTGGTTAGACAACATATATGTGAATTACCACATCTGTCTATCATACAATGTCTGTACGTTCAATTTATTTTCTTGTTTACCAGCCATTTGAATTGGAGGGGGCTCTTGAACAGGACAGCGGTACTGGCTAGCTACAAGCGCTTGTGCCAGCGGTACTAGCCAGTAACTCGAACAGCAAGTTACTATGGCTGATAAACACCAGTCCTTTCTTATGCAACAGCAAGCGCTGGAGGATTTAAGTGCCAAACAAGAGAAAGTTAATAAGCTTGCTAAGTATCTTGCCAGCATTATGGGTACCTAGGATATTGTTACTTGAACTCTTCTGAAGTGGTTTCAGTTCTGGACTTATTTTGCTGCGGCATTTATATGTTGCTTTGTTCCCTATATTTGCACTAGTGGCGAACTTTGATGCCTAGTGGATGTAATATGTGTAATAGCCGTGATAGCCTAGCATAAGTTGCTTGCTTATTTATTTCCTTGTTGTCTTGTTTATTTGTTTGCTTGTAGTCAGTGCAGTTCTTTTTCCACGGTTTGCTAGTGGCTGCAATAACCTATTTTTTAAAACTAGGCCATAATAACCATGGGCTAATATTTACTGTAGTGACACTGGGCCTCCTACGGGCCTTAGAAACAGTGGGCCTTCTACGGGCCATAGAAATAGTAGGCCTTCTACGGGCCGTAGAAACAACGGGCTTTCTACGGGCCATAGAAACAATGGGCCTTCTACGAGCCTTATCATCAATGGGCCTTATACGGGACGTATGATCGATTGGCCAAACATGGGCCACTAACAGGCGGCATTATGGCCGTAAATGGGCCATCGTTAATTGGCCATATTTGATGATGCTATGAAAATGGCCCAACGTATTAACGGACCACAAACGAGCCGACTGTAACCACGGGCTGAATTTGGCCCACAAGCAGAAAATGACAATAACGGGCCATAAGTAAATGAATGCTAGAAATGAGCCCAAGAATAAATGGACTCTGTCGTGGGTTTGTCATGGCAGATGTCCTTGTGAAAGGACTTAGTTGTGCAGCCATCGCTACGGGTTAGCTTTAAGGGGTTAAACTGGACAAGGGGACACGGGGAGTTTTATACTAGTTCGGCCCCTTCGAGGAAGGTAAAAGCCTACATCTAGTTGTGATTGGTATTGCTATGGTTTCGAAGGCCAGGGAGCGAATCCGCTTTGTCTGGCTCTCGAGTTGTTGTCTGTCCCTAAATCGCGGCCGGGTCGTCCCTTTATATTCATAGGTTGACGCCCGCTGGGCTACAGAGTCCCGAAGACGGATCATAAACGTGTCCAGTTCGGGCTCTACTCCTCCTATCTTACAATACAAGTTACATGACTAGGTCGGTTTACATTCACAGGCTGTAACCCGCCTTTGGGCCTTGGGCCTTCCGTAAAGCGCCATCATCCTTGCATCTTCATGGGCTTCTAATCTTCAGAGAAACAACCCGGCTACATAAGGCCGGTTTACCTCCAGTAGTAATATCCCCAACATTAGGCCCCAGATTGGTTTGAACTTGTTCATGTCATTCTTCTACACTTTAGAAAAAATCTTCTCTCATATCTTCACCTTGATCTTGTAAACCGCCGTGACTTCATACTTCCAAATTATGATAAACCGCCCTGACGTCATCCATCCATTGATGTCGGAGATTACCTTCATTTAATGTGTATTCAGTCACCGAGGAGACACCTTTATTAACTTATCCATTTTTTGGGCTCCTCGATTCCCGCACTTGCCATTTTATCGCTTCGCCTTATAAATACGGGCAGAGGACCCCTTTATTTTCTTTCTGCTACCCATTCATCTCTTCTTCTTCCTCTCAATGACCCTGCACTCGAGCGCCGCCGTCATCTTCGAACCTCACCTCTGCTTCGTCGTCGGCCATTGCATCAACCCGTTCGCACCAGAGTTCCACAGCGCCCTTTCCGCTGCTTCCGTGGTCGCAGTAAGTCATTTCCCCCTTCTTTCCTAGATCCATTAGGGTTTCCTCGTTGTTCTTGAGGTTCGTTAGAGCTTATAGCATTGTTCTTCCTTTGGCCCGTAGATGAATGCTTCGTACTTATCATATCTCTTGCCGTGATGAATCTTCTATTACCCTCACAAATCCTTATACAAAAACTGATGCAATCCTTCATAAACTGTTTCGGGTCTTTACCCTTTTTAGGTCGAAATATTTTGCTTTTCTGTCTTACCTTAGATCCGAAAGTTTTATACATCTATGTGAAATCTGTTTCTCCTCACACCATTATATGCGGGTTTAACTTTGCATAATCAATCTGTACCATTAGCCCTCTGACAAACCGGAAGAGCCTTTTGTCTCCATAATTATATTCTAGTTTAACAGTGTCTGAGTACCCCTGTCGTGGTATTACCTTTTTGCATTATTGCATTGATCTCCGGTTTATGCCATGTCCTCTATCAGTATGTCTCTTACTCCATTGTATCGCACATATAATCATGCGTGATTTATAAACCGGCCTTTCATTTTCAACTTGTTTGTTTCGCAATGGCCAAACAATTCACTGCCTGCAACTAGGCTCGTTCCCGGGTTACTGAGACTCAGTTAAATGAGATGGTCAGCATCGGCTCCCTACCTAAGAAAACTGAAATCAAATGGCGAGTTCCTGAAACAGAAAATCCTCCGACCCCAAGGCAGGGCGAGGTGGTGGTCTTTGTTGATCACATAGGCCATGGCTTCAAACCGCCAGTGTCAAAGTTTTACCGAGATGTACTTGCCATCTTCCAACTTCATCCGCAAGATATTGGTCCCAACTCGGTCTCCAATTTATGCAACTTCCAGGTCTTCTGTGAAGTATATTTACAGGAAGAACCAACTGCAGAACTGTTCCGGGATTTCTTCCACATAAACCGGCGCACAGAGTTTGTAAATGGACCGCACACAAAACTTGGTGGTGTCTCGATTCAAAAGCGAAAAGAAGTTGAATTTCCTCATGCCAAACATCATAGCCACCCAAAGGAATGGAATCAAACTTGGTTTTATTGCAGAGACACTTCACCTGAAGATGAAAATCCCCTCCCCGGCTTCCGTGATCATAGACTATCCAAAACCCACCCAATGCCACAACGCCTGAGCTCTTCAGAAAGGGCAAAATACGCTCCTCAACTCGCCAAACTCCGGGCCTTTATGGCGAACGGTTTAACAGGCATGGACTTTGTGCGCTGTTGGATATCCTGGAGTATCTTGCCACTAAGCCGGCGTCCCGGTTTAATGTGTGAATATACCGGTGAGGTTGACGACCATCAACGCCATTGCAACATCCAATTATCTGAGGAAGAAATCACTGAAGGTGTAAAGAAGATTCTGAATGAATCAGAACTGATCTGTAGTCAAACCGGTCTGAGTCCCTTCTATGCCAAGAACAAACCGCCTGCTGTAAGCATTATATTTCCCCCTCATCTCTAATATTTTTAGTTTATGCAACCTGTAATCCTTCTTCTTTGTATATAGGGAGATGACCCCTTCTGGAAACGGAAAACCGTAGAGAAAGCGGCAAAGTCGACTGGAGACAAAACGGTCAAGCCATCCCGCCCAAAGACCAAAGCCGTAAAATGGACAACAAAGCGGAAAATAGCTGACCGGATTAATATGGAGCTTGATGATGATACTGATGATCCAGAAGTTGAGGTAGAACTTGACTCACTTGGTTCTCTTTTCATGCATCTCATTAACAATGATCTTGCTAAGGAGGACGCAGAAGCTAGTCAAGCTGATGATGTAGAGGTAATTACCCTTTCCTCCGGTTCAGACTCTATGCCAACACAAAAAAACTCGCCAAGCAGTCCGGAAAGTAAGCTTTTCTCATCCTCTTGCTCACTTGGATCTAACATTTATTTGAAGACTCAGCAGCATGAAGCTCGCCGGACAACCCGGCACAGTGGCCAACAGGTCACTTCAGCCGGTTTACCTAATACTTCGGTTCGGAAGCGTCGGTCTGAGGTCTCTCCTACTTCTGACCATTCTTACCCCAAGGCAGGTTATTTCAGACAACCTCTTAATCTGTCCGATTCAAATTATCAGGTGACACCTCCTTCATCTTCTGATGAATCGACAACAACTCAACTCCCCCCTTTGAAAACTGTGGCCGGGTAAGTTTGTAAAAAACCTTTCCTTTCAATGCGCCATAAATCCTTTGAATAGGATGTTAATCCTCTTTTCTTCTGTTTGCGGGGCCAAAGCCAGACCCAGTAAGAAAGCTCAGACCACCAATCCGCTCGAAGATCCGGTCGCCGAAGAAGAAGAACCAAGAGGTGAACCGGAATAAACTCATGAACCGAAAAGCCCTCATCCTGAAGCTGCTTCTGATAACCCGCCCCTTTAAGGCCAAAATACTGATGAACCAGCAGACGTTGATCCTGCCGCGCCTGATGCTGAACTGGCAGAACCAAACCGGGCTAGTCCGGTGAAAGATGCTGAAATTCCAATATCATCATCCAATAACCCTGAAGGCCAAGGTGATGATGTTATTATTACTAGAATGGGCCACAGCTCTCCTGGCCATCCCATCATTTTGGCTCAACACAGTGCCAAAGAAGAGCAAGCTGCCAGGGAGAAAGGTAAATGGAGCAGCGATTTATCAAGCTATGCTCATCTTAACGTCGATGAGCTCCATTCTGGCTTCTTGAACCGTCTGCACTCAAACCGGGATTATGAAGCCGGTTTGGTGAACTTGATGAAAGAGCGATATGAGGTAAATTCCTCTCCCTTTGTTTATTGATTTATAGCTGAAATACTATCCCAAGTAGCCCCCAAGGGTCGTTTTATGATTGTTAATCATAAACCGGGTCTTTGTAACACTTTAAGCATCTCAACATTGGTCCTTGCAATGGCAGGTCTCTAATAATAGATAAGACTCATCTTGAAATAATTAGATAACTTTTTGCAGCATAGCCCCCAAAGGCTGGTTTAACTTGGCAAGTTAATCCGGTTTTTAATCCACACATCCGTTTTAGAACAGATGCGCATTAGCCCCCAAGTGTCAAGGATAATGCTTGCATTGTTCTGGAGACTTGTATAAAGTGTAGTACTTGAGAGCAAATAGGCATTAGCCCCCAAGTATGAAGTGCATAACTTTGTTATACGCTTTGTACTTAGCACATATATATGATGTTTGTTTAACATACCTTCAATGTGGCAGGCTGAACTGAGAAGCAAAGATGCCTGAAATTCTGATTTGCAAGAGAATGTGAAGTCACAACAAGCCGAGGCTGAAAAAGCCAAAGAGGAGCTGACCCAGGCCCTAGCCGTGACGGAAAAGTTGAAAGAATCTTTCAACAAAGATCGTGCTGACTGGGAAACCGAGAAATCCGGTTTAACCAAAAGAGCTGTAGACGCCGAGGCAGCCCTGAAGCCAGTGGTAGATGAACTAGCCGGTTTGAAACACTAAATCAATGCTATGACCTCTGCTATCTTTGGTAAATACCTGCTTTATGTGTGTTGCATAAGTTGATGAACCTTATAACTGACCAAAATGTTGATAAAATCTTTGACAGGTACCCGGATCGCTCATTTTGGCACAGACATGCGGATGAAACTCAAAGCGGCATACACATTGATTGAACAGCTGTACTCTGGGTCTCAACGGGCTATTTGCACGGCAGCTTATAACAAACCGGCTCCCACTTTGATTAAAGAAACTCTTGAGAAGTTGGCCATGTTACCAGCCCGCATCGTCGAGTTGAAGAAAGCAGCTGCCAGAGCCGGCGCTTTAACTGCACTTATTCGAGCAAAAGCCTGGATTCCAGATCTTGAAGCGGAAGACATCATCAAAGAATACCCATGTGTTAAAGAAGATGGTTCCAACTTTGACAATGATGATCTCCGGCGGCTGACCAAACAGATGCGGCCAGAAGCCAGCAAGTTGGCCGATGATACAGATTTGTCCCATTTTCAACCGTTTTACAATGCGGAGGGGAAGAGGCAGCCGGCCGACATCCATGAAGTTGAAGAACTTGTGCCTCCGATTCGTAAGCACACTTATGCTCCTGATATTAACCCCTCCAATCTTATCCATGAAGAAGCAGTGTTTCAAGCTTTAACTGGAATCGATTGGTCAACGGTTGATTTCCAGCGTCTAGGGAGGGATGAAGAAGTGCCCACACCAACTGACCCTCAACCATCAAATCGTCCAGACGAAGCATCCTAAACTGGTCGCCGGTTTACTGTCCACCATGTGCCGATCTTGTGAGAAACAATTATGCCATTGGAGCCATTTTGAAGGCTTCTTGTAATAGGATAGCTAAAAACTCCTTTATTTGCCATGCCATCGAGCATGTTTTGTAATGCCTCATGACAACTTGTGCCACCCTTTGGGATATATTCATGCATAACCCATGATGAATTGTGTTCCTGGGTTTAACAACTTAAAAGTGTCTAGCGGTTTACCGCTAGACTGGTCAATATATCCAGGAAGTGTATAGGACATAGATGAAATAATCAAAGTGTTTGTACAAAAAGCAGTATACATAACATACCTCATTGGTTGACCAACGGTGTATACGGCAAAGGTGTAAATACCAATCCAGAGTGTTGATAACCTCATCTCTATACTGCCAGTTTATATATTAAACCGGACCGGGATAACTACCGGGTTTTCTTTATAACACTGGTGATTTAGTCAAACCAGACCGGGTCAATAAACACCGGTTTATAACTGATCATGTGTCAACAACTTGTAGTTGAAAAGCAAGTCGGGTCAAGGACACCGGTTTATCAAAAAATACTTATGAATTTCATCAAACAAAACTCAAACAGGAAAATATGCAAGGCTTTTTACAAGCTGCCAGGCTCCAAATCGAGGCTTTTCATGGGCTGCCAGGCCTCTGAGTTAAACCATTTAACAAAGCCTTTTAAGATGGGCCTCCAATTAACCAATCATCGTTTTAACTTTAACAAGTTCAGGGTCTATAAAAGATTGACATGTCAAACGTTCGATGGGTCATACCAGGATTACCTGGACAGGAGTGGCTTACTTGATGCAGGCAGGTTAACCCGGGTTTTTAGGTGAATACACCAGGCTTCCAAGCCATGGCTTGATAGCCAATTACGAGGGTCCTTTCAAACTCTTTGTTGCTTGCACAAAGAGCCCCCAAGTATCTTTGTGAGCTGTGCTCCGTGGGTGCCCATGTTTGAGTTTGTGCTTTGTGCAACAGTCTCTTTGGCCCCACATAATGTCCTTTCTGGCTAAATGCCTATCAAGAGGTGTAGCTGTGGTGTGATAACAACCAAGCCCCTTGGTGATATCCCTTTGTCATTTCGAACCGATCAAGAGGTGTAGCTATGGTTCAGATATGACCAAGCCCCCTAGTGATATTCTTTATATCCGTGCGACTGTAGAGACCGGTTTAACAAAAAACTCCCCTTTGTTAGTAGAAACTCTTGTGAGCACTCACATGATGTAAAAAGAACAGAGACCCCGCTTTAATGGAGGCTCCGGTTTATTATATAATATATACATTATCATAAATATGTACCTAGGAAGAGCCTATGGCTCAAGTATAGTAAGGCCGAAGAAGAGCTATGTTCCATGGCCGCTTGGTCTCCTCCTCCGATTGACGTGAGTCTTTATGCTCTCGAACATCAATGAGGTAGTAAGACCCGTTGTGCAGATTTTTGCTGACCACAAAGGGTCCTTCCCAAGGTGGGGATAACTTGTGCATATCAGTCTGATCCTCGATGAGCCGGAGCACCAAATCGCCTTCTTGAAAGGTTCTGGTTTTAACCCGGCGGCTGTGATAACGTCGGAAATCTTGTTGATAAATCGCCGATCGTGCTGCTGCAAGATCACGCTCTTCATTCAATAGGTCCAGAGAATCTTGACGTGCCTTCTCATTATCAGCTTCAACATAAGCTGTCACACGGGGCGAATCGTGACGGATGTCACTAGGAAGAACGGCCTCCGCTCCATAGACCATGAAGAAAGGTGTGTAACCCGTAGACCTATTGGGTGTGGTGTTGATGCTCCATAACACAGAAGGTAGCTCCTCAACCCAACAACCCGGCGTCTGCTTTAAGGGAACCATAAGCCTGGGTTTGGTACCCCGTAGAATTTCTTGATTTGCCCTCTTTGCTTGACCATTAGATTGGGGGTGAGCCACTGACGCTAGATCAAGCCGGATGTGCTCACGTTGACAGAATTCTTCCATCTCCCCTTTTGACAAGTTAGTACCATTATTTGTTATAATGTTGTGTGGAAAGCCAAACCGGAATATCACCTTCTTGATGAATTGAATCGCCGTGGCTGCATCACACTTGCTGACTGGCTCTGCCTCCACCCATTTAGTGAATTTATCAACTGCTACTAACAGGTGGGTCTTTTTGTCCTTAGAGCGCTTGAAGGGTCCAACCATATCAAGCCCCCAAGTTGCAAACGGCCGTGTAATTGGAATCATTCGCAACTCTTGAGCCAGAACGTGCGCACGACGGGCAAATTTTTAACATCCATCACATCTCTTGACTAAATCCTCCGCATCAGCATGCGCCGTCAACCAGTAAAAACCGTGGCGAAAAGCTTTGGCAACCAACGACTTTGAACCGGCATGGTGACCGCAATCCCCTTCATGGATTTCTTGCAAAATCTCACAACCTTCTTGAGGTGAAACACAACGCTGAATTGCTCCTGAAACACTGTAACGATGTAACTCCCCGTTGAGTATGGTCATGGACTTTGAACGCCGGATTATCTGTCGAGCCAATGGTTCATCATCTGGTAACTCGCCCCGGTTCATATAAGCCTCTGCTTTGACTCAATGAGCACCTCGCTGATATAATAAACCGGCCGTTGGACCGGATATTCCTTGCCAAGCTCCTTGCGCTCTACCACAATGGCTACGCTAATAGCCCGGGCATTAGCAGCCACATATAATAATAATGGCTCTTTATCAATCGGCGATGCAAGCACAGGCGGTTCAGCTAGCTGCCTCTTCAGATCCTCGAACGCTTTATCAGCTGCCTCACTCCAGATAAAGTTATCTGTTTTCTTGAGCATCTGATATAAGGGGATGGCCTTCTCTCCAAGGCGACTGATAAACCGGCTCAAGGCTGTAATCCGGCCGGCCAGACGTTGAACATCGTTGATACACGCCGGTTTAGCCAAGGATGTAATTGCTGTAATTTTTTCCGGATTAGCCTCAATGTCTCTGTTTGACACCAAAAAACCCAAGAGCTTGCCTGCTGGGACACCAAAAACACACTTCTCCGGATTGAGCATCATATTGTAAATCCGGAGATTGTCAAAGGTTTCTCTTAAATCCTCTATCAACGTTTCCTCCTTTCTGTACTTTACCACAATATCATCCACATATGCATGAACATTGCGCCCAATTTGTTTATGAAGGAAATTCTGAACACATCGCTGGTAAGTTGCCTGGGTACTCTTGAGTCCAAAAGGCATGGAAAATAGCAGAAGGCTCCAAAGGGAGTTATGAAAGTTGTCTTTTCCTGGTCCTTAACCGCCATTTTGATCTGATGATAAACAGAGTAAGCATCCAGAAAACAAAAACGGTCACAACCCGCCGTAGCATCAATTATTTGTTCAATGCGAGGGAGAGCAAAGGGGTCTGCAGGGCAAGCCTTGTTTAAATCTGTGTAGTCCACACACATGCGCCAAGTGTCGTTTTTCTTAAGAACCAGCACCGGATTAGCTAACCACTCTGGATGAAAAACCTCGACAATAAACCCTGCGGCCAACAGACGGGCCACCTCTTCGCCGATAGCCTTACGTCTTTCTTCATTGAAGTGGCGGAGGAACTGTCGGACTGGTTTAAACTTAGGATCAATGTTGAGTGTTTGCTCAGCAAGTTCCCTCGGTACACCTGGCATGTCAGAAGGTTTCCATGCAAAGATGTCCCGATTCTCATGGATGAACTCGATGAGCGCGCTTTCCTATTTGGGATCCAGGTTAGTGCTGATGCTGAACTGTTTGGATGAATCACCAGGAACAAAGTCAACCATCTTAGTATCTATAGCCGATTTGAACTTCAACGCCGGATCATGTTCTGTAGTCGGCTTTTTCAAAGAGGTCATGTCTGCCGGATCAACTTGCTCCTTATAGAATTTCAACTCTTTTGTGGCACAAACCGACTCAGCATAAGCCGCATCACCTTCCTCACACTCCAAAGCAACCTTTCTGCTTCCATGTACGGTGATAGTCCCCTTATGACCGGGCATTTTGAGCTGTAGATAAACATAACACGGCCTCGCCATGAATTTAGCATAGGCCGGCCGCCCAAACAAGGCGTGATACGGACTTTTGATCTTTACCACCTCAAATGTCAATGTTTCTGACCTTGAATCATAGTCATCTCCAAAAGCTACCTCTAAGTCTATCTTGCCAATAGGATACGCAGACTTACTAGGCACCACACCATGAAAGACCGTATTTGACGGTTTAAGATTCTTATCTGTCAACCCCATACGGCGGAATGTATTATAATATAAAATGTTGATACTACTTACCCCATCCATGAGTACTTTGGTAAACTTGTATCCCCCAACTTGAGGGGCTACCACCAGGGCCAAGTGATCCGGATTATCAACCCAGGGTGGGTGATCCTCTCTACTCCACAAAATAGGTTGCTTAGACCAGCGTAAATACTGAGGTACTGCCGGTTCAACAGAGTTTACTGCCCTTTTGTGAAGCTTCTGATCACGTTTACACAAACTAGTAGTGAAGACATGATATTGCCCGTTGTTTAGCTGTTTGGGATTGCTCTGATAACTCGACTGCTGCTGTTGCTGCTGATTCCCCTGATGGTTGTAACCTCCCTGGTTGCCTTGGTGCCCTTGATTGACGTGTCCGGTTTGGTTACCTTGAAACCCTAAACCGGAACCACCATCTCCGTAGCCCGGCCCATGGAAACCTCCTCCTGAACCGTCGGGCGGGTTGTTATCATACTGGAACATATTGGAATTCTTGAAATCCCGCATGATATAACAGTCCTTCCAAAGATGTGATGCCGGCTTCTCCTTTGATCCATGCTTTGGACAGGGTTGATTTAACAGGCGCTCCAAATTGGAGCCTAGACCTCCGCCTCTTTGGGGCTGCTTGCGCTTACGGCGATGGCCATTCTCCTGTGCATTGGTGTTAGCAAAAAAGTCCACGCTACTGTCGGCCTTGCGCTTACCGCCGTTTCCATGGCCTGCCGGATTATGCTAGTGACCCTTGGCATTACCGTTCTTCTTACCTTTCCCCGGTTTATCCTCCTCTGAGTCCGGGTCCTTGGTATTGTCTGAATCGGCGTATTTAACCAAAGCGGCCATGAGCGTTGACATATCATTGCAATGACGTTTGAGCCTTCCCAACTTCTATTTCAGTGGTAAGAAACGGCAATTGCCCTCTAATGTTAACACTGCAGTGTCTGCATTGATACGATCTGACGAATGCAAAATCGCTGAGACCCGTTTGACCCAATGGGTCATGGACTCCCCTTCCTCTTGGACACAAGCGGCCAGATCCACGATTGACATCGGCTGCTTACAAGTATCCTTGAAGTTCTGGATAAACCGGTGCTTTAACTCAGCCCATGATCCGGCAAAATTGGTTGGTAAGCTCTTCAACCAAGTGCGAGCTGTTACTTCCAACATCATGGTGAAATATTTAGCACACACTGCCTCATCCACATCTAACATCTCCATTGCCATCTCATAGCTCTCCACCCACGCCTCTGGTTGCAAATCGGCGGTGTAATTTGGTACCTTACGAGGTCCCTTGAAGTCCTTGGGCAGTCTCACATTACGCAAAGCGGGGGTAAGACACGACACCCCTAAGGAACTGAACACCACACCTGGCTCCACTGAGGCCGTAGGGTGAACCGGAGTATGTTGTCGTGCTCCGTGTCGAGCTGCCAACTCGGCCTCCCGACGTGCGCGACCATGGTCCACAACATCCTACGCATTAACGCCTCCCCCTGCCGAGTTGTTTCCTCGTGGTGAATTTCGGCGACGTGCAATACTAGACACGGCCGGTTCGTCCTCTACGTGTCTGCTATAGCTCCGCCTTGGACGGGGAGTGGAATGAATCCTCTCACGACTGTGTGAATACGCCTGCTGTTGATTTAGTGATGTTTGAAGGAGATCCCTGGCCCGACATGCTTCCACTACAACTGGTGACTCGCCGTCGGTTGGGAGGGCCGCTAGGCGTGAAGCGGTGGCCACAATGTTGTCCAACGGGTTGGAATAATGCCCAGGAGGTGTTGGTACATACTGTGGCACAACGTTGTTCTCGCGAGGCGGGTCCATCATGCGTGGTTGGACCAGCGCCCCTGTTCCCGGTGCCTCCGCCCGGTTTAGTATGGGTTGGTTACCAGCTCCTGCTCCTGGTGTGTTGAAGAGATTCTGCGGCTCATAAACCAACGGGAGACGCGATCGGTGCCTTCTTCTCATGACTTCCTCTGAAGCATTCTGATCCAGCCTAATTCGGTAGGCCTGTGCTTCCAATTCAGCCCGCTCTGTAGCCATCCTGGCATTCTCTGTCACCAGGTCCGCTTTATCCTGGGCTATATGATATTTCACCTTCGCAATCTCCGCATTGTGCTGATCCCTGGCTGCTGCATCCACCTCTGCAGCCATCAACGTTGCCAAAGCGTCGAACAAATCAAACATGACTTGGGCTGGAGGCGGTGCTGAGCTTCCTGCCCCTGCTGGTGTGGCCGTTGTTGAACCGGAGAGCATTGCTGCGGCGGTAGATGAATGAGGCGCCGATTGTGTGCCGGCCGTGAAGATGGCGGCCCGGTTTGGCAGATCAGGGGAATCCAGAATACTGTTGCCCTCGGATCCTCCATCAATCCGGCCGTCCTGCAATTGGTAAAGTGATTCGGTCTCTCAAGAAGACTCGTTATCAGAACAGACCATGGTTTCTCCATCAGACACCGGCCCGTCCTCGTACCTCGATCCATGGACGACACCCACGAAAACACGCCTTGCCTTGGGCTGAACCGGTGAAGAACTTGCATGCCGAGCCGTCTCGATGATGTTGGTGCAGATGTCCGGCTCAGGGGCCGGTTCGCCGATCTTGCCGATGAAGACGTGAATCCCACCAAAGGGGACTTGGTACCCGTATTCGATTGAATCGGCCTCGGGACCCCATCATGCGTTATCGATGTAGAGTTTGTCGCGACGACTCTTCGTCATCCGGCCCACAACGTATCCCTTAAGTCCATCGAAGCTGCCCTTCAAGAACTCAAAACCATCGTGCGATAGCCCCACGGTGGGCGCCAACTGTCGTGGGTTTGTCACGGCAGATGTCCTTGTGAAAGGACTTAGTTGTGGAGCCATCGCTACGGGTTATCTTTAAGGGGTTAAACCAGACAAGGGGACACGGGGAGTTTTATACTAGTTCGGCCTCTTCGAGGAAGGTAAAAGCCTACGTCTAGTTGTGATTGGTATTGCTAGGGTTTCGAAGGCCAGGGAGCGAATCCGCTTTGTCTGGCTCTCGAGTTGTTGTCTGTCCCTAAACCGCGGTCGGGTCGTCCCTTTATATTCATAGGTTGATGCCCGCCGGGCTACAGAGTCCCGAAGCCGGATCATAAACGTGTCCGGTTCGGTCTCTACTCCTCCTATCTTACAATACAAGTTACATGACTAGGTCGGTTTACATTCACAGGTTGTAACCCGCCTTCGGGCCTTGGGCCTTCCGTAAAGCGCCATCATCCTTGCATCTTCATGGGCTTCTAATCTTAAAAGAACCAACGCGGCTACATAAGGCCGATTTACCTCCAGTAGTAATATCCCCAACAGGCTCTGAGAAGGCCGAAAGATAACATGGGCTGGAAACGACCCAACGGAATAACGGGTCGTTAATGGGTATAAAGTGATACATTGTTCATTACGGGCCAGTTTCACCAAGGGCCGTTAATGGGTGTAAAGTGATACACTGTTCATTACAGGCCAGTTTCACCACAGGCCGTTAATAGGCCAAGAGTTACATAGGGCCTCATATGGGCCGAAAGACGTCATGGGCCATAGATGGGCCAGAAGTGAAAACGGGCTGGAATCATATTGGATGGCCCAGATGACGCTACTGGGCCTAATTCGGATAGGGCATAACGGGCCTTGGGTTAGTGGGCTATAAATGGGCTATATGCGAACAGGCCGTTAACAGGCTTTCCATGGGCTGGCCCGCCACCTTTTGACAAAATCAAACGGGTTGGCCTTTTCACAGGAATGGGCCTCTGTTGGGCCGTGCCACGTGTCGACGTATCATAGGCGCCTTCTGTCCAATGAGTGGATGACATCTGTCCCAACGATGAGCTGACACGTGTTTCCTCCAGCGAATGATGATTTTACATGTGGAAAATCCCCATTGGTCGGGGCTGTTAATGGGTTATCGGATCCAAAACCCGACCCGATAGCTTAACGGTGTTCCGTTATGGTGGATGCCACGTGTCGGTCACCCTTGACGAAAGCACTTCAGTGACGCGCGATTTATCGTCATGGAAGTGCACACTTCCGTGATGATAATTTTGGTACTGTCATGGAACACTTCTACGACAGCACAGGTATGACTATCTTGATTCTGTCATAAAATCATCATGGATGTACATGCATGACAAAAAACGCGACCTACTGTGACAAACACGTATCATCACGGAAGTGTATTTTTTTTGTAGTGCCAGGTGCATCTTGAAGCGGCACATTCGATGAGCGAATGCCACCATGAGTCAGGCGCGCCACAAAGCCCGTAGCTGGCTGAATCTATCATGTGGCGATGCATGCATACGTCATTCATTGGTAACGAGTGTTTGGATAGGCGCCACATGAACATCCTCACCTTTATTGGGACACTCATCCTCCACAGCGTCTTCCAAGCTTTCTCCACTGCATTGGAGCTAGAAAAGCCCGTGGTTCCCTCCAACCATGCTTCTCTCCGTTGTTTCGTCGCTACTAGCATTTTATAAGCTGATTTCACAGTGAACGATCCATGCTTCTTAAAATGCCAGCACCAAAAGTCAGGAATATTGCGGGTGCAGAGAGGAATCCCCAAAATAACTCGAGCTTCCATTGGCATCAAAGTCGCCTCCACCATCGCTCTGTTCCAAGTTGCGGACGTGTGGTCAATTAGTTCCGAGACCAAAGATGGCGGGTTATGTACTCGGTTGCCATACGAACGAAGCATCTCGTCCTCGGGAAGCCATTTATCATTCCAGATGTGTGTCGTGTTACCATTACCCACACGCCTTATCAAGCCCTGCTTTAAGATATCTCTTCCTTCAACAATAGCCCTCCATATCAGGCTAGGGTGGCTCCCGAGGCTAGCTTGTAAAATATCAGAGTTTGGGAAGTATATGCTTTTTAATAGCCTTGCACTCAAAGCCTCTGGGTTATGTAGCAACCTCCAAGCCTGCCTAGCAAGCATAGCAAGATTGAACAACTCAAAATCTTTGAAACCTAGACCCCCCATTCCTTTTGGTTGAGTCATAGTTTGCCAAGAGACCCAATGAGGTTTGCGTTTGCCCTCTTTGCTCCCCCACCAGAATTTCCTATCAACATGTTGAGGTGTTCACACAATCCTCTAGGGAGCTTGAAGTAAGACATAGAAAAAACTGGCACTGCCTGAGCTACAGCTTTAACAAGGACTTCTTTACCCGTTGTTGACATTGTGTTTGCAATCCACCCCTGTACCTTACTCCATAGCCGGTCCTTTAAATATTTGAAGGCCCCATTCTTTGAGTTACCAATGTCAGACGACATTCCCAAATATTTCTCATTTAGTGTCTCGTTGGGACGTTAAGCAACTCTTTAATCTGCACTCTCACATTCTTAGGTACTCCTTTGCTGAAGAAGATTGATGGTTTTGAAAAATTTATGCGTTGACCAGTAGCCTGACAATAAATATTCAGAACCTGGTTTACCACATTAGCACCCACACCATTAGCCTTGAAGAACAACAGATTGTCATCAGCAAATAAAAGATGATTCACTAGTGGAGCTGAGGAAGCTACCTGCAAACCACTTAAATTGGATGACTCACTTCTGGATTTAAGGAGGCATGAAAGGCCCTCTGCTGCTAACAGGAACAAGTATGGGGAAATTGGGTCCCCCTGTCTGATCCCATGAGTTGGCATAAACTCCTGCAATTTCTTACCATTTAACATGACGGAGAACTTCATTGTGGTCACAAGATTCATTACTATGTCGACCCACCTCTCTGTGAAGCCCATCTTAAGCATTATAGCTCTCAAATATTCCCACTCGACCCTGTCATATGCCTTCATCATATCAAGTTTCAGTGCACACGATTGATGCTTCTTCGCCTTGTTTCGCTTCATAAAATGCAGGCATTCATAAGTAGTTATAATGTTGTCGGTGATCAATCTACCTGGGACAAATGTTGACTGCTCTTTAGAAATAATGTCGGGTAGCACTAGCTTTAGGCGGTTGGATATTACCTTTGAAGCTATCTTGTACAATACCTTGCACAAACTGATCGGTCGAAACTGGGATAAGAGGGTGGGATTTTTTACCTTGGGGATTAGCACTAGCACAGTCTCATTGATACTCGCAGCTGTCTCCGTACCCTCCACGATTTTCAGAACCACATTGGTGACTTCGTCCCCACAGATCTTCAAGTGACACTGAAAAAATGTGCAGGATATCCATCCAGGCTGGGTGCTTTAAGTGGGAACATCTGGAAGAAATCATTTTTTACCTCCATTTGAGTATATGGCGCATTAAGAGATTCATTCATCGATGGGGTAACCTTAAGTGGGACTGTGTCCAAGACTTGATTCATATTTTGAACCCCCTCCGATGTGTACAACTCCTCATAGAAGGTTGTAGTCAGAGACTCCATCTCACTTTTATCTTCAGTTATTTGCCCGTCCGGTCGCTGCAAAGCTTTTATCTGATTTTTCCTTCTCCTTCTGCTAGCTCTGAGGTGGAAGAAATACGTATTTTTGTCCCCATCTATGAGCCACTCCAATCTAGCCCTTTGTCTCCATAGCATTTCTTCTCTGTGGTACAATTCCGTTAGGCGATCAACAATCTTAATCTCCAAATGATTGGGACCTGATCTACCTTGGGAATCACATAACTCATGTAGCTGTCACCTTAGCCCTGCTATCTCATGGCGAACATTACCAAAGTGTGTGCGGTCCCATCTTGATAGGTCCCCCGCCAGCGCCTGCATTTTGTCCTTTAGCTCTTGGACCGAGGATACCCCAGTGGATGTCCAGGCGGTCTCCACCACAGTCGGCAACGCTGGGTCTCTTTCCTAGCAAATTTCGTGGTTTTCCTACAACGCTGGGTCTCTTTCCTAGCAAATTTCGTATGAGCTTGCGTTGGTTTTCCCCGAAGAGGAAGGGATGATGCAACAGAGTAGCGTAAGTATTTGCCTCAGTTTTTGAGAACCAAGGTATCAATCCAGTAGGAGGCCACGCTCAAGTCCCTCGTACCTGCACAAAGCGATAGCTACTCGCAACCAACGCGATTAGGGGTTGTCAATCCCTTCACGGTCACTTACGAGAGTGAGATCTGATAGATATAATATTTTTGGTATTTTTGGTAAAAAGATGCAAAGTAAAAAGTAAAGGCAAAGTAAAAAAGCAAAGCAAGATTAAAGTGATGGAGATTGATATGATGAGAATAGACCCGGGGGCCATAGGTTTCACTAGTGGCTTCTCTCAAGAGCATAAGTATTCTACGGTGGGTGAACAAATTACTGTTGAGCAATTGACAGAATTGAGCATAGTTATGAGAATATCTAGGCATGATCATGTATATAGGCATCACGTCCGTGACAAGTAGATCGAAACAATTCTGCATCTACTACTATTAGTCCACTCATCGACCGCTATCCAGCATGCATCTAGAGTATTAAGTTAAAAATAGAGTAACGCCTTAAGCAAGATGACATGATGTAGAGAGATAAATTCATGCAATATGAAATAAACCCCATCTTGTTATCCTCAATGGCAACGATACAATACGTGCCTTGCTGCCCCTTCTGTCACTGGGTAAGGACACCACAAGATCGAACCCAAAGCTAAGCACTTCTCCCATGGCAAGAACTACCAATCTAGTTGGCCAAACCAAACGGATAATTTGAAGAGACTTGCAAAGATAAACAATCATACATAAAAGAATTCAGAGAAGATTCAAATATTATTCATAGATAGACTTGATCATAAACCCACAATTCATCGGTCTCAACAAACACACCGCAAAAAGAAGATTACATCGAATAGATCTCCACAAGAGAGGGGGAGAACTTTGTATTGAGATTCAAAGAGAGAGAAGAAGCCATCTAGCTACTAACTATGGACCCGAAGGTCTGAGGTAAACTACTCACACTTCATTGGAGGGGCTAGGATGATGTAGAAGCCCTCCGTGATGACGGCCCTCTTTCGGCGGAGCTCCGGAACAGGCCCCAAGATGGGATCTCGTGGATACAGAAAGTTGCGGCGGTGGAATTAGGTTTTTGGCTCCTGTTTTGATCGTTTGGGGGTAAGTAGGTATATATAGGAGGAAGGAGTACGTCGATGGAGCACCGAGGGGCCCACGAGGCAGGGGGCGCGCCCCCTACCCTCGTGACCTCCTCTTTGACTCCCTGGAGTAGGGTCCAAGTCTCCTGGATCACGCTCGGTGAGAAAATCACGTTCCTGAAGATTTTATTCCGTTTGGACTCCGTTTGATATTCTGTTTCTCCGAAACACTGAAATAGGCAAAAAAACAGCAATTCTGGGTTGGGCCTCCAGTTAATAGGTTAGTACCAAAAATAATATAAAAGTGGAAAATAAAGCCCAATATAGTCCAACACAGTAGATAATATAGCATGGAGCAATAAAAAATTATAGATACGTTGGAGACGTATCAGGCATCCCCAAGCTTAATTCCTGCTCGTCCTCGAGTAGGTAAATGATAAAAAGAGAATTTTTGATGCAGAGTGCTACTTGGCATAATTGCAATGCAAATCTTCTTAATTGTGGTAAATTGTGGTATGAATATTCAGATTAGAAAGATTCAAGACAAAAGTTTATATTGACATAAAAATAATAATACTTCAGGCATACTAACAAAGCAATTATGTCTTCTCAAAATAACATGGCCAAAGAAAGTTATCCCTACAAAATCATATAGTCTGGCTATGCTCCATCTTCACCACACAAAGTATTTAAATCATGCACAACCTCGATGACAAGACAAGCAATTGTTTCATACTCTAACTTTTTCAATATTCACGCAATACATGAGCGTGAGCCATGGATATAGCACTATAGGTGGAATAGAATGGTGGTTGTGGAGAAGACAAAAAGGAGGGGAAGATAGTCTCACATCAACTAGGCGTATCAATGGGCTATGGAGATGCCCATCAATAGATATCAATGTGAGTGAGTAGGGATTGCCATGCAACGGGTGCACTAGAGCTATAAATGTATGAAAGCTCAAAAAGAAACTAAGTGGGTGTGCATCCAACTTGCTTGCTCGCGAAGACCTAGGGCAATTTTGAGGAAGCCCATCATTGGAATATACAAGCCAAGTTCTACAATGTAAAATTCCCACTAGTATATGAAAGTGACAACATATGAGACTCTCTATATGAAGAACATGGTGCTACTTTGAAGCACAATATATGAGACTCGCTATATCATGGTGCTACTTTGAAGCACAAGTGTGGGAAAAAAGATAGTAGCATTGCCCCTTTTTATTTATTTTCTTTTTTTGGGACATCTTTTTTTTCTTTGGCATTTCTCTTTTTTTTCTTTTTTTGGGACAATTCTCTATTGAATGATGATCATCACACTTTTATTTATTTACAACTCGATTCTAAAACAAAGTATGAGTCTATATGGATGCTTTCGGCGGTATACTGGGATATGCAATGAATCAAGAGTGACAAGTATGAAAAAATTATGAACGATGGCTTTGCCACAAATACGATGTCAACTACATGATCATGCTAAGCAATATGACAATGATGAATGTGTCATGATGAACTAGATGGTGGAAAGTTGCATGGAAATATATCTCGGAATGGCTATGGAAATGCCATAATAGGTAGGTATGGTGGCTGTTTTGAGGAAGGTATATGGTAGGTGTATGATACCGGCGAAAGGTGCGCGGTATTAGAGAGGCTAGCAAACGTGGAAGGGTGAGAGTGCGTATAATCCATGGACTCAACATTAGTCATAAAGAACTCATGTACTTATTGCAAAAATCTAGAAGTTATCAAAGCAAAGTATTATGCGCATTCTCCTAGGGGGATAGATTGGTAGGAAAAGACCATCGCTCGTCCCCGACCGCCACTCATAAGGAAGACAATCAATAAATAAATCATGCTCCGACTTCATCACATAACGGTTCACCATACGTGCATGCTATCGGAATCACAAACTTTAACACAAGTATTCTTTAAATTCACAACTATTCAACTAGCATGACTTTAAATTATCACCTCCTTATCTCAAAACAATTATCATGCTTCAATCTTTTCTTAGTATTCAACACACTCAAAAGAAAGTTTCACAAATCTTGAATACCAAGCTTATTATTATTAAGAAAATTACCGTGCTATTAAGAGACTCTCAAAATAATTTAAGTGAAGCATGAGAGATCAATAGTTTCTTTAAAACAAATCCAACACCGTGCTCTAAAAGATCTAAGTGAAGCACATAGAGCAAAATTATAACGCTCAAAAGATATAAGTGAAGCACATAGAGTATTCTATCAAATTTTAATTCATGTATGGGTCTCTCAAAAGGTGTGTACAGCAAGGATGATTGTGGCATACTAAGACACAAAGACACAAATAATACAAGACGCTCCAAGCAAAACACATATCATGTTGGTGAATAAAAATATAGCTCCAAGTAAATTACCGATGGAAGTAGACGAAAGAGGGGATGCCTTCCGGGGCATCCCCAAGCTTTGAATTTTTGGTGTCCTTGGATTATTTTGGGGGTTCCATGGGCATCCCCAAGCTTAGGCTCTTGAAACTCCTTGTTCCATGATCCATCAAAAGAATTCACCCAAAACTTGAAAACTTCACAACACAAAACTCAAAATAGAAAACTCGTGAGCTCCGTTAGCGAAAGAAAACAAAAAGACCACTTGAAGGTACTGTAATGAACTAATTCTTTATTTGTATTGGTGTTAAACCTACTGTATTCCAACTTCTCTATGGATTATAAACTGTTTTACTAGCCACAGATTCATCAAAATAAGCAAACAACACACGAAAAACAGAATCTGTCAAAAACAGAACAGTCAGCAGTAATCTGTAGCTAGCGCAAGATCTGGAACCCCAAAAATTCTAAAATAAATTGCTTGAAGTGAGTAATTTATCTATTAATCATCTTCAAAAAGAATTAACTAAATATCACTCTTCAAATAAAAATGACAGCAGTTCTCGTGAGCGCTAAAGTTTCTGTTTTTTACAGCAAGTTCAACAAGACTTTCCCCAAGTCTTCCCAATGGTTCTACTTGGCACAAACACTAATTAAACACACAAAAACACAACCAAAACAGAGGCTAAATAATTTATTTATTACTAAGGAGGAGGGAAAATCAAGGAATAAAAATAAAATTGGGTTGCCTCCCAACAAGCGCTATCGTTTAACGCCCCTAGCGAGGCATAAAAGCGAGGATAGATCTAAGTATTGCCATCTTTGGTAGGCAATCCATAAGTGGCTCTCATGATAGTTTCATATGGAAATTTTATTTTCTTTCTTGGAAAGTGTCCCATGCCCTTTTTTAATGGAAATTGAAATCTAATATTCCCTTCCTTCATATTAATAATCGCACCAGCCGTTCTAACGAAAGGTCTACCAAGAATAATAGGGCAAGAAGGATTGCAATCTATATCAAGAACAATGAAATCTACGGGCACATAATTCCTATTTGCAACAATAAGAACATCATTAATCCTTCCCATAGGTTTCTTAATAGTGGAATCCGCAAGATGCAAGTTTAGAGAGCAATCATCAAAATTACGGAAATCTAGCAAATCACACAAAGTCTTGGGAATAGTAGAGACACTAGCACCCAAATCACACAAAGCATAAAACTCATGATCTTTAATTTTAATTTTAATAGTTGGTTCCCACTCATCATAGAGTTTTCTAGGGATAGAAACTTTCAACTCAAGTTTTTCTTCATAAGATTGCATGAAGGCGTCAACAATATGTTCGGTGAAGGCTTTATTTTGACTATAAGCATGTGGAGAATTTAGCACGGATTGCAACAAGGAAATACAATCAATTAAAGAGCAACTTTCCTAATTAAATTCCTTGAAATCCAATATAGTGGGTTTAGCAACATCTAGATTTTTATTTCTTTCAATCCCACTTTCATTAATTTCATCATTAAGATCTAAATACTCCGAATTTTTAGAACGCCTTCTAGGTAAAGGAAGATCATATTCAGTTTCATCAAGATTAATATTGCAAAACAAAGATTTAATAGGGGACACATCAATAACTTTTAGATCTTCATCTTGATTTTCATAGGAATTGGAGGAACACGCTTTAATAAAGGCATCTTTGGAAGCACGCATCCTAGCGGTTCTTTCCTTGAACTCATCAATGGAAATTCTCATGGCTTTGAGAGACTCATTGATATCATGCTTAGGAGGAATAGATCTAAGCTTTAAAGAATCAATCTCAAGAGAAATTCTATCAACGTTTCTAGCCAAATCATAAACTTTAAGCAATTTCTCTTCAAGCAAAGCATTAAAATTCTTTTGTGAATTCATAAACTCTTTAACACTATTCTCAAATTCAGAGGGCATCTTATTACAATTTCCATAAGAGTTGTTGTAGGAATTTCCATAATTATTAGAAGGATTACTAGGATATGGCCTAGGATTAAAATTCCCTCTATAAAGCGTTGTTACCAAAATTATTCCTACCAACAAAATTCACATCCATAGATTCATTGTTATTCTCAATCAAAGTAGACAAAGGCATATCATTAGGATCAGAAGAAACACTCTTAGTAGCAAATAATTTCATAAGTTTATCCATCTTTCCACTCAACACATTAATTTCTTCTATCGCATGCACCTTTTTATTAGAAGATCTTTCAGTATGCCATTGAGAATAATTAACCATAATATTATCTAGGAGTTTAGTAGCATCTCCTAAAGTGATTTCCATAAAAGTGCCTCCCGCGGCCGAATATAAAAGATTTCTAGAAGCAAAGTTCAATCCGGCATAAAATTTTTGTATGATCATCCACAAATTCAAACCATGAGTAGGGCAATTACGTATCATTAATTTCATTCTCTCCCAAGCTTGCACAACATGTTCATGATCAAGTTGTTTAAAGTTCATAATATCGTTTCTAAGAGAGATGATCTTAGCGGGAGGAAAATACTTAGAGATAAAAGCATCTTTGCACTTGTTCCATGAATCAATACTATTCTTAGGCAAAGACGAAAACCAAGCTTTAGCACGATCTCTAAGCGAAAAAGGAAATAGCTTCAATTTAACGACATCATTATCGACATCTTTTTTCTTTTGCATATCACATAAATCAACGAAGCTATTCAAATGAGTAGCGGCATCTTCACTAGGAAGGCCGGCGAATTGATCTTTCATAACAAGATTCAACAAAGCAGTATTAATTTCACAAGATTCAGCATCGGTAAGAGGAGCAATCGGAGTGCTAAGGAAATCATTATTATTGGTATTGGTGAAGTCACACAATTTAGTATTATCTTGAGCCATCGCGACAAACAAGCAAACTAACACACGAGCAAATGGGCAAAAGAGGCAAATAGAGAGGGAGGATAGAGAGAGAGGGGGCGAATAAAACGGCAAGGGTGAATTGGGGCGAGAGGAAAACGAGAGGCAAATGGAAAATAATGTAATGCGAGAGATAGGGATTGTGATGGGTACTTGGTATGTTGACTTTTTGCATAGACTCCCCGGCAACGGCGCCAGAAATCCTTCTTGCTACGTCTTGAGCTTGCGTTGGTTTTCCCCGAAGAGGAAGGGATGATGCAGCAGAGTAGCGTAAGTATTTCCCACAGTTTTTGAGAACCAAGGTATCAATCCAGTAGGAGGCCACGCTCAAGTCCCTCGTACCTGCACAAAGCGATAGCTACTCGCAACCAACGCGATTAGGGGTTGTCAATCCCTTCACGGTCACTTACGAGAGTGAGATCTGACAGATATAATATTTTTGGTATAAAGATGCAAAGTAAAAAGTAAAGGCAAAGTAAAAAATCAAAGCAAGATTAAAGTGATGGAGATTGATATGATGAGAATAGACCCGGGGGCCATAGGTTTCACTAGTGGCTTCTCTCAAGAGCATAAGTATTCTACGGTGGGTGAACAAATTACTGTTGAGCAATTGACAGAATTGAGCATAGTTGTGAGAATATCTAGGCATGATCATGTATATAGGCATCACGTCCGTGACAAGTAGATCAAAACGATTCTGCATCTACTACTATTACTCCACTCATCGACTGCTATCCAGCATGCATCTAGAGTATTAAGTTAAAAATAGAGTAACGCCTTAAGCAAGATGACATGATGTAGAGAGATAAATTCATGCAATATGAAATAAACCCCATCTTGTTATCCTCGATGGCAACGATACAATACGTGCCTTGCTGCCCCTTCTGTCACTGGGTAAGGACACCGCAAGATCGAACCCAAAGCTAAGCACTTCTCCCATGGCAAGAACTACCAATCTAGTTGGCCAAACCAAACGGATAATTCGAAGAGACTTGCAAAGATAACCAATCATACATGAAAGAATTCAGAGAAGATACTTCATAGTTAGACTTGATCATAAACCCACAATTCATCGGTCTCAACAAACACACCGCAAAAAGAAGATTACATCGAATAGATCTCCACAAGAGAGGGGGAGAACTTTGTATTGAGATTCAAAGAGAGAGAAGAAGCCATCTAGCTACTAACTATGGACCCGAAGGTCTGAGGTAAACTACTCACACTTCATCGGAGGGGCTAGGATGATGTAGAAGCCCTCCGTGATGACGGCCCTCTTCCGGCGGAGCTCTGGAACAGGCCCCAAGATGGGATCTCGTGGATACAGAAAGTTGCGGCGATGGAATTAGGTTTTTGGTCCTGTTCTGATCGTTTGGGGGTACCCAGGTATATATAGGAGGAAGGAGTACGTCGGTGGAGCACCGAGGGGCCCACGAGGCAGGGGGCGCGCCCTAGGGGGGGCACCCTCGTGACCTCCTCTTTGACTCGCTGGAGTAGGGTCCAAGTCTCCTGGATCACGTTCGGTGAGAAAATCGCGTTCCCGAAGATTTTATTCCGTTT
Source organism: Triticum monococcum (assembly GCA_034509565.1). Taxonomy (NCBI): domain Eukaryota; kingdom Viridiplantae; phylum Streptophyta; class Magnoliopsida; order Poales; family Poaceae; genus Triticum; species Triticum monococcum. The sequence continues at coordinate 733,866,489 of CM067842.1, forward strand.
GGACTCTGTTTGATATTCTGTTTCTTCGAAACACTGAAATAGGCAAAAAAAACAGCAATTCTGGGCTGGGCCTCCGGTTAATAGGTTAGTCCCAAAAATAATATAAAAGTGGAAAATAAAGCCCAATATAGTACAAAACAGTAGATAATATAGCATGGAGCAATCAAAAATTATAGATACGTTGGAGACGTATCAGCAAGCTGGCGTCAGGCCGGGGCCCCATGATCACCTTTAGTACCGGTTCGTGGCACAAACCGGTACTAAAGGGCTAACCTTTAGTACCGGTTCGTGGCACAAACCGGTACTAAAGGGCTAACCTTTAGTACCGGTTCGTGCCATGAACCAGGACTAAAGGGGTCTGACCTATAGTCCCGGTTGGAGACACAAACCGGGACTATAGGGAAATTTTCAAACTCTACCCCCCCCCCCCTGTATCGCCATTTCAGTTTTCAAAAAATCAAAAGAAAATGATAAAAACTTCAGAAAATAAAATCCTTCGAGAGGTAGTTATATTACTACACCTACTAGTTATGAAAATTTGAAAACTTAAATTTGGACATGTTTTGCAAAAAGTGTAGGGAAATGTAAAACGGCTATAACTTTTGCATACGATGTCGGAAAAAATGTATAATATATCAAAAAATTCAGCACGAAAATCCGCATCCGGTTTTGACCGCCTACGGTCTGTTTTCAATTTTTTAGAATCCTTAAATTCCAAAAGGAAAAAAAGATATGCTCAAATTTCAGTTTTTTTAATTTTGGTCAAACTACTTATTCAAGAAGTATTAATGTTACTACATAATTATTCAAGAATATTAGTGTTACTAAATAATTATTTCAATTTTTTGAATTTTGGTCAAATCTGGTCAAACTATGGTCAAACTTATTCAAGAAATATTAGTGTTACTAAATAATTACTGTTTTTTAGAATAATAGTTTCAAACTCAAATGGTGAAACGAGTGACCTAATGCTCAAGCTAAACTGCTGAGGGTTAATAGGATTGACAGCTTATATTTGTTAGTAAAACAACAAGTGCAGACTTGGAAAGTAGGGGGAATAGAACTCCGAAGTTAAGCGTGCTCAGGCTGGGGGAGTGAGAGGATGGGTGATCGACCGGGAAGTTAGATGATTTGGAATGAGTGATCCACACTTGAGCAGTTAAGATGGGTGATTAGAGACTAAATCATCAAATAATTCAATTCAGAAAATTGAAAATCGAAAAAAAATCAGAAAAATTTCCAAAAAATTCAAAAAAAAAAATCTTTAGTACCGGTTGGTAACACCAACCATTACCAACCGGTACTAAAGGTCGCCCATGCCATGGCGTGAGCTCACGCCACGTGGTGGGCCTTTAGTGGCGGTTCATGCCGAACCGGTACTAAAGGGGGGCCTTTAGTGCCCACACTTTAGTGCCGGTTATAGAACCGGCACTAAAGGCCCTTACGAACTGGTTTTAAAGCTCTGTTTTCTACTAGTGAGTCGTTCCCAGAATATCCCATATCTGAGAGGCCGCACGTATCCAAATCATCACAGAACAAATTCATCTAAGCCTGACTCCTATTGCCGATGTGGTCATGTTCGTGCGCGTGAAGGACCTCACTGAAATCCCCCGTGACTAACCATGGCAAGTCACTCGTTCCGACGATGCCCCTCAGCATATCCGAGGTTTTGTATCGTTCGTTTACTTGCACCTCCCCGTACACAAAAGTAAGTCTTGTCCTAATATCAACCGTTGCATCAACAATAGCATCAATGTGGTAATCAGAATAACCGACAACTTCAAGCTTTATTTCATCATTCCAAGCGATACCTAAGCATCCACTCCTTCCATGACTACTAACAGCACTGTGGGATCGAAAGTATGTCTAGAGGGGGGGTGATCAGACTACTTGACCAAATAAAAAACTTAACCTTTTCCCAATTTTAGTCCTTGGCAGATTTTAGCTATATTAGAACAAGTCAAGCAATCATCACACAATTCAAGCAAGCATGCAAAGAGTATATTAGCAGCGGAAAGTAAGGCATGCAACTTGCAAGCATGTAAAGGGAAGGGTTTGGAGAATTCAAACGCAATTGGAGACACGGATGTTTTTCCCGTGGTTCGGATAGGTGGTGCTATCCTACATCCACGTTGATGGAGACTTCAACCCACGAAGGGTAACGGTTGCGCGAGTCCATGGAGGGCTCCACCCACGAAGGGTCCACGAAGTAGCAACCTTGTCTATCCCACCATGGCCATCGCCCACGAAGGACTTGCCTCACTAGCGGTAGATCTTCACGATGTAGGCGATCTCCTTGCCCTTACAAACTCCTTGGTTCAACTCCACAATCTTGTCGGAGGCTCCCAAGTGGCACCTAGCCAATCTAGGAGACACCACTCTCCAAGAAGTAACCAATGGTGTGTTGATGATGAACTCCTTGCTCTTGTGCTTCAAATGATAGTCTCCCCAACACTCAACTCTCTCTCATAGGATTTGGATCTGGTGGAAACAAGGTTTGAGTGGAAAGCAACTTGGGGAAGGCTAGAGATCAAGATTCATATGGTAGGAATGGAATATCTTGGTCTCAACACATGAGTAGGTGATTCTCTCTCAGAACATATGAGTTGGAAGTGTATATGTGTTCTGATAGCTCTCCCCACGAATGAAGAGGTGGTGGAGGGGTATATATAGCCTCCACACAAAATCCAACCGTTACACACAATTTACCAATCTTGGTGGGACAGAATCAACAAACTCGGTCGGACCGAAAAGGTAAACCTAGTGACCGTTAGAGATTTTCGGTGGGACTGACATGCAACTCGGTAGGACCGATATGGTTAGGGTTTGGGCATAACGTAATCTCGGTGAGACCGATTACACAAACTCGGTGAGACCGATTTTGATAATTAGCTAACCAGAGAGTTGGTCAGGCAAACTCGGTGGGACCGATTTGCTCTTTTGGTGAGACTGAAAAGTTACAAAAGGGAAACAGAGAGTTTACATTGCAATCTCGGTGGGACCGATCCGCTCTTTCGATGAGACCGAAAAGTTACGAAAGGGAAACAAAGAGTTTGCAATTGTAAGTGCATCTAGTGCCACCCCTAGTTGGTTTTGGAGTATTGACGACAAACCTAGTTGAGGGACTAATGTGTTTGTGAGAATTGCAGGATAACACAGGTAGAAGTCCCTCATTGATTCGGTTTAGTTACCAGAGATGACCCCTAAAAGTGTACGAAGACATTGAAGACAATGGTGGTTCATGAAGACATTCATGTCGAAGACAATGACATATGAAGACTCCCCATGAAGCCTTTGGAACTCGAAGACTTAGACCCTTCGTAGTTTTACTTTATTCATGTTGTGTCATAGGAACCACCGTACTGTTAAGTGGGGTCCAAGAGAACCAGTCAGGATGACTGAAGTGATGCCTAATTCAAATCCTATGTCTTCGAGTGAAGACAATGAGAGAAAATCTTGTCCAGAGTCAGACAAGTCAGCTTTACTTGCAGCCCAAGTAAAGTTGCCGTGAGAGTTCAAAATCCGACCGTTAGTACACGTGTCAGTTCCTTAGTGACCCAGGGTCATTTCGGACAAATCAGGTCAGGGTTGCCAAGCGGCTATAAATAGTCCACCCCTACAACCATAAACGGTTGGCTGCTCAGATTTCAGTGCACGGCTTTTGTCGTTTGAGAGCAACCCACCTCGAAGGCTTTGAGAGAAAATCCTTAGTGAGGAGAAAAGCCCTAACCACCCAGAGCCAGAGTAATTGGGCATCACTTAAGTCTTCTTGTTTGAGTGATCTGAAGACTTATTACACTTGAGGACTGTGCATCCTCCAGACGGTTAGGCGTCGCGTTCTGAGCATCCAAGAGGAATTGTGGATTGCCGGTGAACGAAGTCTGTGAATGTTTGGGAGTCTACCTTGAAGACTTACCAGAGTGATTGGGCGGGGTCTGTGTGACCTTAGCTCAAGGAGAAAACGGTGAGGACTGGGTGTCCTGAGCTGCGTGTTCAGGACTGGGTGTCCGGGACTGTGTGTCCTTTGGTTTAAATACGTAGTCGCTCCAACCAGACGTACAGTTGTCACAGCAACTGGAACTGGTCCAACATATCATTGTCTTCAACGTGTCACTGGTTTCATCTTCGCCTCCCTTTACTTACCAGTACACATTGTGAAGTTATTGCATGCTTGCTTTATCTTCTGTCTTCACAACTTGACTGTATGATCTGTTTGGCTTCATAACTTCTTCCAACCTGATCCTCATTACACTGAAGCTATTTGTCACTGTGCTTTCACTATATTGTATACTTGACCATGGCTTGCGTTGTGTAATCTAACTTCCGCTGCATAGTAATAGGCTTGTTCACTCTGTTTGTCTTCATAACTTCCACATTTTGAAGACTTTCATAAAAATCGCCTATTCACCCCCCCCCTCCTGGCCGATATAACGCACTTTCAATTGGTATCAGAGCAAGGTGCTCCCTTGTTCTGTGTGATTCGGTTTAACCACCTGGAGTTTTAGTTATGTCGACTGCAGGGATAATTAAAGTCTCCGCTGCGTGCCCCGTCTTCGATGGAACTGAATATCCCTACTGGAAGAATAAGATGCGCATGCATCTTGAAGCCATTGACGTCGACCTATGGTATGTCGTCGAAAACGGCATTCCCAAGTCTGGAGAAGGTGTCACTGCGGCTGATGTCAAGAAGTTCACTCAACTGGACTCCACTGCCAAGAATATTATCTGTGGTCATCTGACCAAGGGACAGTACGGCCGTGTGAGTGCCTTGAAGACATCCAAGCTGGTTTGGGACTGGCTCTCCAAGGTCAATGAAGGCATCTCAACCCAGAGAGATTAGAGAATCAGTGTTCTTCGCAATCTCTTCAACCGCTTCAAGCGAAATGACAATGAGAATGTCCAGCACACATTTGACCGGCTCACTGACATCACAAATGAGCTTCAAGCCCTCGGCGCCACTGAGATCACCAAACATGAAATCATCAAGACGCTGCTAAGATCACTTGACAGTTCATTTGACATCCTAGCCCTGATGATTCAAGAACGTCCAGACTTCAAGACACTCGATCCGTCTGACATACTTGAAAGGCTCAACACACATGAGTTTCAGCTTTCTGAGAAAAGAGATATCTACGGTCCAAACTATGGGCGAACTCGTGCCTTGAAGGCAAAAGCTGTGTCCTCATCTGAAGAAGAATCTAACAGCAGTTCTGATGATCCTGAAGACATTGGAAGGGAACTTGCAATGCTAGTGAAGAAGTTCCATAAATTCACCAAGAAGGAAGGCTTCAGAAAGTCTTCACGATCAAGCTCAAGGAATGATGAAGCTTCTGCGCATGACTACAAGAAGAAAACATGTCACAAGTGCAAGAAAACTGGACACTTCATCTCTGAGTGTCCACAGTGGGACAATGAGAACAGAAAGAAGAAGAAGAGCAAGGAATATGACTCTGACGATAAGAAGATGAAGAAATACTCAAAGTATTCGTCCAAGTCTTCCTCAAAGTCTTCATCACACAAGAAGAGTTCATCTGGCAAGGCTCGTGCGTTTGTTGGCAAGGAAATGGATTCATAGGAGGAGTCCGCTTCTGAGGAGGCAGAGGTGGAGTCTGAGGAGGAGTCTGATTCAGGCATTGCGAGTCTGGCTACAGCCTACGTCGCCAAGTCCATCTTCAACACTGAAGACAATGACTCCATCACCATCACCGATGCAAATGACAAGGACGACTCTACTCCTACCTACTGCTTCATGGCACGTGGTGCCAAGGTAAACACATGCACTACTCACTATCAAACATCTAGTGACGATGACTCTGATTGTGATTCAAAACCCAGTTACAAAACACTTGCTAAAATTGCAACTGAACAACAAAAGGCCATGGAACATATTCAAAAACTGTTAGATAGAAGCGATGATCTGTTGGGTGCTGAAATGACTCTGAATCCTTAATTGAAGACATAAAAAATCTTCATGTTAAGTATCAGGAACTCAAAGATCGTCTTGAGACTCTCTCAACTACTCATGAAAAGGTTTCCTATGATTATCTTCAAAAGAAGCAAGATCTTGAGAAGTTGAGAGCGGATCATGAAGATCTTCAAAGGAAAACGAGTCACTTCGAGCCGAACAGATCAGTTCTGCTCAGGAAGGATTTGAACCATCATGCCTTAAATGCATTGAGCGTGATAATGCTATTTCTATTGCTGAATGTTCCACTGCTACTGCTGTTGCAATATCTTCAACTGTTGAAGTGGTAACTAACCCCTCTGCTGAGGATACCACTGCTATTGCTGATGAAAATGCTAGGTTGAAGACATTGCTTGAAACAGGGATGTACAAAAGTCTCAAAGGACATCAGACATTATGTGATGTCCTCAAGAAGCAGATTCTGAACCGAAACCCTAGGAAAGAGGGTGTTCGGTTCGTGAGGAAAATTAATGCAGATGGCTCTTACTGGAAACCTGAGCAGTACCCCAAAACCACATGCGTTGCTGCAAAGGAATCCTCAGCAGATCCATCCAATCTATCTGGCTTCACTTGTGCTAATCCAATTATCATTGATGAATCCTTTGATGCAAACTATAAACTGTTTAGGAATCAGAATGGTGAAGTATTTGCCAGGTACATTGGTACTAACTGCAGGAATGGACCGCCTATGAAGAAGATCTGGGTTCCAAAAACGTGTCTTGAGAATCTTCCTGTGAATGTCCTCATGACACCTCACATGAAGAAGACAAACCTCAGACCAAAGGCTTCATATGGTCCAAAGGCTTCATACAGGCAGAGGACTCATTTGAGTCGCACTAACACAAATGTTTTGCAGGGAAACCATGCTCAGGCATATGAGAGCGGTTCTTCAAACCGTCATTCTCATATGACCAAAAACTATTCTGCCTATTCTTATGAGTACTATTGCCCACCTGCTAGACTGTTTGCTAGGGCTCCAAAGCCAAAATTTTCAGATGCTGCACTTAGACTTATTGCTTCTAAGCCACCCTTGAAGATGTGGGTGGTTAAGAAAGCTTAACTCTCTTTTGCAGGGAAAGGTCTCCAGCACAAAACCAAAATCTTCTGATGCTATTGCTGGGGACCTTAAAAATCTTGTGGGGCGCAAGATCAAATGCCCGAATGGCATCACTATGTATTTCATACCTGAATCGCATGCTACTCTCCCTACTTGTCCTAACCTGGATCTAAGTTTTCATAATCCACTGGTTCGTCAAATGTTTTTGCTTCACAACACTCTTCGTGAAGCCTATCCCCCTAACTGCACTGTAGGGTACGACACCAGTGACTTCAGAGTCTTCAGAATGGATTATTGACAGTGGGTGTACAAATCACATGACTGGCAAAAGAAGTCTCTTTATGGACTCAACCTTATGTCCATCTGACAAGAGCCACATCACATTCGCTGACACTGGTAAAAGTAAGGTACTGGGTCTAGGTAGAGTTGCAATCTCAAAGGATCAACACATGGATAAAGTCATGTTTGTTGAATCCCTTGGCTTCAACTTAATGTCTGTCTCAATGCTTTGCGATTTAAACATGATTGTAATCTTTGGAAAATATCGTTGTCTGGTACTAATGGAATCTGACAAGTCTCTAGTGTTTGAAGGGTATCGAAAAGATGATTTGTACGTGGTAGATTTCTCAGCAGGGCCACAGCTTGCAGTTTGTCTTCTCGCAAAGGCTTCAGAATGCTGGCTTTGGCATCGAAGACTTGGGCATGCTGGCATGAGGAATCTCCACACCCTTGCGAAGAAGAAGCATGTCATAGGCATCGAGGGCGTCAAGTTCAAGAAAGATCACTTATGCGGTGCCTGTGAAGCTGGGAAGATGACAAGGGCAAAACATCCTTCGAAGACAATCATGACCACTACCCAACCCTTCGAACTGCTTCACATGGATCTCTTCGGTCCCACTCACTACTCAACTTTCTCCACTACTGCTTGCCTCTATGGCTTCGTCATTGTTGATGATTACTCTAGATATACTTGGGTGCACATAATCCTTTACAAGACTGAAGTGCAGGATGTCTTCAGACGCTTCGCAAATCGGGCAATGAACAATTATGGCGCCAAGATAAAGCACATCAGAAGTGACAATGGCACAGAATTCAAGAACACCGGCCTTGACACATATCTTTATACATTGGGCATCACTCATGAATTCTCAGCTCCATACACGCCACAACAGAATGGCATCGTCGAACGCAAGAACAGAACACTCATTGAGATGGCCAGAACAATGTTAGATGAGTACAAGACACCAAGAAAATTCTGGACTGAAGCCATTGACACTGCATGCCATACTATCAACCGTGTATATCTTCACAAGCTGCTGAACAAGACATCTTATGAACTTCTGACTGGCAAGAAGCCAAATGTAAGTTACTTCAGAGTATTTGGATCAAGATGCTGGATCAAGGACCCTCACCACACCTCAAAATTTGCTCCAAAAGCACATGAGGGCTTCATGCTTGGATATGGAAAGGATTCGCACTCCTACAGAGTCTTCAATCTCTTTCACTACAAAGTGGTTGAAACAGTGGATGTGCGGTTCGATGAGACCAATGGGTCACAAAGAGAGCAACTACCAGATGTGCTAGATGAAGTTCCAGCCAGTGAATCAATCAAACTAATGGGAACTGGAGAAATTATACCTTCTGAAGCTCGTCCTGAAGAAGAACTTATCATCTCAGCACCTGATCCACATAAAGACAATGCTCAGCCTGAAGACATTCCTCCCCATGACAACGTAGATCAGCAAGAGCAAAGTCTTCGACCCCTACATCCTCGTGTTGCCAATGAAGTGCAGATTGACAGAATAATTGATAGCATCAATGCACCTGGTCCACTGACTCGTTCAAGGGCAACTCAACTGGCAAACTTCTGCGGACACTTCACATTCGTTTCAATCACAGAACCCAAGAAAATTGATGAAGCCTTTATGGAACATGAATGGATTCAAGCTATGCAAGAAGAGCTTCAACAATTTGAGCTGAACAATGTATGGGAGTTGGTTAAGCATCCTGATCCACGGAAGCATAACATAATAGGCACCAAATGGATATACCGCAACAAGCAAGATGAGCATGGCCAAGTCGTCAGAAACAAGGCTCGTCTCGTTGCTCAAGGATATACTCAAGTGGAAGGCATTGACTTCGATGAAACATTTGCTCCTGTTGCCAGACTTGAAGCCATCCGTATACTGCTGGCCTATGCAAATCATCACAACATAATCCTGTATCAAATGGATGTAAAAAGTGCCTTCCTCAATGGCAAAATTGAAGAAGAAGTGTATGTTGCACAACCACCTGGGTTTGAAGATCCAAAACATCCTGACATGGTGTACAAGCTCAAAAAGGCACTATATGGCCTCAAACAAGCCCCTCGGGCCTGGTATGATACCCTCAAATACTTCCTGAAGAGCAAAGGCTTCATACCTGGTTCCCTGGATCCCACTCTCTTCACAAAGACATATGATGGTGAACTGTTTGTGTGCCAAATATACGTGGATGACATTATCTTCGGCTGCACCAATCAAAAGTACAGTGAGGAGTTCGGATATATGATGCAAGAGCAATATCAGATGTCTATGATGGGGGAGCTGAAATTCTTCCTCGGTCTTCAGATACGGCAACAACGCAATGGCATCTTCATATCTCAAGAGAAATATCTCAAAGACTGCCTGAAGAAGTTCGGTATGCAAGACTGCAAAGGCTTCACAACACCAATGCCAGCCAAACATCATCTGGGTCCTGACGACAATGGTAAAGAGTTCGATCAAAAGTTATACCGCTCCATGATTGGTTCTTTGCTTTATTTATGTGCATCTAGGCCAGATATTATGCTTAGTGTTTGCATGTGTGCTCGGTTTCAAGCGGCACCAAAGGAGTCGCATCACTTAGCTGTGAAGCGGATTCTTCGATATTTGGCTCACACCCCAACTCTAGGGTTATGGTATCCAAAGGGCTCAGAGTTTGATCTAGTTGGATTTTCGGACGCTGATTACGCTGGTGACAAGGTTGATCGAAAGTCCACATCAGGCACATGTCACTTTCTGGGCCGATCACTTGTCTGTTGGTCTTCAAAGAAGCAGAACTGTGTATCTCTCTCCACTGCTGAATCTGAATACATTGCTGCTGGATCCTGCTGCGCTCAGCTTCTATGGATGAAGCAAACCCTCAAGGATTATGGCATTCATCTGAAGCAAGTGCCACTTTACTGCGACAACGAAAGCGCCATCAAGATCGCCAACAACCCAGTTCAGCACTCGAAGACAAAGCACATTGAAATTCATCATCATTTTCTCAGAGATCATGTTGCAAAGGAAGACATTGATATCATACACGTCAACACTGAAGAGCAATTGGCAGATATCTTCACCAAGCCCTTGGATGAGAAGAGATTTTGCAAGTTACGGTGTGAGCTAAATATCTTGGAATCCTCAAATGTCCTGTGATCAGGCACACATCCTAACACTTATGCATGATGATGACTTAGATGTGCAACACACGAAGTAACGTATATCTTCAATCAATGAAGACATACATTCTAAGTGTGAATACATTAACGTGGAATTTGACCTCGGAGCGCCACGATAATTGTGCGCCGTGTCTGGGTCCAATACTTCCTATACGGTGGGTAGAGCCACCACCAAATTTTTTTTTGCTTGAAGTGTTTCACTCATGGCATTACATTTGCTATGTCTTCACATTTGGTCTGGCTTCAATCTCAACATGTCTTCATGATTATCTTCACTATGTTGATTATATATGTACTGGTGTTCTGTCCTCTACAACATTCACTTATAGCTATATCTTCTTGTTTGAATCTTTTGAACTAAGTGAATGTGATCGGACCCTAACCTCTCCATGCTTCCTACCTCAAACTCTATCTCTCCAAGTCATATGCATTCTATTGAAACTGTCGAATGTCTTCACTGCATCCTTGTCAGAAGAAGACACAGAGACAAACTTTAAAACAGCTTTCAATGTTTTTCCATCAACAAGAAATCCGGAGAAGTAGGAACGGCTCCCGACAAACCAGGCGTGCATGGGGTGAAACTGCCCCCACAATTTCGCATGCTGGCCACGTACTGATCAGATGCGAATCGCCAGGGGCACCTGAGTAATAGCGCAGTGCCGCCCATATCCCTATAAATACACGTTTCACTGCGGTCATTATCTCTTCTTCCACCCTCGCACGAACCCTAGCGCCACCGCTAACTCTCAACGACGCCGGTGACGAAGTGCTTCACTGCCGCAACCTCTCCGACGCCGTTCTCACGCCGACAGCGGACATCAGTCTCTCCGCCGTCGCCGTAGGTGTCTTCCGTCGCCAAGTTAGGGCACGGAGGATCGAACTGCTCGGCCTCAACTCTCACCTCGTCTAGCAGTTCCAAGTCTGGTAAATAACAAGTCTTTTTACAGCCTCTTTTGATCCTATAGCTCCATCACTTTCTGCCAAAAGAGGTTTCCATTCACACAAGTTTCATCCCTATCATCTGTATCTCATAACTTGCCTAGTATATTCACTTGTTCGTCATGAAGTAGTTAGATTCCTCACTTGTACTGATCTATGGGTTCGTACAAATCTGGAACCAACTTCTTTTCTATAAAGTGAATGTCTTCGCATGATGAGGTCAATATCTTCTAAACTGATTTATCTTCAAAATCTTCTGAGAATGCATATGACCTCTTCCCCTTCCCTCGCACCTTAATGCTGTCACAGGTACATGTCCGTGGGAGAATCTTTTGGTTCTCATAGTCTGCATTCATTTGCAGAGTTCCTACAGCGTCACATCAATTCACCCGAAGCAAGTTCCTGTTGGACAAGCAAAAGGAAGCCTTTGAAGACTTTGAATCTCTTGAAGCCTTCCAAGTTAAGCTTCATGGCAACAGAAAAACCAGCAAGGAAGGGAGGCAGACAGAGACGTGGTGAAACGTCTAAAGATCTGCCTAAAGATTTGGCAGAAATGTACCAAACTGATCCTGAAGAGAGCTATGGTCAGCGCAAGACACGAATCCAATGGATTCGAAGATATTGGGCAGAGCAGTGGTTCCAATACCGCTTTGTCACCAAGGAATATGCAGAGAAGTACGCCCTCACGAGGCCATGGGGAGATGTCTTGTACAAAAATCTCGTACCCCGAACCAGAGACGAAGCCATTGCTCAAGGCTTCTTTTCATGCATGGTCAGGGGACAACAGCCAGCTGACGCACATCCGTCATCCCTTCTCTGGTGTCGCGATGACAATCTCTTCAAGCGCAACTTCCAATTTGCTCAGAACTCTGCGAAGCAAAACAAGAAGGAGTTTGGACTGGACTTCAACCCTGGTCCCTCTAAGCCAAGCGCGGATGGCACACGCGACGCAAATCCCAATGTTATCGGGCCGTATGCCAATCTCGAAGGCCTCATCACTCGCATTCTAGTCCAAGGGACTGCCGTGAACGACCCTCCAGCAGACACTGAGTCTGATGACGCTCCTGCTGTTGGGGAACGCAGTAATTTCGAAAATTTTCCTACGCACACGCAAGATCATGGTGATGCACAGCAACGAGAGGGGAGAGTGTTGTCTACGTACCAACGCAGACCGACTGCAGAAGCGATCACACAACGTAGAGGAAGTAGTCGTACGTCTTCTTCCCGATCCGACCGATCCTAGCACCGTTACTCCGGCACCTCCGAGTTCTTGGCACACGTTCAGCTCGATGACGATCCTCGGGCTCCGATCCAGCAAAGCGTCGAGGAAGAGTTCTGTCAGCACGACGGCGTGGTGACGATCTTGATGTACTACCGACGCAGGGCTTCGCCTAAGCACTACAACGGTATGATCGAGGTGGAATATGGTGGCAGGGGGCACCGCACACGGCTAAGGAACGATCTCAAGGATCAACTTGTGTGTCTTGGGGTGCCCCCTGCCCCCGTATATAAAGGTTGGAGGAGGGGGAGCCGGCCGGCCAGGGAGAGGAGGCGCAGGGGAGTCCTACTCCCACCGGGAGTAGGACTCCTCCCCCCAATCCTAATCCTATTAGGACTCCCGGGGGGAAAAGGAGAGAGAGGGGGCCGGCCCACCTTTCCTAGTCCTACTAGGACTTGGGGAAGGGGGGGGGGCGCCGGCTAGGCTGTGGGCTACCTCTTCTCTCTTTTCCACTAAGGCCCAATAGGCCCATTAGTCTCCCGGGGGGTTCCGGTAACCCTCCCGGTATTCCGGTAAAATCCCGATTTCACCCGGAACACTTCCTATGTCCAAACATAGGCTTTCAATATATCAATCTTTACGTCTCGACCATTTCGAGACTCCTCGTCATGTCCTTGATCTCATCCGGGACTCCGAACAACCTTCGGTACATCAAAATGCATAAACTCATAATAACTGTCATCGTAACGTTAAGCGTGCGGACCCTACGGTTCGAGAACAATGTAGACATGACCGAGACACGCTTCCGGTCAATAACCAATAGCGGGACCTGGATGCCCATATTGGCTCCTACATATTCTACGAAGATCTTTATCGGTCAGACCGCATAACAACATACATTGTTCCCTTTGTCATCGGTATGTTACTTGCCCGAGATTCGATCGTCGGTATCCAATACCTAGTTCAATCTCGTTGCTGGCAAGTCTCTTTACTCGTTCCGTAATACATCATCTCACAACTAACATATTAGTTGCTGTGCTTGCAAGGCTTATGTGATGTGCATTACCGAGAGGGCCCAGAGATACCTCTCCGACAATCGGAGTGACAAACCCTAATCTCGAAATACGCCAACCCAACATCTGCCATTGGAGACACCTGTAGTACTCCTTTATAATCACCCAGTTACGTTGTGACGTTTGGTAGTACCCAAAGTGTTCCTCCGGTAAACGGGAGTTGCATAATCTCATAGTTATAGGAACATGTATAAGTCATGAAGAAAGCAATAGCAACATACTAAACGATCGGGTGCTAAGCTAATGGATTGGGTCATGTCAATCAGATCATTCTACTAATGATGTGACCTTGTTAATCAAATAACAACTCTTTGTTCATGGCTAGGAAACATAACCATCTTTGATTAACGAGCTAGTCAAGTAGAGGCATACTAGTGACACTCTGTTGGTCTATGTATTCACACATGTATTATGTTTCCGGTTAATACAATTCTAGCATGAATAATAAACTTTTATCATGATATAAGGAAATAAATAATAACTTTATTATTGCCTCTAGGGCATATTTCCTTCAGTCTCCCACTTGCACTAGAGTCAATAATCTAGATTACACAGTAATGATTCTAACACCCATGGAGCCTTGGTGCTGATCATGTTTTGCTCGTGGAAGAGGCTTAGTCAACGGGTCTGCAACATTCAGATCCGTATGTATCTTGCAAATCTCTATGTCTCCCACCTGGACTAAATCCCGGATGGAGTTGAAGCGTCTCTTGATGTGTTTGGTTCTTTTGTGAAATCTGGATTCCTTTGCCAAGGCAATTGCACCAGTATTGTCACAGAAGATTTTCATTGGACCCGATGCACTAGGTATGACACCTAGATCGGATATGAACTCCTTCATCCAGACTCCTTCGTTTGCTGCTTCCGAAGCAGCTATGTACTCCGCTTCACATGTAGATCCCGCTACGATGCTTTGTTTAGAACTGCACCAACTGACAGCTCCACCGTTTAAAGTAAACACGTATCCGGTTTGCGATTTAGAATCGTCCGGATCAGTGTCAAAGCTTGCATCAACGTAACCTCTTACGGTGAGCTCTTTGTCACCTCCATATACGAGAAACATATCCTTAGTCCTTTTCAGGTATTTCAGGATGTTCTTGACCGCTGTCCAGTGATCCATTCCTGGATTACTTTGGTACCTCCCTGCTAAACTTATAGCAAGGCACACATCAGGTCTGGTACACAGCATTGCATACATGATAGAGCCTATGGCTGAAGCATAGGGAACATCTTTCATTTTCTCTCTATCTTCTGCAGTGGTCGGGCATTGAGTCTTACTCAATTTCACACCTTGTAACACAGGCAAGAACCCTTTCTTTGCTTGCTCCATTTTGAACTTCTTCAAAATTTTGTCAAGGTATGTGCATTGTGAAAGTCCAATTAAGCGCTTTGATCTATCTCTATAGATCTTTATGCCTAATATGTAAGCAGCTTCCCCGAGGTCTTTCATCGAAAAACTTCTATTCAAGTATCCCTTTATGCTATCCAGAAATTCTATATCATTTCCAATCAGCAATATGTCATCCACATATAATATTAGAAATGCTACAGAGCTCCCACTCACTTTCTTGTAAATACAGGCTTCTCCAAAAGTCTGTATAAAACCAAATGCTTTGATCACACTATCAAAGCGTTTATTCCAACTCCGAGATGCTTGCACCAGTCCATAAATGGATCGCTGGAGTTTGCATACTTTGTTAGCTCCCTTTGGATCGACAAAACCTTCTGGTTGCATCATATACAACTCTTCTTCCAGAAATCCATTCAGGAATGCAGTTTTGACATCCATCTGCCATATTTCATAATCATAAAATGCGGCAATTGCTAACATAATTCTGACGGGCTTAAGCATCGCTACGGGCGAGAAGGTCTCATCGTAGTCAACCCCTTGAACTTGTCGAAAACCTTTTGCGACAAGTCGAGCTTTATAGACAGTAATATTACCGTCAGCGTCAGTCTTTTTCTTGAAGATCCATTTATTCTCAATTGCTTGCCGATCATCGGGCAAGTCAACCAAAGTCCATACTTTGTTCTCATACATGGATCCCATCTCAGATTTCATGGCCTCAAGCCACTTTGCGGAATCTGGGCTCACCATCGCTTCTTCATAGTTCGTAGGTTCATCATGATCTAGTAGCATGACTTCCAGAACTGGATTACCGTACCACTCTAGTGCGGCTCTCACTCTGGATGATCTACGTGGTTCAGTAGTGTCTTGTTCTGAAGCTTCATGATCATCATCATTAGCTTCCTCACTGATTGGTATAGGTGTCGCAGAAACAGTTTTCTGTGATGTACTATTTTCCAATAAGGGAGCAGGTACAGTTACCTCGTCAAGTTCTACTTTCCTCCCACTCACTTCTTTCGAGAGAAACTCCTTCTCTAGAAAGTTTCCGAATTTAGCAACAAAAGTCTTGCCTTCGGATCTGTGATAGAAGGTGTATCCAATAGTTTCTTTTGGATATCCTATGAAGACACATTTCTCCGATT
The DNA here is from genome assembly GCA_034509565.1 of Triticum monococcum. Lineage (NCBI taxonomy): Eukaryota > Viridiplantae > Streptophyta > Magnoliopsida > Poales > Poaceae > Triticum > Triticum monococcum. The sequence goes on from CM067842.1 coordinate 733,882,695, forward strand.
TGGGTTCGAGCTTATCAGGTTGAAGCTTTTTCACATAAGCATCGCAGCCCCAAACTTTAAGAAACGACAACTTTGGTTTCTTGCCAAACCATAGTTCATAAGGTGTCGTCTCAATGGATTTTGACGGTGCCCTATTTAACGTGAATGCGGCCGTCTCTAAAGCATAACCCCAAAATGATAGCGGTAAATCAGTAAGAGACATCATAGATCGCACCATATCTAGTAAAGTACGATTACGACGTTCGGACACACCATTACGCTGTGGTGTTCCGGGTGGCGTGAGTTGCGAAACTATTCCACAATTTTTCAAATGTACACCAAACTCGTAACTCAAATATTCACCTCCACGATCAGATCGTAGAAACTTTATTTTCTTGTTACGATGATTTTCAACCTCACTCTGAAATTCTTTGAACTTTTCAAATGTTTCAGACTTGTGTTTCATCAAGAAGATATACCCATATCTGCTTAAATCATCTGTGAAGGTGAGAAAATAACGATATCCGCCACGAGCCTCAATATTCATCGGACCACATACATCGGTATGTATGATTTCCAACAAATCTGTTGCTCTCTCCATAGTACCGGAGAACGGTGTTTTAGTCATCTTGCCTATGAGGCACGGTTCGCAAGTACCAAGTGATTCATAATCAAGTGGTTCCAAAAGCCCATCAGTATGGAGTTTCTTCATGCGCTTTACACCGATATGACCTAAACGGCAGTGCCACAAATAAGTTGCACTATCATTATTAACTTTGCATCTTTTGGCTTCTACATTATGAATATGTGTATTACTATCTTCGAGACTTAACAAGAATAGACCACTCTTCAAAGGTGCATGACCATAAAAGATATTATTCATATAAATAGAACAACCATTATTCTCTGATTTAAATGAATAACCGTCTCGCATCAAACAAGATCCAGATATAATGTTCATGCTCAACGCTGGCACCAAATAACAATTATTTAGGTCTAATATTAATCCCGAAGGTAGATGTAGAGGTAGCGTGCCGACCGCGATCACATCGACGTTGGAACCGTTTCCCACGCGCATCGTCACCTCGTCCTTTGCTAGTGTCCGCTTATTCCGTAGTCCCTGTTTCGAGTTGCAAATATTAGCAACAGAACCAGTATCAAATACCCAGGTGCTACTGCGAGCTCTAGTAAGGTACACATCAATAACATGTATATCACATATACTTTTGTTCACTTTGCCATCCTTCTTATCCGCCAAATACTTGGGGCAGTTCCGCTTCCAGTGACCAGTCTGCTTGCAGTAGAAGCACTCAGTTTCAGGCTTAGGTCCAGACTTGGGTTTCTTCTCCTGAGCAGCAACTTGCTTGCTGTTCTTCTTGAAGTTTCCCTTCTTCTTCCCTTTGCCCTTTTTCTTGAAACTAGTGGTTTTGTTAACCATCAACACTTGATGCTCCTTTTTGATTTCTACCTCCGCAGCTTTCAGCATTGCGAAGAGCTCGGGAATAGTCTTGTTCATCCCTTGCATATTATAGTTCATCACGAAGCTCTTGTAGCTTGGTGGCAGTGATTGGAGAATTCTGTCAATGACGCAGTCATCTGGAAGATTAACTCCCATCTGAATCAAGTGATTATTATACCCAGACATTTTGAGTATATGCTCACTGACAGAACTGTTCTCCTCCATCTTGCAGCTATAGAACTTATTGGAGACTTCATATCTCTCAATTCGGGCATTTGCTTGAAATATTAACTTCAACTCCTGGAACATCTCATATGCACCATGACGTTCAAAACGTCGTTGAAGTCCCGATTCTAAGCCGTAAAGCATGGCACACTGAACTATCGAGTAGTCATCAGCTTTGCTCTGCCAGACGTTCATAACATCTGGCGTTGCTCCAGCAGCAGGCCTGTCACCCAGCGGTGCTTCCAGGACGTAATTCTTCTGTGCAGCAATGAGGATAATCCTCAGGTTACGGACCCAGTCCGTGTAATTGCTACCATCATCTTTCAACTTTTCTTTCTCAAGGAACGCATTAAAATTCAACGGAACAACAGCACGAGCCATCTATCTACAATCAACATAAACAAGCAAGATACTATCAGGTACTAAGTTCATGATAAGTTTAAGTTCAGTTAATCAAATTATTTAGGAACTCCCACTTAGATAGACATCCCTCTAATCCTCTAAGTGATCACGTGATCCAAATCAACTAAACCATAACCGATCATCACGTGAGATGGAGTAGTTTTCAATGGTGAACATCGTTATGTTGATCATATCTACTATATGATTCACGCTCGACCTTTCGGTCTCCGTGTTCCGAGGCCATATCTGTATATGCTTGGCTCGTCAAGTATAACCTGAGTATTCTGCGTGTGCAACTGTTTTGCACCCGTTGTATTTGGACGTAGAGCTTATCACACCCGATCATCACGTGGTGTCTGGGCACGACGAACTTTGGCAACGGTGCATACTCAGGGAGAACACTTCTTGATAATTTAGTGAGAGATCACCTTATAATGCTACCGTCAATCAAAGCAAGATAAGATGCATAAAAGGATAAACATCACATGCGATCAATATAAGTGATATGATATGGCCATCATCATCTTGTGCTTGTGATCTCCATCTCCGAAGCACCGTCATGATCACCATCGTCACCGGCGCGCCACCTTGATCTCCATCGTAGCAACGTTGTCGTCTCGCCAATCTTATGCTTCCATGACTATCACTACCGTTTAGTAATAAACTAAAGCATTACATCGCGATTGCATTGCATACAATAAAGCGACAACCATATGGCTCCTGCCAGTTGCCGATAACTCGGTTACAAAACATGATCATCTCATACAATAAAATCAGCATCATGCCTTGACCATATCACATCACAACATACCCTGCAAAAACAAGTTAGACGTCCTCTACTTTGTTGTTGCAAGTTTTACGTGGCTGCTACGGGCTTAAGTAAGAACGCATCTCACCTACGCATCAAAACCACAACGATAGTTCGTCAAATAGACTCCGTTTTAACCTTCTCAAGGACCGGGCGTAGTCACACTTGGTTCAACTAAAGTTGGAGAGACAGTCTTCCGCAAGCCATCTGTGTGCAAAGCACGTCGAGGGAACCGGTCTCGCATAAGAGTATGCGTAAGGTTGGTCCGGATCGTCTCAACCAACAATACCGCCGAACCAAAGTATGACATGCTGGTAGGCAGTATGACTTGTATCGCCCACAACTCACTTGTGTTCTACTCGTGCATATAACATCAAACCATAAAACCTAGGCTCGGATGCCACTGTTGGGGAACGCAGTAATTTCGAAAATTTTCCTACGCACACGCAAGATCATGGTGATGCACAGCAACGAGAGGGGAGAGTGTTGTCTACGTACCAACGCAGACCGACTGCAGAAGCGATCACACAACGTAGAGGAAGTAGTCGTACGTCTTCTTCCCGATCCGACCGATCCTAGCACCGTTACTCCGGCACCTCCGAGTTCTTGGCACACGTTCAGCTCGATGACGATCCTCAGGCTCCGATCCAGCAAAGCGTCGAGGAAGAGTTCCGTCAGCACGACGGCGTGGTGACGATCTTGATGTACTACCGACGCAGGGCTTCGCCTAAGCACTACAACGGTATGATCGAGGTGGAATATGGTGGCAGGGGGCACCGCACACGGCTAAGGAACGATCTCAAGGATCAACTTGTGTGTCTTGGGGTGCCCCCTGCCCCCGTATATAAAGGTTGGAGGAGGGGGAGCCGGCCGGCCAGGGAGAGGAGGCGCAGGGGAGTCCTACTCCCACCGGGAGTAGGACTCCTCCCCCCAATCCTAATCCTATTCGGACTCCCGGGGGGAAAAGGAGAGAGAGGGGGCCGGCCCACCTTTCCTAGTCCTACTAGGACTTGGGGAAGGGGGGGCGCCGGCTAGGCTGTGGGCTACCTCTTCTCTCTTTTCCACTAAGGCCCAATAGGCCCATTAGTCTCCCGGGGGGTTCCGGTAACCCTCCCGGTATTCCGGTAAAATCCCGATTTCACCCGGAACACTTCCTATGTCCAAACATAGGCTTTCAATATATCAATCTTTACATCTCGACCATTTCGAGACTCCTCGTCATGTCCTTGATCTCATCCGGGACTCCGAACAACCTTCGGTACATCAAAATGCATAAACTCATAATAACTGTCATCGTAACGTTAAGCGTGCGGACCCTACGGTTCGAGAACAATGTAGACATGACCGAGACACGCTTCCGGTCAATAACCAATAGCGGGACCTGGATGCCCATATTGGCTCCTACATATTCTACGAAGATCTTTATCGGTCAGACCGCATAACAACATACGTTGTTCCCTTTGTCATCGGTATGTTACTTGCCCGAGATTCGATCGTCGGTATCCAATACCTAGTTCAATCTCGTTGCTGGCAAGTCTCTTTACTCGTTCCATAATACATCATCTCACAACTAACATATTAGTTGCTGTGCTTGCAAGGCTTATGTGATGTGCATTACCGAGAGGGCCCAGAGATACCTCTCCGACAATCGGAGTGACAAACCCTAATCTCGAAATACGCCAACCCAACATCTGCCATTGGAGACACCTGTAGTACTCCTTTATAATCACCCAGTTATGTTGTGACGTTTGGTAGTACCCAAAGTGTTCCTCCGGTAAACGGGAGTTGCATAATCTCATAGTTATAGGAACATGTATAAGTCATGAAGAAAGCAATAGCAACATACTAAACGATCGGGTGCTAAGCTAATGGATTGGGTCATGTCAATCAGATCATTCTACTAATGATGTGACCTTGTTAATCAAATAACAACTCTTTGTTCATGGCTAGGAAACATAACCATCTTTGATTAACGAGCTAGTCAAGTAGAGGCATACTAGTGACACTCTGTTGGTCTATGTATTCACACATGTATTATGTTTCCGGTTAATACAATTCTAGCATGAATAATAAACTTTTATCATGATATAAGGAAATAAATAATAACTTTATTATTGCCTCTAGGGCATATTTCCTTCACCTGCTGCCCCGGAGCCGAAGCAGATGAAGAAGAAGCCAAAAGCTTGCAAGCCAGCCGCTTCTCCCAAGATCTCCAGAGCGAAGCCATTGGCCACTGCACCTCCTGAAGCAAGTGTGCAGTCTGAAGACTTATCACGAGTCTCCAAGCCCCAAGAAGCCAAGAAGCCACAGCCACACACTAGCAAAGAGCTCACTGCCGCTGCCGTTCTTTGCTACGAGGCCATTGATCTGTCTAGTGACGACGATCTGGCCGATGACGCTCTTGAGCAGCTAATCAAGAGCAAGGAGGAGGCTGAAATCTTCAACAATCTGCCTCTGTTCGATGCAGCAATCATCCACAACTTCATTGATGAGTGGTTTGATACACCCAACATCAGCTTCGATGATCTACAGCTGCCCATTGGCCTCAGCGTAGCCTTCCAAGGAGCTATTGCTTCAGAACTCGCAATTGCCCAGCGCATAGTGGAACTGAAGCAGAAGATAGATTTTGAAAAGGCTCGGTTCAAGCAGAACATGGCCATGCTCAGCGTCCAAGAAGTCAAAGACTTCAAAGTCATGCTGCACGAGTTGAAGGAAAACTTTATGCAGAAACGTGCAGAGGCTCAGGGTTCACATGAGCGCATGAAGAATTTGGCTGATCTCTGTGTGCAGGCCTACAATGAAGCCGAGAAGCGAAAGGCACTTGGGCGTCCCGGCATCGACCCCAAGATGGCCGCTAAGAAAAAGAAGAAGCCCACTGTGGCTGAACAAGAGGCCCCATGACAAGAAGCTGTTCCGATTGTCTTCCCCACTGCCAAGCCTGGCTCGAAGCCAAAGCACCGCTCAACCGCTTCAGAGCTTAAGAAGACAAGGACAGCCGAAGCTGAAGCAAGGAAGAGGAAACACCCTGAAGCCTCTCCTTCAGACCCCACCATCAAGAAGCGCAAGACCAAGAAGTCTCGGGCTGCTCCCACAGAGCCCTTGATAGTCGAACCCCTCTCCGTTCGCTTTCCTCATGAAGATCGTCAGCTGACCGTGCATGAGCCTGCTCTCACAGAGGCTCCGCATGCTGAAGACATTCCAGCAGCCGACCCCAACGCTGTTGAAGACATTGGTCTCCAAGACAATGTGCAAGGTGATGCAGTCCTTCCTCAGCTCGAAACGAGTGAAATGATCAGCATTGGTCGTCCCTTGACGCCAATCACCCAAGATGCATCGTGGGCAGATCGCCCGCAGGAGGAAGAGGATGAGCCCCAGCCCACTGCAACTCCATCGGCATCGCCTGCATTCCGTAGGCTTCGCAAAGGGCCAAGGGCTCAGACTGCTGACGACATTCCGGCTGCATCAGCCGAAGAACATGAAGGAGAGCATGAAGAACCTCAAGCTCCATCTCCCCCACACCAACAAGAAGAAGTTCTCAAGGAGAACGTACCTGAATCTATCCCTCTCACTACACGTGATGAGGCTGACACCACTGCGGCTGCCACACCCAATACTGAAGCATTTGTGGAGCCCGACCAACCAACAGCTTCAAGAGATACTGAAGCTACTGCCTCTGACCCTTCTGTGCCTGAGTCTGCTGCCGGTCCACAGTTCAACTATCATGTTGCGCACAGGCCCCAGGTATAGAAGCCAATCCCACGACTGCCAAGGTTCCCAGGTCCTGCCACAGCTCCTGGCTCCTTTAATGTAAATAGCTTCAGGGCAGATACCACCTTCTTCAACCGCTCCAAGAACCCTTACTCAAGGGAACGGATTGTGTCAGATAGGTTCTGGAGCTACCCACAGCGCAGCTACTACTCCTGCGTCCTCTACAACCAAGGCCGTATCTTCCCACACCAGCGCCTTGAGGTTGAAGCTATTGCTGGTCTGCCTAGTCTGGAAGAAGCACTGGACTGCTTCAAGCAAGTTGGCCTGCTGCCGTTTGTCACGGATGAAGAGCACTGGAATGAAGAGCTTCTGCTCCAATTCTATGCCACGCTGCACATCAAAGGCTACAACAGAGATCCGAAGACTTGGGTCCTGGAGTGGATGACTGGCAACGTCCATCATGAAGCCAATGCATTTGATATCATTGAGCTCACCGACCTACCCACTCCAGGCGAACTCTTCGAAGAAGGCTGCCAACTCCATGCTGAAGCAGTTGAGAGCATATTTCAGCGACCTGAGCCAAATATGAGTCAGATGCTCTCAATGATGAAGCCATTGCCTCCTGACGCACCTTACCCAACCGAGTTCTTCGTTGAAGACTTAGAGTACCTGCCTAGAACTATCTATCACATCATCAGGCGGACTCTATGGCCCATTAAGGGGCACTCTCGATATGCCAAGGTTGAAGGTGCCATGAAGACTCTCATCTTCTGCATCCTGCATGGCAAATGCTTCAATGCCCAGGATCTCTTTATACGTCAACTTGCAGCGTCTGGCTCAGATCTCTTTGGTCTGAAGATTTATGCTCCATGGGTTATGAGGCTCATCAAGCTCCACTCTGCCATATCCTATCAACCCTCTGCCCGCAACCACAGAATCTTCTTACCTGATGTGGACACCTCTGCTGAAGCGATTTATCCTGAGCCTGCCAAGCAGCCATTAAGTCTTCAGAATGCAGAACACCAGAGCTTCACTCAGCATGATGAAGGTGTTGAAGCCATTTCCAGAGTCTATCCAATGGCTGGCACCACACGTGCCCCTGCATCAACTGAAGCCACTGACAGCACAGCTGCACAGAGACCGAAGAAACGCGCTCGTACACTCACTGACCGTGAACTTCTTGTGGCTCTGCACCAAAAACAAGATAGGCATCACGACTGGCTCAAAAGGCAGATGCGCAGTATCATGCAAGACGTCAATCGCATCAGGAATCTGGCCACCAAGAATGCCTTTGTCGCACATGAAACCTGTCGCCGCACTTGGAAAGGCCTCACAATGATGTGCACTGAAGCTGAACTGCAAGAGGATGGCTTCAAAGAGAGATTCAAGTTTGACTCCACACCCCCCAGAAGAGCTGTCTTGCGTGGAACTCCGTCGCTTGAAGAATCAGAGTTCTCTTCCTCTGCTACCACAGTGACTGGAAAAATCTTTGAGGAAGAAGACGACGCTACATCACCACCACCTTCTTCAGCGCGCGTCGTCACTGCACCAAGCTCGCCAGCTCCACCAAACGCCTCCATCGACCCTGCTGCGCCTGGGAACGCGTAGAAAACTCTATGTCTTCAAACCTTTTTGGTCATCACTAACAAAAGGGGGAGAAGCATATGATGTTTATAGTCTTCAAGCGGGTCAATAATAAGGGCGGGTGCTTTATTATATTTTGCTTCGTGCTTACAACTCTCGTTTTGCTACATTTGGTTCTTTGAGTTGTAACACTTAAACTTGATGGTCGTCTGCTACTATGTTTGCCACTGTGTTTTTGCGAAGATAAATTCCGCATGTACGACGATAATTTCCGCACTTATATCATTTCGCAGATGTCCATTTTTCATTATGCATATCATTATCTTCTCATATCTTTACATGCATGATGGATTGTCATCATAAGTTGAAGTGGATACAACCTGCTATGTGCATTCGCGTTCCAGAAGCAAATCACTTATATGCACATCCTCAGGGGGAGCCCTTGCAGCTTATGAAGACAATTCCTTTACAATTTCACAAATTATATTCCCCGTTGAAAACTTCAACTAGTTTGTCATCAATCACCAAAAAGGGGGAGATTGTAAGTGCATCTAGTGCCACCCCTAGTTGGTTTTGGAGTATTGACGACAAACCTAGTTGAGGGACTAATGTGTTTGTGAGAATTGCAGGATAAGACAGGTAGAAGTCCCTCATTGATTCGGTTTAGTTACCAGAGATGACCCCTAAAAGTGTACGAAGACATTGAAGACAATGGTGGTTCATGAAGACATTCATGTCGAAGACAATGACATATGAAGACTCCCCATGAAGCCTGTGGAACTCGAAGACTTAGACCCTTCGTAGTTTTACTTTATTCATGTTATGTCATAGGAACCACCGTACTTTTAAGTGGGGTCCAAGAGAACCAGTCAGGATGACTGAAGTGATGCCTAATTCAAATCCTATGTCTTCGAATGAAGACAATGAGAGAAAATCTTGTCCAGAGTCAGACAAGTCAGCTTTACTTGCAGCCCAAGTAAAGTTGCCGTGAGAGTTCAAAATCCGACCGTTAGTACACGTGTCAGTTCCTTAGTGACCCAGGGTCATTTCGGACAAATCAGGTCAGGGTTGCCAAGCGGCTATAAATAGTCCACCCCTACAACCATAAATGGTTGGCTGCTCAGATTTCAGTGCACGGCTTTTGTCGTTTGAGAGCAACCCACCTCGAAGCCTTTGAGAGAAAATCCTTAGTGAGGAGAAAAGCCCTAACCACCCAGAGCCAGAGTAATTGGGCATCACTTAAGTCTTCTTGTCTGAGTGATCTGAAGACTTATTACACTTGAGGACTGTGCATCCTCTAGACGGTTAGGCGTCGCGTTCTGAGCATCCAAGAGGAATTGTGGATTGCCGGTGAACGAAGTCTGTGAAGGTTTGGGAGTCTACCTTGAAGACTTACCAGAGTGATTGGGCGGGGTCTGTGTGACCTTAGCTCAAGGAGAAAATGGTGAGGACTGGGTGTCCTGAGCTGCGTGTTCAGGACTGGGTGTCCGGGACTATGTGTCCTTTGGTTTAAATACCTAGCCGCTCCAACCAGACGTACAGTTGTCACAGCAACTGGAACTGGTCCAACATATCATTGTCTTCAACATGTCACTGGTTTCATCTTCGCCTCCCTTTACTTACCAGTACACATTGTGAAGCTATTGCATGCTTGCTTTATCTTCTGTCTTCACAACTTGACTGTATGATCTGTTTGGCTTCATAACTTCTTCCAACCTAATCCTCATTACACTGAAGCTATTTGTCACTGTGCTTTCACTATATTGTATACTTGACCATAGCTTGCGTTGTGTAATCTAACTTCCGCTGCATAGTAATAGGCTTGTTCACTCTGTTTGTCTTCATAACTTCCACGTTTTGAAGACTTTCATAAAAATCGCCTATTCACCCCCCCCCTAGCCGATATAACGCACTTTCAGCAATCCCATCTCGGTGAGACCGAGATCCCTATCGGTAGAACCGAATTGCTAGGGTTTGGCAGTGGCTTATGACAAGTGAAACTCGGTGGCGCCGGATAGAAAGAATCGGTAGGACCGAGTTTGGCTTAGGGTTTAGGTCAAATGTGGATATGGGAAAGTAGTTGAGGGTTTTGGAGCATATCACTAAGCACATGAAGCAAGAGGCTCATTAAGCAACACCTCATCCCTCCTTGATAGTATTGGCTTTTCCTAAAGACTCAATGTGATCTTGGATCACTAAAATATAAAATGAAGAGTCTTGAGCTTTTGAGCTTGAGCCAATCCTTTGTCCTTAGCATTTTGAGGGTTCCACTTTCACATCCATGCCATGCCAATCATTGAGCTTTCCTGAAATAATCATCTTGGAATAGCATTAGCTCAATGAGCTATATGTTGTTATGAATTACCAAAACCACCTACGGATAGTTGCACTTTCAATCTCCCCCTTTTTGGTAATTGATGACAACATATAGATCAAAGCTTCGACAAATGATAATAGGCATGAAATATATCGTCGCTTTGAGAAGTATGTGATAAGTAAGAGCTCCCCCTAAATTTGTGCATATTTAAGATTTGCTTTGGACTGCAAATGCACAAAGAGTTAGAGTCATGGGTTACTCTTCCATGTCACATACATCTTGGTGGAGTGCTTAAAATGATAAGAATGAAATACATGCACCCATCACCAAGAATAGTGAATGATCACATAAGATAGATAGGATAATAGCATTAAGCAAGCATTAAGTGTAGCTTATGATCAAACACATGATCATCAATGTCTCACAGATAATGACATAGTAACATAGTACTCAAGCACTCAAAAGCAAACAAAGTTCGAAAAACCACCAAATAAAGCAAGAGAGAAAAGCAACACTCTCTCTCTCTCTCTCTCGAAGCCTATGATCTATACATTTTCTCCCCCTTTGGCAACAAGTTACCAAAAAGTTCCTAGAAAATGCATAGTGCTAAATCGACACTCAGGCTTGATCTTCAGGTGGTGGTGGAGTCCGGAGCACTCCAAGGACGAAGCCTTCTGTAGACGTGGTCGGAGTCGAGGCTGAAGTGGATGCTGAAGCTGGTGGAACTGAGGTTGTAGCTGGTGCAGAAGTGGTGGATCTGGTGTCAGCAACTGGCACTGCAGACGACCTCGGACCTCGTGGCACTCTGGCAAAGGCATCAGTTGTAGTCTTGCCTCTCCTCTCCTGCATGTCATCTTGGAGCTGCTCCACTGCAGTCTGAATCTCTGTCACCTTGATATCCAAGTCATAGAACTTTTGTTCTACGATCCTCTCTAGGCTTGCCTGGTTCTGAGTTAGGGTGGCTAATCCTTTCTCAATCCGCGGGGTGGATGCAATTAGGTAACCAAGCTGCTCTTGTTTGGTTTTCAAGAAATATCCAGATGCCTCCTCTTGAGTTGGCATCTTGGCAGCTTTCTCCTTCCTTGCCTTCTCCTTCTTGGCTTGTGCTTGTGCTGAAGATGGTTCATTCTCAGTCATAACAACTTGATTATCTTCAAAGTCTGGACGGATGGGCAGGTGTTCCTTGCCCAATAAGTATATGCCCGTGCCCATCTTGGAGTTAATGAGCTCCTGAATTTGTGGGGCATACCCACAGCTCCTCTTCTAGTCTGCTGTAGTCCTCTTGATGGTCTCTACCATGAGGCTCATCACCTTGAACTTCTGTGGCACATCAAAGATATGTAGCAAATTGATCGCATGGCCTCTGATCATCTTGTGATCACCTAACTTGGGCAACAAGGTGTGCCTTAGTATCCAATTGATGGTTGGTAGCCCTGACAGAAGATAGTGTACTGAGCCAAACTTGAAAGTGTCAAGTGCTTCATTTGGAATCTCCTTGTACATGTTTGACATTGAGTTGTGGTCCATCTTCTTCTTGGCATAGATATCCAAGTCATCCTCATGCTCTTGTGGGGCATTGATCAGCTGAGCCCATTCAGCAACTGTAGACTGGTACCTCGTACCTTCAGACATCCAAATTATCCTCCCATCTGGATAAAAATGTGCGGTGGAGTAGAACTGCATGATGAGTTCCTTGTTCCACTTTGTGAGCTTCTGCCCAACAAAGTCCTCTACTCCACATGCCTTGAAGTTGTCCTGCACTCCAGGGTAGTACTATTCGTTGTCCTTGATGTATTACCAATCAACCCATCTCATATCACATACAATTGGCTTCTTATCTAGCAGCACTGTCTCATAGAAGTCCTGTTGTTCCTTGGTGTGAAATCTGTAGTCCACAGCAGTCCTCCTCCTTGAAGCATACGGATCTGCTTCTCTCCACTTCTGGAGCCCTGAATCTCTCCTGAGCTTCATGTCCTCAGCCACAGGATGAGCATCGTTGTGGTCTGGGATCTTGGGCTTGAGTTTTCTGAGAACTTGCTCTTCATCATCTTCTGCAGTGTCAGGCACTGGGGCCTTGTTCTTCTTAGCAGCTGGGATGCTTCTTGTATTCCTCTTTGGCTTTGGCTTTGGAGCTGGCTTGGCCTTGGAAGCAGCTGCCCCTGATCTTATGGCATCACCCATCAGCTTGGGTGCCTTTGGTGCTGATGCAGCAACTTCTTCTTCCTCCTCCTCATCTTCCATGATGGAAGCCTTTCCAAGCACTCTAGCTACGGTCTTCTTGACCCTTTCCTTTCTTTTCTTGCCTTCAGTAGCAACTGGCTCTATGGGAGTGGGCTTCTCAGTTGAAGCTCTGGCCTTTAACATAGGCTGCCTCCCTACTGGCCTTTTGATCTTTAACCCTGTCTTTGTGCCTTGAGCTGAGTCGTGTTCCTTCTCAAGCACTACTCTCTTTGAAGTTGCTTCCTCTTCTACCACATAATCCTCATCCTCTGATTCTGAGGTTCTCTTCTTTCTCTGTCTTGTGGCAGCTTTTGGCAGGTTGCTAGGAGTACTTCTGCTGCCATCATCTGAAGAACTTGAGGGACTAGTGCCCTCACTCATCTGCACTTTCTGCTCTGACAAATTCTGGCTATCACTTTGATCAGACATGTTGCAAACTCTGACTGCTGACACTATGAATAGGTTATAGATGAGATAGAGTGGATGAGCATCACAAAATGAAGAGATTTTTGCAAAAGAATAATTCAAAAACTTAGTTTTAGTTTCCCACTGAAATCATCTCGGATCTACCGATTTTTAAACTCGGTGATACCGAAGCAGTTTTGGCACCTAAACTAGTGAACTCGGTCAGACCGAGTCACAGTTCGGTGGCACCGAGACTGCTAGGGTTTCACAAAGTTCCAAAATCGGTCACACCGATAAGTAATTCTCGGTCAGACCGAGTCTCACTTGTGCAATGGCATAAGCCAAATCGGTGGGACCGAGTTTTTCAACTCGGTGGGTCCGAGATGGTTTCGGCGGAAACCTAACCCTAAAATTTTCGAATTAAATCTAATCTACGAGTTCATTGACTGGATAGAAGTGTTTCAAACGTGGCAAGAATCATGATGATCACAATGTGCTAAGAATCAGATTAGGGAATAGCACAAAAATCGAGTCCATACCCTAGTTCGGCGGAGACTCGCAACGGCGGCAACGGCGGGGTTAATTCCCGTTGACGGCGATGGAGACCAGCAACTGGAGGCGGCTGGCGGTGAGGAGACGATCTGGAGACCACGTTGGCAGAGCAGGCTATCGCGCGGGCGAAGGGGTTCGGAGAAATTTCCAAAATTTTGGCCGTGACTATATATAGCCTGACCCTGTCGGTGTGACCGAGTGGAACAACTCGGTGGCACCGAGATGCAAAACTGTATACAGTTGTTGCAACCCGGTGTGACCGAATGGTTCAAATCGGTTGCACCGAGATAGAAAACCTAGATCAACTTAATGATCTCGGTAGGACCGAAAGTAGGATATCGGTCAGACCGAGAATCACAAAGAGGTTTTGGAAGTTTAAGTCTATGACGAATCGGGGACTCCGAGCGCTCCTCACACAGAGTGGTTCGAATCTGACTTGATCAAATTTTGTGATGTAGCATGAATAGAGTTTGAGACGAGAAAAGCATAGATAGCTAGAGGAGGTTCTTAGGCATTCTTGTCCATCCACTTGGCAAAAGGAAATAAAACCAAACAATCAAAACAACAAGTGGATGTCCTCGAATGAGTAAAATATGCAACCAACATGCTCACACAATAAGATGGCAAATAAAATATGTGACAAAGCATGCACAACCAATTCTAGCATCTATCAAGCAATTTGCGATGACTAGGTCATCTATATATGAGTATATTGACGTAGGAGTCAAGTGAGAACACTTGATCATAGGTCATACTCATCGTTTAAGCTCAAGTGGGGTTACCACTTTTACATAAAGCATTGTTGTGTTCACATATTTTAGAGTTGCTTTAGCTCAAGTCTTAGAGTAAAGCTCCCCCTAGATGTGATATCCCCCCTAAGAGGGATGAACTAACCTTGGGTTTTGTCGATGATGACTTCATGTAGATGTTGAAGATGTGGATGCTCAATGTTGATGTAGATCACTTGGAGTTATCCATTTGAGTGAATTGCACTTTCAATACCTACATGGGTTAGTCCCACAAGGAACAAACAAGGATATCCATAGACATAGAGTGATGCACACACAAGATGATGTCCATGAAAACTTTTAGGTTACCTTGTCCCTTGTCTTACCAACAAGAGGGTTTGTGACTCCTTGAACTAGTGCAAGATGTGGAAGTTGATTGCACTTGTTCTTGCCAAAATGATAAGAGTGAAGTATGTTGGCGGAGTCACCCTCAAGAACTCTCTAGTTCTTCTTCTTTTGGATCCACACCATCTTGATGGGAATCCTTGGAGTTGTAGTCGTACTTGATGAAGTGGAACTTGACGTGGTCTTGGGAATCCACTTGACTAAGGTCTTAGGAGCTTCTTCAAATGCATCAATTTCCTCTTGAAGCTTGTCCTTGCCTTTTTGCTTGTAGCCTTGTGGTGGAAGATCATCTTGAGCTTGTGTTCCCTTGAAGGAAGTATCATACTTCTCTTGTTGAGGAACAAACTTTGTCTTGGGGTATTGATCTTCTTCCCACTCAACTCCATTGGCATTGAACTTTCGTTCAAAACCAACACCTTGATTCTTCCGGTGCATTCCTTGCTTGCGCACAATTTCCTCGAATTGCTTACTCCCGGCAAGGCTTTTGTACACTCCTTTCTCTATAATTCCCTTCAATAAGCTATTTTCTTGCTCAAGTGTAACTTGGCTAAGAGAATCATTAGTGGAATCAAGAGAACTACTAGAAGCAACAATATTTGATTTAGCATGATCATTGTTACTACTAGAGGAAGAATCTTTCTTGTTCTTGTTACTAGACTTGACTTGAGGCATGTAAGTGGATAAGAGTAAACGCTTGGCAATGTAAGAAGAACTTTTCTTGCGGAGATCATCATTGATTGCTTTTAAAAACTCATGCTCTTGCTCAAGATTGAGCTTTTCAAAGCGTAACTTCTCATGAGCTCTTAAAAGTTCTCGATGATCTTCGAAGATAGTTTCATGAGCTAACTTAAGAGTGTTTAGTTCTTTAGTTAGAGCCTCAATCTTCTCCTTATCATTGTCATTCGTTTTACCTTGATTAGCATGATTAATTGACGTTTCATCATAGTATTCATCACTAGAGTTGTCAACAAGCAAATCATCATCACCTAACAAGTCATCTTCATCACTATTAAAATCAACATACTCGGGGTGTGTTACCTTAGGACCTTTGGCCATGAAGCATCTTCCAATTCCTTCATTTGGTGAGTCAAATATGTCGTAGGATTTGGTTGACACAAGTGCTAGACCGGCAACACCTTCATCTTGAGTATCTTCGGAGTCGGAGTGATAACTTCTCTCGGAGTGGCTATCGGAGTCGGAGCCGGATACCCATTCACCAACATGAGCTTGATGTCTTTGTTTTGTGTAGCTCCTTGATGATTTTTCCTTCCTTTCCGAATCCTTGCTTCTCCATGAGTATCTTCGTTCATAACGATCATCTCTACTCCTTCTCTCTCTTGGTGGTGATTCTTTGCTTCTTCTTTTTGGAGAGTCTTCTCTTCTCTTGTAGGGAGCCGTACACTCATTCGAATAGTGTCCGGGTCTTCCACAATTGTAGCAGTTTCGCTCTCGACTAGAAGATCTTTTGTTATTGTAGGACCTTGACTTGGAGCTTCTATCTTTGCTTCTACTCTTGTAGAACTTGTTGAAGTTCTTCACCATTAAGCTCAATTCTTCATTGAAGTTTTGTTTCTCACTTGATGATGTAGGGGCTTAACATGAGGCTTTGTAGGCACCACTTGATTTGTTGTGAAGTTCCTCTTTATCCTTAAGTGACATCTCATGGGCAACAATTCTTCCAATCACCTCCGTTGGCTTGAGATCTTTGTAATTGGGCATCATTTGGATCAATGTGCACACGGTATCATATTTTTGAAGGAAATACACCCTAGAGACAATAATAAAGTTATTATTTATTTCCTTATATCATGATAAATGTTTATTATTCATGCTAGAATTGTATTAACCGGAAACATAATACATGTGTGAATACATAGACAAACTTAGTGTCACTAGTATGCCTCTACTTGACTAGCTCATTAATCAAAGATGGTTATGTTTCCTAACCATGAACAATGTGTTGTTATTTGATTAACGAGGTCACATCATTAGTTGAATGATCTGATTGACATGACCCATTTCATTAGCTTAGCACCCGATCGTTTAGTATGTTGCTATTGCTTTCTTCATAACTTATACATGTTCCTATGACTATGAGATTATGCAACCCCCGTTTACCGGAGGAACACTTTGTGTGCTACCAAACGTCACAACATAACTGGGTGATTATAAAGGAGCTCTACAGGTGTCTCCAAAGGTAGATGTTGGGTTGGCGTATTTCGAGATTAGGATTTGTCACCCCGATTGTCGAAGAGGTATCTCTGGGCCCTCTCGGTAATGCACATCACATAAGCCTTGCAAGAATTGTGACTAATGAGTTAGCTGCGAGATGATGTATTACGGAACGAGTAAAGAGACTTGCCAGTAACGAGATTGAACTAGGTATTGGATACCGACGATCGAATCTCGGGCAAGTAACATACCGATGACAAAGGGAACAACGTATGTTGTTATGCGGTCTGACCGATAAAGATCTTCGTAGAATATGTAGGAGCCAATATGGGCATCCAGGTCCCGCTATTGGTTATTGACCGGAGATATGTCTTAGTCATGTCTACATTGTTCTCGAACCGTAGGGTCCGCACGCTTAACGTTACGATGACAGTTATTATGAGTTTATGCATTTTGATGTACCGAAGTTAGTTCGGAGTCCCGGATGTGATCACGATCATGACGAGGAGTCTCGAAATGGTCGAGACATAAAGATTGATATATTGGAAGCCTATATTTGGATATCGGAAGTGTTCCGGGTGAAATCGGGATTTTACCGGAGTACCGGGAGGTTACCGGAACCCCCCGGGAGCCATATGGGCCTTAATGGGCTTTAGTGGAAAGGAGAAAGGGGCAGCCCAAGGTGGCCACACGCCTCCCCCCTCCCCTAGTCCTATTAGGACTAGGAGAGGTGGCCGGCCCCCCTCTCTCTCTTTCCCCCTCGGGGAATCCTAGTCCAACTAGGATTGGGGGGGAGTTCTACTCCCGGTAGGAGTAGGACTCCTCATGCGCCCTCCTCCTGGCCGGCCGCACCCACCCCCTTGGCTCCTTTATATACGAAGGCAGGGGCACCTCTAGACACACAAGTTGATCGTTGAGATCGTTCCTTAGCCGTGTGTGGTGCCCCCTGCCACCATATTCCACCTCGATCATATCGTTGTAGTGCTTAGGCAAAGCCCTGCGTCGGTAGAACATCAAGATCGTCATCATGCCGTCGTGCTGACGGAACTCCTCCCCGAAGCTTTGCTGGATCGGAGCCCGAGGATCGTCATCGAGCTGTACGTGTGCTAAGAACTCGGAGGTGCCGGAGTAACGGTGCTTGGATCGGTCGGATCGGGAAGAAGACATACGACTACTTCCTCTACGTTGTGTCAACGCTTCCGTTGCGATCTACAAGGGTACATAGATCAGACTCTCCCCTTGTTGCTATGCATCACCATGATCTTGCGTGTGCGTAGGAATTTTTTTGAAATTACTACGTTCCCCAACAATTTTCCATCCAAGGCTCTTAGAATCTTCTTGATGATGAATCTATCAGTCATCTCTTCACTCCCTAAGCCGGCAATCTCATTTGTGATGAGAGCAAGCCTAGAGTACATTTCAGCGACACCTTCACCATCCTTCATTTTGAACTTATCAAGTTGACTTTGAAGCACATCCAACTTGGATTCCTTGACGGAATCGGTACCTTCATGCATATCAATCAAAGTGTCCCAAATTTCCTTTGCATTCTGAAGACGGCTGATTTTGTTGAATTCTTCGGGGCACAATCCGTTGAAGAGAATATCACAAGCTTGAGCATTGTATTGCAACATCTTCAACTCATCCGCGGTAGCTTCACGGTTTGGTTCTCTCCCATCAAAGAAGTCACCTTGCAAACCAACACACACAATAGCCCAAACGGCGGGGTTATGTCCAAGAATATGCATTTTCATTTTATGCTTCCAACTAGCAAAATTAGTACCATCAAAGTAAGGACCTCTACGGTGATAATTTCCCTCGCTAGACGCCATACTCTCCTAGGTTGTGAAACCAAGGCTATGACCACCAAAAGCTATGGAGATCAAAGCAAATGGAGACCAAAGCTCTGATACCACTTGTGGGATCGAAAGTATGTCTAGAGGGGGGTGATTAGACTACTTGACCAAATAAAAAACTTAACCTTTTCCCAATTTTAGTCCTTGGCAGATTTTAGCTATATTAGAACAAGTCAAGCAATCATCACACAATTCAAGCAAGCATGCAAAGATTATATTAGCAGCGGAAAGTAAGGCATGCAACTTGCAAGCATGTAAAGGGAAGGGTTTGGAGAATTCAAACGCAATTGGAGACACGGATGTTTTTCCCGTGGTTCGGATAGGTGGTGCTATCCTACATCCACGTTGATGGAGACTTCAACCCACAAAGGGTAACGGTTGCGCGAGTCCACGGAGGGCTCCACCCACGAAGGGTCCACGAAGTAGCAACCTTGTCTATCCCACCATGGCCATCGCCCACGAAGGACTTGCCTCACTAGCGGTAGATCTTCACAAAGTAGGCGATCTCCTTGCCCTTACAAACTCCTTGGTTCAACTCCACAATCTTGTCGGAGGCTCCCAAGTGACACCTAGCCAATCTAGGAGACACCACTCTCCAAGATGTAACCAATGGTGTGTTGATGATGAAATCCTTGCTCTTGTGCTTCAAATGATAGTCTCCCCAACACTCAACTCTCTCTCATAGGATTTGGATCTGGTGGAAAGAAGGTTTGAGTGGAAAGCAACTTGGGGAAGGCTAGAGATCAAGATTCATATGGTAGGAATGGAATATCTTGGTCTCAACACATGAGTAGGTGATTCTCTCTCAGAACATATGAGTTGGAAGTGTATATGTGTTCTGATAGCTCTCCCCACGAATGAAGAGGAGGTGGAGGGGTATATATAGCCTCCACACAAAATCCAACCGTTACACACAATTTACCAATCTCGGTGGGACCGAATCAACAAACTCGGTCGGACCGAAAAGGTAAACCTAGTGACCGTTGGAGATTTTCGGTGGGACTGACATGCAACTCGGTAGGACCGATATGGTTAGGGTTTGGGCATAACGTAATCTCGGTGAGACCGATTACACAAACTCGGTGAGACCGATTTTGGTAATTAGCTAACCAAAGAGTTGGTCAGGCAAACTCGGTGGGACCGATTTGCTCTTTTGGTGAGACCGAAAAGTTACAAAAGGAAAACAGAGAGTTTATATTGCAATCTCGGTGGGACCGATCCGCTCTTTCGGTGAGACCGAAAAGTTACGAAAGGGAAACAGAGAGTTTGCAATCCCATCTCGGTGAGACCGAGATCCCTATCGGTAGAACCGAATTGCTAGGGTTTGGCAGTGGCTTATGACAAGTGAAACTCGGTGGCGCCGGATAGAAAGAATCGATAGGACCGAGTTTGGCTTAGGGTTTAGGTCAAATGTGGATATGGGAAAGTAGTTGAGGGTTTTTGGAGCATATCACTAAGCACATGAAGCAAGAGGCTCATTAAGCAACACCTCATCCCTCCTTGATAGTATTGGCTTTTCCTAAAGACTTAATGTGATCTTGGATCACTAAAATATAAAATGAAGTGTATTGAGCTTTTGAGCTTGAGCCAATCCATGCCATGCCAATCATTGAGTTTTCCTGAAATAATCATCTTGGAATAGCATTAGCTCAATGAGCTATATGTTGTTATGAATTACCAAAACCACCTAGGGATAGTTGCACTTTCAAGCACAACTTTTATTGAAACATAAAATGCCTGCTAGATTCTCTACTCGAGAGCTCTCTATTTGAGTTTCAACAATACATGCGATAGAGGGGGCAAGTTGCCTCGTGAGATCGCGAATCTCGCGAACTGTCGCGGGTTTGCCAACCCCGCAGTAGTTCCAACATAGAAGACTCACTGCGCTCGGCGCGACTCCTCTAGGGAGCCCGCCAAACACGCATCAGAAGGGTTGTTGCTAGTTGTAGCCTTCAGGATTCCTTGCTCAAACATCATCATAGTGGCTTTCGTCCTCTTTGGTTCTTGCTTGGAGGTTGGACTCTGAGGTAGCGCCGCTGGGGGTAAGGCCAGAGGCGCTTGACCCGAGTTGTTTTTTGTTGCATAGTATGGCACCACAGGCGCCCCCAGGTTGACTTGTGCTGCTCCACGCTTCCTGTTGCCTTCATCCCCTATCATGTCTATGTCACCTTTAAGACTGGGGTCATCCCGTCCCATCCACTCCGTGCTATCATGCTGACTTGCACCCCGCTGGTTTGCCCCATGACTTGCTCCACGACCAGCTCTGCCTCTGCCTCTGCCACCACCGGGCGAACTCCCGGCTCCAGGGCCACGACTTGGACCCTTAAACCAATCAGCACGAAGATTTTTGAAAACTAGTGTCGATGGAGGATGAATTTCATTGCCACATTCTTTGTACAGGTGGCCTAACATACCACAGACGGTGCACTAGTCGGGCAAACTCTCATACTTCACCCTGAAGATCTCCCTTTTCTTATTAATCACCAACGAAACAACATTCTCGAGAGGCTTTGTGACATCCATCTTTACACGCACCCTGAAAAGTTACCCTCAAAGTCCCGAGACTTGGGTTCAGCATAGATGAAGTCTCCGACAGTTGCAGCAAGGGATTTGATTAGGCCAAAAAATAGTTCTGGGAGGTCATGAATTTGAATCCACATCTCAACTTTGTTCAAACTAATCGACGATGGTCTGGTGATTCCGTCATATGGCTCGATAACGACCGCCTTGCCCTTGAAGGTCCATGGCCCATCTTCCATTACTCGCCTCCAATCACCGAGGCAAGAGAATTGCAGGGTGTATAGGTTATCCTCCAATGGACGGAATTTAACTTCTTGCGCTAGATCCCATGCAACCCTCATGTTGCGGAAGAACCAGTACTGACTATATTGCCTGTCGATGTGCACACGAGCAATTGCCATCCAGCGAGCAGCTTCCTCCGGTATGTCACCATCCTCCACAACTATGTCCACCAGATCATCCTCTTTCAATCCCAACTCCTTCATCATTGCTTCCATGTCGCTCATCACCGATTCAGACGCCGACGTTGAGCCCTCCATCATATCTCTTGCCCGAGAAACAGCTGATTCTGCGGGCGGGATGTTCCCTAGGACGGCCTCCAGTCAACCATGATGCCAGCCACCCGAGGGCGTCGGCGATCGGTGGTAGGGAAGCGGAGGGGATCGCGATCTCCACGTCGAGCGAGCGCCGCCGGGAGGAGGAAAAACCCTAGCTAGAGGGGAAGACACGGCCGAGTAGGATTCCCAGACGTACTAGTGTGCGTTTGCTATATTGGAGGCTGCTATACCCTGCATGTAGCGCCCATTAATCGCATCGGCCTGCAATCAATACGGCCTTTGGCAAAATAAGTACAGTTTATTCCAGATTTTAATATATACAAATAATTATAACAATCATGTATTACAGAAATATTTGCCCCTATAAAAAAGAAGTATCTATGTAAGTAAAGAAAGTGTTTATATTTTTCTAAATATGTTCATGTATGTGTATTATAAAATATGTCCTTTGAATTAGAAAATGAATTTGTTTTATAATTATTTTATTTAATATAAAACGTGTTTCGTATGTTCAAAAGGTGTCCATGTAATCTTTAATGTTAGTGCAACTTTAA
This sequence comes from Triticum monococcum, assembly GCA_034509565.1. Taxonomy (NCBI): domain Eukaryota; kingdom Viridiplantae; phylum Streptophyta; class Magnoliopsida; order Poales; family Poaceae; genus Triticum; species Triticum monococcum. The sequence goes on from CM067842.1 coordinate 733,905,146, forward strand.
AAGGAGTTCATGTACTCAATAAAATGTTATTGTAATTTTAAAACGTGTTTATGTATTTCAAAAAGTGTTACTGCAATTTAAAAAGTTTAATGTTTTTAAATGCTTTTGTAATTTATTTAAATTGTTCACATGGTATTCAAAATTGATGATATAAAATTAGAAACTATTCTTATTTTTAGAAAATCAAGTATTTAAAAAAATGTGTTCACACATTTAGGAAACATGCCTAAAATTATAATCAATGTTCATCTAGTTGTTTAAATTGTTCGTGTAATTTCAAAATGTGCTTATGACTTTTATAAAAAAACTTATGTCATTTTGAAAGTGTTAACACGTTTACTAAAAGTGTTATAGACTTTTCAAAAGTTAATATGAAAACATGAAATAGAAAATTAAAATACATAAAAAATAAACAGAGAAAAGGAAGATCACATAAACCCGGGGAAATCGGACATAAGGTGAAAAAACTAGACGCTAGTGGATCTTGGCCCATGCTTTAGCGCTTCCACATTGCATGATCGCATGATCGTGTGCAGTAGTTTCCCGCGTGCATTTTTAGTAGGGGACAAAGATATCTACAACACAGTTACATGAGATAATTTACAAATCATGTCGTATATGATTGAATTTATTTTATAGTATATATGCACTACAATAGTGATGTTTTCTTATGAGCTGAGCCAAGGCTCATTCTGACCCCCAACAAATGCTCTATCCCGCTAAAAAAACAAATGCACTGTCACAGTTGGAATTACAATGATTTTCCCCCTTTTTTCTCGTTACTCGGTTGGATTAGTGTTTGGGCGATTGTTATACGCCACCTATTGCACATGATAGCCCATCGATTGTCCACATTAGGCATATTAGTGGGCATGCGCAGCTCAAACAACTTATGGAACGGTTTTAATCGCTAGCTACGCGGGGTTTTCCCTCTTGGTTTTCTTTCAAACTTTGTATGTTTACTTTATTTTCCCCTTCTGATCTTTTAATTTCTATCACCTTAATTGTATTTTTGTTTTATTTTTTTTCTATTTCTCGTACAAATGTTATACAAATTATATAAATCATTATCAAGTAATACACACATATTCTACTCTGCTTTATTTTATTTTTTCTGTATTTCTATTATATTCTATATTCTACTTTTAAATTTTTAGTTTCCGTTTCCTTGTTTTTTGTTTTCTGTTTTCTTTGTTTAGTTTTTTCATTTTCCTAATTTATTTGGTTCTGTTTCATTCTACTTTTAAAAAGTAAATACACATAATTCTTAGAAATACATGAATATATTTTTAAACGCGTGACCACTTTTTTGAAACTACTTGAACATTATTTTTAAAAGATGTAGACACATTTAAAACTTATACGATTCTTTAAAGTAGTTGGATCTTTTCAAATGACATGAAATTTATAAAAGACATTTTTAAAACCATGAGAAAAAATTTTAGAATACATGACATTATTTATATTTACACAAATACTTTCTGAATTTGTTTGATTTTTTAAAGGAATGCATGAACACCATTTAAAATCAAACTAGCATTTTAAAAATACATGAAAAGAAATTAAAATTGCATTTTCAAATATATAAGATGTATTTTATTTTTATTTTATGTTTGCATTGGATAAGAGTGGGGGAGATTCTTTATTCATTTTTACAGGTGAGTCCCACATGTAAGCGATATATCTAAAGTAACCCTTCTATGAGCTACGCATGGGCATTCTGGACAAAGAAAATGATCAAAGGGGTTTGACCTGACGGAAATGGTGCAAGGGATAAAAGCGCCAACAGTTTAAGAGAATAGGGATAAAACTGAGTGTTTTTTGGATCCTGAGTGGCGGGAAGCAAGTGCATCATTGTAAAGATCTCAAATGTTTATTCCTAAGTCTAACATAGTGGTAAAAGTAGTAAAATTATACTGTGGGCATCCCACAAGCCAAAATCATAAAAAAATCTCAATTTTGTATTCCTTAGTCTAACATAGCCATAAAAGTAATAAAATTATATTACTTGTGGGCATCCTGAAAGCTTGTGGATTGGCCTTAAGTTTTTGAGCTTGTGCTCAAGTTCTACATTATGTGTAGTTGTTCGTAAGGGTCCCGATATTCAATTCGGCGCTCGGGCTCATCTGCACCAGGCGAAGAGTAAAATAAAAATTTATAGCAGAAAAAAAATTATGCAAGATGATTTAGTGCGCCAGTGTGTTCAAAGTTTCATGGCTAAATGACATTCGAGGAGCTAGTCACAAAAAAGAGAAAATGACCTCCGAAGAGTGTTCTTTTCAAAAGTTTCTCACATGCCAAAATTTATCTTTTTTCTAAGAGCTACTGAAATTTCTAAACTCCACCAAATTCGGAAGGGAGTTCACGCACATGAGCATCTCGCAATTTTTTACTATTTTGAAGGATTTTACCGTTCACCCATGACCGTGAGTGCAGATGCACCCGAGAGCTAAAACGCCACTTCCGTAAGGGCAATCCTTTTGTTTGTGGATAATTTATAGCCGCATTGCAGATGCCTTAAGCGAGAGGAGGAAGTTGTCTCAACTCTCAACAACATTCTACTTTGTTATGGGCCGAATAGGATGCAACTAACTAAAAGTTAACCCTTGAGATGCTCCCGTTGGCACTGGCGGAGCTTGAGCATAATCCAAGAAGTGGTAACTATCGCCACATGTCACGTGTTGGGCACTCTCTTTGGACTTTTACTTTTTATTTTTCCATACGCATTTTTTGGTTTTAGATACTTTTCTTTGTTCTTACCTGATTTTCCCTAGGTTTTGAAGGGTAGGGGTTTGATTTTTATTTTTTGGCTAGGAAGCAGTCTTTTCCGCAAGAGGTGCTTACGCGCCCTCTGTTGTGCTTCTCCACAAGAAGCGTGTGCTTCTCCAAATGGGAAAAGCAAAACTGTCTTCATCGTAAAGAGGAAAACGCATAGTTGTGCTTTCGTGAGAAGCATATCCTTACTTTCGTGAAAAGCACAGTGTGTGCTTCCTTGAATAAAGTGAAAAACACAATATATGCTTTCAAAAAATTGAAAATCACAACCGTTCTTCCAGGCTTCAGTTCTTTTCATACACTTTTTTTTTATTGCCGGTTTTTCGGTTTTCCTTTTTTGGATTTTGTTTTCGCCTTTTGTTTCCTTTTTTATTTTCTTTTTTTCTGTTTTTTCGTCGAAACCCATTAACTTGGGATCCAGTTTAGGAGATCTCGATGCGAGAAATTTAAAGACGAAAACGGTTCGGTATTTGGACGCACAATTAGGGATAAAATATTTTGAAAGAATAAATCTAAAAAAAGATAGAACTCACAGGTTGTGCGCCACTTGTCAACACACGAGAATATAGTGAATGGTCTTTGCAATGGGTTACCTTTAACTAGTGATTGCCCATTATAAATTTAAACCATAGGCACAAGTATGGACGAACATAATGAGTGGCCCAACTCTAAATACGCTGCAGCAGTTGTTTGGTTAGCAAGATTTGAAAAACATACAGAAGTTGGAATCCTACAGGAATGAAGTATACAAATATCAACAAGTTGTTTGTTTGTACCATAAGAGCAACTCCAATGGGGCAATCCATTTCGTCCGTCTACGTTCGTTTGGATCGGTGCGGGCAAAAGTGGTGGGCCAACGCGCCGTCCCAAACTCAAATTTCATCCGCTTTGCGTCCGTGCCGACGCATTTGCGGCCAAAATTTGCACCCCAAATGCGTCATCGCGGACGCGGAACGGACGCCACGCGCGCATTCTCGGTGTCCACCGTGGCTCCGTCTGACGACCGTCCAACCACCCGCGGCCAACCTGGTCAGCTTAATATATGACCTCGGGCCCACGCGTCAGCGACGATGGTCGTCCTTTTTTAAGCCGACCGTGCGGCGGGGCCGTCCTCATCCAAATCGACGTCCACATCTAGCAAACTATGCTCCTCCGTCACCGGCAAACCCTAGCCACCACCACCACAGTGAGATGGGGTCTTCTCTGACGCCGGCAGCAGCGAGGCCAAGGGCAAGGCTCCCGCCATCCCTTTTCCCTCGGAGTTCCTCCCGCCTCCGCCGGCGTTGGCTCACCGGCAGAGGCAACGTGTGAACGTGCCATTGCACCAGGCGTAGTGGCACCGGCAGCACCGCGTGCCTCTTCCTACCCCGACGCCACCCTGCCGCATGACTGGCATCTAGATCCGGAAAGGATCCCAGTGCCGGCGGCGCCGCGGTCGGCTAGGGCGCACGCGGAGGAGGTGCGGCGCCGGCGGGCGCTGCTGACGCCGGAGCAGCACCGTGACCCCGCCTACGCAACCGACTTGCCCAACTGCGCGAGGTGGTTCGCTTTCGAGCACGAGGAGGCGAGGCGACGCGGCGTGCGCCAGGTCGACCGCAGCGTGCCGTCGCCGCCGCTCGTCGTCCGCGAGGAGGACCGGGCGGCGGAGGACGCCTACCAGGCGGCCCTTGCGGCGGTCTATCGGGAGAGCGAGGAGGACGAGCGGCGCAGGATGGAGGCGGTGGAGGAAGAGGAGGCTCGGTACGAGGCGGCCATGGTGTAGGCCATTGCCCTCTCCGCGACAGGCGACTGCGCGCTGCTGCCGGTGACCCCGTCGTCCCCTCCCCGTCGCCGCGTCAAGGCCGAGCCGGAGCCGCAACCGGAGCCGTTCCCCATCAAGCGCTACTCCTGGACGGGAGTAGTGCGCGAGTGGGTCTCCGCACCACCGGTTTGGATGGAGGCGACGCCGGCGCAGGAGACGGTGTACCTCGAGATGTGCCGCCAGCGACGGCTGGCCGAGGAGCGCCGTCGCGGCGAGTACAAGCAGATGCTTGAGCGCGACCTTAAGGAGGAGGCGCGCCAGGCCGCGGCTACACAGGCGGCCGCACAGCTGCCTGCGGCCAACATTGATGCCGCCTGGAACACGACGTTCCCCTGGGCTGGCCCTGCGTCGACGCTCATCAACCTCACCGACCCCGAGGACGACGATGACGACGCCTAGGGCAGCGTGCCGCCTCGTAGTTTAGTTTGCTTTTAGTTTTATTTAATGCTAATGTGGACGCGTGTACTCTCGCCGGCCTTCCTGTCTGGCTTTAATGTTTAATTGAGTTGTTTTTTATTTTAAATATGCATGCACTATTTTCTTTTTGTCGACGCCGTCAAAATGGGTCGGGCGAGCTTTGGGCGCATACGCCAACCCAAACGCGAAAGCGGACGTCTATGTTCGCCTGACCGATCCAAACGAACAAAAAGCGGACAAAATCGCCGTCCCTTTGGGTCAGCCCGTTGGAGTTGCTCTAAGAAAAATAAGGAATTTTGTAAAGAGATCAAATTCATATCATGGGTATCATAGGCACGAAGTGTAGGATAACGATCAATACAGAGTTTGAAACATTTGTTCCTTTGAATCAAATACTAGATTCTATTGGAAAATATCTACAGATTTGCATACCACAAGTAATTTATATAAAATTCATTTGAAAGAAAGAGCCCTCGTCTGCGGTACATCTGGACTCACATTTCAGTAGATTTCTTCTTGTAATTGTAAGTACAATCCAACTACGGAAGACATGCGTTTTATCTTAGGAACAGTACAAGTAGGCTCCGCAAATCGATCAAGTGTAGTTGTTGGCGATGTCGGCGAGGTGGCCCGCCAGTTCCTCCGGCGCGGAGAGCATGGCCATGTGGTCGGCGTCGGCCATCTCCCTGACCTCAGCCACGGGGATGCCTGCAATCATCTGCCTCTGGTACTCCTCGACCATGGCCTGGTCCTGCTTGGCAATCACATAGACCTTTGTCACCGCGCCGTATCGGGCAGCGCTGAACGGCGGCCGTTGCTGCTGGTCGGCCACGTAGTAGGAGCTCACCCGCGCGAGGCTCTGGCACAGCGTGTAGTCCTCTTCGGAGGTCAGCTGGTAGAGCTTCCGGCGCACGAAGTCGGGCCCGAGGAACACCGACGGCGGGACGTGCTCCTCGTCGACCACGCTGTCCATCCAGTCGGACACGGGGACCTGCTCGATGACGCGGGTGCGCGGGCCGGCGCAGTCCGGCATGAAGGCGGTGAGGAACACGGCGGCGGCGACCTTGTCGGGGAACTCCTCGGCAGCGAGCGCGACGCTCATGCCGCCGAAGCTGTGGCCCACGAGCACCGCTCGCTCGCCGTCCGGGAGGGCCCGGAGCGCGTCCAGCAGGGGGCGCGTGTAGTCCTCGAAGGTTGGCGCGTCGCTCAGCCGGCGCGCGTCGGCGCCGCAGGCCGCGAGGTCCGGCGCGTCGACGCGGTGCCCCGCGGCGCGGAGGAGGGTGGCGACCTTGTACCAGCACCACCCGCCGTGGCCCGTGCCGTGCACCAGGATGAGGCGGGTCGACGTCGCCACGGCGGCCGCTGGGGCAGAGGAGGAGGATGACGACATGTGTGCGCCGAGCAGCTAGCAGCTTCGTTTCTTGGCTGCTTGATGGTACGCCTCTGGCTTTATTTATGCATGCGGCCATGCGGGGCATCTTCTTCAGGAAAAGTGGGCAGATGGGGTATTGTCATGGCTGATGCAACGTATGCTGGCGTGGGTCAACACGCCGCTTCCTTTCTGCATTGTCATGGCAGCCTGGCTGCGGAGAAGATGAGGTTCAGTGGACGTGTTCGTGCCAGTTGCCATCATCGCCATGAATGCGACGGTTTAGAGCTCGCAAAGGGACGACGACTCGCAGCTTTGATTCCTGCAAGGAGCCAGCGGCTGTACGCTTAAGTTAGCGTTCAGAGCAGGGAAGTGCACAGTAGATGCAGGTAATGTTTCCACAGATATGATCGAATCTACAGAATTTAGACTCCGACAAATATTTTGGAACGGAGCGAATACTATTCAAAGTTTTTCATTTATGAAAAATCACAAGGAATAAAACTTGTCTAATAGCAACTCCAACGGGGCGACCCAAACAGACGCGCGCTTTGTCCGTTTGGGTCGGTCAGGCGGACGTGCACGTCCGCATTTTAAAATGAGTTAGCTTGACCGTCCAATGAGAAGGCCGACCCAAATGTATCGCCGTGCAAAAAAAAAAATTGCACGAAATAAACATAAATAAACATAATTAAACATAAAGTGGTCGGTCAAACGCCGGCCAAAGTCCACCTAAATCTAATAAACACTAAATAAAACATTAAAACAAGTCGGCGCCCGCCTGCTGTCGCCCTGCACGCCGCCCTAGACGTCGCCGGCCTTGCTCTTGCCCTTGCCCTTGAAGACCGGAGCAGGGCCAGCCCACCCGAACGCCGCCTGGTACGCTGCCAGGGCAGCCTCCTCCAGCGTCTGCCGGGGCGGCGGCATTGCGGCAAGCCGCGCGCGCTCCTCCTCCTCCTCCTCCTCCTCCTCCTCCTCCTCGAGCCGAAGCGCCTCCGCGTCGCGTTGGAGCATGGCGTCGTAGCGCATCTGCTCCTCACCGTCGGCCTGCTCCTGGCGGAGCCAGTGCTCCTTCCATCGCACGAGGTGGGCCGCCTCCTCCTCCGGCGTCACGGCGAAGTGGACAGGAGGCGCGCTCACCCACTCGCGGTACTGACCCGTCCACGAGTAGGCCTCCTTCGGCCAAGTGGGTGGAGGCGGTGAGCGCTTACACGTCGGCTCCGGCTCCGGCTTGGGCTGGACGGGCGGCGACGATGGCGGTGGCGGCACGAAGAGCGAGGTGTGGACAGAGTCCCCCGCTGCCGACAGGGCAAGGGCTTGCTCCAGCCCATCCCAGTGTGCGTCCTCCTCGAGGCGGCTAGCCTCCAGTGCGTACTGCAGGGCCTCCTCGAGGGCGGCTTGGTACTCCGCCTTCGCCTCCATGTCCTCCGGCTCTACCTGCGGGGGCGGCAGTGTGGACGGCATCGACACCCGAGCGCCGTTGCTTCTCGTGTTCGAGGGCGAACCACGCCTCCCAGTTGAGGGAGTCGGTGGCGTACTCTGACAGCCGACGCTGCTCCGGCGTGAGCTGCGCGCGGCGCCTGCGCACCTCGTCGTCGTGCGCCCGTTGGGTACGAGGAACCGCCGGCAACAGGATCCACTGCGGATGCAGATGCCAATGGTGCGGCAGCGTGACATTGGGGTACGGCAATGGCTGCCTGTACTCCCAGTGCCACCGCGCTTGGTGCACCGGGATGTGTAGGCGCCGGCGACCAGGGCGGAAACGCGTCGCCGCTGGAGGAAGAGGGGGAAGGGAGCACGGGAGGACGAGGCGGCGGGGGTGCCCTTGCCCTTTCCCTTGCCATTGCTGCTGCCGAAGAGGCCCATGGCTAGGGTTTGCGGTCGCCGGCGAGGAAGCAAAGGGAGTGGTGGGGGGGGGGCGCAGATGTGGACGGGAGAAGTGGATGAGGCCGACCCCTCCGCATGCGTGGTTAAAAAAGGACGTTTCCACTGGCTGATGCGTGGGCCCGCTGTCGGTGGTCGTCATAAATAAGACGACCGATGGCGGTTGGGTGGCCGCCAGGTGGGGACGTGGCGGACGGCGAGGAGACGCGCGACGCGTCCGCGCCGACACATTCCAGGCGCAATTTTGGGTCGGAAATGGGTCGGCGCGGACGCTAAGCGGACACGATTTGAATTTGGGTCGGCGCGTTGGGCCGCTAATTTTGTCCGTACATTATCTAAACGGACGCGGGCGGACGAAATGGGTCGCTCCATTGGAGTTGCTCTAATGCTTAACATTGGTGTATTCCTATGTGTGTCCACCGGAACAGGAGGGGGGGTCAGGCTCCAGTCATGCAGATCTTATTAATGGGGTTCAACCACTTTGAAAAAGGAGTTTATATTGTACTCACTCTGTCCTTTAAAGAGTGTACTTCCAACTTTGTTGGATGGTCAAACTATATCAAAATTTGATCGAGTTTGTGCAAAAGTATAACAATCTTTGTGAAACCAAATAGCTATATGATGAAAATATATTTTAACATGAATCTAATGCTACTAATTTGATGACATAAATGTTGGTGTATTATTATCTAAATACGGTCAAACATTAAAAAGTTTGACTTTCCAATAAAGTTGAAAGTACACTTTTTAAAGGACGGAGGGAGTAAGTTTCTTTGTGGTTGTTGGTGTTTTTTCTTGATGTGTTTGCATGAGAGGTGTCTGCTTGTGGACATTCAGCTGTTCGAAAATGCACGTCATTCGTGTGCCAAGTTAATCAGCTAGGGAAAGTAATAGCAATTCACTTGATCAAATGGTAATAATGTTAGTAGGTGTATGTAAAGCTAGCTAATTAGCAAGTCAACATGGCCTCGATTGAACAAACGTCGGTTTTTAGTTGCTGGTCAGTTATGTAGCTTGTCTCCAATGACCTTTTTAACTCAAAACATTTCGTCGATCGATCAAATAGACAACAAGGACACGCAACAAATGGAAAGAAAGTAGCAAGCTGTTAAATTCGGAATTTTATTTCTGTGATTTCTGCTTTCATTTTGTGGAACCTAGCTTGTGAAATCTTCCTGTGTTTCTAACTTGAGCGCCTCCTGTGGTTTTAGCAATGGACTTGGCTCTAGCTCTTGTAAAGCTGGTGAGTGAGAAGTTCACAACCTGCACACCGAAAGTTGTGCCTTCATGCCTAGTACAAGGAAGTTACTGTAAAAGGGATTTGTTTGTGAGTTTGACCAATTGAATTCCTGATTGATTTATCAGAACCAGTATATGCAATGCTACATCACACCATATTATAAAAGTTCATTGGAAATTTCAGAGGTAGCAACAAGGTGCAACGGTCCTCGGTGAGTGACTTTGTTGAGAGTCAAATGTCTTTAGGAGCAGGTAAACCGTCTTCATAGAGAGAGATCTGCCATAAACGCACTACTGTCTTGAAACACTTTTATGACACTTTGTTCCGATACTGCTTGAAGAAAAGGCCTAAAGGTCAGGATAGGAATGCTTCAAGGGAATCTCTACTCCTAATGGAGCAGTTGGTAGCCTGGTACTTCGGTTTTATTTTCGTCCGGTTTTATTTCGTCCCACCTCCCACCATTCCGTACTACTGGTTTTTTATCTATCTATAAATCTTCCCTTCCACTGGTTTAAGCCGGTTATCAATTTTTGGTAATGCAATAAAAGTCATACGGGAATAAATCATATCACGGTCGGCAGTTAATCTCAAACCTGCCAAGAGATTTGGTAATAGAATAAATTCAAAAGAAATGTTCCTATACATAAGGATGGTAATCTCCATCGCATACCATTTACTCCAGAATCAATCGCATAAATAATTACTCCAAAATCAATCACAATCATAATCTACATCGCATAATTAACTTCTTCCTATGACCACCTCGCTCCACCAATCCCACCTGCCGTTTTCTACCATCACGATCGATTCTCTCGTGTCCTCTCCTGCACGCACAAAAATATAGGCCCAGCCTCGACCGTGGGCTGGGACTCATCCGCCGCGCACCGCCTGCTCTGCAACGACGCCCAACACAACCTCTTCTTTGATGCCCCCACACACCCCTCGCTGCCGCCACCGACGCCCTGCGCGTTCGCCGCTACGGCCTCGATGATTGCACCCGCTTTCGTGACGTCCTCGCGCTCAAGCGCCGCCGGTGCATCCACGCCTGCGTCAGCCATGCCGAGGAGGTTGAGGAGCCCCTCGAGCCGGCCCTCGCCCTCGCCTACGTCAATGACCCCGCCCATCTTGGCGGGGTCGATTCCCCCATCGCCCGACTCACCTCCGACGAGTATGGCGTCGGTGGGTACGCCGCGTCGTTCGTATGCTTGGCAAGTTCCAGAACACCCCGTGACGTGTATGAGGCTGCTAAGCTTGACCATGGCGAGGGGCTCGTGCTCGAGCTCGACGAGACGCAATTCGATCACGGAACCAACTACGAGCTGGATGATGAGACTGCAGAGCAGGCAGGGGGCGCGATGAAGATGGAAGTGGCGGCATTTCAAGCTTGTCGCTGCCGAAGACCCTAGAGAGGTGCGTGAAGAGACCTGGTTAGATTTGTTGGGCCCCACTGGTAGATGCTCCATGTCTCCTCCTCTGGTTCCTTGTGCATTATTGGGTTGTCTTAATTTTCAGTCTGGAACACGTAGCCGTGAATTTTTTTGATTAATATTGATGTCATCGTTACATATTGGTAGCGGATAGATTTGATGTATTATCGTTAAGCTCTCACGACCAGGCCTGGTTTTACAGATGTTTAGCGCACCGGTTCCTGTTCATTTACAACACAACCATGCGATCTATCTCTACTCCTAATGGACGACTTGGTTGAATAGTACCTCCCCACTTTCAACCGGTTTATTTTCAACCGGTTTATTTTCAACCGGTTTTTTTCCATCAAATTACCCCCACCCCCACGCCCACCCACCGAAACACGCCCAACGAATTAGGGAGAGATCCGTTGATTTGGCTAAGGTAGGAAAGAATCTATTATTTGTTTGCTAAAGCAAATTGCATCAATGGAAGAGATCCGTTGATTTGGCTAAGGTAGGAAAGAATCTATTCTTTGTTTTCTAAAGAAAAATTGCATTAATGAGAAAGATCCGTTGATTTGGCTAAGGTAGGAAAGAATATATTCTTTGTTTCCTAAAGAAAAATTGCATTAATGAGAGAGATCCGTTGATTTGGCTAAGGTAGGAAAGAATCTATTATTTGTTTCCTAAAGCAAATTGCATTAATGGGAGAGATCCGTTGATTTGGCTAAGGTAGGAAAGAATCTATTATTTGTTTGCTAAAGCAAATTGCATTAATGAAAGAGATCTGTTGATTTGGCTAAGGTAGGAAAAAATCTATTATTTGTTTCCTAAAGAAAATTGCATTAATGAGAGAGATTTGTTGATTCCCAATTGGCTAAGGTGTGGAATGTGTGTCCCAATGTTGACAGAAGGTATAAAAAGATTGTCTTGGAATTATTATTTTCTTGGAAAGATATTGCCCTGAATTCTCATTTCTCATCAGAAATTTAGTATTCATTTTCGTTGATCTTATTTGCAACAAGTACAAGTCAGTAATAATCTAAGGGGGTGCCCTACCGGAGAAGATTATGATAGTTGGACAAGAAACTTGGTACTGTCGTGCAAGGTAGAGGTAGGAGAAATAGGAGATAAAAGCATGCATGATGGGAGAAGGAAGTCGAGTGTCGCGTGGTAGCTCAGACATGGAGTGTGGAAGAAAGACAATGACGAGATGTATGTACCTACTAGATCATGACCATGAGATATCATCCCATAAAAATGGCTTTTGACTCTCATGTCACATGAATTTTCTCTTTGTATATATATATATATATATATTTGTTAGTCCGTGACAACGCACGGACACTTAGCTAGTATGCATGTAAGGTCACAAATCATAACTCTCAGGTAGCAGATCAACCAACCACTGGATGTGTTCCATGATTTATTTATTTCAATGGGTTTACAAAGTGGTATGTACGGTGCATACGCCCTTCAAAGGTATAATTTCTCTTCAGTTATCTCCTTATGAGTGAAGGAAATATGCTCTAGCGGCAATAATAAAGTTATTATTTCCTTATTCACAATAAATGTTTATTATTCATGCTAGAATTGTATTGATTGGAAACCTTAATACATGTGCGAATACATATACAAATACCGTGTCCCTAGTGAGCCTCTACTTGACTAGCTCATTGATCAAAGATGGTTAATGTTTTCTAACCATAGGCATGAGTTGTCATTTGATGAACTGGATCACATCATTAGGAGAATGATGTGATGGACAAGACCCACCCGTTAGCTTAGCATATTGATCGTTCAGTTTTATTGCTATTGCTTTCTTCATGTCATATACATATTCCTTTGACTATAAGATTATGCAACTCCCGGACATCGAAGGAATGCCTTGTGTGCTATCAAACGTCACACCATAACTGGGTGATTATAAAGATGCTCTACAGGTTTCTCCGTAGGTGTTTGTTGGGTTGGCATAGATCGATATTAGGATTTGTCACTCCGAGTACCAGAGAGGTATCTCTTGGCCCTCTTGGTAATGCACATCATAAGAAGCCTTGCAAGCAAAGTGACTAATGAGTTAGTTATATGATGATGTATTACGGAACGAGTAAAGAGACTTGCTGGTAACGAGATTGAACTAGGTATGAAGATACAACAATCGAATCCCGGGCAAGTAACATACCGATGACAAAGGGAATAACGTATGTTGTCATAACGGTTCGACCGACAAAGATTTTCGTAGAGGGCCGCACCAGAGGAGATGGAAAGAGGGGAAGAGAGAAGGAATGGGAGGGATTCGGACTCCCCCATGGCTGCTCCCCTCCCCTCCCACCTATATACACGTGGGGAGGCGGCGCCTAGAACACATACCAACAATTGTTAGCCGTGTGCGGCACCCCCCTCCATAGTTTACGCCTCCGGTCATATCTTCGTAGTGTTTAGGCGAAGCCCTACGCGGGTCACTTCGCCATTATCGTCACCACGCCGTCGTGCTGACGGAACTCATCTACTTTCCCGACACTTTGTTGGATCAAGAGTTCCAGGGACATCATCGACCTGAACGTGTGCAGAACTCGGAGGTGCCGTACGTTCGGTACTTGATCGGTCAGAACGAGAAGAAGTTCGACTACATCAATCACGTTGTCAAACACATCCTCTTTCGGTCTACGAGGGAAAGTAGACACACTCTCCCCCTCTCACTGCTATGCATCTCCTAGATAGATCTTGCGTGAGCGTAGGAATTTTTTTGAAATTGCATGCTATGTTCCCAACAATGAGTTCTTTGATGCTTGTGAAAATGCAAAGGCTTGATGTGAACTCTGGTGCCGGCAGGATATGAATGGCCGGACAATGCGGCATTCTGTTCTTTTTAGTTTGAATCTTCTTCGGAAGTTGCAATGTAAGTAGGAAGATAACAATACACGGTTCATTTTTGTATGTCCATGTAGTAGTGGTTTTCTTATTGACATTTAGGGATGATGCTATCAACAACTAAAGCAATGGTAAGGATATGTTGGTTCCATTTTCATCTTATTAGTGGGCTAAATCCGTGGAGCTTTGATACGTTATTATTGATTGATAGATAACTATATATGGATTTTCTTTAACCTTTTGTTTTTCCTCATGCTGCTACTGTATCAGTTCAATTTGAGAAGCACATTTTTCATGTGCCTATATGTGATATACTAATTTGCACTAATGGAAGTCGGTTGCTATAGATAAATGGATCAATAATGAAATATTCATTACTGCTACGACAATATATTCCATCACAATGCACGGGCATCTATAGTCAAGAGGAGGCACTTGTAGATAAAAGTGATAGGAGGTAGCAAGTATGAGCATGATCTAACAAACCAATGGTAATTTCTGTGAGAGAGAAATGCTTGTGAGAATAATGCATATATTTTTCTCTCGTTGCAACACACGGGCATATTTACTACTTCCTCTGTAAACTAATATAAAAGTGTTTAGATCACTATTTTAGTGATCTAAACACTCTTATATTAGTTTATAGAGTAGTGATCTAAACACTCTTATATTAGTTTACAGAGGGAGTAGTAATTAAGTTTAGGAAATGTTTTTTTTTCAAAAAATGTGTTCATATATGTGTAGTATAAAATATGTTCTTGAATTAGGAAATGAATATTTGTTTTATAATTATTTATTTAATATAAAAGGTGTTTACATATGTTCAAAAGGTGTCCATGTAATTTTTAATGTAAGTGCAACTTTAAAAGGAGTTCCTGTAATTAATAAAATGTTATTATAATTTTGAAAAGCATTTATGTATTTCGAAAAATGTTATTGCAATTTTAAAACGTTTAATGTTTTTAAATGCTTGTGTAATTTATTAAATTGTTCACATGGTATTTAAAATTGATGATATAAAATTATAAAATATTTGTATTTTTAGAAAATCAAGAATTTTTTTTAAAAATTATTCGCACATTTAGGAAACATGCCTAAAATTAGAATTAATGTTCATCTAGTTGTACAAATTGTTCCTGTAATTTCAGAATGTGTTTGAGATTTTTATAAGAACAATTAAGTAATTTTAAAAGTGTTAAAACGTTTTACTAAAAGTGTTATAGACTTTTCAAAAGTTAATATGAAAACATGAAATAGAAAATTAAAATATATAAAAATAAACAGGGAAAAGGAAGATCACATAAACCCGGGGAAATCGGACATAAGGTGAAAAAAATAGACACTAGCGGGCCTCGCCATGATCGCATGCAGTAGTTTCCTGTGTGCAGTTTTAACAGAGGGCAAAGATATCTAGAACACGGTTGAAGGAGATAATTTATAAATCATGTCGTATATGATTGAATTTATTTTAATTTTTATGGGAAGAATTTATTTATATATACACTACCATAGTGAAATTTTCTTATGCGCTACGACAAGGCTCATTCTAGCCCCAACAAATGCTCTATCCCCTTAAAAAAACAAATGCTCTGTCATTCGTACAATGGATTTTCCCTTTTTTTTCTCGTTACTCAGTAGGATTAGTGTTTGGGTGATTGTTATACGCCACCTATTGCACATGATAGCGAGTCGATTGTCCACATTACGCGTATTAGTGGGCATGCGCAGCTCAAACAACCGACGGAACGGTTTTTAATCGCTAGCTACGCGGGGTGTTCTCTCGTGGTTTTCTTTCAAACTTTTTACCCTTTTTTTATCTTTTAATGTCTATCGCCTTAACTGTAGTTTTTTTTATTTTTTTCTATTTCTCTTACAAATTTTATACAAACTATATAAACCTTCATCGATTAATACACACGTATTTTACTCGATTTGTTTTTCTGGATTTCAGTTTTATTTTATTTTCTACTTTAAAAAATTTAGTTTCCATTTCCTTGTTTTTTTCTTTTCTGTTTTCCTTCTTTAGTTTTCTCATTTTCCTAATTTATTTGATTTTGTTTCATTCTTCTTTTAAAAATGAACACATAAAATACTTAGAAATACATGAATATATTTTTGAAATGCACGAACAATTTTCTGAAACTACTTGAACATTTTCCTAATAGACGTGGACACTTTTAAAACTTATACCATTCTTTAAAGTAGTTGGATCTTTATCAAATGACACGAAATTTATAAAACAAAATGCTTGCAAACATTTTTAAAACTATGAGAACACGTTTAGGATACATGAACACTATTTATATTTACACAAATACTTTCTGAATTTGTTTGATTTTTAAAGAAATGTATGGACACCATTTCAAATCAAACTAACATTTAAAAAATACATGAAAACATATTAAAGTAGGCATTTTTCAAATATATAACATGCATTATTTTATTTTTTGCATTGGGACACACCTATAAGAGTGGTAGGGGGAGGGGGATTATTTATTCGTTTTTACAAGTGGGTCCCACATGTAAGCAGTATATCTAAAGTACTATGGACAAAGAAAATTATCAAAGGGGTTTGACCTGACAGAAATGGTGCAAAGGGTAAAAGCGATCAACCGTTTTAAGGGAATAGGGATAAAACTGAGTGTTTCTGAATCCTGAGTGGCCGGAAGCAAGTGCAAAATTATAAAGATCTCAATTGTCTATTCCTTAGTCTAACATAGTGGTAAAACTAGTAAAATTATATTACTGTGGGCATCCCACAAGCCAAAATCATAAAAATCCTAATTGTTTATTCCTTAGTTTAACATCGTCGTAAAAATAATAAAATTATATTACTTGTGGGCATCCGAAAGCTTGTGGTTGCCCTTAAGTTTTTGGGCTTGTGGTCAAGTTCTACATTATGTGTAATTGTTCGTAAGGGTCCGGATATTCAATTCAATGCGCAGGCTCATCTGCACCCGGTGAATAGTAAAATAAAAATATATAGTAAAAAGTCAAAAAATGTTTTTTATGCAAGTTGATTCAGTGCGCAAGTGCGTGCAAAAATTCGTGGCTAAGGAGCTTGTCGCAAAAAAGAAAAATGACCTCCAAAATCGTGTTCTTTTCAATAGTTTCTCACAGGCCCAAAATTTATCTCTTTTCTAAGAGCTACTGAAATTTCTAAACTCCACGAAATTTGGCAAGGACTTCGCACACATGAGCATCTCACAATTTTTTAACTATTTTGAAGGATTTTACTATTCACCCATGCTCGTGAGTGCAGATGCACCCCGGAGCCAAAACGCGACTTTTGTAAGGGCAACCCTTTTGTTTGTGGATAATTTATAGCCGCATTGCGGATGCTGTAAGTGGGAGGAGGAGGTTGTCCCAACTCTCAACAACATTTTACATGTTATGGGCCGAATAGGAAGCAACTAACTAAAAGTTAACCCTTGGGGCGCTCGTGCAGGCAGTGGCGGAGCTTGAGCATAATCCAAGAAGCCATTACTTAAAGGGGAGCAAATTTATAGGAAAAGAGGGGCTAATCTCCAATTTAAGCACTAGTTAGGCCTAATGTATACATATTCTTCAATGAATGCAAAGATTAGGAGGATAGGGGCATGGCCTCTATTGGTCTGCATGAAGCTCCGCCATTGCTCGCATGAGTCATTATTTGGCGGAGCACGTTAAGTGGTGTGCCTAGCCATCGCCACGTGTCATGTGTTGGGCGCTCTCTTTGGACTTTTATTTTTTTTCTGTACACAATTTTTGGTTTTAGATGATTTTTTTTGTTCTTGCCTGATTTTCCCAAGGTTTTGAAGGGGGTGGGGGGTTCGATTTTTTTGCTAGGAAGCAGTCTTTTTCGCAAAAGGTGCTTCCTTGACCTGTGTTGCGGTTCTTGCGGAAGCACAGATGTGCTTTCGCCAAAAGCATATCGCCTGAGCTACCATCAGATGTCATGTGCTTCTCGAAATGGAAAAAGCACAACTGTGTCTTTCACCAAAGAAAGAAAAACACATAGTTGTGCTTCCACGAGAAGGACACCCTTGCTTTCGTGAAAAGCATTGTTTGTGCTTCCCCAAACAAAGGGAAAAACACAGTATGTGCTTCCAAAAAAGTGAAACTCGCGACCGTTCTTCCCGGCTTTATTTTTTTGGTATTCATTTTTTTGGTTGCCAGTTTTTTGGTTTTTTTTTGTTTCCATTTTTTTTGGTTTTCTTTCGTTGTTTTTTCGTCGAAACCCATTAACTTGGGATCTAGTTTCGAAGATCTCGAGGAGAGAAATTCAAAGACGAAAATGGTTTGGTGTTTGGACGCACGATTAGAGATAAAATAATTTGAAAGAATAAATCTAAAAAAAAGAGAGAGAAAATTCACATGTTGTGCTCCACTTGTCAACACCTGAGAATATAGTGAGTGATCTTTGCAAAGGGTGATTCCCCAGTATAAATTTAAACCATAGGCACAAGTATCGGACGAACATAATGAGTGGCCCAACTCTAAATACGCTGCCGCAATTATTTGGTTCACAAGATTTAAAAAGCATACAGAAGGCTGAATCCTAAAGGGATGAAGTACACAAAAATCAACAAGTGATTTGTTTGCCCCATAAGAGAATCAAGGAATTTTGTATAGAAATCAAATTCATATAATAGATTCTATTGGAAAATTTCTACAGATTTGCATACTACATAATTTATATAAAATTCATTTGAAGGAAAGAGCCCTCATGTGCGGTACGTCTGCACTCACATTTCAGTAGATTTCTTCGTTTGTTCTTGTAAGTACAATCCAACTACGGAAAAAAAAATCGGCTCCGCATCGGTTAAGTGTAGGTGTTTGCGATGTCGGCGAGGTGGCCCGCCAGTTCATCCGGCGCAGAGAACATGACCATGTGGTCGGCGTTAGCCATCTCCCTCACCTCAACCACGGGGATGCCTGCAATCATGTGCCTCTGGTAATCCTCAACCATGGCCATGTCCTGCTTGGCGACCACGTAGACCTTGGTCACCGCGCCGTACCGGGCAGCGCTGAACGGCGGCCGTTGCTGCTGGTCGGCCACGTAGTAGGAGCTCACCCGCGCCAGGCTCTGGCACAACGTGTAGTCCTCCTCCGGGCTCAGCTGGTAGAGCTTCTGGCGCACGAGCTCGGGGCCGAGGAACACCGACGGTGGGGCGTGCTCCTCGTCGATAACACTGTCCATCCAGTCGGACGCGAGAACCTTCTCGATGACGCGGGTGCGCGGGCCGTCGCAGTCGGGCATGAAGGCGGTGAGGAACACGGCGGCGGCGACCTTGTCGGGGAACTCCTCGGCCGCGAGCGCGACGCTCATCCCGCCGAAGCTGTGGCCCACGAGCACCGCCCGCTCGCCGTCCGGGAGGTCCCGGAGCGCGTCGAGCAGGGGGCGCGTGTAGTCCTCAAAGGTGGGCGCGTCGCGCAGCCGGCGCGCGTCGGCGCCGCACGCCACGAGGTCCGGCGCGTCCACGCGGTGCCCCGCGGCACGGAGCAGGGTGGCGACCTTGTACCAGCACCACCCGCCGTGGCCCGTGCCGTGCACCAGGATGAGGCGGGTCGACGTCGCCACGGCAGCCGCTGGCACAGAGGAAGAAGACATGTGTGCGCGCCGAGCACTGGACAGTACACGCCGAGGCAAGTAGGCACCTAGCTAGCTGCTTCCTTTTCTTGGCTGCTTGATTCATGTTACACGTCTCACTTTATTTATGTATGCGGCTATGCGGGCATCTTCTTCAAGAAAAAAGGGCAGATGCCGTATTGTCGGCTGATGCAATGCTGGCGGCGT
Organism: Triticum monococcum; assembly: GCA_034509565.1. Taxonomy (NCBI): domain Eukaryota; kingdom Viridiplantae; phylum Streptophyta; class Magnoliopsida; order Poales; family Poaceae; genus Triticum; species Triticum monococcum. The sequence goes on from CM067842.1 coordinate 733,924,691, forward strand.
CCTTTATGCATTGGCAGGCTGCGGAGAAGATAGCTGTTCAGCACAATCTGTTCACGCGGAGAAGATGTAGTAGAAATGAATGTTTTAGCCTTTTAGGCCCTTTTCGGTATCTCTCCGCGGAGCGAAGCTGGGGAGCTGGGTTTTGGCTGCTCCGTCAAAATAAGCTGTAGGCTGATCCGCTCCAGGAGCAGAGTCAGAGGAGCGAAGAAGAACCAAGCAGGCTCTTAGCTAATACAATCAAAAAACCAATCTGATCAAAGAGGTAGTACATTTATACACCACACTCTTTGACATGTGACTTTCTCATGCCTAAACGGAAATCGAAAATGGGCTGCAATTTAATTGCGCTAGTCGGGTCTTGAACTTAATACTTCTTGGCTCTTGTTGAGAGATATATATTACGTATGTATTGCTTGTACAACAAGCTCTTCTCCTTTCTTGTATAGTTGAGGACGTGGTCACCTATTGTACCTATATATGTATGTGCATATGCACGAGTATTTAACCAAAAACTACCACATTTCATGGAAACATGACAGAAAACTACCATTTTACGATTTTGTGCGGAAAACTACCACTTTTGTCCTAATCCGTGGCAAAAAACTACCAAGTCTCGAAACCGGTCGCTTCACCCATGCTAAGCACCAAACTAACCAGCCGGTCCCACGTTTCAGGCGCCACGGTGGCCAACCGATGCCCGCCGCATGTTAACGGCGCGTCCGCGGTCGGAAACGGCGTCGTCAGAGGATCAGCATCAAATGGCCGGTCCCACGTTTTGGTGCATTGAACGCAAACCGACAATCGCCGTTTCCAACCGCGGACGCGCCGTTAACACGTGGCTGGCGTCGGTTGGCCACCGTGGCACCTGAAACGTGGGACCGGCTGGTCAGTTTGGTGCTTAGCGCGGGCGAAGCGACCGTTTTGAGACTTGGTAGTTTTTTTTGCCACGAATTAGGACAAAAGTGGTAAGTTTCCACACAAAATCGTAAAGTGGTAGTTTTCTGTCATGTTTCCGTGAAATGTGGTAGTTTTTGTTAAATACTCCATATGCACCCAATGAATATATCGTGAGTTGCACCTATTCTCTACATGGTATCAGCCTTATTTCGGTCCTCCCTCTCTAAACCCTAGCCACGCGTCGCCATTGCTCCCTAGCCGGCGCCGCTGCCTACCCTAACCCTAGCCTCGCCGATGCCACAGCTACCTAGCCACCGTCGCTACACCCACCCTCCCAATCCCCCACAGCAGCCGCCGCGCCACCCCTACTTCCCTCCTGATCCCCATGCCGCCGGAAACTCCCCTCTGTAGCCGCCGCTGCCACTACCATCTACCCAGCCGACGCCGCCAACTTCACCGGCGCCATCATGTCCAACTCCTTCTCCTATCGCAACAAGCCCTTCGCCTACTCTGATGCTAGCTCCGTTCCCAACCCGGCGTACATCCTGGACGTTTCGATCTTCGATCGTGTTTCGGTCAAGCTTTCTCACACAGAGGCGAACTTCTATGCATGGAAGACCTATGTCACCCTCCTTTTTCGTGAGTACAATCTCCGTGGCCATATTGATGACACCACTGACCTCCTCACCATGCGCCGCGACGATGACTGGATTGCGATCGACGCCACCATCATTCGGTGGCTCTTCCTCACCGTGTCCAAGGACATCTTCCACACCATCGTTCACAATGGCTACGATGCCTACACGGCGTGGACCAAGATCATCGGCCTCTTCACTGACAACAAGCTCCAACGGATCGTCTTCTTGCAGCAGGAGGTTTTTGGTTGCCACCAAAATGACTCCTCCATCGGCGCCTACTGCATGCGCCTCAAGACCTTCTCCGACGAGTTGAACAACGTCAGCTTCAAGGTTGAGGATGAGCTTCTCCTTTCCACCCTCACCGCCAGTCTCAACGAGGATCTCGGTAATGCCGCTTGCGATCTCACTCTTATGGCTAACCCTACCTATGAGCGGGCGGTGGCCTATCTTTGTCTCAAGGAACATCGGTTGAAAAACTTGCGCTCCCGTGCTGTCCACACCGCCCTCGCCGCCGGCTACTCGTGTGGCGGTCCCTCACCAACACCTTTGGCGCCCGCCGACGCCTATGGTGCCCCGTTTCGGTAGTCACACCCGTCAGTGCCTCCCGCACCCATCAACGCCTATGGCGCGCCCTACTAGCCGCGGCCTCCGGCGCCCGTGGCACCGCCTCCTCACTAGTAGCATCCACCGGCCGATCAGACTTGGCAGTGCCGGCATGGCCGCGGCGGCTAGCAGCGCAACACCAACGGCGCCAACACCAGGAACTAGCAACACTTTGGTCCGCCATTCTCGAAGCCACCATGGAGTGCTGACCATAACCCTTGGACCAGATTGGTGCACGCCTACACGATGCCGGTCCCGCGTGCGCCCGCTCCTAGCCTTCTCGGGACTCGGTCATCGGGCCATCAGGCTCTCTATGCGGCGCCCAGGCCGGGTCTCGAAGCTCCTCGAATGCCCTACTACCTGCTACTTCTTGAGCTGGCTCAGTGGAAGCACTAGACTACATTTCCCCATAAGAGAGGCTACCAAGGATAAACAACTAGGTTGTCGGATCCCACACATACCAAGCATTTCAATCATACACACAATATTCCCAATATGTATAAATGCAACATGGCATCACAACAAAACTCTACAACTCAAAGTATTTATTCATTAGGCTTCGAAGAGCCAGATATTACAAACATGGGTCTCATGACCCAACATACAAAGCATACAAGCAACAAGCACATGCGGAAGCTTAACTTGTCTAAGTACAGACAACTACAAATGAAAAGGCTAAGAAGCCTGACTATCTACAAGACCCTGCCGAGGGCACAAGATCGTAGCTGAGGTAACAAGCTAAACGTCGAAGTCCACGCGGAACTACTAGGGAGACTGAAGTCTCTCTGCAAAACATAAATTAAGCAAACGTGAGTACAAATGTACCCAGCAAGACTTACATCAGAACTAGCTACATATGCATCAGTATCAACAAAGGGGGTGGTGGAGTTTAACTGCAACAAGCCAGCTTTGACTCGGTGGCTATCCTGAACTACGACTGCAAGTAACTCTTTTGAGGCGGCGCACATGAGTCCATATATTCACCATATCAATACACCACTATGGATCCGCTCCCGTCTCCCTACGAGAACACCATCCATAAAACTCACGCTTATCTTGCGCATTTTGGAGTATCCACTTTCACTTGTGTATGAACTGTACAGGCAACCCAGAAGTCCTTCACCGCGGACATGGCTATTCGAATAGATGATGTTAACCCTACAGGGCTGTACTTCTTCACAAAAGTTCTCGCCACTTACCGCCATGTACACGTCATGTATCTCGGCAACCTTCAAGCGGAAGCCTGGCGAGGGTGTCGGCCACGACCTGACTAACCACACAAGTCTCTAGTCCAGGTTTATCGCCTATTCGGGTTCCATCCGCGAGGAGATCCGACCGGTGTTTTGCTCACAGCCCCAAACGATGTGTGCAGGGTTCCTGAGACACCAAACGGGCGACTCGGTACACCGGGCCACGGTGTATCTACCGCATCATAGCCCACCCCTAGGGTCAGCGCTACGCACGACCTCCAACACATATCCTACAAACACCAAAAACTAGTTGCAACTCCTGGACAGATATCAAGGCGATTAATAAGTCGAGAGAGTCAATTAAGGTTCCCAATGTGTGGTAGTAGCTGTTCATTGATCACAAACACAGAACTCAGTTCCTGAGGACGGTTTCAATGAGACAACCCACCATGTACTCCTACATGACCTCTCACCGCTATCTTTACCAAATCGTGTTCACACACTTAGCTCTCAAAAGTAGAACATGTTCACCACATTCCAATTCATCCCCGATGAATCAGACCTGACTCAACTATAAGTAGTAGCAGGCATGACAACAAGCATGAATGAGTAGGCACATCAGGGCTTAAACAATTCCTACTCACGCTAGTGGGTTTCATCTATTTACTGTGGCAATGACAGGTCATGTAGAGGAAAGGGGTTCAACTACCACAGCATGTAACCGTTGAATCGTTGTTGTCTTAATGCAGTAAAAGAGAGCAGGAGCGAGAGAGTGGGATTGTATCGGAATGAACAAGGGGGTTTTGCTTGCCTGGCACTTCTGAAGATGATAAAGCTCTTCATCAGTGTCATCGAACTCATTGTCGGAACGTCGTCTACTCAAAGGGGACAAACACCGGCAACAGAGAAAGAACACAATCAATGCAATGAGACAATATGATGCATGATCATGACATGGAAAAATGAGTGTGTTGGGCTAATTCAACTACAACTAGCTGGGTTTCAGTCATTTTGAACCAAAGGTTCAATCCCAAACTCAACTTATGAATTTAAATAGTGCCTTATCATGTTTTGCACTAAACAGCAAGGTTAGGTTGCTTAAACATGCACGAAGCCAGTACAGATGGATAGATTGGATTTTTCTGATCATTTTTCATATATAACTTATTTCATTCTGAGTTATGGTCGAATTTCTATGAATTTTAGAAGTTTTGGACATTTTCTGCAATTTCTGAATTATTTTAAATACAGAAACTATTTACTGCATCAACATTAAGTCATACTGACGTCACCTGGTCAACAGATTGTTCCAGGTCAAAGCTGACCTGTGCGTCCACGACGTCAGTGTGACAGGGCAGGATTAGAGGCTGACCAGTGGGGCCAGCTCAACACTTATGTGGCAGGGTCAAAATGACATGTGGGGCCAGCTAGGTTAATCTAAACTAAGCAGGAAATAAATCACGAGTTAATTAGGGCATGGGCCCATATGTCAGTGAGAGAGGGGTTAATTAGCTGAGTCATCAGTGGCTAATGACAGCGCCACGTCAGCATGTTGGAGACCAGCCGGCGGCGACCACAGGACACGGCGGGGGCACGCCGGACTTGCGCTAGAGGCATCGGCTTGGCGCGTTGAGGGCACGAGGGCATAGCCCTTGCTTGCCCGCATCGAGCAGTAGTGGATTTGGTCGTGGGGGTTGATACTTCTCCGTCGTATCTACTTTTCCAAACACTTTTGCCCTTGTTTTGGACTCTAACTTGTATCATTTGAATGGAACTAACCCGGACTAACGCTGTTTTCAGTAGAATTGCCATGGTGTTATTTTATGTGCAGAAAACAAATATTCTTGGAATGACATGAAACTCCACGGAACATCTTAGAAAAAATAATAAAAAATCCTCGCCAAAGATGAAGACCAGGGGGCTCACATCCTGTTCACGAGGGTGGGGGCGCGCCCCCCTACCTCATGGGCCCCCTGGATGCCCTCCGACGCCAACTCCAACTCTATATATTTGCTTTCAGAGAGAAAAAAATAAGAGAGAAGAAATCATTGCGTTTTACGATACGGAGCCGCCGCCAAGCCCTAAAACCTCTCGGGAGGGCTGATCTGGAGTCCGTTCGGGGCTCCGGAGAGGGGGATTCGTCACCGTCGTCATCATCAACCATCCTCCATCACCAATTTCATGATGCTCACCGCAGTGCGTGAGTAATTCCATCGTAGGCTTGCTGGCCGGTGATGGGTTGGATGAGATTTATCATGTAATCGAGTTAGTTTTGCTAGGGTTTGATCCCTAGTATCCATTATGTTTTGAGATTGATGTTGTTATGACTTTTCTATGCTTAATGCTTGTTACTAGGGCCCGAGTGCCATGATTTCAGATCTGAACCTATTATGTTTTCATGAATATATGTGAGTTCTTGATCCTATCTTGCAAGTCTATAGTCACCTACTATGTGTTATGATCCAGCAACCCCGAAGTGACAATAATCGGGACCACTCCCGGTGATGACCATAGTTTGAGGAGTTCATGTATTCACTATGTGCTAATGCTTTGTTCCGGTTCTCTATTAAAAGGAGGCCTTAATATCCCTTAGTTTCCAATAGGACCCCGCTGCCACGGGAGGGTAGGACAAAAGATGTCATGCAAGTTCTTTTCCATAAGCACATATGACTATATACGGAATACATGCCTACATTACATTGATGAATTGGAGCTAGTTCTGTGTCACCCTATGTTATGACTGTTACATGATGAACCGCATCCGGCATAATTATCCATCACTGATCCGGTGCCTACGAGTTTTCCATATACTGGTTTACGCTTATTTACTTTCCTACTGCTACTGTTACAATCACTAAAAAAATACCAAAAACATTACTTTTGATGTCTTTACTTTTGTTGCTGCTACCACCACTATCATATTACTGTGCTACTAAACACTTTGCTGCAGATACTAAGTTTCCAGGTGTGGTTGAATTGACAACTCAGCTGCTAATACTTGAGAATATTCTTTGGCTCCCCTTGTGTCGAATCAATAAATTTGGGTTGAATACTCTACCCTCAAAAGCTGTTGCGATCCCCTATACTTGTGGGTTATCAAGACCAATTTCTGGCGCCGTTGCAGGGGAGCATAGCTCTATTATTTGAGTCACTTGGGATTTATATCTGCTGGACACTATGAAGAACTTGAGAGATCCAAAAACCAAGATCTATCCCTCAACTACGAGGGGAGGTAAGGAACTGCCATCTAGCTCTGCACTTGATTCACCTTCTGTTATGAGTAAGTTTGCGACACCTACACCTGCTTCTGCTATTCGTTTTGATATGTCGCATGTTATTGATGATGCCACTTCTGCTATGCATGATACTTATGATGAAACTGCTTCTATGCCTGATACTACTGTGCCCCTTGGTGAATTTCTTGATGAACAAATTGCTAGGGCTAGAGAAAAAGAAATTATTGAATCTGAATACGATGATCATAGTGATGATGAAAATATGCCTGTTATTCCTGAGGGCTATCTTTTTGATATGGAATCTTCTGCCGCTATTTTAGCTTGCAAAGATAGATATGAGCTTAAGAGGTTATTAGTTAAATGGAACAAAGAATCACTTAGAGATAAAATGAAACCGGACCCTGCTTTTGCTACTTCACCTATATGTGTTCCTGATAAGGATTATGAATTCTCTGTTGATCCTTATATAATTACTTTGGTTAAATCTGATCCGGTTTATGGCTATGAATCTGAAACTGTTGCGGCACATCTTACTAAGTTAAATGATATAGCTGCCCTGTTTACTAATGATGAGAGATCGCGTTACTTTTATATACTCAAAATATTTCCGTTCTCATTAAAGGGTGATGCTAAGATATGGTTTAATTCTCTTGATCCTGGTTGTGCGCGTAGTCCCCAGGATATGATTTATTACTTCTCTGCTAAATATTTCCCTGCTCATAAGAAACAAGCTGCTTTGAGGGAAATATACAACTTCGTGCAAATTAAAGAAGAGAGTCTCCCACAAGCTTGGGGGAGGCTCCTCAAGTTACTTAATGCTTTGCCTGATCATCCTCTTAAGAAACCCGAAATACTTGATATCTTTTATAATGTACTAACCGATGCTTCCAGAGATTACCTGGATAGTTGTGCTAGTTCTCTTTTCAGGGAAAGAACACCGGATGAAGCTGAAATTCTATTGAATAATATGTTGACAAATGAAAATAATTGGGCACCTCCTGAGCCAGCTCCTGCTCCAATTACTGGGCCTATTCTTAAACCAACTCCGAAGAAGAGAGGTGTTCTATTCCTCAGTCCTGAAGATATGCAAGAGGCAAAGAAATCTATGAAAGAAAAATGTATTAAAGCTGAAGATGTTAAGAATTTACCTCCTATTGAAGAAATACATGGTCTTAATATACCGCATGTTGAAGAAACATATGATCTCAATTCTTTATTTACTAAAGAACCTCCTGATCCCGATATCGCGACACAGGTAGTAAAGGTAAATTCTCTCTATAGATATGATAAAGCTGAAGTCCCTCCTACTAAAATTGCTAGTCAGTGCTTGGATGAGTTTGATAACTTTATGTTTAAGCAAGACGACTTCAATGCTTATTTTGTTCGACAATTAAAAGAAAATGCTTATATTATTAGATGCTTGGGTGATTATATGGCTAGTATTAAAGGTGAACTTAAACTTGTTAGCAAACATGCTTCTATGGTTACCACTCAAGTAGAACAAGTACTTAAGGCTAAAAAAGAAGTGCTTGATGAAATGAATAGTAAGAAAAATGATTATGCTGTTAGAGTGGCTACTAGAACTGGTAGAATGACTCAGGAACCTTTGTATCCTGAAGGACACCCTAAGAGAATCGAGCAAGATTCTCAAAGAAATAATATTGATGTTCCTAGTTCTTCTAAAAAGAAGAAGAAGAAAAATGATAGAACTGTGCAAACTTCTAGTGAACCTATTGCTGAACCACCTGATAATCCAAATGATATTTCTATGTCTGATGCTGAAACACAATCTGGTAATGAACATGAACCTAATGAAAATATTAATGATGATGTTCATGATGGTGCTCAACCTAGTAATGATAATGATGTAGAAATTGAACCTGCTATTGATCTTGATAACCCACAATCAAAGAATCAATGTTATGATAAAAGAGACTTTGTTGCTAGGAAACATGGTAAAGAAAGGGAACCTTGGGTTCAGAAACCCATGCCTTTTCCTCCAAAACCATCCAAGAAAAAGGATGATGAGGATTTTGAGCGCTTTGCTGAAATGATTAGGCCTATCTTTTTGCGTATGCGATTAACTGATGTGCTCAAAACAAATCCTTATGCTAAATATATGAAGGATATCATTACTAATAAAGGAAAGATACCGGAAGCTGAGATTTCCACCATGCTTGCTAATTATACTTTTAAGGGTGGAATACCAAAGAAACTTGGAGACCCCAGAGTACCTACTATACCTTGCTCCATTAAAAGAAATTATATTAAAACAACTTTATGTGACCTTGGAGTCGGTGTTAGTGTTATGCCTCTGTCTTTATATCATAGACTTGACTTGAATAGGTTGACACCCACCGAAATATCTTTGCAAATGGCTGATAAATCAACTGCTATACCTGTCGGTATTTGTGAGGATGTGCCTGTTGTAGTTGCAAACGTTACTATTTTAACGGACTTTGTTATACTTGATATTCCCGAGGATGATAGTATGTCTATTATTCTTGGAAGACCTTTTCTTAATACTACAGGGGCTGTTATTGATTGCAACAAAGGAAATGTCACTTTTCATATTAATGGTAATGAGTATATGGTACACTTTCCGAGGAAACAACCTCAAGTTCATAGTATCAACTCCATTGGAAAAATTCCATCGATTATAATTGGAGGTTTTGAATTTCCTCTTCCTACTGTCAAAAAGAAATATGATATACTTATTATAGGGGATGTGCATATCCCCGTTGAGGTAACTTAGTGTTATTCGAAATTTCTCCGGTTTCATGATTATCGGAATGAGTTTGTTAACAAGACTTGATCAACCTTGTTAGTGGATTATTTTTGATGAGCATGAGATGGATGAAACTAGAAGCACAAACTTCTGTACCCTCTCTTTATTTTCCGTCAATTAGTAGAAATAAAGTAAAAATAGTATTTTTCTGTCTGTTTCCTGACTTATCCGTGTAATATAAAAATATCCCGAAAATAAAAGTCCTCAGAATGACATGCCAATTTAATATGATTTTTTCGGGAATATTTGAGGATTTACTGTGCAAAAATTACCGCGGGAGGAGCTGCCACCTGGCCATGAGGGTGGTGGGCGCCCCCTGCCTCATGGGCCCACGGTGGCCCTCCTCTACTTATCCCAGCACCCATCTTCTTCCTCTGTTTCACACAAACCCGAAAACCAACTCAAGCATGAGTTCCAGCCACTTTTGCTGTGATTTTCGATCTCCTTGCTCAAAGCACCTCTCGCAAAACTGCTTGGGGAGATTGTTCCCTGGTATGTGACTCCTCCATTGGTCCAATTAGTTTTTGTTCTAGTGCTTTATTCTTTGCAAATTTGTGCTGCATAGGTGACCATGTTCTTGAGCTTGCATGTCAAATTTATATGGTTCCAAGTAGTTCTAATGCTTGATATAGGCTCTAGGCACTTGTAGGAGTAGTTGCTATCAGTTTTATTGAAGTTGGTTCACTTTTGTTTGAAGTTACTAAGAATTTCAGATTATTTCAGAATAATAATGAGGAGATTTTGGAGGGGCTCATCGAGCCAAAGCTCGAAGGAAAAGGCACCGAAGCCTAAGTATAATTTGTCGCGCACCGCGGAGATTCGGGCGTGTGAATGGCCTTCTGATGATTTCTTGAGAGCAGCCGGTATCTATGAAGATTTTCATGAATTAGCTCACAATGCAGGCTTCACGGCTTTTCTCCACGACCAATGCGATCAGTATCTCTTACTCACAAATACTTTTGTGCAAAACTTTCATTTTCATTCTAGGAACTCACCACCTACAGTGGAGTTTCATTTATATGATGAGCATAAGGAGATGTCACTTTATGATTTCTGTCAGATTTGTTTAGTCCCTTTTGAGGGCAAGATAGAAGAACCACATCATGATGATGTGGTTGGGTTTATTGATACTATCACTGTAGGAGAAACTAGGAAGGTTTCCGATGCACGAATCACTAGCATACATTTTCCTGTTTTACGTTAGTTTGCATTATTTGTTAGTCGTTGTTTAATTGGACGCGGAAACTATGGAAACCTTAGTATCCGTGATATAATTATTCTGCTCCACGGTTTATACAGCGGTAACACTTTTAGTATGGGCGGTATTATTGCTAGACGGTTAAGTATGAACCGTACCAAAGGCCCCATCTTTGGAGGCATCTATGCTACATGCCTAGCCGTACATTTTAACATACCTATTAGGCATGCTGAGAAGAAAGAAAAGGTGCTACCCCATGTTTATCTAGATCATAAAAGTATGGTGGCACATGATTTTATTGTTAAGAATAGGGTATGAGAGCTTAAATATCAATTGTTCTTTAACAAACATCATCCTGAGACTATTATCCTGCCTGCTCCTTCTTTGTTTGATTTGACTGTAGGCACTGTTGGGGAACGTAGCAGAAATTCAAAATTTTCTATGCATCACCAAGATCAATCTATGGAGTAATCTAGCAACGAGGGGAAGGAGAGTGCATCTACATACCCTTGTAGATCTCTAAGCAGAAGCGTTCAAGTGAACGGGGTTGATGGAGTCGTACTCGTCGTGATTCAAATCACTGATGATCCTAGTGCCGAACGGACGGCACCTCCGTGTTCAACACACGTACATCCCGGTGACATCTCCTATGCCTTGATCTAGCAAGGGGAGAAGGAGAGGTTGGGGAAGACTCCATCCAGCAATAGCACGACGGCGTGGTGGTGGTGGAGGAGCGCGGCAATTCCGCAGGGCTTTGCCAAGCACCGCGGGAGAGGAGGAGGGAGAGAGGCAGGGCTGCGCCATGGAGAGGTCAAAACTCATGTGTTGGCAGCCCCAAAGTCCTCAAGTATATATAGGGGAGAGGGAGGGGGTGCGCCCCCTTTAGGGTTTCCACCCCAAGGGGTGCGGCAGCCCCAAACCCATCTAGGGTGGCGGCCAAGGGGGGGAAGAGGGGGAAACTTGCCCCCCAAGCTAGGTGGGGCGCCCCCTCCCCAAACCCTAGGCGCCTTAGGCCCTTGTGGGGGGGGGGGGCGCACCAGCCCACATGGGGCTGGTCCCCTCCCACACTTGGCCCATGCAGCCCTCCGGGGCTGGTGGCCCCACTTGGTGGACCACCGGGACCCTCTCGGTGGTCCCGGTACATTACCGATAAAACCCGAAACTTTTCCGGTGACCAAAACAGGACTTCCCATATATAATTCTTTACCTCCGGACCATTTCGGAACTCCTCGTAACATCCGGGATCTCATCCGGGACTCCGAACAACATTCGGTAACCACATACAAACTTCCTTTATAACCCTAGCATCATCGAACCTTAAGTGTGTAGACCCTACGGGTTCGGGAACCATGCAGACATGACCGAGACGTTCTCCGGTCAATAACCAACAGCGGGATCTGGATACCCATGTTGGCTCCCACATGCTCCACGATGATCTCATCGTATGAACCACGGTCTCAAGGACTTAATCAATCCCGTATACAATTCCCTTTGTCTAGCGGTACGATACTTGCCCGAGATTCGATCGTCGGTATCCCGATACCTTGTTCAATCTCGTTACCGGCAAGTCTCTTCACTCGTTCTGTAACACATCATCCCGTAATCAACTCCTTGATCACATTGTGCACATTATGATGATGTCCTACCGAGTGGGCCTAGAGATACCTCTCCGTTTACACGGAGTGACAAATCCCAGTCTCAATTCGTGCCAACCCAACAGACACTTTCGGAGATACCTGTAGTGTACCTTTATAGCCACCCAGTTATGTTGTGACGTTTGGCACACCCAAAGCACTCCTATGGTATCCGGGAGTTGCACAATCTCATGGTCTAAGGAAATGATACTTGACATTAGAAAAGCTTTAGCATACGAACTACACGATCTTTGTGCTAGGCTTAGGATTGGGTCTTGTCCATCACATCATTCTCCTAATGATGTGATCCCGTTATCAACGACATCCAATGTCCGTGGTCAGGAAACCGTAACCATCTATTGATCAACGAGCTAGTCAACTAGAGGCTTACTAGGGACATGGTGTTGTCTATGCATCCACACATGTATCTGAGTTTCCTATCAATACAATTCTAGCATGGATAATAAACGATTATCATGAACAAGGAAATATAATAATAACCAATTTATTATTGCCTCTAGGGCATATTTCCAACAGTCTCCCACTTGCACTAGAGTCAATAATCTAGTTCACATCGCCATGTGATTAACACTCACAGGTCACATCGCCATGTGACCAACATCCAAGAGTCTACTAGACTCAATGATCTAGTTCACATCACTATGTGATAAACACTCAAAGAGTTCTGGGTTTGATCATGTTATGCTTCTGAGAGAGGTTGTAGTCAACGGGTCTTGCCATATTCAGATCCCTATGTATTTCTCAAAACTTTATATCGTAGATGCTGCTACCACGTTCCACTTGGAGCTATTCCAAATTATTGCTCCATTATACGTATCCGGAATCTCTACTCAGAGCTATCCGGATAGGTGTTAAGCTTGCATCGACGTAACTCTTTATGTCGAACTCTTTATCACCTCCATAACCGAGAAACATTTCCTTATTCCTCTAAGGATAATTTTGACCACTATCTAGTGATCTACTCCTAGATCACCTTTGGACCCTCTTGCCAGACATGTGGCAAGGCACACATCTGGTGCGGTACTCAGCATGGCATACCGTATAGAGCCTATGACAAAAGCATAGGGGACGACCTTCGTCCTTCCTCTTTCTTCTGCCGTGGTCAATCTTCGAGTCTTACTCAACTTCACACCTTACAACTCAGGTAAGAACCCCTTCTTTGACTGATCTATTTTGAACTCCTTCAAAAACATGTCAAGGTGTGTGTTCTTTGAAAGTATCATCAGGCGTCTTGATCTATCTCTATAGATCTTGATGCCCAGTATGTAAGCAGCTTTATCCAGGTCTTCCTTTGAAAAATACTCTTCAAACAACCATTTATGCTTTCCAGAAATTCTACGTTATTTCGGATCAACAATATGTCATCCACATACACTTATTAGAAATGTTGTAGTGCTCCCACTCACTTTCTTGTAAATACAAGTTTCTAGCAAACATTGTATAAACCTAAAAGCTTTGATCACTCCATCAAAGCATATATTCCGATTCCGAGATGCTTGCTCTAGTCCATAGAAGGATTGCTGGAGCCAGCATACCTTTTAGCATCCTTAGGATCGATAAAACCTTTTATTGTATCACATACAACCATTTCTTACGAAAACTGGTAAGAAAACTTGCTTTGACATCCATCTGTTAGATTTCATAATCGAAAAATACAGCTAATGCTAACATGATTCCGACGGACTTAAGCATCGCTACGGGTGAGAAATTCTCATCGTAGTCAACTCCTTGAACTTGTGAAAAGACTCTTTCCCACAAGTCGAGCTTCATAGATGGTAACATTACCGCCCACGTCCGTCTTCTTCTTAAAGATCCATTTATCTCAATGGCTTGCCGATCATCGGGCAATTCCACCAAAGTCCATACTTTGTTCTGATATATGGATCCTATCTCGTATTTCATGGCTTCTAACCATTTGTCGGAATACGGGCCCACCATCGCTTCTCCATAGCTCGTAGGTTCATTGTTGTCTAACAACATGATATCTAAGACAGGATTACCGTACCACTTAGGAGTAGTACATATCCTTGTCGACCTACGAGGTTCGATAGCAACTTGATCCGAAGCTTCATGACCACTATCATTAACTTCCTATTCAACAGACGTAGGTGCCACAGAAAACATCCTTCTGTGTTGCATCATTCTCTGGTTGAAATAAAGGTTCGACAACCTCATCAAGTTCTATCTTCCTCCCACTCAATTCTTTTGAGAGAAACTCCTTCTCAATAAAGGACCCGTTCTTAGCGACAAACAATTTTCCCTCGGATCTGAGATACAAGGTATACCCTACTGTCACCTTTGGGTATCCTATGAAGATGTGTTTGTCCGCTTTGGGTTTGAGCTTCTCTGGCTGAAGCCTTAAGCATCGCAGCCCCAAACATTAAGAAACGACAACTTTGGTTTCTTGCCAAACCAATGTTCATACGACATCGTCTCAATGGACTTAGATGGTGTCCTATCTAAAGTGAATGCAGCTGTCTCTAACGCATAACCTCAAAATGAAAACGGTAGATCGGTAAGAGACATCATAGATCGCACCATATCTCATAAGGTTCGATTACGACGTCCGGACACACCATTACCATGTGGTGTTCCGGGTGGCTTCAACTGTGAAACAATTCCATAATGTCTTAAGTGATTGCCAAACTCATAACTCAGAAAATCCCCTATTGATCAGATCGTAGGAACATGATCTTTTTGTTATGATGATTCTTAACTTCACTCTAAAATCGCCTGAACTTTTCAAACGTTTCAGACTTGTGCTTCATTAAGTAAATACACCTATATCTACTCAAATCATCAGTGAAGATGAGAACATAGCGATATCTACCACACGCTTCAATTCTCATTGGATCACACGCATCAGCATGTATGATTTCCAACAAGTCACTTGCCCGTTTCATTGTACCTGAAAACGGGGTCTTATTCATCCTGCCCATGCAGCATGGCTCGCATGTATCAAGCGATTCAAAATCAAGTGACTCCAAACATCCATCGATATGGAGTTTCTTCATGCATCTTACGCCAATATGACCTAAGCGGCAGTGCCACAAGATAGTGGTACTATCATTATTAACTCTACATCTTTTGGCGTGAACATGTGTATCACCACGACCGAGATTCAATGAACCATTCACATAGGGTGCATGATCATGAAAGGTATCATTCATGTAAACAGAATAACCATTATTCTCTAACTTGAATGAATGACCGTATTGCAACGAACATGATCTAATCATATTCATGCTCAACGTAGACACCTGATAACACTTATCTAGGTTCAATACTAATCCCGAAGGCAGATGGAGCGTGCGATGGTGATCTCATCAACTTTGGAAACACTTCCAAGACACATCATCACCTTGCCCTCAGCCAGTCTCCGTTTAGTCCGTAGCTTTTGCTTCAAGTCACCAATAATAGTAACTGAACCGGTATCCAATACCCAGGTGCTACTGGGAGTACTAGTGAGGTACACATTAATGACACGTATAATTTTTTTTGAAGTTGCCAGCCTTCTTATCTACCATGCATTTGGGGTAATCCCGCTACCAGTGACCGTTCCCTTTACAATAGAAGCACTTAGTCTCGAGTTTGGGTTCAACCTTGGGTTCCTTCAATGGAGCGGCAACTGGTTTGCCATCCATGAAGTTTCCCTTCTAGCCCTTGCCCTTCTTGAAACCAGTGGTCTTGTTAAACCATCAACACTTGATGCTCCTTCTTGATTTCTACCTTTTGCAGTCTTAAGCACCGCGAACAGCTCCGGGATCAACTCCATCCCTTGCATGTCATAGTTCATCACGAAGATCTAGTAGCTTAGTGATAGTAGCTAGAGAACTCTATCAATCACTATCTTATCTGGAAGTTTAACTCCCACTTGATTTAAGTGATTGTAGCACCCAGACATTCTGAGCACATGCTCACTGGCTGAGCTGTTCTCCTCCATCTTGTTGGCAAAAGAACTTGTCAGAGGTCTCACACCTCTCAACACGGGCATGAGCCTGAAATCCCAATTTCAGCTCTTGGAACATCTCATATGTTCTATGGCGTTCAAAATGTCATTGGAATCCCAATTCTAAGCCATAAAGTATGGTGCACTAAACTATGAAGTAGTCATCAGGATGTGTCTGTCAGGTGTTCACAATATCCACAGACGACGTTGTAGGGGTTTGCACATCGAGCGGTGCATCAAAGACGTAAGCCTTCTGTGTAGCAGTGAGGACACTCCTCGGACTACGGACCTAGTCCGCATCATTGCTTACAATATCTTTCAACTTAACTTTCTCTAGGAACGTATTGAAACAAGGAGCTACAACGTGAGCTATTTATCTACAACATATTTGCGAAGACAATTCAGACTATGTTCATGATAATTGAGTTCATCTAATGAACTCCCACTCAGATAGACATCCCTCTAGTCATCTAAGTGAAACATGATCCGAGTCAACTAGGCCGTGTCCGATCATCACGTGAGACGGACTAGTCAACATCGGTGAACATCTTCATGTTGATCATATCTTCTATACGACTCATGCTCGACCTTTCGGTCTTCCGTGTTCCGAGGCCATGTCTGTACATGCTAGGCTCATCAAGTCAACCTAAGTGTATTGCGTGTGTAAATCTGGCTTACACCCATTGTATTCGAACGTTAGAATCTATCACACCCGATCATCACGTGGTGCTTCGAAACGACGGACCTTCGCAACGGTGCACAGTTAGGGGGAACACTTTTCTTGAAATTTTAGTGAGGGATCATCTTATTTAAGCTACAGTCATTTTAAGCAAGTGGAGAAGGAGAGGTTGGCGAAGACTCCATCCCGCAGCAGCACGACGGCGTGGTGGTGGTGGAGGAGCGCGGCAATCCTGCAGGGCTTTGCCAAGCACCGCGGGAGAGGATGAGGGAGAGAGGCAGGGCTGCGCCATGGAGAGGTCAAAACTCATGTGTTGGCAGCCCCAAAGTCCTCAAGTATATATAGGGGAGAGGGAGGGGGTGCGCTCCCTTTAGGGTTTCCACCCCAAGGGGTGCGGCACCCCCAAACCCATCTAGGGTGGCGGCCAAGGGGGGGGGGAAGAGGGGGAAACTTGCCCCCCCAAGCTAGGAGGGGCGCCCCCTCCCCAAACCCTAGGCGCCTTGGGCCCTTGTGGGGGGCGCACCAGCCCACCTGGGGCTGGTCCCCTCCCACACTTGGCCCATGCAGCCCTCCGGGGCTGGTGGCCCCACTTGGTGGACCACCGGGACCCTCCCGGTGGTCCCGGTACATTACCGATAAAACCCGAAACTTTTCCGGCGACCAAAATAGGACTTCCCACATATAATTCTTTACCTCCGGACCATTCCGGGACTCCTCGTAACATCCGGGGTCTCATCCGGGACTCCAAACAACATTCGGTAACCACATACAAACTTCCTTTAAAACCCTAGCGTCATCGAACCTTAAGTGTGTAGACCCTACGGGTTCGGGAACCATGCAGACATGATCGAGACGTTCTCCGGTCAATAACCAACAGCGGGATCTGGATACCCATGTTGGCTCCCACATGCTCCACGATGATCTCATCAGATGAACCACGATGTCAAGGACTTAATCAATCCCGTATATAATTCCCTTTGTCTAGCGGTACGATACTTTCCCGAGATTCGATCGTCGGTATCCCGATACCTTGTTCAATCTCGTTACCAGCAAGTCTCTTTACTCGTTCCGTAACACATCATCCCGTGGTCAACTCCTTGATCACATTGTGCACATTATGATGATGTCCTACCGAGTGGGCCCAGAGATACCTCTCCGTTTACACGGAGTGACAAATCCCAGTCTCGATTCGTGCCAACCCAACAGACACTTTCGGAGATACTTGTAGTGTACCTTTATAGCCACCCAGTTACGTTGTGACGTTTGGCACACCCAAAGCACTCCTACGGTATCCGGGAGTTGCACAATCTCATGGTCTAAGGAAATGATACTTGACATTAGAAAAGCTTTAGCATATGAACTACACAATCTTTGTGCTAGGCTTAGGATTGGGTCTTGTCCATCACATCATTCTCCTAATGATGTGATCCCGTTATCAACGACATCCAATGTCCATGGTCAGGAAACCGTAACCATCTATTGATCAACGAGCTAGTCAACTAGAGGCTTACTAGGGACATGGTGTTGTCTATGTATCCACACATGTATCTGAGTTTCCTATCAATACAATTCTAGCATGGATAATAAACGATTATCATGAACAAGGAAATATAATAATAACCAATTTATTATTGCCTCTAGGGCATATTTCCAACAGTCTACCACTTGCACTAGAGTCAATAATCTAGTTCACATCGCCATGTGATTAACACTCACAGGTCACATCACCATGTGACCAACATCCAAGAGTCTAATAGACTCAATGATCTAGTTCACATCACTATGTGATAAACACTCAAAGAGTTCTGGGTTTGATCATGTTATGCTTGTGAGAGAGGTTGTAGTCAACGGGTCTTGCCATATTCAGATCCCTATGTATTTCTCAAAACTTTATATCGTAGATGCTGCTACCACGTTCCACTTGGAGCTATTCCAAATTATTGCTCCATTATACGTATCCGGAATCTCTACTCAGAGCTACCCGGATAGGTGTTAAGCTTGCATCGACGTAACTCTTTATGTCGAACTCTTTATCACCTCCATAACCGAGAAACATTTCCTTACTCCTCTAAGGATAATTTTGACCACTATCTAGTGATCTACTCCTAGATCACCTTTGTACCCTCTTGCCAGACATGTGGCAAGGCACACATCTGGTGCGGTACTCAGCATGGCATACCGTATAGAGCCTATGACAAAAGCATAGGGGATGACCTTCGTCCTTCCTCTTTCTTCTGCCATGGTCAATCTTCGAGTCTTACTCAACTTCACACCTTACAACTCAGGTAAGAACCCCTTCTTTGACTGATCTATTTTGAACTCCTTCAAAAACATGTCAAGGTGTGCGTTCTTTGAAAGTAACATCAGGCGTCTTGATCTATCTCTATAGATCTTGATGCCCAGTATGTAAGC
The DNA here is from genome assembly GCA_034509565.1 of Triticum monococcum. Lineage (NCBI taxonomy): Eukaryota > Viridiplantae > Streptophyta > Magnoliopsida > Poales > Poaceae > Triticum > Triticum monococcum. The sequence goes on from CM067842.1 coordinate 733,943,936, forward strand.
AGCTTTATCCAGGTCTTCCTTTGAAAAATACTCTTCAAACAACCATTTATGCTTTCCAGAAATTCTACGTTATTTCGGATCAACAATATGTCATCCACATACACTTATCAGAAATGTTGTAGTGCTCCCACTCACTTTCTTGTAAATACAAGTTTCTAGCAAACATTGTATAAACCTAAAAGCTTTGATCACTCCATCAAAGTATATATCCCGATTCCGAGATGCTTGCTCCAGTCCATAGAAGGATCGCTGGAGCCAGCATACCTTGTAGCATCCTTCGGATCGACAAAACCTTTTATTGTATCCCATACAACTTTTTCTTACGAAAACTGGTAAGAAAACTTGCTTTGACATCCATCTGTTAGATTTCATAATCAAAAATACAGCTAATGCTAACATGATTCCGACGGACTTAAGCATCGCTACGGGTGAGAAATTCTCATCGTAGTCAACTCCTTGAACTGTTGAAAAGACTCTTTCCCACAAGTCGAGCTTCATAGACGGTAACATTACCGCCCACGTCCGTCTTCTTCTTAAAGATCCATTTATCTCAATGGCTTGCCGATCATCGGGCAATTCCACCAAAGTCCTTACTTTGTTCTGATATATGGATCCTATCTTGGATTTCATGGCTTCTAACCATTTGTCGGAATACGGGCCCACCATCGCTTCTCCATAGCTCGTAGGTTCGTTGTTGTCTAGCAACATGATATCTAAGACAGGATTACCGTACCACTTAGGAGTAGTACATATCCTTGTCGACCTACGAGGTTCGATAGCAACTTGATCCGAAGCTTCATGATCACTATCATTAACTTCCTATTCAACAGACGTAGGTGCCACAGAAAACATCCTTCTGTGTTGCATCATTCTCTAGTTGAAATAAAGGTTTGACAACCTCATCAAGTTCTATCTTCCTCCCACTCAATTCTTTTGAGAGAAACTCCTTCTCAAGAAAGGACCCATTCTTAGCGACAAACAATTTGCCCTCAGATCTGAGATAGAAGGTATACCCTACTGTCACCTTTGGGTATCCTATGAAGATGTGTTTGTCCGCTTTGGGTTCGAGCTTCTCTGGCTGAAGCCTTAAGCATCGCAGCCCCAAACATTAAGAAACGACAACTTTGGTTTCTTGCCAAACCAATGTTCATACGACATCGTCTCAACGGACTTAGACGGTGTCCTATCTAAAGTGAATGCAGCTGTCTCTAATGCATAACCTCAAAATGAAAACGGTAGATCGGTAAGAGACATCATAGATCGCACCATATCTCATAAGGTTCGATTATGACGTCCGGGCACACCATTACCCTGTGGTGTTCCAGGTGGCTTCAACTGTGAAACAATTCCATAATGTCTTAAGTGATTGCCAAACTCATAACTCAGAAAATCCCCTATTGATCAGATCGTAGGAACATGATCTTTTTGTTATGATGATTCTTAACTTCACTCTGAAATCGCTTGAACTTTTCAAACGTTTCAGACTTGTGCTTCATTAAGTAAATACACCTATATCTACTCAAATCGTCAGTGAAGATGAGAAAATAGCGATATCCACCGCACGCTTCAATTCTCATTGGATCACACGCATCAGCATGTATGATTTCCAACAAGTCACTTACCCATTTCATTGTACCTGAAAACGGGGTCTTAGTCATCCTGCCCATGCAGCATGGCTCACATGTGTCAAGCGATTCAAAATCAAGTGACTCCAAACATCCATCGATATGGAGTTTCTTCATGCATCTTACGCCAATATGACCTAAGCGGCAGTGCCACAAGACAGTGGTACTATCATTATTAACACTACATCTTTTGGCCTGAACATGTGTATCACCATGACCGAGATTCAATGAACCATTCACATAGGGTGCATGACCATGAAAGGTATCATTCATGTAAACAGAATAACCATTATTCTCTAACTTAAATGAATGACCGTATTGCAACGAACATGATCTAATCATATTCATGCTCAACGTAGACACCTGATAACACTTATCTAGGTTCAATACTAATCCCGAAGATCTCAATTGCGGGAAGAAGTACAAAGGGCAAAGGCAGAAGTGGAAGAGTCAAACTCCTCTATCGGGGAAAGACAGGAAGGATCAAAGTGTAAAATCACTTGTTTGAAACATCTATGCAGATGGAGCGTGCGATGGTGATCTCATCAACTTTGGAAACACTTCCAATACACATCGTCACCTCGCCCTCAGCCAGTCTCCGTTTAGTCTGTAGCTTTTGCTTCAAGTCACAAATAATAGTAACTGAACCGGTATCCAATACCCAGGTGCTACTGGGAGTACTAGTGAGGTACACATTAATGACACGTATAAATTTTGTTGAAGTTGCCAGCCTTCTTATCTACCATGCATTTGGGGTAATCCCGCTACCAGTGACCGTTCCCTTTACAATAGAAGCACTTAGTCTCGAGTTTGGGTTCAACCTTGGGTTTCTTCACTGGAGCGGCAACTGGTTTGCCATCCATGAAGTTTCCCTTCTAGCCCTTGCCCTTCTTGAAACCAGTGGTCTTGTTAAACCATCAACACTTGATGCTCCTTCTTGATTTCTACCTTTTGCGGTCTTAAGCACCGCGAACAGCTCCAGGATCAACTCCATCCCTTGCATGTCGTAGTTCATCACGAAGATCTAGTAGCTTAGTGATAGTGGCTAGAGAACTCTATCAATCACTATCTTATCTGGAAGTTTAACTCCCACTTGATTTAAGTGATTGTAGCACCCAGACATTCTGAGCACATGCTCACTAGCTGAGCTGTTCTGCTCCATCTTGTTTGCAAAAGAACTTGTCAGAGGTCTCACACCTCTCAACACGGGCATGAGCCTGAACTCCCAATTTCAGCTCTTGGAACATCTCATATGTTCTATGGCATTCAAAACGTCATTGGAATCCCGATTCTAAGCCGTAAAGTATGGTGCACTAAACTATCAAGTAGTCATCAGGATGTGTCTGTCAGGTGTTCACAACATCCACAGATGACGTTGGAGGGGTTTGCACATCGACTGGTGCATCAAAGACGTAAGCCTTCTGTGTAGCAGTGAGGACACTCCTCGGACTACGGACCTAGTCTGCATCATTGCTTACAATATCTTTCAACTTAATCTTTCTCTAGGAACGTATTGAAACAGGGAGCTACAACGTGAGCTATTTATCTACAACATATTTGCGAAGACAATTCAGACTATGTTCATGATAATTGAGTTCATCTAATGAAGTCCCACTCAGCTAGACATCCCTCCAGTCATCTAAGTGAAACATGATCCGAGTCAACTAGGCCGTGTCCGATCATCACGTGAGACGGACTAGTCAACATCGGTGAACATCTTCATGTTGATCGTATCTTCTATACGACTCATGCTCGACCTTTCGGTCTTCCGTGTTCCGAGGCCATGTCTGTACATGCTAGGCTCGTCAAGTCAACCTAAGTGTATTGCGTGTGTAAATATGGCTTACACCCGTTGTATTCGAATGTTAGAATCTATCACACCCGATCATCACGTGGTGCTTCGAAACGACGAACCTTCGCAACGGTGCACAGTTAGGGGGAAAACTTTTCTTGAAATTTTAGTGAGGGATCATCTTATTTAAGCTACCGTCGTTCTAAGCAAATAAGATGTAAAACATGATAAACATCACATGCAATCAAATAGTGACATGATATGGCCAATATCATTTTGCTCCTTTTGATCTCCATCTTCGGGGCTCCATGATCATCGTTGTCACCGGCATGACACCATGATCTCCATCATCATGATCTCCATCATCGTGTCTTCTTGAAGTTGTCTCGTCATCTATTACTTCTACTACTATGGCTAACGCTTTAGCAATAAAGTAAAGTAATTACATGACGTTTATGTTGACACACAGGTCATAAATAAATAAAGACAACTCTTATGGCTCCTACCGACATGCAAGTCGTGATTCCTATTACAAGAACATGATCAATCTCATACATCACATATATCATTCATCACATCCTTTTGGCCATATCACATCACAAGGCATAAGCTGCAAAAACAAGTTAGACGTCCTCTAATTGTTGTTGCAAGTTTTTTACGTGGCTACTATAGGTTTCTAGCAAGAACGTTTCTTACCTACGCGAAAACCACAACGTGATATGCCAATTTATATTTACCCTTCATAAGGACCCTTTTCATTGAATCCGATCCGACTAAAGTGGGAGAGACAGACACCCGCTAGCCACCTTATGCAACTAGTGCATGTCAGTCGGTGGAACCAGTCTCACGTAAGAGTACGTGTAAGGTCGGTTCGGGCCGCTTCATCCCACGATGTCGCCGAATCAAGATAAGACTAGTAACGACAAGTAAATTGACAAAATCGATGCCCACAACTGCTTTGTGTTCTACTCGTGCATAGAAACTACGCATAGACGTAGCTCATGATGCCACTGTTGGGGAACGTAGCAATAATTCAAAAATTTCTACGCCTCACCAAGATCAATCTATGGAGTAATCTAGCAACAAGGGGAAGGAGAGTGCATCTACATACCCTTGTAGATCGCTAAGCGGATGCGTTCAAGTGAACGGGGTTGATGGAGTCGTACTCGTCGTGATCCAAATCACCGATGATCCTAGTGCCGAACGGACGGCACCTCCGCGTTCAACACACGTACAACCCGGTGACGTCTCCTACGCCTTGATCCAGCAAGGGGAGAAGGAGAGGTTGGGGAAGACTCCATCCAGTAGCAGCACGACGGCGTGGTGGTGGTGGAGGAGCGTGGCAATCCTGCAGGGCTTTGCCAAGCACCGCGGGAGAGGAGGAGGGAGAGAGGCAGGGCTGCGCCATGGAGAGGTCAAAACTCATGTGTTGGCAGCCCCAAAGTCCTCAAGTATATATAGGGAGAGAGAGGGGCGTGCGCCCCCTTTAGGGTTTCCACCCCAAGGGGTGCGGCAGCCCCAAACCCATCTAGGGTGGCGGCCAAGGGAGGAAGAGGGGGAAACTTGCCCCCCAAGCAAGGTGGGGCGCCCCCTCCCCAAACCCTAGGCGCCTTGGGACCTTGTGGGGGGGGGGGGGGGCGCACCAGCCCACCTGGGGCTGGTCCCCTCCCACACTTGGCCCATGCAGCCGTCCGGGGCTGGTGGCCCCACTTGGTGGACCACCGGGACCCTCCCAGTGGTCCCGGTACATTACCGATAAAACCCGAAACTTTTCCGGCGACCAAAACAGGACTTCCCATATATAATTCTTTACCTCCGGACCATTCCAGAACTCCTCGTAACATCCGAGATCTCATCCGGGACTCCAAACAATATTCGGTAACCACATACAAACTTCCTTTATAACCCTAGCGTCATCGAACCTTAAGTGTGTAGACCCTACGGGTTCGGGAACCATGCAGACATGACCGAGACGTTTGAAGGAAATATGCCCTAGAGGCAATAATAAAGTTATTATTTATTTCCTTATATCATGATAAATGTTTATTATTCATGCTAGAATTGTATTAACCAGAAACATAATACATGTGTGAATACATAAACCAACAGAGTGTCACTAGTATGCCTCTACTTGACTAGCTCGTTAATCAAAGATGGTTATGTTTCCTAACCATGAACAAAGAGTTGTTATTTGATTAACGAGGTCACATCATTAGTTGAATGATCTGATTGACATGACCCATTCCATTAGCTTAGCACCCGATCGTTTAGTATGTTGCTATTGCTTTCTTCATGACTTATACATGTTCCTATAACTATGAGATTATGCAACTCCCGTTTACCGGAGGAACACTTTGGGTACTACCAAACGTCACAACGTAACTGGGTGATTATAAAGGAGTACTACAGGTGTCTCCAATGGTAGATGTTGGGTTGGCGTATTTCGAGATTAGGGTTTTGTCACTCCGATTGTCGGAGAGGTATCTCTGGGCCCTCTCGGTAATACACATCACATAAGCCTTGCAAGCATTATAACTAAGATGTTAGTTATGAGATGATGTATTACGGAACGAGTAAAGAGACTTCCCAGTAACGAGATTGAACTAGGTATTGGATACCGATGATCGAATCTCGGACAAGTAACATACCGATGACAAAGGGAACAACGTATGTTGTTATGCGGTCTGACCGATAAAGATCTTCGTAGAATATGTAGGAGCCAATATGGGCATCCAGGTCCCGCTATTGGTTATTGACTGGAGACGTGTCTCGGTCATGTCTACATTGTTCTCGAACCGTAGGGTCCGCACGCTTAAGGTTTCGATGACAGTTATATTATGAGTTTATGAGTTTTGATGTACCGAAGGAGTTCGGAGTCCCGGATGAGATCGGGGACATGACGAGGAGTCTCGAAATGGTCGAGACGTAAAGATCGATATATTGGACGACTATATTCGGACATCGGAAAGGTTCCGAGTGATTCGGGTATTTTCGGAGGTACCGGGGAGTTACGGGAATACGGGGAAGAGTATTGGGCCTTGATGGGCTTTAGTGGGAAGAGGAAAAGGCTACTGCGCCCCCCCTCCCCTTTGGTCCGAATTGGACTAGGGAAAAGGGGGCCGGCCACCTCTCCTTCTCCTCCTATTCCTTCTCCCTTCCCCCCCTTTTGGTGGACTCCTACTAGGACTTGGAGTCCTAGTAGGACTCCCTATCCTGGCCGCACCTTTGCCTTGGCCGGCCTCCTCCTCCTCCATCCTTTATATACAGGGGCAGGGGGCACCCCATAGACACACAAGTTGATCCTTGAGATCGTTCCTTAGCCGTGTGCGGTGCCCCCTGCCACCAAATTCCACCTCGATCATACCGTTGTAGTGCTTAGGCGAAGCCCTGCGTCGGTAGTACATCAAGATCATCACCACGCCGTCGTGCTGACGGAACTCTTCCTCGACGCTTTGCTGGATCGGAGCCCGAGGATCGTCATCGAGCTGAACGTGTGCTAAGAACCTCAGAGGTGCCGGAGTAACGGTGCTTGGATCGGTCGGATCGGGAAGAAGACGTAGGACTACTTCCTCTACGTTGTGTGATCGCTTCCGCAGTCGGTCTGCGTTGGTACGTAGACAACACTCTCCCCCTCGTTGCTATGCATCACCATGATCTTGCGTGTGCGTAGGAAAATTTTCGAAATTACTACGTTCGCCAACAGTGGTATCAGAGCCTAGGTTTTATGGTTTGATGTTATTTGCACGAGTAGAACACAAGTGAGTTGTGGGCGATACAAGTCATACTGCCTACCAGCATGTCATACTTTGGTTCAGCGGTATTGTTGGACGAGACGATCCGGACCAACCTTACGCGTACTCTTACGCGAGACCGGTTCCCTCGACGTGCTTTGCACATAGATGGCTTGCGGAAGACTGTCTCTCCAACTTTAGTTGAACCAAGTGTGACTACGCCCGGTCCTTGAGAAGGTTAAAACGGAGTCTATTTGACGAACTATCGTTGTGGTTTTGATGCGTAGGTGAGATGAGTTCTTACTTAAGCCCGTAGCAGCCACGTAAAACTTGCAACAACAAAGTAGAGGACGTCTAACTTGTTTTTGCAGGGCATGTTGTGATGTGATATGGTCAAGGCATGATGCTGATTTTATTGTATGAGATGATCATGTTTTGTAACCGAGTTATCGGCAACTGGCAGGAGCCATATGGTTGTCGCTTTATTGTATGCAATGCAATCGCGATGTAATGCTTTACTTTATTACTAAGCGGTAGTGATAGTCGTGGAAGCATAAGATTGGCGAGACGACAACGATGCTACGATGGAGATCAAGGTGTCGCGCCGGTGACGATGGTGATCATGACGGTGCTTCGGAGATGGAGATCACAAGCACAAGATGATGATGGCCATATCATATCACTTATATTGATTGCATGTGATGTTTATCCTTTTATGCATCTTATCTTGCTTTGATTGACGGTAGCATTATAAGATGATCTCTCACTAAATTATCAAGAAGTGTTCTCCCTGAGTATGCACCGTTGCCAAAGTTCGTCGTGCCCAGACACCACGTGATGATCGGGTGTGATAAGCTCTACGTCCATCTACAACGGGTGCAAGCCAGTTTTGCACACGCAGAATACTCAGGTTAAACTTGACGAGCCTAGCATATGCAGATATGGCCTCGGAACACGGAGACCGAAAGGTTGAGCGTGAATCATATAGTAGATATGATCAACATAACGATGTTCACCATTGAAAACTACTCCATCTCACGTGATGATCGGTTATGGTTTAGTTGATTTGGATCACGTGATCACTTAGAGGATTAGAGGGATGTCTATCTAAGTGGGAGTTCTTAAGTAATATGATTAAATTGAACTTAAATTTATCATGAACTTAGTCCTGGTAGTATTTTGCAAATCATGTTGTAGATCAATAGCTCGCGTTGTTGCTTCCCTGTGTTTATTTTGATATGTTCCTAGAGAAAATTGTGTTGAAAGATGTTAGTAGCAATGATGCGGATTAGATCCATGATCTGAGGTTTATCCTCATTGCTGCACAGAAGAATTATGTCCTTGATGCACCGCTAGGTGACAGACCTATTGCAGGAGCAGATGCAGACGTTATGAACGTTTGGCTAGCTCAATATGATGACTACTTGATAGTTTAGTGCACCATGCTTAACGGCTTAGAATCGGGACTTCAAAGACGTTTTGAACGTCATGGACCATATGAGATGTTCCAGGAGTTGAAGTTAATATTTCAAGCAAATACCCGAGTTGAGAGACATGAAGTCTCTAGCAAGTTCTATAGCTAAAAGATGGAGGAGAATCGCTCAACTAGTGAGCATGTGCTCAGATTGTCTGGGTACTACAATCGCTTGAATCAAGTGGGAGTTAATCTTCCAGATAAGATAGTGATTGACAGAATTCTCTAGTCATCATCACTAAGTTAGTAGAACTTCGTGATGAACTATAATATGCAAGGGATAACGGAAACAACTCCCAAGCTCTTCGTGATGCTGAAATCAACGAAGGTAGAAATCAAGAAAAACATCAAGTGTTGATGGTTGACAAGACCACTAGTTTCAAGAAAAGGGCAAAGAGAAGAAGGGGAACTTCAAGAAGAACGGCAAGCAAGTTGCTGCTCAAGTGAAGAAGCCCAAGTCTGATCCTAAGCCTGAGACTAAGTGATTCTACTGCAAAGGGACTGGTCACTGGAAGCGGAACTACCCCAAGTGATTGGCGGATAAGTAGGATGGCAAAGTGAACATAAGTATATTTGATATACATGTTATTGATGTGTACTATACTAGTGTTTATAGCAACCCCTCAGTATTTGATGCTAGTTCAGTTGCTAAGAGTAGTAACTCGAAACGGGAGTTGCAGAATAAACAGAGACTAGTTAAGGGTGAAGTGACGATGTGTGTTGGAAGTAGTTCCAAGATTGATATGATCATCATCGCACACTCCCTATAATTTCGGGATTAGTGTTGAACCTAAATAAGTGTTATTTGGTTTTTGCGTTGAGCATGAATATGATTTGATCATGTTTATTGCAATACGGTTATTCATTAAAGTCAGAGAATAATTGTTGTTCTGTTTACATGAATAAAACCTTCGATGGTCATACACCCAATGAAACAAGTTCACTGGATCTCGATCGTAGTGATACACATATTCATGATATTGAAACCAAAAGATGCAAAGTTAATAATGATAGTGCAACTTATTTGTGGCACTGCCGTTTAGGTCATATTGGTGTAAAGCGCATGAAGAAACTCCATGCTGATGGGCTTTTTGAATCACTTGATTATGAATCAGTTGATGCTTGCGAACCATGCCTCATGGGCAAGATGACTAAAACTCTGTTCTTCGGAACAATGGAGCAAGCAACAGATTTGTTGGAAATCATACATACTGATGTATGTGGTCCGATGAATATTGAGGCTCGCGACAGGTATCATTATTTTATGATCTTCACAGATGATTTGAGCAGATATGAGTATATCTACTTGATGAAACATAAGTCTAAAACATTTGAAAAGTTCAAAGAATTTTAGAGTGAAGTGAAAAATCATCGTAACAAGAAAAATAAAGTTTCTATGATCTGATCGTGGAAAAGAGTATTTGAGTTATGACTTTTGGTCTTCAGTTAAAACAATGTGAAATAGTTTCACTACTCACGCCACCTGGAACACCACAGCATAATGGTGTGTCCGAACGTCATAACCGTACTCTATTGGATATAGTGCAATCTATGATGTTTCTTACCGATTTACCACTATCATTTTTGGGATCATGCATTAGAGACAGCTGCATTCACGTTAAAAAAGGGGCACCATCTATATCCGTCGAGACGACGCCTTATGAACTATGGTTTGGCAAGAAACCAAAGTTGTCGTTTCTTAAAGTTTGGGGCTGTGATGCTTATGTGAAAAAGCTTCAACCTGATAAGCTCGAACCCAAATCGGAGAAATGTGTCTTCATAGGATATCCAAAGGAAACTATTGGATACACCTTCTATCACAGATCCGAAGGCAAGACTTTTGTTGCTAAGTTCGGAAACTTTCTAGAGAAGGAGTTTCTCTCGAAAGAAGTGAGTGGGAGGAAAGTAGAACTTGACGAGGTAACTGTACCTGCTCCCTTATTGGAAAATAGTACATCACAGAAAACTATTTCTGCGACACCTATACCAATTAGTGAGGAAGCTAATGATGATGATCATGAAACTTTAGGACAAGATACTACTGAACCACGTAGATCAACCAGAGTGAGATCCGCACCAGAGTGGTACGGTAATCCAATTCTGGAATTCATGCTACTAGATCATGATGAACCTACGAACTATGAAGAAGCGATGGTGAGCCCAGATTCCGCAAAGTGGCTTGAGGCCATGAAATCTGAGATGGGATCCATGTATGAGAACAAAGTATGGACTTTGGTTGACTTGCCCGATGATCGGCAAGCAATTGAGAATAAATGGATCTTCAAGAGGAAGACGGACGCTGATAGTAGTGTTACTATCTACAAAGCTAGAATTGTCGCAAAAGGTTTTCGACAAGGTCAAGGTGTTGACTACGATGAGAGTTTCTCACTCGTATCTATGCTTAAGTCTGTCCGAATCATGTTAGCAATTGCCGCATTTTATGAAATCTGGCAAATGGATAAACAAAACTACATTCCTTAATGGATTTATTAAAGAAGAGTTGTATGTGATGCAACTAGAAGGTTTTGTCAATCCAAAAGGTGCTAACAAAATATGCAAGCACCAGCGATCCATATGTGGACTGGTGCAAGCATCTCGGAGTTGGAATATACGCTTTGATAAGTTGATCAAAGCATATAGTTTTATACAGACTTGCGGTGAAGCCTGTATTTACAAGAAAGTGAGTGGGAGCACTACAACATTTCTGATAAGTATATGTGATTGACATATTGTTGATCGGAAATAATGTAGAATTATTCTGTAAAGCATAAAGGAGTGTTTGAAAGGAGTTTTTCAAAGAAAGACTTCGGTGAAGCTGCTTATATATTGAGCTTCAAGATCTATAGAGATAGATCAAGACGCTTGATAAGTTCTTTCAATGAGTACATACCTTGACAAAGATTTTGAAGTAGTTCAAAATGGAGCAGTCAAAGAAAGAGTTCTTGCCTGTATTATAAGGTGTGAAGTTGAGTAAGACTCAAAGCCCGACCACGGCAGAAGATAGAAAGAGAATGAAAGTCATTCCCTATGCCTTGGCCATAGGTTCTATAAAGTATGTCATGCTGTATACCAGATCTATTGTATACCCTGCACTGATTTGGCAAGGGAGTACAATAGTGATCTAGGAGTAGATCACTGGACAGCGGTCAGAATTATCCTTAGTGAAATAAGGATATGTTTCTCAATTATGGACGTGATAAAAAAGGTTCGTCGTAAAGGGTTACGCCGATGCAAGTTTTGACACTAATCTAGATGACTCTAAGTCTCGGTCTAGATACATATTGAAAGTGGGAGCAATTAGCTAGAGTAGCTCCGTGTAGAGCATTATAGACAAAAGAATTTGGCAAAATACTTACGGATCTGAATGTGACAGACCCGTTGACTAAAATTATCTCACAAGCAAAACATGATCACACCTTAGTACTCTTTGGGTATTAATCACATAGAGATGTGAACTAGATTACTGACTCTAGTAAACCCTTTGAGTGTTGGTCACATAACGATGTGAACTATGGGTGTTAATCACATGGCGATGTGAACTATTGATGTTAAATCACATGGCGATGTGAACTAGATTATTGACTCTAGTGCAAGTGGGAGACTGAAGGAAATATGCCCTAGAGGCAATAATAAAGTTATTATTTATTTCCTTATATCATGATAAATGTTTATTATTCATGCTAGAATTGTATTAACCGGAAACATAATACATGTGTGAATACATAAACCAACAGAGTGTCACTAGTATGCCTCTACTTGACTAGCTCGTTAATCAAAGATGGTTATGTTTCCTAACCATGAACAAAGAGTTGTTATTTGATTAACGAGGTCACATCATTAGTTGAATGATCTGATTGACATGACCCATTCCATTAGCTTAGCACCCGATCGTTTAGTATGTTGCTATTGCTTTCTTCATGACTTATACATGTTCCTATAACTATGAGATTATGCAACTCCCGTTTACCGGAGGAACACTTTGGGTACTACCAAACGTCACAACGTAACTGGGTGATTATAAAGGAGTACTACAGGTGTCTCCAATGTTAGATGTTGGGTTGGCGTATTTCGAGATTAGGGTTTTGTCACTCCGATTGTCGGAGAGGTATCTCTGGGCCCTCTCGGTAATACACATCACATAAGCCTTGCAAGCATTATAACTAAGATGTTAGTTATGAGATGATGTATTACGGAACGAGTAAAGAGACTTGCCAGTAACGAGATTGAACTAGGTATTGGATACCGACGATCGAATCTCGGACAAGTAACATACCGATGACAAAGGGAACAACGTATGTTGTTATGCGGTCTGACCGATAAAGATCTTCGTAGAATATGTAGGAGCCAATATGGGCATCCAGGTCCCGCTATTGGTTATTGACTGGAGACGTGTCTCGGTCATGTCTACATTGTTCTCGAACCGTAGGGTCCGCACGCTTAAGGTTTCGATGACAGTTATATTATGAGTTTATGAGTTTTGATGTACCGAAGGAGTTCGGAGTCCCGGATGAGATCGGGGACATGACGAGGAGTCTCGAAATGGTCGAGACGTAAAGATCGATATATTGGACGACTATATTCGGACATCGGAAAGGTTCCGAGTGATTCGGGTATTTTCGGAGGTACCGGGGAGTTACGGGAATACGGGGAAGAGTATTGGGCCTTGATGGGCTTTAGTGGGAAGAGGAAAAGGCTGCTGCGCCCCCCCTCCCCTTTGGTCCGAATTGGACTAGGGAAAAGGGGGCCGGCCACCTCTCCTTCTCCTCCTATTCCTTCTCCCTTCCTCCCCTTTTGGTGGACTCCTACTAGGACTTGGAGTCCTAGTAGGACTCCCTATCCTGGCCGCACCTTTGCCTTGGCCGGCCTCCTCCTCCTCCATCCTTTATATACAGGGGCAGGGGGCACCCCATAGACACACAAGTTGATCCTTGAGATCGTTCCTTAGCCGTGTGCGGTGCCCCCTGCCACCAAATTCCACCTCGATCATACCGTTGTAGTGCTTAGGCGAAGCCCTGCGTCGGTAGTACATCAAGATCGTCACCACGCCGTCGTGCTGACGGAACTCTTCCTCGACGCTTTGCTAGATCGGAGCCCGAGGATCGTCATCGAGCTGAACGTGTGCTAAGAACTCGGAGGTGCCGGAGTAACGGTGCTTGGATCGGTCGGATCGGGAAGAAGACGTACGACTACTTCCTCTACGTTGTGTGATCGCTTCCGCAGTCGGTCTGCGTTGGTACGTAGACAACACTCTCCCCCTCGTTGCTATGCATCACCATGATCTTGCGTGTGCGTAGGAAAATTTTCAAAATTACTACGTTCGCCAACAACGTTCTCCGGTCAATAACCAACAGCGGGATCTGGATACCCATGTTGGCTCCCACATGCTCCACGATGATCTCATCGGATGAACCACGATGTCAAGGACTTAATCAATCCCGTATACAATTCTCTTTGTCTAGCGGTACGATACTTGCCCGAGATTCGATCGCCGGTATCCCGATACCTTGTTCAATCTCGTTACCGGCAAGTATCTTTACTCGTTCCGTAACACATCATCCCGTGATCAACTCCTTGATCACATTGTGCACATTATGATGATGTCCTACCGAGTGGGCCCAGAGATACCTCTCCGTTTACACGGAGTGACAAATCCCAGTCTCGATTCGTGCCAACCCAACAGACACTTTCGGAGATACCTGTAGTGTACCTTTATAGCCACCCAGTTACGTTGTGATGTTTGGCACACCCAAAGCACTCCTACGGTATCCGGGAGTTGCACAATCTCATGGTCTAAGTAAATGATACTTGACATTAGAAAAGCTTTAGCATACGAACTACACGATCTTTGTGCTAGGCTTAGGATTGGGTCTTGTCCATCACATCATTCTCCTAATGATGTGATCTCGTTATCAACGACATCCAATGTCCATGGTCAGGAAACCGTAACCATCTATTGATCAACGAGCTAGTCAACTAGAGGCTTACTAGGGACATGGTGTTGTCTATGTATCCACACATGTATCTGAGTTTCCTATCAACACAGTTCTAGCATGGATAATAAGCGATTATCATGAACAAGGAAATATAATAATAACCAATTTATTATTGCCTCTAGGGCATATTTCCAACAGGCACGTACCTTGTTCCGTTGACGGCTATTCACGCCTACCGGAACCCTGCACCAGCCGAGGAGCCAGAACCGGAACCACAATTTGATCCTTCACGGCAGTCTAACTATTAGTGGGATCCGGAGATGATTGCCAGCCAGTGGCAATCGGAGCCTTCTTCTACCTCATCACAGTACGACCCCAACAACTATTATTATGGATATCAGCCAGGCTAGCCGTGGCCATAGACCAACTTAGGCCAAAAGCCTAAGCTTGGGGGAGTAGATATTTCTCACCGACATTACATTTATGTTCACACACACTCATTGCTAGATGTCGGTGCTCATACTTTTTCACTGTAATATCCATGCTAGTTTATTTTCTTTTTCCAGCTTTCTTCTTGTGTGTTTGTTAAACCTTAAGAAAAACCAAAAAAATTAGTAGTAGTTTATTTTTCTGCTGTAGTAGTAATAATTAAAAAGAAAACCCAAAAATATTTCCCGTTCTTCTTTTGCTTGTTGGGAGCTGTCCCGTGTAAATAGTTTTATTTCTTTTCTTTTCTTTGGGGGTCAGTAGGAGAAGACCATAATTAAATTGTTGAAGTGGCTCTTATAAGCATTATTGTTGATTTAACCAAGAGCCCATATTGCTTTGTCTTCTCCTGTTTATTGAATGCTCGCAGATTCCAGCTTAGACCAATGCACGTACACTCTTATTATTATTCACACCGTTCGGTCGTGCAAGTGAAAGGCAATGATGATGATATATGATGGACTGACTGAGATGATAAAAGCTGGTATGAACTCGACCTCTTTTGTTTTTGTAAATATGATGAGTCCCTCGTTCTTGATTCAGCTTATTATGAATAAACATGTTTGCAATGATAATTAGAGATCATAGTTGCTTGTGCCATGCTTGATTAGCTATGAGTTATAATGACTTATCTTGTGTGCCAACATGCTATTGCGATGATTATGATGTGGTATGATGGGGTGGTATCCTCCTTTGGATGATTTAAACGACTTGACTTGGCACATGTTCACGCATGTAGTTGAAACAAAATCAACATAGCCTTCACGATATTTATGTTCATGGTGGATTATATCCTACTCATGCTTGCATCCAATGTTTATTAATTTTAATGCATGTACATGGCTGTTGTCGCTCTCTAGTTGGTCACTCACCAGTCTTTTGCTAGCCTTCACTTGTACTAAGCGGGAATAGTGCTTGTGCATCCAATCCCTTAAACCCCAAAGTTATTCCAGATGAGTCCACTATACCTTCCTATATGCGGTATCTACCTACCGTTCCAAGTAAATTTGTATGTGCCAAACTCTAAACCTTCAAATAAACATTCTCTTTTGTATGCTCGAATAGCTCATGTATCAACCAAGGCTGTCCTTATCTTCCATGTTAGGCGGGTTATTCTCAAGAGGAGTGGACTCCGCTCCTCACTCACGAGAAAATGGCTGGTCAACGGGATGCCCAGTCCCATGCTTTATGCAAACTAAATCAAAATTAATTGCAAACAAAACTCCCCCTGGGACCTGATGTATGTTGGAGGCACTCATTGTTTCGAGCAAGCCATGGATTGATGCTTGTTGGTGGAGGGGGAGTATAAACATTACCATTCTGTTTGGGAACCGCCTATAATGTGTTTAGCATGGAAGATATCGCCATCTCTTAGTTGTTACGTTGACAATGAAAGTATACCGCTCAAAATACAATTTATCTCTATTGCAAAACCGAGCTCTGGCACCTCTACAAATCCCTGCTTCCCTCTGTGAAGGGCCTATCCATTTAATTTTATGTTGAGTCATCACCCTCTTATTAAAAAGCACTAGCTGGAGAGCACAGGTGTCATTTGCATTCATCACTATTAATTTATATTGGGTGTGACTATGATTGAATCTCTTTTACCATGAATTACAATGTCTAGTCAGTCCTTGATCTTTAAAGGTGCTCTGCATTTATGTTTTGCGGTCTCAGAAAGGGCTAGCGAGATACCATCTTGTTATATCATATTATGATTGTTTTGAGAAAGTGTTGTCATCCGAGGTTTATTATTATGACTCGCTAGTTGATTATGCTATTGATATGAGTAATTAGGAGACCTGAGAATTATTGCAAATGTGGTTAGTTATGATCTATGTTGAAAACTTAAATGCTGGCTTGACATAGTTACAACAACAAGAGCAAACAGAGTTTGTAAAAGTTTTTCTTTCTTTCTTTCAGTTTTTCAACTGAATTGCTTGAGGACAAGCAAGGGTTTAAGCTTGGGGGAGTTGATACGTCTCCGTCGTATCTACTTTTCCAAACACTTTTGCCCTTGTTTTGGACTCTAACTTGTATGATTTGAATGGAACTAACCCGGACTGACGTTGTTTTCAGCAGAATTGCCATGGTGTTGTTTTATGTGCAGAAAACAAACATTCTCGGATTGACCCGAAACTCCACGGAACATCTTAGAAAAAATAATAAAAATTCCTCGCCAAAGATGAAGACCAGGGGGCCCACACCCTGTTCACGAGGGTGGGGGGTGCCCCCCTACCTCGTGGGCCCCCTGGATGCCCTCCGATGCCAACTCCAACTCTATATATTTGCTTTCGGAGAAAAAAATAAGAGATAAGAAATCATCACGTTTTACGATACGGAGCCATCGCCAAGCCCTAAAACCTCTCGGGAGGGCTGATCTGGAGTCCGTTCGGGGCTCCAGAGGGGGGGATTCGTCGCCGTCGTCGTAATCATCAACCATCCTCCATCACCAATTTAATGATGCTCACCGCCGTGCGTGAGTAATTGCATCGTAGGCTTGCTGGACGGTGATGGGTTGGATGAGATTTATCATGTAATCGAGTTAGTTTTGTTAGGGTTTGATCCCTAGTATCCATTATGTTCTGAGATTGATGTTGCTATGACTTTGCTATGCCTAATGCTTGTCACTAGGGCCCGAGCGCCATGATTTCAAATCTGAACCTATTATGTTTTCATGAATATATGTGAGTTCTTGATCCTATCTTGCAAGTCTATAGTCACCTACTATGTGTTATGATCCGGCAACCCCGAAGTGACAATAATCGGGACCACTCCCGGTGATGACCATAGTTTGAGGAGTTCATGTATTCACTATGTGCTAATGCTTTGTCCCGGTTCTCTATTAAAAGGAGGCCTTAATATCCCTTAGTTTCCAATAGGACCCCGCTGCCACGGGAGGGTAGGACAAAAGATGTCATGCAAGTTCTTTTCCATAAGCACGTATGACTATATACGGAATACATGTTTACATTACATTGATGAATTGGAGCTAGTTCTGTGTCACCCTATGCTATGACTGTTACATGATGAACTGCATCTGACATAATTATCCATCATTGATCCGGTGCCTACGAGTTTTCCATATACTGGTTTACGCTTATTTACTTTCCTGTTGCTATTGTTACAATCACTACAAAATACCAAAAACATTACTTTTGCTATCTTTACTTTTGTTGCTGCTACCACCACTATCATATTACTGTGCTACTAAACACTTTGCTGCAGATACTAAGTTTCCAGGTGTGGTTGAATTGACAACTCAGCTGCTAATACTTGAGAATATTCTTTGGCTCCCCTTGTGTCGAATCAATAAATTTGGGTTGAATACTCTACCCTCGAAAGCTGTTGTGATCCCCTATACTTGTGGGTTATCAGGGGTCGCCGGAATCGGCGCCGACGACAAGGTTTGCGGCGGCGGCAGATCGGGCTTGTGTAGGCACGGCGCTAGAGCATGAATGGGAGCTAGCTGGGGTGCGTTTTAGGTTCGTAGAACGCGGGGAGCATGTACGCGGGCTCGGATGCAAGGTTTGTCCTCTGCAACGACGACAACAACATGGACGCCGGCGATGAGCTCACGGCCATGATTGGGAGCGAGGCTAGCAAGCGGGAACGAGAGAGGGAGAAGAAGGGTTCGACGCGGGAGCTAACAGGGAGGTCGGAGAGCGGTTCAGCGGGCTCGGGGACGACCTCTCGCGCGCGACTCGACGAGCGGCATCCGACGGGTGCCGAGGTTGAAGACGAACATATGGCAGTGAAGTGGAGCTCTCCGGCTTGTTTCCTTTGGCGTGGAGGCGTGGTGCTCGACGGTGGCGCGGCGAAAGGGGGCGATGGCGATGCGGGTGAAGCATGGAGACAGCGGTGCGCTCTCGGGTGAGCTCGGGGAGGGGGCTAGAGGGCGAGGGAGAGAACCGAGAGTGAGGGATAAGGAACCATGGGGCTCTAGGCGTCTCCAGGCGCTCGAACGAGGGCGGGGAGGAAGCAGGAGGTGGAGGCCTCAGGCGCGCGCGCGTCGACACGCCTCTTCCTACTGGCAGAGGTAGGGGGTGACTGGCACGGGCCAGGTGTGCCGACCCAGTCAGGTAAGTGGGTCTGGGTCCTTTCTCTCTCTTTTTATTTCTGTTTTCTATTTGTATACCTTTGTTTCGATTTAGTTTAACCACTAAATCAATTTGGTAAATTCTCAGAAAAGTAGTGGGTGCAAGATGGACTTATTCCAGAGATCCTCTACAATTTTCAGAAATATTGGAGTTTTATAAATATTTATAGAATTTTATAGCCCCAACTCAAATACTTATTGATTTAATTCAAAGCCCAATTATGTCCTGCAAAAATGTAGACCATTTTTGGTAGATGCTTCCACCTTAATCCAGAAATGATGAACATTTTTAAAGGGCATTTTGAGTTCATTGAAAATATTTTTAGGTTGAACCTATTTGAATTCCACTTGATGCTAGGGTTTGAACATCCCCATTTCAAAATTTCATGAAAGTTAAACATGATGCAAGCAAGATGCAAACACTAGGCAGTACCAGAAGCTAGGGATGTGACGCACGATGAAATCCTTGGTGTCGAGGCTCACCTCATCCTCAGAGAGTGGAAGCTAATTGTCGTCCTCCGAATCTTCGTGCGTGGCCTGTTTACCAGGGCTAAACTGCCCGTCTTCCCGTTTATCTTGTTAATTAGCTGTATCAACGGGGTCTTCGTTGTCTTCGGCATCATCATCCATACCGTCAATGTTCTCGGAGTCGTAATCAAGTGTATCGGTCGAATCCTCGACCGTGGCTATGAAGTGGGTGGTGGGTGGGAAGAAAAATTCTCCACCGTCAGCCCCTGGTTTGAGCCGGATATAGTTCGGCTGTGAGTCCTCCACCAAGGACATGTTCTTTAAGGAATTTAGCACATCGCCCTGGAAGATGTGTGCGACACTGAATTCGAAGATCGATAAATGATCAAGCTCGACGTCCGCGGGCTCACGTGGTTTGGAACTTACAGTCAGAAACGAGTCCGGAGTTCCGCTGACAAAGACGTCGTGAGAGGCTAAGTCTATGTGTGGCTCCGACACCGTGGAATCTGTGGCCTCCGTGGTGGGGTTGATCGTCCCGTCCTTGGATGGCGCAGCTTGCTCCGGATCTAGGGCCAAATCGGTTACAGGAGCAATCTCCTAGATGCGGCTAGATGACAGATTTAGGTCATGATCATCGGGGTGACCAGGAGCGGCTACCGTGGTCTCAAATCCGGCAAAGATCAAGTCTCCATGGATGTCCGCAATGTAGTTCAAGCTCCCAAATCTGACCTAATGGACAGGGCCATAGCCTTCGATCTGCTCCAGATGGCCAAATGAGTTGGCCCGCAATGCGAATCCGCCGAACACAAAGATCTGTCCGGGGAGGAAAGTTTCTCCTTGTGCGGCGCCATTATTGACGATTGAAGGGGCCATCAAACCTTTTAGCGACAGCATAGAGGAACTCTCAATGAAAGCACCAATGTTGGTGTCAAAACCGACGGATCTCGGGTAGGGGGTCCCGAACTGTGCGTCTGAGGTCGATGGTAACAGGAGACAAGGGACACGATGTTTACCCAGGTTCAGGCCCTCTCTATGGAGGTAATACCCTATGTCCTGCTTGATTGGTATTGATGAATATGAGTATTACAAGAGTTGATCTACCTCGAGATCGTAATGGCTAAACCCTAGAGGTCTAGCTTGTATGGCTATGATAATGAGTCTCCCCTATCCGAACTAAGTCCTCCGGTTTATATAGACACTGGGAGGATCTAGGGTTACACAAGGTCGGTTACAAAGAAAGGAATCTACATATCCGGTCGCCAAGCTTGCCTTCCACGCCAACGAGAGTCCCATCTGGACACGGGTACAGTCTTCGGTCTTCGCATCTTCACAGCCCATCAATCCGGCCCATGGCTAATAGGCCGGACGCCCGAGGACCCCTTAGTCTAGGACTCCCTCATGCGTCACCTGGTAATGTTCCCCTCCATCGAGAAAACATAATGGAACGCCAATAATGCTAACACGGTTGCTCACCTCTTAATAGGATCATTAGATCAACTACAAGAGCAACTGAAAGCCGCTCAAGGGGGAGAACAAGAAGCCAAAATATTACTAGCCACGGGTGAGCGTGTGCTAACATGAGTCGTGCAGGAGAAAAACTAGCTCCAGGATTCCAATACCCAACTGGGCGAGGAACTGAAAGATGTACGGGCTCAGCTGGCTGACTCCGTGAAGGAAAATAAGAGGCTTTGAGGCGGCATATTTAGTATGTGGTCAAACTTACCTCCGTGTAATTCGGAAATGAAAGGGACTAACAGATTTATGCCTGTAGGTATGCTGACTGGCCATCCCAAATAGGAGGTGTCCAGATTCTCAGGCGATCTGCTAGAAGAGCTGTCGCAAGTGCATGAGCAAGCTCGTCAGGTGATGTGAAGTGTTGCCAAGGCTTTATGGCCATCCACCTCCCCTCCAGGAAGAATGGAGGAGCTTATACAGCTACTCAGGGGAGCACGATGGCGTTTTCAGTTATGGAAGATATCGGCCTGCCGGGAAGGTGCACAAGAAGCTTGGGCCATGGTGAAAACATGGTATACCAAGATTGATCCGAATCATATGGCTCGGGTCGGACCTCTAGGGTCAGATGGAAAAGAAATTCCCGTTAATTTGGTATATGACCAAGTCGAAGTAGCCGCCCGATATTCCCAACAGGATTGCAAGTTAGACAGCCTGTTAGACGATATAGAGGAGGAAGTTTTTGAGTCTAATTGACTATGTACTTTCCTTGACATATTTGTCCCTAGCCGGATTTGTAAAACGATTGTCATGGCAGACCTTTTCGCTTCGACCTCTGGACCCGAAGGTGTGGAGTGTTTTCGAATACCTAAGCGGCAAAAAATAGACCGGGGTATGCTTGGAAACTAGGCGTAGGGGTCATAGTTGCTTGAACAGACAAGTTGTATCCAGCTAGCTATGTTATATTACATTGTGATTTTAAGAAACTTCTTCCAGATAGAATAGTTCCGTTAAGGGTTCATTTCCCTGGGCAGTCATGCATTAATGTGCATGTTCGAACTGTGATTTGCAGAAATCGTAGTGTTCGTAACATCTGGGGTGCTCACCATGGGGTGAATGAAAAAACATCTTTAGTCCGCCGACCAAATATTCCCTTAAGAATGCTAGCTTTCGGCTTCACCCAGTCTGAGGTACACATCCGGATGACCCGGCAGTAACAATCGCAGAGGTGCTCCCTTTATGCCCTAGCCGAACTAACGGGAACGTATGGCATAAGCACAGGAGCCAGGTAACCCAGCTTGGCCAAAATTTAAGTCATATCAATGCATGTAATGGTGAATAAAAGGTACGTATGAGGAGAACACACATATGTGACAAGCTTGATGCTCGGAAAATAACAATAATAAGCTTCTGTCCAAGAAGCCCCCGGGTATAATGGACGTACATATTTGAGTATGTGCATGTCACAGGTGCACGGTGGAGCCGCGCGAAGAGCTTTAAAGCTAAAAAAGAAAAAAGTGAAAAGAGCGGAAAAAAGTATTGGAAAAAATAGGTAGAAGGAAACAAACTAAGAGTTCGACACTAGGCATAGAATCTTCAGAGTCTAGCCGCGTTCCAGGGGTTTGATTCTACACTACAAAAAAATACACTTCCGTGATGATACGTGTTTGTCACAGTAGGTCGCGTTTTTTGTCATGCATGTACATCCATGACGATTTTATGACAGAATTAAGATAGTCATACATGTGCTGTCGTAGAAGTGTTCCATGACATTACCAAAATTATCATCACGGAAGTGTCCACTTCCATGACGATAAATCGCGCGTCACAGAAGTGCTTTCGTCAAGGGTGACCAACACGTGGCATCGACCGTAAAAAAACACCGTTAAGCTATCGAGTCCGATTTTGGATCTGATAACCCATTAGCAGCCCCGACCAATGGGAATTTCCACGTGTAAAATCATCATTGGCTGGAGGAAACACGTGTTGGCTCACCGTTGGGACAGATGTCATCCACTCATTGGACCCAAGGCGCCTATGATACGTCGACACGTGGCACGACCCAATAGAGGCCCATTCCTGTGAAAAGGCCGGCCCATTTGACTTGGTCAAAAGGTGGCGGGCCGGCCAACGGAAAGCCTGTTAACGGCATGTTCGCATATAGCCCATTTACAACCCGCTAACTCACGGCCCGTTACGGCCTACCGAAATTAGGCCCAGTAGCGTCATCTGGGCCATCCAATATGATTCCAGCATGTTGTAACTTCCGGCCCATGTATGGCCCATGAAGTATTTCATCCCATATGAGTCCATTTGTAACTCTTAGCCCATTAATGGCCCGTGGTGAAACCGGCCTGTAATGAACAGTGTATCGCTTTATACCCATTAGCGGCCCAATATTCCATTGGGTCATTTCCAGCCCGTGTTACCTTTCGGCCTTCTCAGGGCCCATTTATTCTTGGGCTCATTTCCAGCATTCGGTTACTTATGGCCCGTTACTGGTCTTTTCTGCTTGTGGGCCAAATTCAGCCCGTGGATACAGTCGGCCCGTTTGTGGCTCGTTAATCTGTTGGGCCATTTTCATAGCATCATCAAATTCAGCCTATTAACGGCCCATTATGGTCAGCCCACAAAGCGTATGATTTCCACTCTAGCCCGTTTACGGCCCCTTATACGGCCCGTACAAGGCCCATAGATGAGACGGACCGTAGAAGACCCATTGATCCGACGGCCCATAGAAGGCTCATTGATCCGACGGCCCATAGAAGGCCCATGGATCCGACAGCCCATAGAAGGCCCATGGATCCGACAACCCATAGAAGTCCCATGGGTCCGACGGTCATAGAAGGCCATGGATCATCCGTCCCGTAGATGTCCCATGGATCGTACGGCCTGTGGAGAGCCATGGTCACTACAACGTTGGGGCGAGTTGGCCCCCGTTTGAACGATGTAGCATATTCAAAGAATTATCCTACTCTATACTATCACCTCTAAAAACATACACTATACAATAAAGAGACTAAGTCATAGAAATGTAGAATAATCCTACACTATACAATAAAGAAATTACAGCCTATTATACCCACTGGCATTATAGTTCGGCACCAGTGATAATAAAGCATACACAAAGAGAAAATTACATACACTGGGCAAATACAGCTCCTACATCATGGATGCGCATCAACATAACTTACCATTTGAACTATAATCTCTTCAGAAAATAGGATTGGCCAGATTTAGATAGCACAAATTTTAGTCTGCAAAATCTCCAATTCCTTCATTGTTACCTCAGTGTCTTGTTTCATTTTTTTGACTCCTGCATCTAATACCGGCATGTCCAGTCTCAGCTTGTTGATTATACGTTGAGAATCATCTACACGTTGTCTTGCCACCTCTAGTTGATGCTCGAGAACATCAGCACATTCCAATTCCAATCCATAATCATTCGGTAATGGCCATGCCGCACTACTCGCAGATCTTTGTGTTGATGTCACCTCATCCAGAAATGTTTCTGTGAGTACACATGACTAGGGCAAAAATATAGTTACAACAATGAAGCGAGCAAGACAGACTATTTTGTACATGGCAAAACATGACTAACAAAAATGTTACACATCATGAAGCATAAGCAGGTGATATTTTAAAAATTGTAAAAAAGGTAGTATGTGCAACCTGCATACAGAAATCTCTCTTAGCTCACTAGAGGAGCATGATATTGGGGCCCAATCCAAAACACAGACAAGTTACAAATTTAGACAGCACGTTGTGTAGAAGTAAGCAAGCAGTTGGCCATTCTGTAGCTCAATTAAAGTCCTAGGGAGCATAATGAATAGCAGAGGGTTTCATACAAACGTACTACAACAAGCAAAACTATGCAATCATTAGCCTAGTATGAACTAGATTGTGAGCCTCATGCAATAATAGTTGGTTAATAGACTTCAAAGCTTCAGGCACACTTCGGCATAGTAATTAAATGGTAAGGCCTTTAATTATGTCAACTAATAGTTATACAAGTACCCAACATCAGGCATCATTCTTTGGGCATCTCATTAACTGAGGACAAATAAAGCAATTGAAAAGAGAGAATTAACTATGCCTGAAACAAACAAGGAATTGAACTGTTGAGTTGGATACAGTGACTTAGCTTAACAGGTTGAAGAGGCTCAGCGCAGCTCCTACTTCTCTTGCAAGGCTCCTTCCTAACATCTTGTACTTGGAAATCGTCAATCTTATCTTCATTGCACCCCCTCTACAAGGTGACACAAACTAGTTACTCGTCTCCTTGGAAGATAAATATGCATACTTTACAGTCTGTGAACACAAAAGGATGAGATTAGAACAAAACAATACCACATAATGAAACATGCCGCATCTCTTGCACTTGCACACAATGAAATGAGCATTTACTATGTCTGCACTATGTAAAAACTAGGCATACCTTCGAACTGGATCTCCAGGTACTCTTGGAGAGCCTACTTTAGTGTACAGCCAAACCTTTATGTCACCTATGAGTTAGAAAAGGCCCCACTACAGCAGCCCTTAGTGTTTAAATCATTGACAAGCTCTGTTAGAGTGTTAGGTCAAGAACAGCAAGTAATCAAAGCAAACAGTCCTAGTATGGCTGGCTGATGCAAACAAGCAATTGAACAGATGTGTGAGCAAATCTTACATATCAGGAAAAGAAGCAAAGAAGGAGGCTTAAAGACCATCACTTGAATGACCAGATTTAAGGGGAATTTAAACATCATGTGCAACGTATGAACTAACATAAACATTGCATATTCCAGATTCTACAATGGAATGTCACATGTATTAGATTATGCCATGTATGATGATGCCTAAATGTACACTATAGCAGGCAAGAGTGATTCATCATTGCACGCACAATTGAATTGCAGGTTAAGGGCCTGAAAGTGCGTTATATCGACTAGAGGGGGGGTGAATAGGCGATTTTTATGAAAGTCTTCAAAACATGGAAGTTATGAAGACAAACAGTAGAGATATGCCTATTTCTATGCAGCGGAAGGTAGACTACACTAGGCAAGCCATGGTCAAGTATCAACAGAGTGAAAGCACAGTGACAAATAGCTGCAGTGTAATAGGGATCAGGTAGGGAGATATTATGAAGCCAAACAGATCATACACTCACGTTGTGAAGACAAAAGATAGAACAAACATGCAATGACTTCACAATGAGTAACAGTAAGTAAAAGGAAGTGAAGATGAAACCAGTGACTCGTTGAAGACAATGATTTGTTGGACCAGTTCCAGTTGCTGTGACAACTGTACGTCTGGTTGGAGCGGCTAGGTATTTAAACCTTAGGACACACATTCCTGGACACCCAGTCCTGAACACGCAGCTCAGGACACCCAGTCCTCACCGTATTCTCCTTGATCTAAGGTCACACAGACCTCGCCCAATCACTCTGGTAAGTCTTCAAGGTAGACTCCCAAACCTTCACAGACTTTGTTCACCGGCAATCCACAATGTCTCTTGCATGCTCAGAACGCGATGCCTAACCGGCTGGAGGATGCACAGTCCTCAAGTGTAATAAGTCTTCAGATCACTCAGACAAGAAGACTTAAGTGATGCCCAATTCTCTCTGGCTCTGGGTGGTTAGGGCTTTATCCTCGCTAGGTATTCTCTCTTTCAAAGGCTTCGAGGTGGGTTGCTCTCAAACGAC
Organism: Triticum monococcum; assembly: GCA_034509565.1. Classification (NCBI taxonomy): domain Eukaryota; kingdom Viridiplantae; phylum Streptophyta; class Magnoliopsida; order Poales; family Poaceae; genus Triticum; species Triticum monococcum. The sequence goes on from CM067842.1 coordinate 733,970,680, forward strand.
AAAAGCCGTGCACTGAATCTGAGCAGCCAACCGTTTATGGTTGTAGGGGGTGGGCTATTTATAGCCACTTGGCAACCCGACCTGATTTGTCCGAAATGACCCTGGGTCACTAAGGAACTGACACATGTTCCAACAGTCAGATTTCAAACCCACACGGCAACTTTACTTGGGCTACAAGCAAAGCTGACTTGTCCGACTCTGGACAAGATTTGCTCTCATAGTCTTCACTCGAAGACATAGGTTTTTGTTTAGGCATCACTTCAGTCATTCTGACTGGTTCTCTTGGACCCCACTTAACAGTACGGTGGTTCCTATGACTCAACACAAATGAAAGAGAAGTACGAAAGATCTAAGTCTTTGAGCTCCATAGGCTTCACGTGGTGTCTTCTCTTGTCATAGTCTTCAATGTGAATATTTTCATATACCACCATTGACTTCAATGTCTTCGTACATTTTTAGGGGTCATCTTTGGTAGGAAAACCAAATCAATGAGGGACTTCTACCTGTGTTATCCTACAATTCTCACAAACACATTAGTCCCTCAACTAGGTTTGTCGTCAATACTCCAAAACCAACTAGGGGTGGCACTAGATGCACTTACAATCTCCCCCTTTTTGGTGATTGATGACAAACTAGTTGAAGTTTTCAACGGGAATATAATCTGTGAAATTTTAAAGGATAAGGAATTGTCTTCATAAGTTGCAAGGGCTCCCCCTGAAGATGTGCATATAAGTAATTTGCATTTGGAATGCAAATGCACATGGCAGGTTGTACTTGTGGAGATCCACTTCACCTTATGATGACATTCCACTATGCATGTGAGAGTATATGAAGATAATGACATGCATAATGAAAAATGGACGTCTGCAGAATGATCTAAGTGCGGAATTTATCATCGCAAAACAAGTTGGCAAATAAGTAGCAGACGACCATCGAGTTTAAGTGTTACAACTCAAAGAACCAAATATAGCAAAACGAGAGTTGTAAGCACGAAGCAAAATATAAAGCACCCCCCATATGGACCCGCTTGAAGACTATCAACCTCATATGCTTTCTTCCCCTTTTGTCAGTAAGGACCAAAAAGGTTTGAAGACATAGAGTGTCTACTCGTTCCCATGAGCAGTCGGGTCGTTGGTGGTGTTTGGCGGTGCCGAAGAGGGTGGTGGTGAAGTAGCATCGTCTTCATCCTCGATAACTCGGGCAGTCACTGTTGCAGCAGAGGAAGAGAACTCAGAGTCTTCAAGTGATGGAGTTCCTCGCAGCACAGCCCTTCGAGGAGGTGTGGAGTCAAACTTGAATCGCTCAGTGAAGCCATCCTCTTAAAGATCAGCTTCAGAACACATCATCGTGAGACCTTTCCATGTACGGCGACAGGTTTCATGGGTAACGAAAGCATTCTTGGTGGCAAGATTTCGAATGCGATTAACATCCACCAAGAGGCTTTTCATCTAACGCTTCAGCCAGTCATGATGCCTATCCTGTTTTTGATGAAGGGCCACAAGAAGCTCTCGGTCATTGAGAACACGAGTATGCTTCTTGGGTCTTGGAGCAGTTGTGCTATCAGTGGCTTCAGTGGAAGCAGGGCGTGGTGCACGTGTAGTGCCAGCCAACAGATACACCCGAGAGACTGCTTCAACTCCTTCAATGTTTTGAGTGAAGCTCTGGTGTTCTGCATTCTGAAGACTTAGAGGTTGCTTGGCAGGCTCAGGATAGATGGCTTCAGCAGAGGTATCCACATCTGGCAAGAAGATATGATGGTTGCGGGTTGAGGGCTGATATGAGATAGCAGAGTGAAGTTTGATCAGCCGCATTACCCAAGGGGCGTAGAACTTCAAACCAAACAAATCAGAGCCTGATGCAGCAAGTTGGCGTATGAAGAAGTCCTATGTATTGAAGCATTTGCCATGAAGGATATAGAATATCAAAGTCTTTATTGCACCCTCGATCTTGGCATTTGGAGAGTGTCCTTTAATGGGCCAGAGAGTCCGCCTGATGATGTGATAGATGGTTCTTGGCAGATACTCAAGGTCTTCAACAAAGAACTCTGTGGGATAAGCAGCATCTTGGGACAATGGCTTCATCATCCTGACCATCTGACTCATATTAGGTTCAGGCCTCTGAAAGATGCTCTCAATTGCTTCAGTATACAGCTGACAGCCTTGCTCGAAGAGATCGCCAGGAGTGGGCAAGCGAGTGAGCTCAATGATGTCAAATGCATTGGCTTCGTGATGAACATTGCTGGTCATCCACTCCAGGACCGAAGTCTTCGGATCTCTGTTGTACCCACGGATGTGGAGTGTGGCATAGAATTGGAGCAGCAGCTCTTCATTCCAATGCTCTTGGTCAGTTATGAATGGCAGCAGTCCAACTTGCTTGAAGCAATCCAAAGCTTCTTCTAGGCAGGGCAGACCAGATATAGCTTCAACGTCAAGGCGTTTGTGTGGGAAGATGCGACCTTGGTTGTACAATATGCATGAGTAATAGCTTCGCTGAGGATAGCTCTAGAACCGATCTGATGAAATCCTTTCCCTTGAGTAGGGGTTCTTGGAGCTATTGAAGAATGTATTGTCTGCCCTAAAGCCATTGATGTTGAAGGCGCCAGGTGCTGATGCAGGACCTGGGAACCTGGGTAGTCTTGGGATTGGCTTCTGTACCTAAGGCCTGTGCTCAACATGATAGTCGAACTGGGGACCGGCAGCAGACTCAGGAACAGAAGTGTCAGGATCAGTGGCTTCGCTGTCTTCTGATGCTTTTGGTGGGGAGGGCTCCACATTAGCTTCATTGTTAGTTGTGGCAGCCTCATGATTCTCATCCTCCACTTGATGAGCAGGAGGGTCGGAAACAAGCACGTTCTCCGTAAGAACTACTTCTTGGTAAGACGGGGGGACTGGTGGTACTTCTTCTTCTTCGGCTGATGCAGCCGGAATGTCTTCAGCAGAGACATGAGGCCTTGGACCTTTGCGAAGCTTGCGCAACGTGGGCGACGCCTTTGGAGTTTGAGTGGGCTGGGCCTCATTGTCTTCTTCCTCTTGTGGGCGATCCGCCCATGAGGCATCCTGGGCAATTGGCGTCAATGGACGACCAATGCTGATGAGTTCGCTGTTGTCTTGCTGAGGAAGGACTGCATCATCTTCTACATTGTCAGGTTGACCAATGTCTTCAGCAGCGATGGGATCAGCTGCTGGAATGTCTTCAGCTCCACGAGCCTCTGTGAAAGCCGGCACATGGATGGTCAGTTGGCGTTCTTGTGGATTGGTGTCGGGGTGAACCATGGAAATGGGTTCAACAACCAAGGGCTCTGTGGGAGTAGCCCTATCTTTCTTGGTCTTTCTCTTTTTCTTGGAGGGTGCAGTAGGAGAGGCTTCAGGATATTTCCTTTTCCTCGCTTCAGCCTCAGGAGTCCTCGTCTTCTTGAGCTCTGAAGCTGTTGACCGGCTTTTCGGCTTCGAGCCAGTCATTCTTGTGGGGAAGACAATCGGAACTACTTCCTGCCTTGGTGCATCAGTGTCATGGTATTTCTCACGGGGGGCTTGCGAGTCGACAGATGCCTCAAGGGCTTAGTGTGTGGGTAGGACTGCTGCTGATAGGACCGGGAGCGGGTATGCGAGTAGCACGCGGTGGTTTACCCAGGTTCGGGGCTCTCCAGAGAGATAATACCCCTACTCCTGCATGTATGAGTATATCTGGTATATCTGGTACAGAGTCGCTCCTGGAGCTGTATCTAAGATTAGTGCCATAGGTATCTGACTTGGTATATGCCTATATGAGGCATGCTAGTGGCCGGCCATGCTCATGGCCGTGAGCATATGTGCTCATGTGGATGGATGGATGGATGGATAGCTAGCTTGCTTGCTAGCTTGTGTGTGTGCGTGAGGGAATCCATCCCCCCTGGATGGATGAGTGTGTGGTCTATATATAGTGTGAGGTAGCTTAGGAAGTAAGCTAGGTAGTGGCTTTGGATGTAAGCTACCTTGGGTAGCTTACATGCCAAGCCATGTAGGCATGGCTAGAGGCATGGCACATGTCATGCTTGTCCCCTGGGATACTTTATAAATCAGTACCCAGGGGACGCGGTACACTGTAGATGATGGCATCATGGTACGGTTGTCTTCGTCGATGTCGGGTCAGGCTGCAGTCGGCAGCCCACTGGTTGGCGTAGTCGGCGGCCGGCAGTCGGTAGTCGGCCGGGTAGTGCAGTCGGACGGGGAGCCGGCAGGAGCGGCCGGGCAGTCGGACTGAGGGGCTTTGCTAGCCCCGATGTCTTGAAATATCATCTTGCCGTCTTCGGGGTATCCGTGTCCCATTACACCGACAGTAGCCCCCAAGCCTCCGGGCAACTTGGCAAAGTTGGGCGGAGGTTTTTTGGCAAATGTTCATGAAAATGATCATAAAAAAGGACAAAGTTAGTCCATGCAGATATATCGAATGTTTGCTTTTATCGTTGCAAGTTTTATGCGGAGGGTGCCGACTCGGTTTCGTCCGAACCCCCTTCAATCTTTTTCATGTTCCCTCCACTCTTTGGCCCGGGCTCTAGCTTGCCGGATAGCCGCTCTGCGGTCTGTGGCCGAGACTGGGCCGCGAAGTGGAGTGTACAGTACTCAGAGTCTGGGAGCAGATTCAACCGAGTAGATACTTGTAAAGGAAAACGGCTGGGTCGCCCGAACGTTTTTCTTCCCGGGCGTTTTTCGCATGGGTGGCCTCCGACGTTCACTCTTGCTAGTCGGCAGCCGCTCTGCGGTCTGTGACTAAGAGTGGGCCTTTGGTACCACGCACGGTACTAAGCCGTCTGCGGGAACTAACATCTCAGGCCAAGCGGCCAGCCCCCGGGCCAACTCTGGCTGGTGACGGGGCAAACAGTGATGCTACTGTAATAAAATGCGGAGGCAGCCCCCGAGCAACGCTCGGGGTTATCCGTGCTTGCGTAGTGCAAAAATATGCGGGTGAGGAGCTCACATTGATTTTCGTGTAGTCGCGGTCGTCGAAGATAGCCAGCGCGACTCGGCGCTCGCGGAGTGCGCCGGCGCACCCGCTGGGTGTAGGGCCGACTGCTGAGCAGTCGGGCCGGATCTTCCGGCAGCTATTTTGTCTTCTTTCTCGCGGGGGCGCGTCAGCGCACCCGCTGGGTGTAGCCCCCGAGATTCGGGCCGACTGCTGAGCAGTCGGGCCGGATCTTCCGGCAACTACTTTGTCTTCTTCTCTCGCGGGGGCGCGTCAGCGCACCCGCTGGGTGTAGCCCCCGAGATTCGGGCCGACTGCTGAGCAGTCGGGCCGGATCTTCCAGCAACTACTTTGTCTTCTTCTCTCGCGGGGGCGCGTCAGCGCACCCGCAGGGTGTAGCCCCCGAGATTCGGGCCAACTGCTGAGCAGTCGGGCCGGATCTCCCGGCAACTACTTTGTCTTCTTCTCTCGCGGGAGCGCGTCAGCGCACCCGCTGGGTGTAGCCCCCGAGATTCGGGCCGACTGCTGAGCAGTCGGGCCGGATCTTCCGGCAACTACTTTGCGTTCTTCTTTTCTTCTTCAGACGGCTAAAGGGCGGACCCCGACACGGCAGTCGGACTCTTTGCAGCCGGCCAGGCAGTCCGCGGTCGGACGCATATCTGGTAGTCAGACACATTTTTTTACCAAGCCGCACCTCTGACTTTTCTTTCTTTCTTGGGCAGCCGGCCCCGCGAGAGCGCCAGTTGGCGCGAGGCGGGAGGCGGTGGGCGGACGGGCACGCGGACACCGGCTGGAGCGGCGAGCCGGCCACGGGGTGGGCGGGAGCCGGCCGGGCCGGCCGCAGCCGGCGCGGGAGCAGGCGGCCGCGCAGCAGCCGGTGCGGGAGACAGCCGGGCCCGGCCAGGCACGGGGCGCCGGACGATGGAGGGATGCGGCCGGGCCGGGGTTGGAGCCGGCCAGAAGCGACTCGGAGCCGGCCCATGCCGGGCGCGGACATGGAGGAAGCCGACCGGGGCGGGAAGCCGGCGCGGGGGGTCTTTGACGCGGCGATGGAGAGGCGCGCTCGGTCTTCGGTGTGATGCAGAGGAGCGCGGGAGTCGGCGTCCGGGCACGGAGCGGGGGAGGCCGGACGGCAACCCAGACAGGGGCTCGGAAGGCCGGTGTGGGGGCACGGGAGGCCGGGCGCGACGCAACCGGCGTGGTCCCAGTCCCAGAGACGGCCGAGGGCGAAGGCGGCCCGGCGGGGCGGAGCAGGCGGATGCCGGCTGGGACGAGCGCGGGCGAAGGGTGCCGAGCGCAAGCGGATGGCGTAGTCCGGCGGAGGCGGAGCTGGATTGTGAGCGTGAAATCGGCAGGGGCGACCCGGGAGAATCGGACACCGGGTGGGCAAGGCGGCGCGAGGGCGACAAGCCGGCCAGCCGGGTGGCGGGCGGACCCAGCAAGGACGAAACCGGCAGGCCAGGTCGTGGGGGCGCCGGCAGGCGCGAGGCGGAGCCGGCGAGTGTCGCGGCAGGAAGCCGGAGTCGGCGCGGGCGGCAGGAGACCGGGCGCGGCGAGCCGGCCGCAGACGGAGGAGCGACGACGGCCACGCGAGGCAGCCGGGGACGGGGTCGCAATGCGGGCGGAGGCGGCCGAGCATGACGTCGGGCGGGCTGGTCGCGCGAAGCCGGCAAGCGAGCGCGGCCGAGTCGGAGGAGGGAAGCCGGACCCAGACCCGGCGCGACGCGGTAGGAGTCGAACCCGGCGCCGCGGGTGGAGTCGGCGCGACGGCGCGGCGAGCGCGGCTGAGGCGGGGGAGGGAAGCCGGACCCAGACCCGGTGCGGTGCGGGAGGAGGCGAACCCGGCGCCGCGGGTGGAGTCGGCGCCGCGGCGCGGCGAGCGCGGCCGGAGCGGAGCCGAGGAGGCGGGCGGAGCCGGACGAGGCCGGAGTCGGGCGGCTGGCGGACGCGGTAGGGGTGCGCGGCCGCATGGCCGGTTGGAGCAGAGCTACAGGGGGCCCGGTCCCGCGCGCGTGCGCAGGAGGAAGGCTCGACGCAGGGGCTAAATCGCGCCCGTGCAGGAGGCGTAGTTAGGCCGGAGCAGGGTGGAGCCGCGACGAAGAGGCCAGGCGCGCCGGGGTCGGAGGAGGGAAGGAGGTCGCGGACGCCGATTGCTGCGGCAGGCGCGGGACTGCAGCCAATGCCCGGCGGAGGGAGCTGCACGTTGAGGCCGAGCGTGCTAGCTGCAGACCGAGCCATTGTATGGCCATTGTGCTTGACCACGCTTTGACTAGCGTCTAGCTAGCCTATATAGGCGAAATATGGAGAAGCAAAAGCGCATTCCGGCCAAAGAAAGGCGCAGCGCGGAGAGGAGCAAACGTGAGAGGCGCGGCATGGCGCACGCACGGATGTGACCGACCGAAGCGAGGCACCGTCGTGCGCAGACGGATGGCCGGCGTCGCAATGGCGGTGACGAAGATGCACCGCCCGGCACGGGCGCGCCGAGGGCATGCTGATGTCGAGCCCTCGACAGGCGCCGGAGAGGTAGCGACGTCGTGGTGATGATGAAGATGGCGAGACCGACGGCGAGGACGCGGCGTCCCGCACGGCCGCTCCGGGGAAGGGTCGAAGTCGAGCCCCCGAGCGCTACCGGAGAGACGGCGCGACGCCGCGGCGGTGATGGCGAAGATGGTCCCGCCCGGACAGCGAAACCAGCAGGAGCGTGGTAGCGTAGTAGTAGTACCGCCCCACGGTGGGCGCCAACTGTCGTGGTATTTCTCATGGGGGGCTTGCGAGTCGACAGATTCCTCAAGGGCTTAGTGTGTGGGTAGGACTGCTGCTGATAGGACCGAGAGCGGGTATGCGAGTAGCACGCGGTGGTTTACCCAGGTTCGGGGCTCTCCGGAGAGATAATACCCCTACTCCTGCATGTCTGAGTATATTTGGTATATCTGGTACAGAGTCGCTCCTGGAGCTGTATCTAAGATCAGTGCCATAGGTATCTGACTTGGTATATGCCTATATGAGGCATGCTAGTGGCCGGCCATGCTCATGGCCGTGAGCATATGTGCTCATGTGGATGGATGGATGGGTGGATGGATAGCTTGCTTGCTAGCTTGTGTGTGTGCGTGAGGGAATCCATCCCCCCTGGATGGATGAGTGTGTGGTCTATATATAGTGTGAGGTAGCTTAGGAAGTAAGCTAGGTAGTGGCTTTGGATGTAAGCTACCTTGGGTAGCTTAAATGCCAAGCCATGTAGGCATGGCTAGAGGCATGGCACATGTCATGCTTGTCCCCTGGGATACTTTATAAATCAGTACCCAGGGGACGCGGTACACTGTAGATGACGGCATCGTGGTACGGTTGTCTTTGTCGATGTCGGGTCGGGCTGCAGTCGGCAGCCGACTGGTTGGCGTAGTCGGCGGCCGGCAGTCGGTAGCCGGCCGGGTAGTGCAGTCGGACGGGGAGCCGGCAGGAGCGGCCGGGCAGTCGGACTAAGGGGCTTTGCTAGCCCCGATGTCTTGAAATATCATCTTGCCGTCTTCGGGGTATCCGTGTCCCATTACACCGACAATCAGGTCCAGCTGTAACAGACTTCTTCTTCTTCTTTGCGGCCATCCTAGGGTCGATGCCAGGACGCCCAAGTGCCTTGCGCTTCTCAGCCTCATTGTAGGCTTGCAGACATCTGTCAGCCAGAGTCTTCATGCGCTCACGCGAACCCTGAGCTTCTACACGTTTCTTCAGAAAGGCTTCATTGAGCTCGTGCAGCATGATCTTGAAGTTCTTCACATCTTGCACGCTGAGCTTGGCCATATGCTTCTTGAACTTAGCCTTTTCATAGTCAATCTTCTGCTTCAGCTCAACAACGCGCTGGGCGATGGCTAGTTCTGAAGCAATGGCGCCATGGAAGGCGACACTGAGGCCCATAGGTAGCTGCAGATCATCAAAGCTGATGTTGGGCGTGTCAAACCACTCGTCAATGAAGTTGTGGATGATGGTTACATCAAAGAGTGGCAGATCATTGAAGATTTCTGCTTCTTCTTTGCTCTTGATGAGTTGCTCAAGAGCGTCATCTGCTAGGTCTTCATCACTTGACAGGTCAATGTCATCATTACGCAGAATGGCAGCAGCTGTGAGCTCTTGGCCGCTGTGTGGCAGAGGCACCTTGGCCTTCTGTGGCTTTGAGATGCGTGATAAGTCTTCAGACGGCACACTGTCTTCAGGAGGTGCAGTTGCCAGTGGCTTCGCCCTTGAAATTTTGGGTGAAGGGGCAGGCTTTGAAGCTTTAGGCTTATTCATCTTCTTTGGCTTCAGCACTGCAGGAGCTTCTTCTGATTTAGAGTCAGCTGGAGGCTCATTCACTACAGTCCCTTGAACTAAGATGCGGGTGATGAGGCCTTCAAGGTTGGCATACAGACCGATGACATTGGGTTCTGCTTCTCGTGTGCCATCTGCCCTTGGTGCTGAGGGACCAGGGTTGAAGTCTAACCCAAACTTCTTCTTGTTCTGCTTCGCTGAGTTTTGGGCAAACTGGAAGTTGCGCTTGAACAGATTGCCGTGACGACACCAGAGTAGTGACGACGGATGTGCATCATCAGGCTGTGGCCCACGGACCATGCATGGATAGAAGCTTTGGGCAGTAGCTTCATCTCTGGACCTGGGTAGAAGATTCTTGTATAGGATGTCTCCCCACGGTCTTTTGATGGCACTTTTCTCAGCATACTCTTGGGTTGTGAAGCGGTATTTGAACCATTGTTCTGCCCAATATCATCGAATCCATTGGATTCGGGTCTTGCCCTGACTGTAATCCTCTTCAGGATCTGTCTTATACATTTCTGCGAGTTCATCTGGCAGATCTCTGGATGTTCCGCCACGACGTTGTCTGCCCCCCTTCTTTGCTGCTTTCTCTGAAGCCATAAACTTTAACTTGAAAGGCTTCAAGACGTTCAAAGGCTTCAAAGGCTTTCTCTTGCTGGACCAACATGAACTGGCTTCAGGAGAATTTATGTGATGCTGTAAGAATTCTGCAAATGAATGCAGACTATGAGAACCAAAGGATTCTCCCATGGACATGTACCTGTGACAGCATTAAGGTGCGAGGGAAGGGGAAGAGGTCATATGCATTCTCAGAAGATTTTGAAGATAAATCAGTTTATAAGACATTGACCTCATCGTGCGAAGACGTTCACTCATAGATAAGAAGTTGGTTCCAGATTTGTACGAACCCACAGATCAGTACAAGTGAGGAATCTAACTGCTTTGTGAAGCACAAGTGAATATACTAGGCATGTTATGAGATGCAGTATGAGAGAGATCTAACTCGTGTGAATAGAAACTTCTTATGGTAGAAAGTGACAAAGCCATAGGATCAAAAGGGGCCGTAAAAAGAAGTTTTATTTACCACACTGGGAACTGCTAGACGGAGTGGGAGATGAGGCCGAGCAGTTCAATCTTCCGTTCCCTAACTTGGCGACGCAGGACACCTACGGCGACGGCGGAGAGGACGATGTCCGCGATCGGCGTGAAGATGGCGTCAGAGAGGTTGCGGCAGCGAAGCGCTTCGTCGTCGGTGTCGTCGAGGGCTAGCGGTGGCGCTAGGGTTCGTGCGAGAGTGGAAGAAGAGATAATGACCGCTGTGAAGTGTGTATTTATAGGTACAGGGGCGGCACTGCGCTATTACACAGGTGCCCCTGGCGATTCACATCTGAGTAACACGTGGCCATCATGCGGAATTTTGGGGTTTGTTCCACGTCCCACGCACGCCTGGATTGTCGGGTGGTCGTTCCTACTTCTCCGGATTTCATGTGGATGAATGAGCATTGAAAACGGACTTAAAGGTTGTCTCTGTGTCGTCTGCTGAAGGGCGCAGAGAAGACATTCGACAGTTTCAATAGAATGCATATGACTTGGAGAGATAGAATTTGAGATAGAAAGCATAGAGAGGTTAGGGTCCGATCACATTCACTTAGTTCAAAAGATTCAAACAAGAAGACATAGCTATAAGTGAATGTTGTATAGGACAGAACACTAGTATATATATATATATATATATATATATATATATATATATATATATATATATATATATATATATATATATATATATATATATATATATATATACAATCAACATAGTGAAGATAATCACGAAGACATGTTGAGATTGAAGCCAAACCAAATGTGAAGACATTGCAAGGTAACGCCATGAGTGAAACACTTCAAAATAGAACGTTTGATGGTGGCGTTACCCACCGTATAGGAAGTATTAGACCCAGACACGGCGCACAATTATCGTGGCGCTCCGAAGTCAAATTTCACATTAATGTATTCACACTTAGAATGTATGTCTTCATTGATTGAAGATATACGTTACTTCGTGTGTTGCACATCTAAGTCATCAATATGCATAAGTGTTAGGATGTGTGCCTGATCACAGGACATTTGAGGATTCCAGGATATTTAGCTCACACCGTAACTTGCAAAATCTCTTCTCATCAAGGGCTTGGTGAAGATATCTGCCAATTGCTCTTCAGTGTTGACGTGTATGATATCAATATCTTCCTTCACAACATGGCCTCTGAGAAAGTGATGACGAATTTCTATGTGCTTTGTCTTCGAGTGCTGAACTGGGTTGTTGGCAATCTTGATGGCGCTTTCGTTGTCGCAGTAAATTGGCACTTGCTTCAGATGAATGCCATAGTCCTTGAGAGTTTGCTTCATCCACAAAAGCTGAGCGCAGCGAGATCCAGCAGCAATGTATTCAGATTCAGCAGTGGAGAGGGGTACATAGTTCTGCTTCTTTGAAGACCAACATACAAGTGATCGTCCCAGAAAGTGGCATGTGCCTGATGTAGACTTCCGATCAACCTTGTCACCAGCATAATCAGCATCCGAGAATCCAACCAGATCAAACTCCGAGCCCTTTGGATACCATAATCCGAGAGTTGGGGTGTGAGCCAAATATCGAAGAATTCGCTTCACAGCTAAGTGATGCGACTCCTTTGGTGCCGCTTGAAATCGAGCACACATGCAAACACTAAGCATAATATCTGGCCTAGATGCACATAAATAAAGCAAAGAACCAATCATGGAGAGGTATACTTTTTGATCAAACTCTTTACCATTGTCGTCGGGACCCAGATGATGTTTGGCTGGCATTGGTGTTGTGAAGCCTTTGCAGTCTTGCATACCAAACTTCTTCAGGCACTCTTTGAGATACTTCTCTTGAGATATGAAGATGCCGTTGCGTTGTTGTCGGATTTGAAGACCGAGGAAGAACTTCAGCTCCCCCATCATAGACATCTGATATTGCTCTTGCATCATATAGCCAAACTCTTCACTGTACTTCTGATTGGTGCAACCGAAGATAATGTCATCCACATATATTTGGCACACAAACAGTTCACCATCATATGTCTTCGTGAAGAGAGTGGGGTCTAGGGAACCAGGTATGAAGCCTTTGCTCTTCAGGAAATATTTGAGTGTGTCATACCAGGCCCGAGGGGCTTGTTTGAGGTCATACAGTGCCTTGTTGAGCTTCTATACCATGTCAGGATGTTTTGGATCTTCAAACCCAGGCGGTTGTGCAACATACACTTCTTCTTCAATCTTGCCATTGAGAAAGGCACTCTTCACATCCATTTGATATAGAAGTATGTTATGATGATTTGCATAGGCCAGCAGTATACGTATGGCTTTGAGTCTAGCCACAGGAGCAAATGTTTCATCGAAGTCAATGCCTTCCACTTGAGTATATCCTTGAGCAACGAGACGAGCTTTGTTTCTGACAACTTGACCATGCTCATCTTGCTTGTTGCGGTATATCCATTTGGTGCCTATTATATTGTGCTTCCGTGGTGTCGGGTGGTAGGTGCGACATATGCCAACGGGTGGCTTATCATTATGGGAGCCAATAAGACGCCGCCGGTGCCTGGAAACGGGATGAGGCGAAGACAAGCTCGCCGACGTACTTTACCCAGCTCCAGGGCTCTCCGTGGAGATAACACCCCTACTGCTGCTCTGCGGGGTCTCCGCATGATCACTAGATGAACGAGTAGCTACACAATGCTCCTTGAGCTGTTTTGGTGGAAGGAGGAAGAAGGGCACGGCTAGCTCGCTTCCTCTCCTCGTATGGTGTCTAAGACTAGCTTGGGGGTCCAACCCTTTGCATGGGTGCACCGGGGGGTTTATATAGGCCTACCCCCGGGGGTACAATGGTAATCCGGCTGGGCGTGGGGCCCAGCTATCTGTGACTATGCTCGCCGGCTTCTGCGCCGGCTGCTGGGGCCCGCCGACTGGTGGGTCCTGCCGGCTGCCGGCACCCTGGTCGACAGGCAGGCCCCACTGTCCAGGGCTTGGTCGGTGGCTGGTTACTGTTGCTCTGTGCTAATGATGCGGGCTTGGTCGGGGTAAGCGTGGCTACAGTACCGCCGCCCTGGCGGGTGATTACTGTAGCCCCACCGTGTCTTGTCTCCTTAATGGGCGTCTCCTTCGAGGAGGATGGCAGGCCGGCTATGGGGGGCCAGCTCTCCATCTGGTCGACTTGGGAGGAGGTGTGGCCGCCTTCGGCATCTCTCTGCCCGAAGGGGCCCACTGCCTCGGGGGCCATGCTGGTGGCCCGTCGTGGACGGCGTCAGGGTCTCCGTGGCAACAGTGCCGCGCCAGACGGGTCGTGGCTACCCGTACGGCGCACTCTGCTGGGCATGCCCCGGGTTTTGGGGGTGGCAGGCTTCACTGTAGCCACGCCCCGCTTCATCATTGCTGGGTGGACGCGGACTTCGCGGGTACGATCTTGACTGCTTTATGGGAGCCGGCTTCTTGGAGTCGGCCTTTTTGTCGCCGACTTCTCGAAGTCGGCCCTCCCACGGCCTCCTTCATGAGGGCTAAAGGCGGGCCGCCCCCCCCCCCCCCCCCCCCGAAGCCGGCCTAGAAGATAGCCGGCAGGGGGAAGGCGGCCCCAGGTCTTGAGTTCTTTGAGAGCCAGACAGGCTCGTAATTTTTTCAGAAGGGCCAGGGGAAGCCGGCTAGGCTACCCATGGCTATTTACTCCGACACGTGGATCAGGACGCTTAACCAATTCCCATACATTGTTCAGCTCAAACTGTTGAAGCTCTTCTTGCATAGCTTGAATCCATTCAGGTTCCATGAAGGCTTCTTCAACTTTCTTGGGTTATGTAATTGAGACGAATGCGAAGTGCCCACAGAAATTTGCCAGCTGAGTTGCCCTTGAACGAGTGAGTGGACCAGGTGCATTGATGTTGTCAATTATTCTTTCAATCTGCACTTCATTGGCAACGCGTGGATGTATAGGGCGAAGACTTTGCTCTTGCTGATCATTGTCGTTGTTGGAGGGGTTGTCTTCAGGTTGAGCATTGTATTCAGGTTGATCTGGTGCGGAGATGATGAGTTCCTCTTCAGGATGAGCTTCAGAAGGTATGATTTCTCCAGTTCCCATTAGCTTGATTGATTCACTGGATGGAACTTCATCTAGCACATTTGGCAGGTGCTCTCTTTGTGAACCATTGTTCTCATCGAACCGCACATCCACTGTTTCAACCACTTTGTAATGAAAGAGATTGAAGACTCTGTAGGAGCGCGAATCCTTTCCATATCCAAGCATAAAACCCTCATGTGCTTTTGGTGCAAACTTTGAGGTGTGATGTGGGTCCTTAATCCAGCACCTTGCGCCAAATACTCTGAAGTAACTGACATTTGGCTTCTTGCCAGTTAGGAGTTCATAAGATGTTTTGTTAAGAAGCTTGTGAAGATAAACACGGTTGATTGTATGGCATGTAGTGTCAATGGCTTCAGGCCAGAATTTTCTTGGAGTCTTGTATTCATCTAGCATCGTTCTGGCCATCTCAATGAGTGTTCTATTCTTGCGTTCGACGACGCCATTCTGCTGTGGCGTGTACGGGGCTGAGAATTCATGTGTGATGCCCAAGGTATCAAGATATGTATCAAGGCCAGTGTTCTTGAATTCAGTGCCATTGTCACTTCTGATGTGCTTTATCTTGGCGCCATAGTTGTTCATTGCTCGATTGGCGAAGTGTCTGAAGACATCCCGCACTTCAGTCTTGTAAAGGATTATGTGCACCCAAGTATATCTAGAGTAATCATCAACAATGACAAAGCCATATAGGCAAGCAGTAGTGGTAAAAGTTGAATAGTGAGTGGGACCAAAAAGATCCATGTGAAGCAGTTCGAAGGGTCGAGTAGTGGTCATGATTGTCTTCGAGGGATGTTTGGCCCTCGTCATCTTCCCTGCTTCATAGGTACCGCATAAGTGATCTTTCTTGAACTTGACGCCCTCGATGCCTATGACATGCCTCTTCTTCGCAAGGGTATGGAGGTTCCTCATGCCAGCATGCCCAAGTCTCCAATGCCAAAGCCAGCATTCTGAAGCTTTTGCTAGAAGACATACTGCAAGCTGTGGCCCTGCTGAGAAATCTACCACGTACAAATCATCTTTCCGATACCCTTCAAACACTAGAGACTTGTCAGATTCGATTAGTACCAGGCAACGATATTTTCCAAATATTACGATCATGTTCAAATCGCAAAGCATTGAG
Source organism: Triticum monococcum (assembly GCA_034509565.1). Taxonomy (NCBI): domain Eukaryota; kingdom Viridiplantae; phylum Streptophyta; class Magnoliopsida; order Poales; family Poaceae; genus Triticum; species Triticum monococcum. The sequence goes on from CM067842.1 coordinate 733,986,168, forward strand.
ACAGACATTAAGTTGAAGCCAAGGGATTCAACAAGCATGACTTTATCCATGTGTTGATCCCTTGAGATTGCAACTCTACCTAGACCCAATACCTTACTTTTACCAGTGTCAGCGAATGTGATGTGGCTCTTGTCAGATGGACGTAAGGTTGAGTCCATAAGAAGGCTTCTTTTGCCAGTCATGTGATTTGTACACCCACTGTCAATAATCCATTCTAAAGACGATGGTGTCGTACCCTACAGTGCAGTTAGGGGGATAGGCTTCACGAAGAGAATTGTGAAGCAAAAACATTTGACAAACCAGTGGGTTATGAAAACTTAGATCCAGATTAGGACTACAAGATGTTTAAGGTCCCCAGCAATAGCGTTAGACGATTTTGGTTTTCTGCTAGAGACCCTTCCCTGCAAAAGAGAGTTAAGCTTTCTTAGCCACCCACATCTTCAAGGGTGGCTTTGAAGCAATGAGTCTAAGTGCAGCATCTGAGAACTTTGGCTTTGGAGCCCTAGCAAAAAGTCTTGCAGGTGGACAATAGTACTCATAAGAATAAGCAGAATAGTTCTTGGTCTTATGAACATGGCGGTTTGATGAACCGCGCTCATATTCATAGGCCTGAGTATGGCTTCCCTGCAAAACATTTGCGTTAGTGCGACTCAGGTGAGTCCTCTGTCTGTATGAAGCCTTTGGACCGTATGAAGCCTTTGGTCTAAGGTTTGTCTTCTTCATGTGAGGTGTCATGAAGACATTCACAAGAAGATTTTCCAGACACCTTTTCAGAACCCAGATCTTCTTCACAGGCGGTACATTCCTGCAGTTAGTACCAATGTACCTGGCAAACACTTCACCATTCTGATTCTTAAACAGTACATAGTTTGCATCAAAGGATTCATCAATGATAATGGGGTTAGCACAAGTGAAGCTAGATAGATTGGATGGATCTGCTGAAGGTTCCTTTGCAGCAACCCACATGGTTTTGGGGTACTGCTCAGGTTTCCAGTAAGAGCCATCTGCATTCATTTTCCTTACGAACCGAACACCCTCTTTCCTAGGGTTTCGGTTCAGAATCTGCTTCTTGAGGACATCACATAATGTCTGATGCCCTTTAAGACTTTTGTACATCCCTGTTTCAAGCAATGTCTTCAACCTAGCATTTTCATCAGCAATAGCGGTGGTATCCTCAGTAGAGGGGTTAGTTACCACATCAACAGTTGAAGATATTGCAACAGCAGTAGCAGTGGAACATTCAGCAACAGAAGTAGCATTATCACGCTCAATGCATTTAAGACATGGTGGTTCAAATCCTTCCTGAGCGGAACTGATCTGTTTGGCGCGAAGTGACTCGTTTTCCTTTTGAAGATCTTCATGAGCCGCTCTCAATTTCTCAAGATCTTGCTTCCTTTGAAGATAATCATAGGAAAGCTTTTCATGAGTTGTTGAGAGAGTATCATGACGACTTTCAAGTTCCTGATACTTAATGTGAAGATTTTTTATGTCTTCAATTAAGGATTCAGATCAAGTCATTTCAGCACCCAACAGATCATCGCTTCTGTCTAACAGTTTTTGAATATGTTCCATAGCTTTCTGTTGTTCAGTTACAATTTTAGCAAGTGTTTTGTAGCTGGGTTTCGAACCACAATCAGAGTCATCGTCACTAGATGTTTGATAGTGAGTAGTGCGTGTGTTTACCTTGGCACCGCATGCCATGAAGCAGTAGGTAGGAGCGGAGTAGTCCTTGTCATTTGCATCGGTGTCGGTGATGAAGTCATTGTCTTTAGTGTTGAAGATGGACTGGGCGACGTATGCTGTAGCCAGACTTGCAATGCCAGAATCAGACTCCTCCTCAGACTCCACCTCTGCCTCCTCAGAAGCGGACTCCTCCTCTGAATCCATTTCCTTGCCAACAAACGCACGTGCCTTGCCAGATGATCTCTTCTTGTGTGATGAAGACTTTGAGGAAGACTTGGAAGAAGACTTTGAGTATTTCTTCTTCTTCTTGTTGTCAGAGTCATATTCCTTGCTCTTCTTCTTCTTTCTGTTCTCATTATCCCACTGTGGACACTCAGAGATGAAGTGTCCAGTTTTCTTGCACTTGTGGCATGTTTTCTTCTTGTAGTCATGAATAGAAGCTTCATCATTCCTTGAGCTTGATCGTGAAGACTTTCTGAAGCCTTTCTTCTTGGTGAATTTTTGGAACTTCTTCACAAGCATTGCAAGTTCCCTTCCAATGTCTTCAGGATCATCAGAACTGCTGTCAGATTCTTCTTCAGATGAGGAAACAGCTTTTGCCTTCAAGGCACGAGTTCGTCCATAGTTTGGACCGTAGATATCTCTTTTCTCAGAAAGCTGAAACTCATGTGTGTTGAGCCTCTCGAGTATGTCAGACGGATCGAGTGTCTTGAAATCAGGACGTTCTTGAATCATCAGGGCTAGGATGTGAAACGAACTATCAAGTGATCTCAGCAGCGTCTTGACGACTTCATGTTTGGTGATCTCAGTAGCGCCGAGGGCTTGAAGCTCATTTGTGATGTTAGTGAGTCGGTCAAATGTGTGCTAGACATTCTCATTGTCATTTCGCTTGAAGCGATTGAAGAGGTTGTGAAGGACACTGATTCTCTGATCTCTCTGGGTTGAGATGCCTTCATTGACCTTGGAGAGTCAGTCCCAGACCAGTTTGGATGTCTTCAAAGCACTCACACGGCCATACTGTCCTTTAGTCAGATGACCACAGATGATATTCTTGGCAGTAGAGTCCAATTGAACGAATTTCTTGACATCAGCAGCAGTGACACCTTCTCCAGCCTTGGGAACGCCGTTCTCGACGACATACCATAGGTCGACGTCAATGGCTTCAAAATGCATGCACATCTTATTCTTCCAGTGGGGATATTCAGTTCCATCGAAGACGGGGCACGCAGCGGAGACTTCAATTATCCCTGCAGTTGACATAGCTAAAACTCCAGGTGGTTAAACCGAATCACACAGAACAAGGGAGCACCTTGCTCTGATACAGATTGAAAGTGCGTTATATCGACTAGAGGGGGGGTGAATAGGCGATTTTTATGAAAGTCTTCAAAACGTGGAAGTTATGAAGACAAACAGGATAGATATGCCTATTTCTATGCAGCGGAAGGTAGACTACACTAGGCAAGCCATGGTCAAGTATCAACAGAGTGAAAGCACAGTGACAAATAGCTGCAGTGTAATAAGGATCAGGTAGGGAGATATTATGAAGCCAAACAGATCATACACTCACGTTGTGAAGACAAAAGATAGAACAAACATGCAATGACTTCACAATGAGTAACAGTAAGTAAAAGGAAGTGAAGATGAAACCAGTGACTCGTTGAAGACAATGATTTGTTGGACCAGTTCCAGTTGCTGTGACAACTGTACGTCTGGTTAGAGCGGCTAGGTATTTAAATATTAGGACACACAGTCCCGGACACCCAGTCCTGAACACGCAGCTCAGGACACCCAGTCCTCACCGTATTTTCCTTGAGCTAAGGTCACACAGACCTCGCCCAATCACTCTGGTAAGTCTTCAAGGTAGACTCCCAAACCTTCACAGACTTCGTTCACCGGCAATCCACAATGTCTCTTGGATGCTCAGAACGCGACGCCTAACCGGCTGGAGGATGCACAGTCCTCAAGTGTAATAAGTCTTCAGATCACTCAGACAAGAAGACTTAAGTGATGCCCAATTCTCTCTGGCTCTGGGTGGTTAGGGCTTTATCCTCGCTAGGTATTCTCTCTTTCAAAGGCTTCGAGGTGGGTTGCTCTCAAACGACAAAAGCCGTGCACTGAAATCTGAGCAGCCAACCGTTTATGGTTGTAGGGGGTGGGCTATTTATAGCCACTTGGCAACCTGACCTGATTCGTCCGAAATGACCCTGGGTCACTAAGGAACTAACACGTGTTCCAACGGTCAGATTTCAAACCCACACGGCAACTTTACTTGGGCTACAAGCAAAGCTGACTTGTCCGACTCTGGACAAGATTTGCTCTCATAGTCTTCACTCGAAGACATAGGTTTTTGTTTAGGCATCACTTCAGTCATTCTGACTGGTTCTCTTGGACCCCACTTAACAATACGGTGGTTCCTATGACTCAACACAAATGAAAGAGAACTACGAAAGATCTAAGTCTTCGAGCTCCATAGGCTTCACGTGGTGTCTTCTCTTGTCATAATCTTCAATGTGAATATTTTCATATACCACCATTGACTTCAATGTCTTCGTACATTTTTAGGGGTCATCTCTGGTAGGAAAACCGAATCAATAAGGGACTTCTACCTGTGTCATCCTGCAATTCTCACAAACACATTAGTCCCTCAACTAGGTTTGTCGTCAATACTCCAAAACCAACTAGGGGTGGCACTAGATGCACTCACAAACTGTCATTTGCGTCCATTACTGTTAGTTTACATTTGAGTATGACTTGACTGGATCTCTTTTACCATGAATTACAATGTCTAGTCAGTCCTTAATCTTTAAAGGTGCTCTGCACTTATGTTTTGCGGTCTCAGAAAGGGCTAGCGAGATACCATCTTATTATATCATATTATGATTGTTTTGAGAAAGTGTTGTCATCCGAGATTTATTATTATTGCTCGCTAGTTGATTATGCCATTGATATGAGTAAACATGAGACCTAAGTGTTATTGTGAATATGGTTAGTTCATAATCTTTGCTGAAAACCTGAATGCTGGCTTTACATATTTACAACAACAAGAGCAAACAGAGTTTGTAAAAAATTTTCTTTATCACTTTCAGTTTATCAACTGAATTGCTTGAGGACAAGCAAAGGTTTAAGCTCGAGGGAGTTGATACGTCTCCGTCTTATCTACTTTCCAAACACTTTTGCCCTTGTTTTGGACTCTAACTTGCATGATTTGAATGGAACTAACCCGAACTGACGTTGTTTTTAGCAGAATTGCCATGGTGTTATTTTTATGCAGAAATAAAAGTTCTCGGAATGACCTGAAAATCAACGGAGATTATTTTTGGAATATATAAAAAATACTGGAAGAAGAATCCATGTCAGGGGGTCCACGCCTTGTCCACGAGGGTGGGAGGCGCGCCTACTGTGACGCCCCGAGACCGACGCTCCAGACGGCGTTCATGTTTTTCGTTGTTTTCATGTGTTTCGATTGCTTTGTTGCATTCATCATGGCATCTCTTGCATTGCATCATGTCATCATGCACCCCTTTTTTAAAACTCAACTAAATAAATTGCATGGATCTTCGATCCATTTAAATCGAGGGAAATGCACATGGTGATTTCTCTTTACAACATATAAAAGTCTCCCAATATTATTAGGGAGCTATAATAAATATTCTAACACACTTGCAAAATAATTTCATGTATTTTATACTTCAAGTTTGGTCCCCAAACTTTGCCCATAATTTCTTTCACCGCTTTCCCGTTCTCCACAAAATTCCGAACATTTTTGGACTCTCCAAAAATGTTTTCCTAATTCAAACTTATTTGAATCACACTCAAATGTGTTCGAATGCAATCCTTCAAAACGGTGCCAAATGTATTTTTCTTGGATCAAGCTCCTTTTTATGAGTCTAAGAAAATTGGTGCCCTGCTCCAATTCTTCTCCTATCTCTCTCTACATTTCTTATTTCTCGGTTTATTTGTTAAATCAGGAAATAAAGAAGTAAATAAGAAGAGGGAGAGAGAGAGCCCAGCCTTGCCACCTGGGCCTCCTGCGGCCCATTTGGCCCAAGGCTTCCCTAGCCCAACCTGCGCTAACCCTAGGCGCCCGAGCCACCTCTCCCGATCCCCTCTCCCTCCGCCACCAGGAGAACCCACGCTCGACCCCTCCTCTCGCCCGTGCCCCTTTCTCCCTCTCGATCTCTCCCTCACTCGCTACCTCTCATTTCCCCTGCTCGCGCCGCCACACACACAACACACGCACGCAGAGGGGCAGCGCCCCATGCCCATCCCCTTGACTGCTACCTTGGCCTCCGGCCATGGCTCCCGCACCGGCGACCCGGCAGGCCGCTGCCCTGCTGCCATGTCCCGTCGCTGCCGCACGCCAAGTCCCGCGCCGCTGTCGTCGTCATGACCTGCATCGGTCCCTGCCGCGCCCCTTCATCGAGCAGCCGCAGCCGCACGTCGCCAGTTCCCGTCCGCTGCGACCAGGAGCACCACCGCCCTCGACCCGCCTCACCGTCATCCATGGCCACACCTTCGCCAAGTGTCAGCGCAGCCTGGCCACATCCTGTTGTTCTCCTTCGTTGCCGGACCCGAGCCGTCCTCTGCTTCCTCTACGCCGTCCAGGAGCCACCTCGCTCGCGTGTGTCCTCCACCAGCAGCCTGCAACGCCTGAGGAGAGCCGAGCTCCTCCCGGTCCCCATGGTGGCTGCTTCCCCTGCCCCGAGTTTCCCTGGAGTCGACGTTCAAGTCTCGCGCCCCCATGACCTCGCTGCATCTCGCGCCGCTGCTCTTGGCCTACACCAACCTCCTCCTCCACCGTCAAGTCCGCCGTTCACCGTCGTAACGTCGCTGGAGTTCACGTCCAAGGCCCACTGCAACCTCACCTTCGGCCATGCCCTTGCCTTCCTGTACTGTTGTCGTTGAACGCCAAGACAAAACGTTCAAACTGACCGTGTACGTCTACCGTCGCCGTGGGGGATTTTTTCATCAAGTTCGACTACAGCACGAAGATGTGAACAACTACGCGGAGTCGCGGAGCACGACTACACACGGGACCCATCAAGTTCTCCTACGTGCGTGTACGACTACACATCTGAGATGCGTCTAGTACCTCTACGGAAGACCCGAACGTCTACGATCTGTGTACGACGACCGTTGCCAAAGACCGTCGAGTGAACAACTACCCTCGCCGTGGACTCGACAAGACAATGTGTACAACTACTTCCACGACGACCGTGCACCACTACCGTCGCGAGAATGACTACTTCCTACGCTCGTCCCGAGAACACCTACTTACTTTACCGAACTCGAACCACCCCGAACGCACGCTTCAAAGGTATACCCCGAGACGACCATCCGAGAACGAGTGCTTGTGTTGTATGAGATGCACCCTATGCTTGCACCGTGTCCGAGTTGTCACTTGCTCGGTCCTCCTCGTTTCCATGCCACTAACCTGTGGGAACCCAATAGTCGGGAGCACCCCACCATCTTGCTCAACTCGCTCACGCCCTATCTTTTTCACCGGCATCTCAATCGAGTTACCGGAACCGTTATGTTGTCGTGGCATCATTTTCGGATTCGTTGACGTGGCCCCTTTTCCTTCCGCCATGTCGACAAATGCTTCATATCATGTTCATGTCAACATTTTCATAAAATTGCATAAAACTTGCACATGCCATTCGCATCATGATAATAACATTTATAAGTTTAAAATTGTTGTTGCACCAAATTGCTAATGCATATGGGGATTACCGGATTTGTTGCTTGTTATATCCGGCCCCATTTAAATTGTTTAGATAGTATAGTTTTGTTATGCTTCACCTCTTGCCATGTTAACCAACATTTAATATTGTTGAGTACCTAATCGGGAGTGAACTAAATAATTGATGTGGTGTTCCGTCAATATGCAACTCGTTGCATATTGAGCTTCACTTAATTTATAGTTTTGTTTGTTGCACTTTTCCATGCCATGTATATTTAAACCGGACAGGCATCATACTTGGTTGTGCATCATGCCATGTTTATGTGATGGTTGTTTATTATGTTGTTTGTTTCTTTCTGGGTTGCTTCTCTCGTTAGCTTCGGTTTCGTTCCAGAGTCGTGGGGATTCATTCGACTATGTTCGTTTGTTTCTTCTTCATGGACTCGTTCTTCTTCCTTGCGGGGTCTCAGGCAAGATGACCATACCCTCGAAATCACTTCTATATTTTCTTGCTAGTTGCTCGCTCTCTTGCTATGTCGCGATACATACCACTTGCTATATCATGCCTCCCATATTGCCATGTCAAGCCTCTAATCCACCTTTCCTAGCAAACCGTTGTTTGGCTATGTTACCGCTTTGCTCAGCCCTCTTATAGTGTTGCTAGTTGCAGTTGAAGATTCAAGTGTGTTCCTTGTTGGAACATGGGTTTTGTTGGGATATCATTATTATATCTTGTTTACTTTAATGCATCTATATACTTCGTAAAGGGTGGAAGGCTCGGCCTTATGCCTGGTGTTTTCTTCCACTCTTGCCGCCCTAGTTTCTGTCAAACCGGTGTTATGTTCCTTGATTTTGTGTTCCTTACGCGGTTGGGGGAATGGGACCCCCTTGACAGTTTCCTTTGAATAAAACTCCTCCAGCAAGGCCCAACCTTGGTTTTACCATTTGCCACCTAAGCCTTTTTCCCTCGGGTTTCCGGAGCCCGAGGGTCATCTTTATTTTAAACCCCCGGGCCAGTGCTCCTCTGAGTGTTGGTCCAACCTGTCAGTAGCCGGTGGCCACCAGGGGCAACTCTGGGTTGGCCTACCGGAATCTTGGACAATCCAGTGTGCCCTGAGAACGAGATATGTGCAGCTCCTATCGGGATTTGCCGGCACATTCGGGTGGCTTTGCTGGTCTTGTTTTACCATTGTTGAAATGTCTTGTAACCGGGATTCCGAGTCTGATCAGGTCTTCCTGGGAGAAGGAATATCCTTCGCTGACCATGAGAGTTTGTGATGGGCTAAGTTGGGACACCCCTGCAGGGTTTTGAACTTTTGAAAGCCCTGCACGCAGTTATGGGCAGATGGGAACTTTTTAATATCCGGTTGTAGAGAACTTGATACTTAACTTAATTAAAATGCATCAACCGCATGTGTAGCCGTGATGGTCTCTTTCCGGCGGAGTCCGGGAAGTGAACACGGTCTCGTGTCATGCTTGAATGTAAGTAGCTTCAGGATCACTTGATCACTTATTAGCTTCTCGATCATGCTTTGCTTCTCGTCTCGCTCTCTTTTGCGTAAGGTAGCCACCATATATGCTAGTGCTTGCTGCAGCTCCACCTCACTACCCTTTCCTACCCATAAGCTTAAATAGTCTTGATCTCGCCGGTGTGAGATTGCTGAGTCCTCGTGACTCACAGATACTTCCAAACAGTTGCAGGTGCCGATGATGCCAGTGCAGGTGACGCAACCCAGCTCAAGTGGGTGCTCGTTGAAGATCTTGGTCATTGTTTTATGCCTTTTCCGGTTGATCAGTAGTGGAGCCCAGTTGGGACGATCGGGGATCTAGCATTTCGGGTTGTCTTCTTTTATTTTGGTTCCGTAGTCGGACCTTGACTGTATTCTGGATGATGTATGTTTAACTTGTATTTGTGTAAAGTGGCAATTATAAGCCAACTCTTTATCCCTTTCTTATTCAGTACATGGGATTATGTGAAGATTACCCCTCTTGCGATAAACCTACCATGCGGCTATGCCTCTAAGTCGTGCCCCGACACGTGGGAGATATAGCCGCATCGTGGGTGTTACAAGTTGGTATTAGAGCCATCCCCGACTTAGGAGCCCCCTGCATGATCGAATCGCTGATGTTGTTGAGTCTAGAACAAAATGTTTTGAGTCTTAGGATTATATATATTGGAGAGTAGGATTATTGTTACTCCTCAGTCCCTTCGTCGCTCTGGTGAGGCCTCCTGACGTAGAGTTTTGACTCTCCTCTCCTCAAATTTCACTAAAACAAATTTTAGGATCACGCGGGTATCTTGGAATCGTTCTAATGGTTTTGTGACGAGAACATTGTTCTTGGTGCCTCCTGACATTTAGGGGTTGTGGCAGTGTCCCAGGGAGTTGAGCTCCGAGGTTTTGTCGTCACAGTTTCATCGTTGGAGTTCTGGAATACCTGAGTTTCGCCGACATCGAAAATCTCTTTTATGCAGTTGTTGGTGAGATAACCTCGATGCCACGCAGTACTGGGGCGGGAGTTCGGGAGTATTGTCATAACTCGTATAACGGATTCTTTTCGAAGGTTGAGGTAAATGATTTCCGAAGGTTTCTTGGTTATGTGTTGAAGGATGGATATAGCTGGATGTAGGATTTGTTAGTTTTGGGTGAGATATTATGCTTCCCCTGTATCCCCAACACTTGATTGCATAACCAGAAAGTTTTGGGAGTTTATAAGTGGGAATTCAAGTAGCTCCTAGAATATCTTTCCAACAGACGCATGATACGATATGGGATCTATCATATGTTTGTTTCCGGCTTATTCTGCAAGCCAATCCTTTGTTTTGTTTTCAGTTGTGGTATTCGAGTTGCTTCAAAGTCAAGTGTTGATTCCATACCTTCCTTAAGCGATGCTCTCATATTTCTATGAGAGTATTAATCCTTTTTGATCATCAAGGTTGTCATCTCAATTCTATTTCCAACCGGTGTGCTACTCTTTAAGTGGATCCGACCATTTTCCCATCCGCAAGATCAACTCAAAGTCTTCTCAACGTTATTTGTTTCATCCGTCCGAAGTTGCTTTTGTTTTCCCGCCCTCCCACCCCTTTTTCTTCAAGGACTCAGAGATATTAAAATCAAGTATCCTTTTTATTCGTGTGAATTTTCTCCATTCCTTTCTTTCAATGTTCTTATCCGGTGATTCGCAGGAAGATTCTAACGGAGCCTCAAGTTCATCATTCTTCATTCTTTTTCTTCTCCGGTGGATTCAATTCAAGCTTTCGGTGTTGATCATATTCTTTTCCTTATTTCAAATGTTTTCTCATGTCGGTGCACCCCCCTAATCATTCACCTCTCGCTATTCATTTGTTCCCGAGTACTGAGATATCTCAGAAGATTCAAGTTTCCATTCTAAATTCGTTCAAGTTCTTTTGAGGATGTTATCTCATTCAAGCCATTTAATTCAACCGGTGCAATCTCTCTTTTAAATCATTCAACGGTTTATCTTTTGAGTGGGCCCTAACCCACAGGTCTTTTCCCAGGATCTTACCTGACTCTTCTAATTTTTCCGGAGTTATTCTCATATTCTTTTTCAAAGTTTGACGTAAGAATGAGTTATCATCAGTCTTATGTCTTTCTCCAAGATCTTTCAAATTCTTTTCATTGTTGATTCAACCTTTATATTCTTCATTATTCCAGAGTACCTCAACAATTAATGGTGGTGTTTCCCGTCGTCATTCTCGGATTTGAAGACCCAAGAGGAGTTCCTCTTAAATTCTTACATGTTCTTCCAAAGATTCGTGATTCTAGCTTGATGCCATCTCTCTTAATTGTTTCTGATTGTGAGATATTCTTTTCACCCATCCGGAGCAATTCACGAGTCTTTTCAGTCTAATTCTCTGGAGGCCATCATTTCGGGTTTATTCATTCTCAGCTTTCAACTCTCATTCTCAAAATCTTACCGGTGCATCGCTCAAGTATTCTCTAGTCAGTTCATGATCTCTTCGTTTCACTTGTATCTAAATTCCCTCAAGTATCTTCATTCGTATTTCCAATTCTACCTGGTGATTTGTGGCTTTGTTACTCTCATTTTCAATTCTTACGGTGGTTCACGCAAGAGTTTTATTCCTTGGTTATCATATCAATTTATTCTTTCTTTCAAATCCTAATGGTGGTTTGTTGAAGCCTTTTCTCAAGTTTGTGCTATATCTATCTTAATCCTTTCCATGAGAATAATTAGTATGCCAAATCCGTTGCTTGTCATCAATTTAAATTGGTGAAGGATACACATAACATAATTCTTATTCTTGCTTCATCCAAATAATGGATTCTTTTCTTCCGGAGATTGTCCATGATGAGTTAATTCTTGATTACAACTGAGTCATCTTTCCTTTCCGGAGTTCCAAGGTTTTTTGCTTTATCTCATCGCGAAGCTCCATCTAAATCATTACAAGGCTTCACCTTGTGTTTTCAACTTTCCTTTCTTTTTATCATCATTTTGTTACCGGAGTTCTTCATGGAGGCTCTACATGGTGGTTCATCAAGGATTCCTTTCATTCTTCAATTGTTCGTCAAGATTTCTCTCAAAGCTATGATCCATCAAGCTATACTTCAAGTATTCTTCATCTTGCATTTCGAAGTGCAATTCTTTCATATCTCATCTTTTGAGGTGGTGTTATGTCATTCTTGATAATTTCCCTTCGTGTTTCCTGATTCACAAGTTATCAAGAATGAGGTATTTTAAATCCATTAATCTCTTTGTTGGAGTTGTCTTGTGTCATATTTCACCTAAAGCCTTCCCTAAGGAATGTTGCTATTGTGGTGCTTATCAATGATTCAAGTTATCTCTCTATCTTCTTGGTGGAACAAGTTTTCATCTCTTCTTTATTCCTGATCAATCATTGTTTTTCGTTAGTGGCAGAATTTCACCTCAGTTTTGAGATGTTCTCCATAAGCCCACTACAAGCTTACTCTTTTCATTGTTGGTTTTCCAACAACTTCGTTATAACCCTCTTGGAAGGGTGCCTTCCAAGATCATTTGTGGCAGAAGTTATCATTTTCTTCTCAATTCTTTCCTTTCCAACGATCCAACTTCTATTCTTTCGTTCCAGAGGCATTATGATGTTGCTCTTTTCACTCATCATCTCGGATTGGGAAGATCATGTTCTTTCATTTGCTTATGCATTCAACCGGAGTGTTGTGTCATCCCTTCAATTTCTTTTCATCTTATCATGTTTTCTTCTCTTTTCTACCGGAGTGCTCTCCAAATTATATCATTATTATGCCTTCTCTGTCTTGTTTTAACCGGAGTGTTGTGTCATCTGCTCAAGTTCTTTTTATCTTATAAAGTCTTGCATCTTGTTTCAATCGGAGTGCTTGCATCTACTTCTTGTCCATTGTAACATTTTCTTATGTCTTTCAACCCACAAGGTTCCCGTAATGTTCCTCCTTTCTAACGGAGTGTTTTCAACCTCGTTCATCTTCGTTGTATTCTTTCTTTCAATTTGTTCAACCTCTCAAGGTTCTTTGGTTTATCTCGTTTGTCAAAGAAGCAACTTAGTTTTACCTCTTCTCTTCCTCTCCCGCTTCTCTCCGGTGCCATTCTAGATCTCGAGACGAGATCCTCTCATAGTGGTGGAGTGTTGTGACCCCCGAGACCGGCGCTCCAGACGGCTTTCATGTTTTTCGTTGTTGTCATGTGTTTCGATTGCTTTGTTGCATTCATCATGGCATCTCTTGCATTGCATCATGTCATCATGCACCCCTTTTTTTAAACTCAACTAAATAAATTGCATGGATCTTTGATCCATTTAAATCGAGGGAAATCCACATGGTGATTTCTCTTTACAATATATAAAAGTCTCCCAATATTATTAGGGAGCTATAATAAATATTCTAACACACTTGCAAAATAATTTCATGTATTTTATACTTCAAGTTTGGTCCCCAAACTTTGCCCATAATTTCTTTCACCGCTTTCCCATTCTCCACCGAACATTTTTGGACTCTCCAAAAATGTTTTCCTAATTCAAACTTATTTGAATCACATTCAAATGTGTTCGAATGCAATCCTTCCAAACGGTGCCAAATGTATTTTTCTTGGATCAAGCTCCTTTTTATGAGTCTAAGAAAATTGACGCCCTGCTCCAATTCTTCTCCTATATCTCTCTACATTTCTTATTTCTCGGTTTATTTGTTAAATCGGGAAATAAAGAAGTAAATAAGAAGAGGGAGAGAGAGAGAGAGCCCAGCTGTCGGTGTCAAAATCGGCAGATCTCGGGTAGGGGGTCCCGAACTGTGCGTCTAAGGCGGATGGTAACAGGAGGCAGGGGACATGATGTTTTACCCAGGTTCAGGCCCTCTTGATGGAGGTAAAACCCTACGTCCTGCTTGATTTATTCTCGATGATATGAGTATTACAAGAGTTGATCTACCACGAGATCAGAGAGGCTAAACCCTAGAAGCTAGCCTATGGTACGATTGTATGTTATTGTCCTACGGACTAAAACCCTCCGGTTTATATAGACACTGGAGGGGGCTAGGGTTACACAAGGTCGGTTACAAAGGAGGAGATATCCATATCCGTACTGCCTAGCTTGTCTTCCATGCCAAGTAGAGTCCCATCCAGACACGAGACTAAGTCTTCAATCTTGTATCTTCATAGTCCAACAGTCCGGCCAAAGGATATAGTTCGGCTGTCCGGAGACCCCCTAATTCAGGACTCCCTCAGTAGCCCCTGAACCAGGCTTCAATGACGATGAGTCCGGCGCGCGGTATTGTCTTCGGCATTGCAAGGCGGGTTCCTCCTCCGAATACACCACGGAAGAATTTGAATACAAGGATAGTGTCCGACCTTGCAAAATAACTTCCACATACCACCGTAGGGAGAATAATATTCCCACAAATCTAATCTATTGACTTGTTTTGGCAACACGACATTAAGCCATGGCCCGGTGATTACTCGAACCGTTTCCTTTAACTAGCTCCGCACATAGCGCGAGGCATTTTTTGACACGTCTTGTCAAAGCAGAGATCGCGTCCCCCTTATTATGGGATTCTCATCAATACGGGCGTGGGTAACCCAACCGCGCCATCGATTACGGCGCTTGGGGGATAAGCGAGTTTTACTAGGCTAGTGGGGGCGCATAGTTTCGGCCGCCCATATAAAGGGACAAGGATTCACCTTTTCATCCACGCCTTCTTCCTCCTTGCTCACCCCTTCTTGCGCACTCGAGCTCCAACACCCAAGTCCACATCCTTCCCCTCAACCTTCTCCAATCATGTCCGGAGCGGGAGGCAAATGGATGGCTTCCTCCGTTTCGGAGGGACACATCAAGAAGCTGCGCGGAGCCGGATACTTAGCCATGAATATCGCGCATCGGCTGCCCGCTGCGAGGGAGATCATCCCTACCCGGGAACCTCATGAGAGGGTAGTTTTCCTCCACCACTTCCTCCGCGGACTTGGGTTTCCCCTTCATCCATTCGTCTATGGTCTCATGTTCTACTATGGGCTGGAATTCCATCATCTGGCCTCGAACTTCATCCTCAATATTTTGCCGTTCATCGTCGTCTGTGAGGCTTTCCTCCGCATCTGCCCCCACTTTGGCCTATGGCTAAAGACCTTCAATATCAAGCCGAAGGTGGTGGGCGGCCAACAAGCAGAATGCGGGGGAGCCATGATGGGCAAGATGCCCAACATTATATGGCTTAAAGGCTCCTTCATGGAGACCATAAAGGGGTGGCAATCGGCGTGGTTCTACATCACCGAGCCGTGCGACACCAAATGGGTGGCTGCCCCTGAGTTTCGATCCGGATTCCCTACATGGCTCACTTCCTGGAAAGAGAAGGCTTGTTGTGGGGTTCGTCGGTGGAGCTGGACGGACTCCAGAAATGTATCCTGAACATGACAAGCAAGAAGCTCAAGCTTGTCAACATAGTCCAGGTCATGCTCATCCGCCGGATCCTCCCGTGCCAACAACGGGACTTCAACTTGTGGGAGTTCGACCCGGCCCAGCACCAGACTCTGAGCGAGCTCTTCGACACGATGCACAAGGACGTCTGGAAGGTGCTTTTCAAGGACGCTGAGGTCCCTCCCTCTCTCACCGAGGACCGTGGGCTAAGCGCGAAGCACCGAGCGCATTCTGTGAGTTCTATACATCCGGTAGGATATTTATTTCCCCTAGCTTAACCATGTGCGGGGTCTGATCTCCATGCCTTTGACAAGACTGGGTGGAGACGTCGGGGCAGATTAACTATCCAACCCCTCTGCCCGAAGACACAGCGGACGCTCTCCTGACGGAGATGCTGACTCCGGCTCCTTACAAGGTGCCGGAGAAGACCAAGAAGGCCAAGGGAACCCGAAAGAGTTCCCGACACCAGGGTTTATCGGACTTATTGTCCGATAATTCCACGACGCACTCCTCCCCCGAAGACGAGGAGGAAGATGAAGATGTTCCCCCTCCAGTCGAGGGAGACAAGAAAAGGAAGGCCGCCCCTACCAGGGGGCGAAGGGTCCAAGAAGGGAAGGACTCTCCTTCCAGACTACTCCACCACCGCCGCCGAAGGCGAAGACGAGTGGCTGCTCAGGGCCAAGCCCCTGGCAAAGTCGTAAGTATTCGGATACCAGAGTAGCTCATAGCATTCCTTTGTCGCACTGCTTCTCCTAACGCTGAATTATGATTGTGCAGACCGCTCCGAACCTGAATCGACATATCCTCGTCGGACGGCTCCCTGGGCTCGTCGGATATGGATAGCGATCCACTTCGAACCGCCACCTCCCCTTGCCCTATGGACAACGCCGAGGTATTGTCACAAGAGGCACCGGGTCGGGGGGAGACAGTCCCAGAGACGCCTCAAGGTGACCTTCCGGACTCCGGGAGCAGAGGGGACAAGGCCCCCGAGGGCTCCGAGTTTGGCCCTCAGCCGAACACCGCGCCTGAACCTCCAGCGGTTCCGGATTCGGGCAGGCGGCCTCCTTCCAAGAGGGGTAAGATGCCTGTGCCGGTGACCTTTGTCCATCCAGAGGCACCGGACAATCTGCTGGGAGCGCTTCGCAGCGCTTCCATCGACAAGGAGCACCGCACTATTATGAGTGCGATGGTCCAGAAGGTTCAGTCCGCCAAGAGCGGACTGACTGAAGCCTGTGCCAGCCTTCTAACAGGCTTTGAGGTAAGTGTTTGAAATATGGGGGAAAATATTACCGCATAGATAGTAGCCCCTGATGCTCTGTTCGGTGTTCACAAAGAAGAGCCGAACAGAGGATCAAACAATATTGCAGGAGTCTAATATAAGCATGTCAATATGCATATGCAGGCTTCGCTGCTGGCCGCTGTCGCGCAGATTGCGAAGGTTGCCGCATTGAAGCAGGACCTCGAGGGGTCCAAGAAAGAGCTCGGCCTTGCCAAGAGGCAGCTCGAGGAGAACAAGGGTAAGTAATACCCTGTCTATAGATATGTATATATAAAAGAAGACGCGATTGCAAAACGACAGGATCATCATATATTTGCCAGGGGCCACGACCGAGGTGGCGACCCTGAAGCAAGCGCTATCCGAGGCCGAAGACAAAGCGGCCAAGGAGCGCACCGAGCGGGAAAGGCAGGAGGCACGGGTGGGCGAGGTGCAGCAAGAGATCAAAGCTCTCGTGTCGAAGCATGAGGCATTGGAGCGTGACTCGAAGACGCAAGAGTCCGAGCTTGCCGCGGCACTCGAAAGCGTGAAAAATGCCAAGGCTGAAGCCCAGAAGGCCCTCCAGGAGATTGATGCGATGAAGAAGATAGCGGCAGGTAAGGCATTCTATATGCAAAGCAAGCATGTGAAAGTAAATTATCTATTACTTACCCGAATCCGGAGCTCTCCAGGAGCATTCGCAGATTTGCCCCGCAGCGTGTCGGATGCCGCACAGTTTTACCAGGCCAAGGAGGGAAGCTCAACGGAGAAGTTGTTCTGGGCCCAATATACTGGGACCGAACACCCGATGCCTATGAGCGACCAGCTAAAGCAGCTGGTCGAGCTACACAAGGCGACCGAATAGGCCATGAAGGGCTTTATAGTCCGGTTGTGGCTTGGCGACACCCTTCCAAACAGCTACTTCGGCCTGGTGAGGCGGCTTGTGGATGCCTGCCCACGGCTGGAAGTCGTCAAGCGGTCCGTCTGCATCGAAGGTGCACGCCGGGCTTTCGCCCGTGTGAAGGTGCAATGGGCCAAGCTAGACGCCGTGAAGCTGATCAAGGAAGGGCCACCGGAGGGCAAGGAGCATCGCCACCCCGAGATGTACTATGAGGGTGTCCTGAAGGGTGCTCGTCTCATAGTGGATGGGTGTATGAAAGATATAATATTCGAGTGAATTCGCTCGTGTAATCATGTAGTTATGAAAACTTGTTCATATGCGCTATGCAACGCTTGTTTGAATTTAAAATATTACCTTTTGTTCGGCTGTTTATCAAATCTGAGAGATGGCTAGTCGTCGGCTTCTGCCCCCGTGCCACGAGTGCCAGGGTGTTCGGGATAAACCTGAGCACTCTTGTTCCCATTTTTGGGTCCTTCGAGGGAGGTGCTCAACACAACGAACAAGGCAATCGGACTATAATGCGTTATCACTCTCACTTAGCCATAGAATTCTATAATTTTAAATTTCGGCGAAGCCCCTAGTATTCGGAAAGCCGAATCTAGGGCGCGATACATGCCTTAAGCCGGACAGGGCTGACTCCTCGCTCTAAGTGGCATAAGTCTTTAAGGACTCAAAAACCTCTCGAATAGTGACCAGTCTCTCGCCTTATCATGACAGTCAGTTTTAGCTTTCTCTACTGAGGTGCTTAGCCCAACAGAACCGGGCCACAATCACAGTAGTTCTCCCAGTGCCACCTTAGTCGATATAGCGAAACGTAAGGTACCAAAACATGGGAGCCGGGCAAACCCAACTATTGACCCCAGACATGATTCGGAGCTGATGCATATAATGCTATAAGTTCGGGGTGCCGCACTTGTGAAAGTGTTCGGACTTCTCACACCATTTTGTGGGGTACTTAAGCCCCTGGTGTATTGGTCGTACCAGAGTGTACAGGTGCTGGATGCCATGAATGAACATATATATAAAAAAAGAAGAATGCAATAATAGCCTTAATGCTATGCATTGTTTATTCAAAAAGGTGCGTTAAAGCAAAATGATACAGGTAGTGCGATAAGCAAAAAGTAGGACTATGTCCCCTCCAAGGGCAAGCTGAGGAATAATATTAACGTAAGTATTTCACTCGTTATCGTAATCCACCTGGGAGTTCCGTGGTGTGATGTAGCTTTCTGCCTCCTTGGTTGCTGCATCATGTGTTCGGCAATCATGCTGCCGGACAGGGTTTCCAGAGATTAATGTCCTGAAAGAGAGAAAAATAACAAAGCGGGAAGCCCCTAGTGCGGTTTAAGCTGCGTCTTGGGGCGTGCCGTAGTCGTGCCCCCTCCCTACCTGTGCCCATGGTATTTTTAATGCGTAATTATGTACGCGTGGCACGAGTTTCGCCGTTTGGCTTGGGCCGGGGTGGGAGCCGCATTGCTATGCGAGCTCGGAACGTGCCAGGCGGTCCTGTTGCCGATTACTCCGGGCGCACTTGAAGGTGTTTGGGTTCTTAAATGCCGAACTAGTGGACTGCCTTAATAGGCTGCTTTGCGCTTCCGCTGCGAGGGCCGCAGTGTGCTCCTCCATTCGGAGAGAGCGCTCTGTGTTTCCATTAACTGTAATGACCCTCTGAGGTCCTGGCATCTTGAGCTTGAGGTATGCATAATGCGGTACCGCATTGAATCTCGCAAATGCGGTTCACCCGAGCAGTGCATGATAACCACTGCGGAACAGGACTATATCGAAGATTAACTCTTCACTTCGGAAGTTATCCGGGGATCCGAAGACCACTTCCAGTGTGATTGAGCCCGTGCAATGGGCCTCTACACCAGGTATGACGCCTTTAAAGGTCGTTTTTGTGGGTTTGATCCTTGAGGGGTCTATACCCATTTTGCGCACCGTGTGCTGGTAAAGCAGGTTCAGGCTGCTGCCTCCATCCATAAGGACTCGAGTGAGGTGAAATCCTTCAATAATTGGGTCTAAGACCAGTGTGGCGAATCCGCCATGACGGATACTAGTGGGGCGGTCCCTGCGATCAAAGGTGATCGGACAGGAGGACCATGGGTTGAACTTTGGGGCGACTAGCTCCGACGCATATACATCCCTGAGCGCACGCTTCCGCTCCCTCTTAGGGAGGTGGGTTGCGTATATCATGTTCACCTTCCGCACTTGTGGGGGGGGGACCTCTTCTGTCCTCCGGTATTCGGCTGTCGGGGCTCCTCCTCGTCATCGTTATGTGGCCCCTTATCTTTGTTTTCGGCAATTAACTTGTCGGCCTGCTTGAACACCCAACAATCCCTATTGGTGTGGTTGGCTGGCTTGTCGGGGGTGCCGTGTATTTGACACGAGCGATCAAGTATACGGTCCAAACTGGACGGGCCCGGAGTGCTTCTTTTGAATGGCTTTTTCCGCTGACCGGGTTTAGAGCCTTTGAATCCGGCATTGACTGTCGTGTCCTCGGTATTGTCGTTGTTAATGCGGCGCTTATGTTTGTTGCAACGTGACCTGCTACTGCCGTCCTTGGTATCCGAAGTACCATGGTTCTTTGATATGTTGTTACTGCGAGCCAGCCAACTGTCTTCTCCCGCACAAAAGAGGGTCATGAGTGTCGTGAGGGCTGCCATAGATTTCGGCTTTTCCTGACCAAGGTGCCGGGCTAGCCACTCGTCGCGGATGTTGTGCTTGAAAGCTGCTAGAGCCTCTGCATCCGGACAGTCGACGATTTGATTTTTCTTTGTTAGGAACCGTGTCCAAAATTGCCTGGCCGATTCCTCTGGCTGCTGAATTATGTGGCTCAAGTCATCGGCATCTGGTGGTCGCACATAAGTGCCCTGAAAGTTGTCGAGGAATGCGGCTTCCAGATCTTCCCAACAGCCAATGGACTCTGCTGGCAAGCTGTTGAGCCAATGCCGAGCTGGTCCTTTAAGTTTGAGTGGGAAGTATTTAATGGCGTGTAGATCATCACCGCGTGTCATGTGGATATGCAGGAGGAAATCCTCGATCCATACCGCAGGATCTGTTGTGCCGTTGTATGATTCTATATTTATGGGTTTGAAACCCTTTGGGATTTGATGATCCATTACTTCGTCTGTGAAGCATAAGGGGTGTGCGGCGCCTCTGTACTGGGCTATATCGCGACGCAGCTCCAATGAGTCTTGCCCGCTGTGTGCGGCCTAGCCGGATTTACTTTTACTGTATCCGGCGTGACATTTATCGTCTCGCATAATGGCGCGCCCTCGTGATCGGTAGATCGATCTTGCATGTTTTGCTTTGTCCTCCAATACGTCTCGTAGGTCTGGCGTATTTCCCCATGCCTTTTTATTTGAATGGCGTCGGGGTGCAGGCTGAGCTTTTGGCTGGAATGCCTCTTTGTCGCGGCCACGGGGTGGCCGATCAGCCGCATCATGCGCTTGTTCCCCCAATTGGGGTAGCAACCTGCATTTTGGGTAACTCTTGGAGGGGCGTTTGAGTTTATATTCCTCGGCCACCAGGACTTTGGTCCATCTATCAGCTAGCAGATCTTGATCAGCTTGAAGCTGCTGCTGCCTCTTCTTAAGGCTATTTGCCGTGGCTATAAGCCGGCGCTTGAAGCGCTCTTGTTCGACGGGATCCTCTGGCACGACGAATTTGTCATCGTCGAGGCTTGCCTCGTCTTCAGAGGGAGGCATGTAATTTTCATCCTCCTCCTTTTCATCTGCCGCTCTCTCAGGAGGGCTGGCCTCTCCATCCTCCTGTCCCAAATCATGCTGGAGGGGATTGTTTCCATCTTTGGCACTATCCGGAGTGTTATTATCTCCTGTGCCAGTGTCACCACTTTTGCTTTGGCGGGACTTAGAGCGGCGCCGCTGACGTCGGCGCTTGGGTTGCTTCTTGGAGGGGTCATCCTCCGCTGTCTCGTCGCCATTGCCTTCTTTGGGTGTGTCCACCATGTATATGTCGTATGATGAGGTGGATGTACAGTGCCCTGTGGGCAGTGGTTCCTCTTCGTCTCCCGCATCGTCGTCCATACCGTCGATGTCTTCGGAGTCCAAATCGAGCATGTCGGTTAAGTCGTCGACAATGGCTACTAAGTGGGTGGTGGGTGGGCAACGAATTTCTTTGTCGTCTACATCCCAATCCTGCTGGTCATAATACGGCCAGGACTCTCCTGACAAAGAGAGAGACCTTAGTGAATTCAGTATGTTGCCGAAGGGCGAGTGCTGAAAGATATCCGCGGCAGTGAACTCCATGATCGGCGCCCAATCGGATTCGATTGGCAGGGGCGCGGATGATCCAGAGTCCGGAGAAGAGTCTGGCGATGAGGAGTCACGGGCCTCGTGAAGGATAAGGTTGGTGTTCCGTTCGATCTCCGTTGAGGCTGCTGCCTCCGCGGCGGGGTCTAACCACCCACCCTCGGATGGCGCAGTTGGCTCCGAATTAAAGGTCGGGGCGGCTGCAGGTGCAGTCTCCAGGACACTGTTCGGTGGCAAAGCTAAATCATGCCCATCATGATAGCGCGGCGCACTCGGCAGGGGCTCGAATCCGTCGAAGATCAAGTCTCCGCGGATATCGGCCGTGTAGTTTAGGCTTCCAAACCTGACGTGATGGCCACGGGCGTAGCTTATAATCTGCTCTAGATGGCCAAGCGAATTGGCTCGCAGTGCAAAGCCGCCGAATATAAAAATCTGTCCGGGGAGAAAGGTCTCAGCCTAGACTGCATCGCTAACGACGATCGAAGGAGCCATCAAGCCTGATGATGATGACACATAGGAACTCTCAATGAAAGCACCAATGTCGGTGTCAAAACTGGCGGATCTCGGGTAGGGGGTCCTGAACTGTGCGTCTAAGGCGGATTGTAACAGGAGGCAGGGGACATGATGTTTACCCAGGTTCGGGCCCTCTTGATTGAGGTAAAACCCTACGTCCTGCTTGATTTATTCTCGATGATATGAGTATTACAAGAGTTGATCTACCACGAGATCGGAGAGGCTAAACCCTAGAAGCTAGCCTATGGTATGATTGTATGTTATTGTCCTACGGACTAAAACCCTCTGGTTTATATAGACACTGGAGGGGGCTAGGGTTACACAAGGTCGGTTACAAAGGAGGAGATATCCATATCCGCACTGCCTATCTTATCTTCCACGCCAAGTAGAGTCCCATCCGGACATGAGACGGAGTCTTCAATCTTGTATCTTCATAGTCCAACAGTCCGGCCAAAGGATATAGTCCAGCTGCCCGGAGACCCCCTAATCAGGACTCCCTCACCAGCCTTGCCACTTGGGCCTCATGCGGCCCATTTGGCCCAAGGCTTCCCGCAGCCCAACCTACGCTAACCCTAGGCGCCCGAGCCACCTCTCCCGTTCCCCTCTCCCTCCGCCGCCAGGAGAAACCATGCTCGACCCCTCCTCTCGCATATGCCCCTTTCTCCCTCTCGATCTCTCCCTCACTCACTACCTCTCCTTTCCCCTGCTGGCGCCGCGACACACACAACACACGCACGCAGAGGGGCAGCGCCCCATGCCCATCCCCTTGACTACTACCTTGGCCTCCGAACATGGCGCCCGCACTGGCGACCCTGCAGGCCGCTGCCCTGCTGCCATGTCCCGCCGCTGCCATACGCGCCGCTGCCGTCGTCACGACCTGCATCGCTCCCTGCTGCGCCCCTTCATCGAGCAGCCGCACGTCGCCGGATCCCGTCCGCTGCGACCAGGAGCGCCGTCGCCCTCGACCCGCCTCACCGTTGTCCATGGCCACGCCTTCGCCAAGTGTCAGCACAGCCTGGCCACATCCTGTCGTTCTCCTTCGTCGTCGGACCCGAGCCGTCTTCTGCTTCCTCTATGTCGTCTAGGAGCCACCTCGCTCGCGCGTGTCCTCCACCAGCAGCCTGCAACGCCTGAGGAGAGCCGAGCTCCTCCCTGTCCCCATGGTGGCTGCTTCCCCTGCCCCGAGTTTCACTGTTGTCGACGTTCAAGTCCCGCGCCCCCATGACCTCGCTGCATCTCGCGCCGCTGCTCATGGCCTGCACCAACCTCCTCCTCCACCGTCAAGTCTGTCGTCCCCGTCGTACCGTCGCTGGAGTTCATGTCCAAGGCCCGCTGCAACCTCACCTTCGGCCATGCCCTTGCCTTCTTGTACTGTTGTCGCTGAACACCAAGACCAAATGTTTTGTTTTCACCAAGTTCCGTCAAACTAACCGTGTACGTCTACCGTCGCCGTGGGGGCTTTTTTCATCAAGTTCGACTACAGCACGAAGATGTGAACAACTACGCGGAGTCACGGAGCACGACTACACACGGGACCCGTCAAGTTCTTCTATGTGCGTGTACGACTACACATCCGAGATGCGTCTAGTACCTCTACGGAAGACCCGAACATCTACGATCCGTGTACGATAACCGTTGCCAAAGACCGTCGAGTAAACAACTACCGTCGTCGTTGACTCGACAAGACAATGTGTACAACTACTTCCACGATGACCGTGCACCACTACCGCCGCGAGAACGACTACTTCCTACGGCCGTCCCGAGAACACCTACTTACTTTACCGAACTCGAACCACCCCGAACGCACGCTTCAAAGGTATACCACGAGACGACCGTCCGAGAATGAATGCTTGTGTTGTATGAGATGCACCATATCCTTGCACCGTGTCCGAGTTGTCACTTGCTCAGTCCTCCTCGTTTCCATGCCACTGACTCGTGGGAACCCGATAGTTGGGAGCACCCCACCATCTTGCTCAACTCGCTCACGCCCTATCTTTTTCACCGGCATCTCAATCGAGTTACCGGAACTGTTATGTTGCCGTGGCATCATTTTTGGATTCGTTGTCGTGGCCCTTTTCCTTCCGCCATGTCGACAAATGCTTCATATCATGTTCATGTCAACATTTTCATAAAATTGCATAAAACTTGCACATGCCATTCGCATCATGATAATAAAATTTATAAGTTTAAAATTGTTGTTGCACCAAATTGCTAATGCATATGGGGATTACCGGATTTGTTGCTTGTTATATCCGGCCCCATTTAAATTGTTTAGATAGTATAGTTTTGTTATGCTTCACCTCTTGCCATGTTAACCAACATTTAATATTGTTGAGTACCTAACCGGGAGTGAACTAAATAATTGATGTGGTGTTCTGTCAATATGCAACTCGTTGCATATTGAGCTCCACTTAATTTGTAGTTTTGTTTGTTGCACTTTGCCATGCCATGTATATTTAAACCGGGCATGCATCATACTTGGTTGTGCATCATGCCATGTTTATGTGATGGTTGTTTATTATGTTGTTTGTTTCTTTCCGGGTTGTTTCTCTCGTTAGCTTCGGTTTCATTCCGAAGTCGTGAGGATTCGTTCGACTACGTTCGTTTGTTTCTTCTTCATGGACTCATTCTTCTTCCTTGCGGGGTCTCAGGCAAGATGACCATACCCTCGAAATCACTTCTATCCTTGCTTGATAGTTGCTCGCTCTATTGCTATGCCACGATACCTACCACTTGCTATATCATGCCTCCCATATTGCCATGTCAAGCCTCTGATCCACCTTTCCTAGCAAACCGTTGGTTGGCTATGTTACTGCTTTGCTCAGCCCCTCTTATAGCGTTGCTAGTTGCAGGTGAAGATTGAAGTTTGTTCCTTGTTGGAACATGGGTTTTGTTGGGATATCATTATTATATCTTGTTTACTTTAATGCATCTATATACTTGGTAAAGGGTGGAAGGATCGGCCTTATGCCTGGTGTTTTGTTCCACTCTTGCCGCCCTAGTTTCCGTCATACAGGTGTTATGTTCCTTGATTTTGCGTTTCTTACGCGGTTGGGGGAATGGGACCCCCTTGACAGTTCACTTTGAATAAAACTCCTCCAGCAATGCCCAACCTTGGTTTTACCATTTGCCACCTAAGCCTTTTTCCCTCGGGTTTCCGGAGCCCGAGGGTCATCTTTATTTTAAACCCCCGGGCCAGTGCTGCTCTGAGTGATGGTCCAACCTGTCAGCAGCCGGTGGCCACCAGGGGCAACTCTGGGTTGGCCTACCGAAATCTTGGACAATCTGGTGTGCCTTGAGAACGAGATATGTGCAGCTCCTATCGGGATTTGTCGGCACATTCGGGTGGCTTTGCTGGTCTTGTTTTACCATTGTCAAAATGTCTTGTAACCGGGATGTAGAGTCTGATCGGGTCTTCCTAGGAGAAGGAATATCCTTCGTTGACCATGAGATCTTATGATGGGCTAAGTTGGGACACCCTGCGGGGTTTTGAACTTTCGAAAGTCGTGCCCGCGGTTATGGGCAGATGGGAATTTGTTAATATCCGGTTGTAGAGAACTTGACACTTAAATTAATTAAAATGCATCAACCGTGTGTGTAGCTGTGATGGTCTCTTTCTGGCGGAGTCCGGGATGTGAACACGGTCTCGTGTTATACTTGAACGTACGTAGCTTCAGGATCACTTCTTGATCACTTATTAGCTTCCCGACCGTGCTTTGCTTCTCTTCTCGCTCTCTTTTGCGTAAGGTAGCCACCATATATGCTACTGCTTGCTGCAGCTCCACCTCACTGAAGGAAATATGCCCTAGAGGCAATAATAAAAGTTATTATTTATTTCCTTATATCATGATAAATGTTTATTATTCATGCTAGAATTGTATTAACCGGAAACATAATACATGTGTGAATACATAGACAAACTTAATATCACTAGTATGCCTCTACTTGACTAGCTCGTTAATCAAAGATGGTTATGTTTCCTAACCATGAACAAGGTGTTGTTATTTGATTAACGAGGTCACATCATTGGTTGAATGATCTGATTGACATGACCCATTCCATTAGCTTAGCACCCGATCATTTAGTATGTTGCTATTGCTTTCTT
This sequence comes from Triticum monococcum, assembly GCA_034509565.1. NCBI lineage: Eukaryota > Viridiplantae > Streptophyta > Magnoliopsida > Poales > Poaceae > Triticum > Triticum monococcum. The sequence goes on from CM067842.1 coordinate 734,012,461, forward strand.
CATGACTTATACATGAAGGAAATATGCCCTAGAGGCAATAATAAAGTTATTATTTATTTCCTTATATCATGATAAATGTTTATTATTCATGCTAGAATTGTATTAACCGGAAACATAATACATGTGTGAATACATAGACAAACTTAGTGTCACTAGTATGCCTCTACAAGACTAGCTCGTTAATCAAAGATGGTTATGTTTCCTAACCATGAACAATGTGTTGTTATTTGATTAACGAGGTCACATCATTAGTTGAATGATTTGATTAACATGACCCATTTCATTAGCTTAGCACCCGGTCGTTTAGTATGTTGCTATTGCCTTCTTCATGACTTATACATGTTCCTATGACTATGAGATTATGCAACTCCCGTTTACTGGAGGAACACTTTGTGTGCTACCAAACGTCACAACGTAACTGGGTGATTATAAAGGAGCTCTACAGGTGTCTCCAAAGGTAGATGTTGGGTTGGCGTATTTCGAGATTAGGATTTGTCACTCCGATTGTCGGAGAGGTATCTCTGGGCCCTCTCGGTAATGCACATCACATAAGCCTTGCAAGCATTGTGAACTAATGAGTTAGTTGCGAGATGATGTATTACGGAACGAGTAAAGAGACTTGCCGGTAACGAGATTGAACTAGGTATTGGATACCGATGATCGAATCTCGGGCAAGTAACATACCGATGACAAAGGGAACAACGTATGTTGTTATGCGGTCTGACCGATAAAGATCTTCATAGAATATGTAGGAGCCAATATGGGCATCCAGGTCCCGCTATTGGTTATTGACCGGAGATGTGTCTCAGTCATGTCTACATTGTTCTCGAACCGTAGGGTCCGCATGCTTAACATTACGATGACAGTTATTATGAGTTTATGCATTTTGATGTACCGAAGTTAGTTCGGAGTCCCAGATGTGATCAGGGACATGACGAGGAGTCTCGAAATGGTCGAGACATAAAGATTGATATATTGGATGACTATATTCGGACACCGGAAGTGTTCCGGGTGATTTCGGAGAAAACCGGAGAGCCGGAGGGTTACCGGAACCCTACCGGGAGAAGTAATGTGCCATATGGGCTTTAGTGGAGAGAGAGAAGGGCTGCCAGAGGTGGGCCGCGCGCCACCTCCTCCCTAGTCCGAATTGGACTAGGGGAGGGGGCGGCGCCCCCCCTTTCCTTCTCCCACTCCACCTCTTTCCCCCTCCTAGTAGGAGTCCTACTCCTACTAGGAGGAGGACTCCTCCTTGGCGCGCCACACCTGGCCGGCCGGCCTCCTCCCCTTGCTCCTTTATATACGGGGGCAGGGGGCACCTCTAGACACACAAGTTGATCCACGTGATCGTTCCTTCGCCGTGTGCGGTGCCCCCTGCCACCATATTCCACCTCGATCATATCGTTGTAGTGCTTAGGCGAAGCCCTGCGTCGGTAGAACATCAAGATCGTCATCACGCCGTCGTGCTGACGGAACTCCTCCCCGAAGCTTTGCTGGATCGGAGCCCGGGGATCGTCATCGAGCTGTACGTGTGCTAAGAACTCGGAGGTGCCGGAGTAACGGTGCTTGGATCGGTCGGATCGGGAAGAAGACGTACGACTACTTCCTCTACGTTGTGTCAACGCTTCCGTTGCGATCTACAAGGGTATGTAGATCAGACTCTCCCCCTCGTTGCTATGCATCACCATGATCTTGCGTGTGCGTAGGAATTTTTTTGAAATTACTACATTCCCCAATAGTGGCATCTGAGCCTAGGTTTTATGGATTGATGTTATTTGCACGAGTAGAACACAAGTGAGTTGTGGGCGATATAAGTCATACTGCCTACCAGCATGTCATACTTTGGTTCGGCGGTATTGTTGGACGAGACGACCCGGACCAACCTTACGCGTACGCTTACGCGAGACCGGTTCCCCCGACGTGCTTTGCACACAGGTGGCTTGCGGGCGACTGTCTCTCCAACTTTAGTTGAACTGAGTGTGGCTACGCCCGGTCCTTGCGAAGGTTAAAACGGAGTCTATTTGACAAACTATCGTTGTGGTTTTGATGCGTAGGTGAGATTAGTTCTTGCTTAAGCCCGTAACAGCCATGTAAAACTTGCAACAACAAAGTAGAGGACGTCTAACTTGTTTTTGCAGGGCATGTTGTGATGTGATATGGTCAAGACATGATGCTAAATTTTATTGTATGAGATGATCATGTTTTGTAACCGAGTTATTGGCAACTGGCAGGAGCCATATGGTTGTCGCTTTATTGTATACAATGCAATCGCGATGTAATGCTTTACTTTATCACTAAACGGTAGCGATAGTCGTGGAAGCATAAGATTGGCGAGACGACAACGATGCTACGATGGAGATCAAGGTGTCGCGCCGGTGACGATGGTGATCATGACGGTGCTTCGGAGATGGAGATCACAAGCACAAGATGATGATGGCCATATCATATCACTTATATTGATTGCATGTGATGTTTATCTTTTTATGCATCTTATCTTGCTTTGATTGACGGTAGCATTATAAGATGATCTCTCACTAAATTATCAAGAAGTGTTCTCCCTGAGTGTGCACCGTTGCGAAAGTTCTTCGTGCTGAGACACCACGTGATGATCGGGTGTGATAGGCTCTACGTTCAAATACAACGGGTGCAAAACAGTTGCACACGCGGAATACTCAGGTTATACTTGACGAGCCAAGCATATACAGATATGGCCTCGGAACATGGAGACCGAAAGGTCGAGCGTGAATCATATAGTAGATATGATCAACATAGTGATGTTCACCAAAGAAACTACTCCATCTCACGTGATGATCGGACATGGTTTAGTTGATTTGGATCACGTGATCACTTAGTGGATTAGAGGGATGTCTATCTAAGTGGGAGTTCTTAAGTAATATGATTAAATTGAACTTAAATTTATCATGAACTTAGTCCTGGTAGTATTTTGCAAATTATGTTGTAGATCAATAGCTCGCGTGGTTGCTTCCCTGTGTTTATTTTGATATGTTCCTAGAGAAAATTGTGTTGAAATATAGTAGCAATGATGCGGATTGGATCCGTGATATGAGGTTTATCCTCATTGCTGCACAGAAGAATTATGTCCTTGATGCACCGCTAGGTGACAGACCTATTGCAGGAGCAGATGCAGACGTTATGAACGTTTGGCTAGCTCAATATGATGACTACTTGATAGTTTAGTGCACCATGCTTAATGGCTTAGAATCGGGACTTCAAAGACGTTTTGAACGTCATGGACCATATGAGATGTTCCAGGAGTTGAAGATAATATTTCAAGCAAATACCCGAGTTGAGAGATATGAAGTCTCCAACAAGTTCTATAGCTAAAAGATGGAGGAGAATCGCTCAACTAGTGAGCATGTGCTCAGATTGTCTGGGTACTACAGTCGCTTGAATCAAGTGGGAGTTAATCTTCCAGATAAGATAGTGATTGACAGAATTCTCTAGTCACCATGACCAAGTTAGTAGAACTTCGTGATGAACTATAGTATGCAAGGGATGACGAAAACGACTCCCGAGCTTTTCGTGATGATGAAATCGATGAAGGTAGAAATCAAGAAAAACATCAAGTGTTGATGGTAGACAAGACCACTAGTTTCAAGAAAAGGGCAGAAGGAAGAAGGGGAACTTCAAAAAGAACAGCAAGCAAGTTGCTGCTCAAGTGAAGAAGCCCAAGTCTGGACCTAAGCCTGAGACTGAGTGCTTCTACTGCAAAGGGACTGGTCACTGGAAGCGGAACTACCCCAAGTGATTGGCAGATAAGAAGGATGGCAAAGTGAACATAAGTATATTTGATATACATGTTATTGATGTGTACTTTACTAGTGTTTATAGCAACCCCTCAGTATTTGATACTAGTTCAGTTGCTAAGATTAGTAACTCGAAACGGGAGTTGCAGAATAAACAGAGACTAGTTAAGGGTGAAGTGACGATGTGTGTTGTAAGTGGTTCCAAGATTGATATGATCATCATCGCACACTCCCTATACTTTCAGGATTAGTGTTGAACCTGAATAAAGTGTTATTTGGTGTTTGCGTTGAGCATGAATATGATTTGATCATGTTTATTGTAATACGGTTATTCATTTAAGAGAATAAATTGTTGTTCTGTTTATATGAATAAAACCTTATATGGTTACACACCCAATGAAAATAGTTCGTTGGATCTCGATCGTAGTGATACACATAATCATAATATTGAAACCAAAAGATGCAAAGTTAATAATGATAGTGCAACTTATTTGTAGCACTGCCGTTTAGGTCATATTGGTGTAAAGCGCATGAAGAAACTCCATGCTGATGGGCTTTTGGAATCACTTGATTATGAATCAGTTGATGCTTGCGAACCATGCCTCATGGGCAAGATGACTAAGACTCTGTTCTTCGGAACAATGGAGCGAGCAACAGATTTGTTGGAAATCATACATACTGATGTATGTGGTCCGATGAATATTGAGGCTCGCGACAAGTATCATTATTTTCTGATCTTCACAGATGATTTGAACAGATATGAGTATATCTACTTGATGGAACATAAGTCTGAGACATTTGAAAAGTTCAAAGAATTTCAGAGTGAAGTGAAAAATCATCGTAACAAGAAAATAAAGTTCCTATCATCTGATCATAGAGAAAAGTATTTGAGTTATGAGTTTGGCCTTCAGTTAAAAACAATGTGAAATAGTTTCACTACTCATGCCACCTGGAACACCACAATGTAATGGTGTGTCCGAACATCGTAACCGTACTTTATTAGATATGGTGCAATCTATGATGTCTCTTGCCGATTTACCACTATCGTTTTGGGGTTATGCATTAGAGACAGCTTCATTCACGTTAAATAGGGCACCATCAAAATCCGTTGAGACGACGCCTTATAAACTATGGTTTGGCAAGAAACCAAAGTTGTCGTTTCTGAAAGTTTGGGGCTGCGATGCTTATGTGAAAAAGCTTCAACCTGATAAGCTCGAACCCAAATCGGAGAAATGTGTCTTCATAGGATATCCAAAAGAAACTATTGGATACACCTTCTATCACAAGACCAAAGGCAAGACTTTTGTTGCTAAATTCGGAAACTTTCTAGAGAAGGAGTTTCTCTCGAAAGAAGTGAGTGGGAGGAAAGTAGAACTTGATGAGGTAACTGTACCTCCTCCCTTATTGGAAAGTAGTACATCACAAAAACCGGTTTCTGTGACACCTACACCAATTAGTGAGGAAGCTAATGATGATGATCATGAAACTTCAGATCAAGTTACTACCGAATCTCGTAGGTAAACCAGAGTGAGATCCGCACCAGAGTGGTACGGTAATCCTGTTATGGAAGTCATGTTACTAGACCATGATGAACTTGCGAACTATGAGGAAGCGATGATGAGCCCAGATTCCGCAAAATGGTTTGAGGCCATGAAATCTAAGATATGATCCATGTATGAGAACAAAGTATGGACTTTGATGGATTTGCCCGATGATCGGCAAGCCATAGAAAATAAATGGATCTTCAAGAGGAAGACAGACGCCGATAGTAGTGTTACTATCTACAAAGCTAGAATTGTCGCAAAAGGTTTTCGACAAGTTCAAGGTGTTGACTACGATGAGAGTTTCTCACTCGTATCTATGCTTAAGTCTGTTCGAATCATGTTAGCAATTGCCACATTTTATGAAATCTGGCAAATGGATAAACAAAACTGCATTCCTTAATGGATTTATTAAAGAAGAGTTGTATACGATGCAACTAGAAGGTTTTGTCGATCCTAAAGGTGTTAACAAAATATGCAAGCTCCAGCAATCCATCTATGGACTGGTACAAGCATCTCGGAGTTGGAATATACACTTTGATGAGTTGATCAAAGCATATAGTTTTATACAGACTAGCGGTGAAGCCTGTATTTACAAGAAAGTGAGTGGGAGCACTATAGCATTTCTGATAAGTATATGTGAATGACATATTGTTGATCGGAAATAATGTAGAATTATTCTGTAAAGCATAAAGGAGTATTTGAAAGGAGTTTTTTCAAAGAAAGACTTCGGTGAAGCTGCTTACATATTGAGCTTCAAGATCTATAAAGATAGATCAAGACGCTTGATAAGTTTTTTCAATGAGTACATACCTTGACAAGATTTTGAAGTAGTTCAAAAATGGAGCAGTCAAAAGAAAGAGTTCTTGCCTGTATTACAAGGTGTGAAGTTGAGTAAGACTCAAAGCCCGACCACGGCAGAAGATAGAAAGAGAATGAAAGTCATTCCCTATGCCTCAGTCATAGGTTCTATAAAGTATGCCATACTGTGTACCAGATCTATTGTATACCCTGCACTGATTTGGCAAGGGAGTACAATAGTGATCTAGGAGTAGATCACTGGACAACGGTCAAAATTATCCTTAGTAGAATAAGGAAATATTTCTTGATTATGGAGGTGACAAAAGGTTCATCGTAAAAAGTTACGTCGATGCAAGTTTTGACACGGATCTGGATGACACTAAGTCTCGATCTAGATACATATTGAAAGTGGGAGCAATTAGATAGAGTAGCTCCGTGCAGAGCATTGTAGACATAGAAAATTGCAAAATACATAACGGATCTGAATGTGAAAGACCGTTGACTAAGATTCTCTCACAAGCAAAACATGATCACACCTTAGTACTCTTTGGGTGTTAATCACATAGCGATGTGAACTAGATTACCGAATCTAGTAAACCCTTTGGGTATTGGTCACATGGCGATGTGAACTATGGGTGTTAATCACATGATGATGTGAACTATCGATGTTAATCACATGGTGATGTGATCTAGATTATTGACTCTAGTGCAAGTGGGAGACTGAAGGAAATATGCCCTAGAGGCAATAATAAGGTTATTATTTATTTCCTTATATCATGATAAATGTTTATTATTCATGCTAGAATTGTATTAACCGGAAACATAATACATGTGTGAATACATAGACAAACTTAGTGTCACTAGTATGCCTCTACAAGACTAGCTCGTTAATCAAAGATGGTTATGTTTCCTAACCATGAACAATGTGTTGTTATTTGATTAACGAGGTCACATCATTAGTTGAATGATCTGATTAACATGACCCATTTCATTAGCTTAGCACCCGATCGTTTAGTATGTTGCTATTGCTTTCTTCATGACTTATACATGTTCCTATGACTATGAGATTATGCAACTCCCGTTTACCGGAGGAACACTTTGTGTGCTACCAAACGTCACAACGTAACCGGGTGATTGTAAAGGAGCTCTACAGGTGTCTCCAAAGGTAGATGTTGGGTTGGCGTATTTCGAGATTAGGATTTGTCACTCTGATTGTCGGGGAGGTATCTCTGGGCCCTCTCGGTAATGCACATCACATAAGCCTTGCAAGCATTGTGAACTAATGAGTTAGTTGCGAGATGATGTATTATGGAATGAGTAAAGAGACTTGCCAGTAACGAGATTGAACTAGGTATTGGATACCGACGATCGAATCTCGGGCAAGTAACATACCGATGACAAAGGGAACAACGTATGTTGTTATGCGGTCTGACCGATAAAGATCTTCGTAGAATATGTAGGAGCCAATATGGGCATCCAGGTCCCGCTATTGGTTATTGACCGGAGATGTGTCTCAGTCATGTCTACATTGTTCTCGAACCGTAGGGTCCGCATGCTTAACGTTACGATGACAATTATTATGAGTTTATGCATTTTGATGTACCGAAGTTAGTTCGGAGTCCCGAATGTGATCACGGACATGACGAGGAGTCTCGAAATGGTCGAGACATAAAGATTGATATATTGGATGACTATATTTGGACACCGGAAGTGTTCCGGGTGATTTCGGAGAAAACGGGAGCCGGAGGGTTATCGGAACCCTACCGGGAGAAGTAATGGGCCATATGGGCTTTAGTGGAGAGAGAGAAGGGCTGCCAGAGGTGGGCTGCACGCCACCTCCTCCCTAGTCCGAATTGGAATAGGGGAGGGGGGGCGGCGCCCCCCCCCCTTTCCCCCACTCCACCTCTTTCCTTCTCCCACTCCACCTCTTTCCCCCTCCTAGTAGGAGTCCTACTCCTACTAGGAGGAGGACTCCTCCTTGGCGCGCCACACCTAGTCGGCCGGCCTCCTCCCATTGCTCCTTTATATACGGGGGTAGGGGACACCTCTAGACACAGAAGTTGATCCACGTGGTCGTTCCTTAGCCGTGTGCGGTGCCCCCTGCCACCATATTCCACCTCGATCATATCGTTGTAGTGCTTAGGCGAAGCCCTCCGTCGGTAGAACATCAAGATCGTCATCACGCCGTCGTGCTGACGGAACTCCTCCCTGAAGCTTTGCTGGATCGGAGCTCGGGGATCGTCATCGAGCTGTACGTGTGCTAAGAACTCGGAGGTGCCGGAGTAACGGTGCTTGGATCGGTCGGATCGGGAAGAAGACGTACGACTACTTCCTCTACATTGTGTCAACGCTTCCGTTGCGATCTACAAGGGTATGTAGATCAGACTCTCCCCCTCGTTGCTATGCATCACCATGATCTTGCGTGTGCGTAGGAAATTTTTTGAAATTACTACGTTCCCCAACAATACATGTTCCTATGACTATGAGATTATGCAACTCCCGTTTCCTAGAGGAACACTTTGTGTGCTACCAAATGTCACAACGTAACTGGGTGATTATAAAGGAGCTCTGCAGGTGTCTCCAAAGGTAGATGTTGGGTTGGCGTATTTCGAGATTAGGATTTGTCACTCCGATTGTCGGAGAAGTATCTCTGGGCCCTCTCGGTAATGCACATCACATAAGCCTTGCAAGCATTACAACTAATGAGTTAGTTGCGAGATGATGTATTACAGAATGAGTAAAGTGACTTGCCAGTAACGAGATTGAACTAGGTATTGGATACCAACGATCGAATCTCGGGCAAGTAACATACCGATGACAAAGGGAACAACGTATGTTGTTATGCGGTCTGACCGATAAAGATCTTCGTAGAATATGTAGGAGCCAATATGGGCATCCAGGTCCCGCTATTGGTTACTGACCAGAGATGTGTCTCGGTCATGTCTACATTGTTCTCGAACCGTAGGGTCCGCACGCTTAACGTTACGATGACAGTTATTATGAGTTTATGCATTTTGATGTACCGAAGTTAGTTCAGAGTCTCGGATGTGATCACGGACATGACGAGGAGTCTCGAAATGGTCGAGACATAAAGATTGATATATTGGAAGCCTATATTTGGATATCGGAAGTGTTCCGGGTGAAATCGGGATTTTACCGGAGTACCGGGAGGTTACCGGAACCCCCCGGGAGACATATGGGCCTTAATGGGCCTTAGTGGAAAGGAGAAAGGGGCAGCCCAAAGGTGGCCGCGCGCCTCCCCCCTTCCCTAGTCCTATTAGGACTAGGAGAGGTGGCCGGCCCCCCTCTCTCTCTTTCCCCCTTGGGGAAACCTAGTCCAACTAGGATTGGGGGGGAGTCCTACTCCCGGTAGGAGTAGGACTCCTCCTGCGCTCTCCTCCTGGCCGGCCGCACCCTCCCCCTTGGCTCCTTTATATACGGAGGCAGGGGCACCTCTAGACACACAAGTTGATCATTGTGATCGTTCCTTAGCCGTGTGCGGTGCCCCCTGCCACCATATTCCACCTCGATCATATCATTGTAGTGCTTAGGCGAAGCCCTCGTCGGTAGAACATCAAGATCGTCATCACGCCGTCGTGCTGACGGAACTCCTCCCCGAAGCTTTGCTGGATCGGAGCCCGGGGATCGTCATCGAGCTGTACGTGTGCTAAGAACTCGGAGGTGCCGGAGTAACGGTGCTTGGATCGGTCGGATCGGGAAGAAGACGTACGACTACTTCCTCTATGTTGTGTTAATGCTTCCGTTGCGATCTACAAGGGTACATAGATCAGACTCTCCCCCTCGTTGCTATGCATCACCATGATCTTGCGTGTGCATAGGAATTTTTTTGAAATTACTACGTTCCCCAACACTCACTACCCTTTCCTACCCATAAGCTTAAATAGTCTTGATCTCGGGGGTGTGAGATTGTTGAGTCCTCGTGACTCACAGATACTTCCAAACAGTTGCAGGTGCCGATGATGCTAGTGCAGGTGACGCAACCCAGCTCAAGTGGGAGCTCGTTTAAGATCTTGGTCGTTGTTTTATGCCTTTCTGGTTGATCAGTAGTGGAGCCCAGTTGGGACGATCGGGGATCTAGCATTTGGGGTTGTCTTCTTTTATTTTGGTTCTGTAGTCGGACCTTGACTGTATTCTGGATGATGTATGTTTAACTTGTATTTGTGTGAAGTGGCGATTATAAGCCAACTCTTTATCCCTTTCTTATTCAGTACAAGGGATTGTGTAAAGATTACCCCTCTTGCGACAAACCTACCATGCGGCTATGCCTCTAAGTCATGTCCCGACACGTGGGAGATATAGCCGCATTGTGGGTGTTACACCTACCCCCCTGGGCGCGCCCCCTGCCTCGTGGGCCCCCTGAAGCTCCACCGACCTCAACTCCAACTCCATATATCCGTGTTCGGGGAGAAAAAAATCAGAGAGAAGGATTCATCGTGTTTTACGATACGGAGCCGCCACCAAGCCCTAAACTCTCTCGGGAGGGCTGATCTGGAGTCTGTTCGGGGCTCCGGAGAAAGGAATCCGTCGCCATCTTCATCATCAACTTCCTCCATCACCAATTTCATGATGCTCACTGCCGTGCGCGAGTAATTCCATCATAGGCTTGTTGGACGGTGATGGGTTGGATGAGATTTATCATGTAATCGAGTTAGTTTTGTTAGGGTTTGATCCCTAGTATCCACTATGTTCTGAGATTGATGTTGCTATGACTATGCCATGCTTAATGCTTGTCACTAGGGCCCGAGTGCCATGATTTCAGATCTGAACCTATTATATTTTCATGAATATATGTGAGTTCTTGATCCTATCTTGCAAGTCTATAGTCACCTATTATGTGTTATGATCCGTTAACCCCGAAGTGACAATAATCGGGACCATTATCAGTGATGACCGTAGTTTGAGGAGTTCATGTATTCACTATGTGTTAATGCTTTAGTTTGGTACTCTATTAAAAGGAGGCCTTAATATCCCTTAGTTTCCAATAGGACCCCGCTGCCACGGGAGGGTAGGACAAAAGATGTCATGCAAGTTCTTTTCCATAATCCCGTATGACTATATTCGGAATACATGCCTACATTACATTGATGAACTGGAGCTAGTTCTGTGTCACCCTATGTTATAACTGTTGCATGATCGATCGCATCCGACATAATTCTCCATCACTGATCCATCGCCTACGAGCTTTCCATATATTGTTCTTCGCTTATTTACTTTTCCGTTGCTACTATTACAATCACTATAAAACCAAAAATATTACTTTTGCTACCGTTACCACTACTATCATATTACTTTGCTACTAAATACCTTGCTGCAGATATTAAGTTTCCAGGTGTGGTTGAATTGACAACTCAGCTGCTAATACTTGAGAATATTCTTTGGCTCCCCTTGTGTCAAATCAATAAATTTGGGTTGAATACTCTACCCTCGAAAACTGTTGCGATCCCCTATACTTGTGGGTTATCAATATACAACTCTGAGCGTCTGTTACCGTGGACACGACAATTTTCAGCAAGGTATTCTTTCCAAGTATTGAAAGTAGTGGTAACAGATAGTTTTGTAGCAAGGTAATTCGCAACAAGTAACAAGTAGCAATAGTAATGGAGGTGCAGCAAGGTGGTCCAATCCTTTTTATAGCAAAGGAAAAGCTGGAACGTTCTCTTATAATAAGCAAAGTGTTCTCGAGGACACATGGGAATTGTCGTCTAGTCACGTTCATCATGTTTAGTTGATTCGCGTTCGCTACTTTGATAATTTTATATGTCGATGGACTGGTGCTAGGGTGCTATTCTTACTTGAACAAGCAACCCTCTTATGATTACCCCTTCTTGCAACATCCATAACTACGAAAGAAGAATTAAGATAATTGTAATCATAGCATGAAACATATGGATCCAAATCAGCCCCTTACGGAATAACACATAAACTAAGGTTTAAGCTTCGGTCACTCTCGCAACCCATCATCTACTTATTACTCCCCAATGCCTTCCCTTAGGCCCAAGTATGGTGAAGTGTCATGTAGTCGACCTTCACATGACACCACTAAAGGAATAACAACATGCATATCATCAAAATATCGAACGAATACCAACTTCATATGATTACTTACAACAAGACTTCTCCCATGTCCTCGAGAACAAAAGTAACTACTCACAAATCATATTCACGTTCAAGATCAGAGGTGTATTGAATATGCTTGAGGATCTAAACATTTAATCTTCCACAAAATAAACCAACTAGCATCAACTATAAGATGTAATCAACACTACTAGCAACCCACAGGTACCAATCTGAGGTCTTGGGACAAAGATTGAATACCAGAGATGAACTAGGGTTTGAGATGAGATGGTGTTGGTGAAGCTGCTAATGAAGATTGGTACTCCCACAATGAGAGGATCATTGGCAATGTCGATGGCTTCGATTTCCCCCTCCCGGAGGGAAGTTTCCGCCGCAGAATCTCTCCGCCGGAGAGCAAAAGTGCTCCTGCCTAGGTTCCACCTCGAGATGGTGGTGCTTCGCCCTGAAAGTGCTCTTCTTTTTTTCTTGGTAAAATGGCTTCAGAAGATGGGCACAGGAGGCCTGCCAGGGGGCCATGAGGTCATAGGGCGCGCCCCCTAAGCTCGTCACTCCCTAGTGGCCCCCTTTTTTATAATTCTTCTTCAAGTATTTTTATATATTCTAAAATAATTCTCCATATATTTTCAGGTCATTTGGAGTTGCGAAGAATATCTATCTCTTTCGTGGGTTTTTTTAGGTCCAGAATTCCAACTGCGAACAATCTTCCTCTTCATGTGAATCTTGCAAAATAAGTGAGAAAATGCATTAGAATAGCATCATAAAGTGACATAATGACCCAAAACATAATAAATAATAATAAGAAAACATGATACAAAATGGATGTATCAACTCCCCCAAGCTTAGACCTCGCTTGTCCTCAAGCGAAAACCGAACTCGATAATCATGATGACATGTTTAGAGAGATGTGTTGATAAAACAGAATAGGGACATGAAAGCATCATGATCATTATTATAACATAAACATATCATCGTAAAACTTCTCATGATAAAGTAAAAATTCGTCCACATGCTAAAGTATGAACCATAGGCATGTCCACATAAAATGATGAAGCATCTCTGGAATCCTGAAATCTGCAGCTAAACTCGTCTTCTTGAATCTGGATTCATACTCACAGTTTTGATTTTGTAGATCGTAATTTTGTGCTTGGAGATGCTCAATTCGGTCGTGCAGCTTGAAGATAGCCTCCCCAATATCCTTCCTGTCCAATTTGTGCTCCCGGATGAATTCCGTGATCATGGAGTGGTTGGCGTTGAGTCTGCGCTCCACCATTCCTTGGCACTTGAAGATCTCTTGCTCCACTGCTTCAAGCCTAGCCTTCTGGCTTTTGTCCTTCTTGGGCTCTTTAATGTCCCGTATTTGGAGCACCCCCTTAGGCATCTCAACCACTGGGAAAGCGCCCTTGCCACCGCCCTCACGCGTCTCCGCACTCATGTTGGTCACCGACCCAGCCCACACCTACTGATCGCCGTCCCCGAAAGCCGCCTCTAGGGTTAGAGCATGATTAATAGTACAACTGGCTGCTAGCTATATAATGTTTCCATGTCATCTATAGCCAAGCTTATAGCTGGCAAATACAATATTTAGATATAAATATGCACTGCTTTACTCATACATGGCCCACTTCACTCTCTCACATAGTGTCTAGGAGCACGTGTTGCAGCCGAATGTTAATCTATAGTCTGTTTCCCTTCTATCTCCTCTTCTCTTTCCTCCAACTAAGTAAAACTATAATATTTGAAGTCTTACAGCCCGCTTACATCATCTTATTGTATTTCCCTTTTTTTAGAGCATCTATAGCTGCATATGACAAATATGACCCCTCAAATACCCGTGGGCGTGTCCATGGGCAGTGACCGGGCACTTCTCAAATTAACACAACTACATCTGGACATCTCATACTAGATTCTCAAATCCATACGAAAGCATGCAAACTAAAAAACCTACATACTGCATAGATGACCTAGCTACTCCTCGTCGGAGATGCCGATAATCTCCGTGCCTGGCTCCGGGTACATGGGCGGTAGCTGTAGCTCTGGCGCCTCCAGCTGCCCTCCTCCAGCCTCCTCCTCCTCTATCTCCGCGTCGAGTTTGGCGAAGAGCGCGTCGGACGTCGCCTACTTCTATCAGAGGAACTGCCAGTTGGCCTCCACATGGGCCTCATCCTAGGTGGACTCCAGGATGGCTTGCTATTGGAAATATGCCCTAGAGGCAATAATAAAATGGTTATTATTATACTTCCTTGTTCATGATAATTGTCTATTGTTCATGCTATAATTGTATTAACCGGAAACCGGAATACATGTGTGAATACATAGATCATAATATGTCCCTAGTAAGCCTCTAGTTGACTAGCTCGTTGATCAATAGATGGTCATGGTTTCCTGACCATGGACATTGGATGTCATTAATAACGGGATCACATCATTAGGAGAATGATGTGATGGACACGACCCAATCTTAAGTGTAGCACAAGATCATGAAGTTCGTTTGCTAAAGCTTTTCTAATGTCAAGTATCATTTCCTTAGACCATGAGATTGTGCAACTCCCGGATACCATAGGAATGCTTTGGGTGTACCAAACATCACAACGTAATTGGGTGGCTATAAATGTGCATTACAGGTATCTCTGAAAGTGTCTGTTGGGTTGGCACGAATCGAGACTGGGATTTGTCACTCCGTATGACGGAGAGGTATCTCTGGGCCCACTCGGTAGTGCATCATCATAATGAGCTCAATGTGACTAAGGAGTTGGTCACGGGATCATGCGTTACGGAACGAGTAAAGAGACTTGTCAGTAACAAGACTGAACGAGGTATGGGGATACCAACGATCGAATCCCGGGCAAGTAACATACCGATAGACAAAGGGAATTGTATACGGGGTTGATTGAATCCCCGACATCAAGGTTCATCCGATGAGATCATCGTGGAACATGTGGGAGCCAATATGGGTATCCAAATCCCGCTATTGGTTATTGGCCGGAGAGATGTCTCGGTCATGTCTGCATGGTTCCCGAACCCGTAGGGTCTACACACTTAAGGTTCGGTGACGCTAGAGTTGTTATGGGAAATAGTATGTGGTTACCGAAGGTTGTTCAGAGTCCCAGATGAGATCCTGGATGTGACGAGGAGTTCTGAAATGGTCCGGAGGTGAAGATCGATATATTGGACGAAGGGTATTGGAGTCCGAAATTGTTCTGGGGGTACCGGGTGACGACTAGCGTGTCCGAAAGGGGTTTCGGAGGCCCCGGCAAAAAGCGTTGGCGGGGCCTTATGGGCCAAGGGAAGGGGTCACATCAGCCCACTAAGGGGCTGAGCGCCCCTCCCACCCCATCTCACGTAACTTGGAGAGGTGGGGGCGCCTCCCCTAGGGCAGCCACCCCTCCCGGCTTGGGGGGCAAGTTTCCTAGGGGTGGGGGCACCCAAACCCATCTAGGGTTTCCCCTGTGGCGGCCGCCCCTCCCCTAGGGAACCCTAGGTGGCCTCCTCCACCCCTTCCCCCCTATATATAGTGAGGGAGAGAGAGGGCGGCCGCACCCTTCCCCTGGCGCAACCTCTCCCCCTCTCCTACACCTCCTCCTCCTCCGTAGCGCTTGGCGAAGCCCTGCCGGAGAACCACGAGCTCCATCACCACCACGCCGTCGTGTTGTCGGAGTTCTCCCTCAACTTCTCCTCTCCCCTTGCTGGATCAAGGAGGAGATGTCCACGGGCTATACGTGTGTTGAACATGGAGGCACCGTTGTTCGGCGCTTAGATCGGAATCGATCGCGATCTGAATCGCTGCGTGTACGACTCCACCAGCCACGTTCTTGTAACGCTTCCGCTTAGCGATCTTCAAGGGTATGAAGATGCACTCCCTCTCTCTCATTGCTAGTATCTCCTAGATTGATCTTGGTGAGGCGTAGAAATTTTTGAATTATTGCTACGTTCCCCAACAGTGGCATCATGAGCTAGGTCTATGCGTAGACTATATGCACGAGTAGAACACAAAGCAGTTGTGGGCGATGATTTGTTCAATTTGCTTACCATTACTAGTCTTATCTTGATCCGGTGGCATTGTGGGATGAAGCGGCCCGGACCAACCTTACACGTACGCTTACGTGAGGCTGGTTCCACCGACTGACATGCACTTGATGCATAAGGTGGCTGGCGGGTTTCTGTATCTCCCACTTTTGTCGGATCGGATTCGATGAAAAGGGTCCTTATGAAGGGTAAATATCAATTGGCGTATCACCGTTGTGGTTTTGCGTAGGTAAGAAACGTTCTTGCTAGAAACCCATAGCAGCCACGTAAAACATGCAACAACAATTAGAGAACGTCTAACTTGTTTTTGCAGGGTATGCTATGTGATGTGATATGGCCAAAAGGATGTGATGAATGATATATGTGATGTACGAGATTGATCATGTTCTTGTAATAGGAATCACGACTTACATGTCGATGAGTATGACAACCGGCAGGAGCCATAGGAGTTGTCTTAATTTATTTATGACCTGCGTGTCAATGAAAACACCATATAATTACTTTACTTTATTGCTAACCATTAGCCATAGTAGTAGAAGTAATAGTTGGTGAGGCAACTTCATGCAGACACGATGATGGAGATCATAATGATGGATATCATGGTGTCATGCCGGTGACAATGGTGTTCACGTCGCACCACGAAGATGGAGATCAAAGGCGCAAGATGATATTGGCCATATCATGTCACTTTATGATTTGCATGTGATGTTTGTCATGTTTACATCTTATTTGATTAGAACGACGGTAGCATAAATAAGATGATCCCTCACTAAAATTTCAAGAAAGTGTTCCCCCTAACTGTGCATCATTGCGAAGGTTCGTTGTTTCGAAGCACCGCGTGATGATCGGGTGTGATAGATTCTAATGTTCGAATACAACGGGTGTAAGCCAGATTTACACATGCAAAACACTTAGGTTGACTTGACAAGCCTAGCATGTACAGACATGGCCTCAGAACACGGGAGACCGAAAGGTCGAACATGAGTCGTATAGTAGATATGATCAACATGGAGATGTTCACCATTGATGACTAGTCCGTCTCACGTGATGATCGGACACGGCCTAGTCGATTCGGATCATGTATCACTTAGATGACTAGAGGGATGTCTATCTGAGTGGGAGTTCATTGAATAATTTGATTAGATGAACTTAATTATCACGAACATAGTCTAAATTGTCTTTGCAAATTATGTTGTGGATTAATAGCTCGCGCTTTAGCTCTTTGTTTAATACGTTCCTAGAGACATACTAAGTTGAAAGATATTATAAGCAATTGTGCGGACTAGGGTCGTAGTCTGAGGATTGTCCTCACTGCTACATAGAAGGCTTCTGTCCTTGATGCACTGCTCGGTGTGCCAACCCCTCTGGCGTCGTCTGTGGATGTTGTGAACATCTGGTAGACACGTACTGATGACTACCTGGTAGTTTAGTGTGCCATGCTTTACGGCTTAGAGTCAGGGTTCCAAAAGCGTTTTGAACACCATAGAACATATGAGATCTTCGAAGAGCTGAGATTGGTATTTCAAGCTCATGCCCGTGTTGAGAGGTTGAGACCTCTGACAAGACCTTTGCCTACAAGATGGAGGAGAATAGCTCAGCCAGTGAGCATGTTCTCAGAATGTTTGGGTACTTCAATCACTTAAATCAAGTGGGAGTTAATCTTCCAGATAAGAGAGTGATTGACAAAAGTTTTCCAGTCGCTATCACCAAGCTACTAGAGTTTCGTGATGAACTATAACATGCAAGGGAAGATAATCCCGGAGTTGTCCGCCGTGCTTAAGGCCGTAAAGGTAGAAATCAAGAAGGAGCATCAAGTGTTGATGGTTAACAAGAGCACTGGTTTCAAAGAAGGGCAAGGGCAAGAAGGGAAACTTTTTGAATGGCAAGCCAGTTGCCACTCCAGTGAAGAAACCCAAAAACCCAAACACGAGACAAAGTGCTTCTATTAGGGGAACGGTCACTGGTAGCGGAACTGCCTCAAATACTTGGTAGATAAGAAGGCTGTCGACTTCAACAAAAGTATATTCAATATATGTGTGTTATTGATGTTTACCTTACTAGTACTCCTAGTAGCACCTGGGTATTAGATACCGGTTCAGTTGCTAATATTGGTAACTCGAAACAAAAGCTACAGAATTAACGGAGACTGGCTAAGGGCGAGGTGACGATGTGTGTTGGAAGTGTTTCCAAGGTTGATGTGATCACCATCTCATGCTCCCTCTACCTTCGGGATTAGTGTTGAACCTAGATAAATGTTGTTTGCATTGGTGTCTGCGTTGAGCATGAACATGATTAGATCATATTTATTGCAATATGGTTATTCATTTAAGTTAGAGAATAATGGTTATTCTGTTTACATGAATAATACCTTCTATGGTCATGCACCCAATGTGAATGGTTTATTGAATCCCGGTCGTAGTTATACACATGTTCATAACATTGATGCCAAAAGATGTGGAGTTGATAATGATAGTACCACTTTTATGTGGCACTGCCGCTTAGGTCATATTGGTGTAAAGCACATGAAAGAACCTCCATGCTAATGGACTTTTGAAGTCACTTGATTTTGAATCACTTAACACATGCGAACCATGCCTCTTTGGCAAGATGACTAAAACCCCGTTCTTTGGAACAATGGAACAGGCAAGTGACTTGTTGGAAATCATACATGCTGATGTGTGCGGTCCGATGAGTGTTGACGCGCGCGGTGGATATCGTTATTTTCTCACCTTCACCGGTGAATTGAATAAATATGGGTATATTTACTTAATGAAGCATAAGTCTGAAATGTTTGAAAAGTTCAAGCAATTTCAGAGTGAAGTTGAGAATCATCGTAACACGAAGATCAAGTTCCTTCGATCTGATCAAAGGGAAAGTATCTGAGTTGTGAGTTTGGCAATCACTAAAGACAAGGTGGAATCCTTTCACAGTTGACGCCGCCTAGAACACCATAGAATGATGGTGTGTCCGAATGCTGTAATCGAACCTTATTGGATATGGTGTATGATGTCTCTTACCAATCTACCGCTATTTTTGGGGGTTATGCATTAAAGACAATTACATTCACTTTAAATAGGGCACCATCTAAGTCCGTGGAACGACACCGTATGAACTATGGTTTGGCAAGAAACCAAAGTTGTTGTTTCTTAAGGTTTGGGGCTACGATGCTTATGTCGATAGGCTTCGGTCAGAAAAGCTCGAACCCAAAGCGGAAAATTGTATCTTCATAAAATACCCAAACAAGACGATTGGGTATACCTTCTATCTCAGATCTGAGGGCAAAGTGTTTGTCGCTAAGAACAGGTCCTTTCTCGAGAAAGAGTTTCTCTTGAAAGAATTGAGTGGGAGGAAGATAGAACTTGATGAGGTTGTTGAACCTTCACTTCAACCAGAGAGTAGCGCATTAGAGAAAGATGTTTCTGTGGCAACTACGTCAGTTGAAGAGAAAGCTAATGATGATGATCATGAAGCTTCAGATCAAATTACTATCGAACCTCGTAGGTCGACAAGGGTGTGTACAACTTCTCAGTGGTAACCCTGTCTTAAAGGTCATGTTGTTGGACAACGATGAACCTATGAGCTATGAAGAAGCAATGGTGGGCCCGGATTCCAAAAAACGGCTGGAAGCCATGAAATCTGAGATAGGATCCATGTATGAGAACAAAGTATGAACTTTGGTGGACTTGCCTGATGAACGGTGAGCCATTGAGAATAAATGGATCTTTAAGAAGAAGACAGACACTAATGGTAATGTCACCATTTGTGAAGCTCAACTTGTCTCAAAGAAGTTTTCGACAAGTTCAAGGAGTTGACTATGATGAGACTTTCTCAATCATAGCGATGCTAAAGTCTGTTAGAACTATGTTAGCAGTTGTTGCATTTCATTTACGAAATCAGGCAGATGGATGTCAAAATAAAGTATCCTTGCCGGTTTCCGTGAGGAAAGGTTGTATGTGATACAACCAAAAGGTTTTTGCCAATCCTAAAGATGCTAAAAGGTATGCAAACTCTAGCGATCCTTCTATGGACTGGAGCAAGCATCTCTGAGTTGGAACATACGCTTTGATGAGGCAATCAAAGCATTTGAGTTTATGTAAAGTTTGCAAGAAACTTGTATTTGCAAGAAAGTGAGTGGGAGCACTATAACATTTCTGATAGGTATATATGGATGACATATTGTTGATCAGAAATGATGTAGAATTTCTAGAAAGCATAAAGGGTTGTTTGAATGGAGTTTTTCAAAGGAAGACCTGTGTAAAACTGCTTACATGTTGGGTATCAAGATCTATAGAGATAGATCAAGACGCCTGATAAGACTTTCACAAAGCACATACCTTGACATGATCTTGAAGGAGTTCAAGATGGATCAGTCAAAGAAGGAGTTCTTGCCTGAGTTGTGAGGTGTGAAGTTAAGACTTAAAGCTCGACCACGACAGAAGAAAGAGAAAGGACGAAAGTCGTCCCCTATGCCTTAGCCATAGGCTCTATACGATATGCCATGTTGTGTACCGCGATGTGCCTTGCCACGTGTCTGGCAAGGGGGTACAATAGTGATCCAGGAGTGGATCATTGGACAGCAGTCAAAATTGTCCTTAGGAATGAGGAAATGTTTCTCGGTTATGGAGGTGATAAAGAGTTCGGCGTAAAGGGTTACGCCGATGCAAGCTTTAACACCTATCCGGATGACTCTGAGTAGCAAACCGGATATGTATAGTGGAGAAACCATTTGGAATAGCTCCAAGTGGAGCATAGTAGCAACATCTAAAATATGAAATCGAGATTTGTGAAGAACACACGGATCTGAATGTTGCAGACCCGTGACTGACACTTCTCTCGTAAGCATAACATGATCAAACCCTAGAACTCATTGAATGTTAATCACATGGTGATGTGAACTAGATTATTGACTCTAGTAAACTCTTGGGTGTTAATCACATGGCGATGTGAACTAGATTATTGACTCTAATAAACTCTTCGGGTGTTAGTCACATGGCGATGTGAACTATGAGTGTTAATCACATAACGATGTGAACTAGATTATTGACTCTAGTGCAAGTGGGAGACTATTGGAAATATGCCCTAGAGGCAATAATAAAATGGTTATTATTATATTTCCTTGTTCATGATAATTTTCTATTTTTTATGCTATAATTGTATTAACCGGAAACTGTAATACATGTGTGAATACATAGGTCGTAATATGTCCCTAGTAAGCCTCTAGTTGACTAGCTCGTTGATCAATGGATGGTCATGGTTTCCTGACCATGGACATTGGATGTCATTGATAACGGGGTCACATCATTACGAGAATGATGTGATGGACAAGACCCAATCTTAAGTGTAGCACAAGATCATGAAGTTCGTTTGCTAAAGCTTTTCTAATGTCAAGTATCATTTCCTTAGACCATGAGATTGTGCAACTCCCGGATACCGTAGGAATGCTTTGGGTGTACCAAACGTCACAACATAACTGGGTGGCTATAAAGGTGCATTACAGGTATCTTCAGAAGTGTCTGTTGGGTTGGCACGAATCGAGACTGAGATTTGTCACTCCGTATGACGGAGAGGTATCTCTGGGCCCACTCGGTAACGCATCATCATAATGAGCTCAATGTGACTAAGGAGTTGGTCACGGGATCATGCATTACGGAACGAGTAAAGAGACATGCCAGTAACAAGATTGAACGAGGTATGGGGATACCGATGATCGAATCTCGGGAAAGTAACATAGCGATAGACAAAGGGAATTGTATACGGGATTGATTGAATCCCCGACATCGTGGTTCATCCGATGAGATCATCGTGGAACATGTGGGAGCCAATATGGGTATCCATATCCCGCTATTGGTTATTGGTCGGAGAGATGTCTCAGTCATGTCTGCATGGTTCCCGAACTCGTAGGGTCTACACACTTAAGGTTCGGTGACGCTAGAGTTGTTATGGGAAATAGTATGTGGTTACCGAAGGTTGTTTGGAGTCCCGGATGAGATCCCGGATGTGACGAGGAGTTCTAAAATGGTCCGGAGGTGAAGATCGATATATTGGACAAAGGATATTGGAGTTCAGAATTGTTCCGGGGGTACCGGGTGACGACCAGCGTGTCCGAAAGGGGTTTCGGAGGCCCCGGCAAGCGTTGGGGGGCCTTATGGGCCAAGGGGAGGGGGCACATCAGCCCACTAAGGGGCTGAGCGCCCCTCCCGCCCCATCTCATGTAACTTGGAGAGGTGGGGGCGCCTCCCCTAGGGCAGCCACCCCTCCCGGCTTGGGGGGCAAGTTTCCTAGGGGTGGGGGCGCCCAGACCCATCTAGGGTTTCCCCTGTGGCGGCCGCCCCTCCCCTAGGGAACCCTAGGGCGCCTCCTCCACCCCCTTCCCCCTATAAATAGTGAGGGAGAGAGAGCGCAGCCGCACCCTTCCCCTGGGGCAGCCCCTCCCCCTCTCCTACACCTCCTCCTCCTCCGTAGCTTGGCGAAGCCCTGCCGGAGAACCACGAGCTCCATCACCACCACGCCGTCGTGCTGTCGGAGTTTTCCCTCAACTTCTCCTCTCCCCTGGCTGGATCAAGAAGGAGGAGACGTCCCCGGGCTGTACGTGTGTGGAACGGAGGCGCCGTTATTCGGCGCTTAGATCGGAATCGACCGCGATCTGAATCTCTACGTGTACGACTCCACCAACCGCGTTCTTGTAACGCTTCCGCTTAGCGATCTTCAAGGGTATGAAGATGCACTTCCTCTCTCTCGTTGCTAGTATCTCCTAGATTGATCTTGGTGAGGCGTAGAAATTTTTGAATTATTGCTACGTTCCCCAACACTTGCTGCTCCGTCATCTTCGCGGCTTGGGCGACGGCGAACTCCGCCTCCGCCTCCGCCATGTTGAACCCCGGAGCAGGCTATTCCACCTTCTCCTCCTCGGAATCCACCACCTCCACCGCCTGCGGTAGCTCCTCTCCCTCCTCCTCCTCCTCCGGCTGCTTCTCCTCCTCCTCCTCCTCCGGCTCGGGCGAGTCCGGAGGCAGACCGGCAGCGCTACGGGTGGCGTGCCTCGCCTGGATCTCCTCCGCAATCTGCCAGACTATGGCGATGCCGGAGAGAGTGGGAGAGCAGGTGAGAGGAGGCAGACGGGCTCGGGTAGTGGCACGGAGAGGGAGGAGGTGGATGGGCTAGGGTTGGGGGACCCCAGCCGGCTAAAATAGCCGGATTTGGCCTCGGGCAGCGAGCCAGAGCGGCGCCACGCGGCGTTCACGCTGTAGCGACGGAGGAGGCGTCCGTCGAACCACCGGGTTTTTGGGCATTTTGCGTGGGACCCCATCGTCAGTCCTACGTGGCGAGCGTTCCTGGGCGCCCCAATATTTGGGCTGGATATGAGGGGTGCTGGTCAGCCCGGGTGTTTGAGACCCGTTTGAGGCGCTCGTCTGGGTCAGATTTTTTTGACCGGTTAGTGACCGGGCGGGCCGCCGACATGTTTGAAGCTGGTTTGAGGCGCCTGGCCGTAGATGCTCTTAATGTCGAGCGGGAGTCTAAAGCCTAACGTAGTGGCCGACATGTGTGCGCCGAGCAATGAAGAGTCAGTACACGCCTAGGCAAGTAGGCACCAAACTACTTCCTTTCTTGGCAGAAGCGGATTTGTAGCACCTGGGTGCTCCACGCCCCTATACGAACATTAAACTCAAAAAAATTGAGAAATTTGAAAAAAGAAAACTGAGATTTAGGAAGATCAAACCTGGGTTCCGGTCTACTCCCATGTGAAATTTCATAAAAAAAATATCAAGAAACTTGACAAAAAACTGTTTGGATGGATTTTTGTTCAAACTGTATTTTCTTTGCCACGGATACATTTCCTGGTACTTTTTCATGAAATTTCACGCGGGAGTAGCTTGAGAACCCAGATTTAATATCCCCAAATTTCAGAGTTTTTTGAATTTTCTTGGTATTTCTTTACGTTTTATATTCGCATAGGGGTGTGGAGCACCCATGAGCTCCTGTGTATTTTTCCTTTATTGGCTCCTTATGTTACGTCTCTCGATTTATTTATGTATTCGGCTATGCGGGCATCTTCTTCAAGAAAAGAGGGCAGATGCCGTATTGTCACGGCTGATGCAACGCTGGCGCGGGTCAAAACTCGCATCTTTCTTTCTGCAATTGGCAGTCTGGCGGAGAAGATGCTGTTCAGTTAGACACGTTCGTGCCCTTTGCCATCATCGCCATGAATGCGACGGCTTAGTGCTCGCAAAAGGACGACGGCTCGCAACTTTGTTTCCGGCAAGGAGCCAGCGGCTGTACGCTTAAGTTAGTGTTGAGAGCAGGGAAGTGCACAGTAGATGCAGGTAATGTTTCCACAGATATGATCAAACCTACAATTTTTTGACTCGGACAAATATTTTGGGACGGAGTGAATACTATTCAAAGTTTTCTTTTATGAAAATTCACAAGGAACGGAACTTCTCTAAAGAGCACTTTGGACACTGTTCGGACACCATCGGAGGCCCCCAACTGCCCATGTCCGTTCGGACTGTCTGCAAACCTTCAAACTTGCCATCGAAGATCGAAGTGTAGGCCTTCAGGTAGTAAAAGTAAAATGCAGGATGGTACATGTGCATTCCATGAACCAGACACGCCATCCTTTCTAGAGACAACTCATGGAAGACTTTACTAATATCTCAAACAAATGTGCCCATCTGAGATGTTTCAGTAGTCGCCATTAGAGCACTCACGACCATGGAGCAGTGAGATTCAAGTACCATGAACACTGAATTTCCTTCCCTGATCCTTTTCTCTTATAAAGAGACACGAGATGGTAATCTTACAAACTGAGTCGAAATACGGCCAGCCTGGCCATCCTTGGCTGGGGTCAGAAAAAATGGAAAGACAGACGTATTTAACATTAACAGTGACATATCCTTCGTAGCACATACCTGGTGTTTTTGTACACAAATAACCTAAATCATCTGCTTGGCCTTTACCTTTTTACACGCCGTGTCGTGAATCGTGATATTCATCGACAGTGAGTTCAAGGCAGGGGTCCTTCTAAATCCCACCTGTGGAAATGAAACTGAGTTGGTAATGGCAGTATATGTTGGCTTTGCCTTGTAATTTCTTGGCTGGTTTTCTTGACCATCGCGACAAAGATCACATATTGTACAATTGATTTTATGGTATTCCATGTAAAATCTTTGATAGTTAAATCAAACTTGTATATATTCACCAAAGGCAACTTCAGTTAGACTGGTGTTTCATGTTCTTCATTTCACGGATTCAGAAGTATGGAGGGATATCTGAGGCTGTTCTTTCAAGGTTCAATAGTTGTATTTAGTGCCTGTGGGCCGTGGCACATGAACTATCTTTATTTTCAGTTAAGTGGACAGAGCATTATTTATCGCAGCTGCATCTGTTTCTTCCTTGCTTATGACAAGCACCATAACTCTGATCCCATAGTATGTTTTGTGGGTCTGACTATGCTCAACTTTGTACAAGCTAAGTTGGCACTATCAAATACTCCCTCTGTAAACAAGAAAAAGACGTTTTAGTGATCTAAAACCTCTTATATTTGTTTACGGAGGGAGTACTCCCTCCGTTCCAAAATAAATTTCGTGGTTTTAGTTTATATTTGAAGAGTACTCCCTCCGTTCGAAAATAAATTTCGTGGTTTTAGTTTAAATTTGAACTAAAACCACGACACTTATTTTAGAATGGAGGGAGTAGAACACAATGTGATGAATTAAATCCCCTTGCTGAACAGCTAATTACACAGGTTAAAACTAAAAGGTGCACACCATTCTTCATCATTGGCTCAAACTTTAACCAATATTCCAAATACTGCAGGAAGAGGTAGTGCCTGGCTATATAACTCAGTAGTGCACACCGTTCTTCATCATTTGCTCAAACTTTAATCCTGTAATATGCACATATTCTGAATGCCAAACATATGACTTTTCTCAAGAGGAATGGAGGCTGTTCTTCTACTGAGTTATCGTACATTATAATGCATTTAATTTGTTTTGCCAAAAAAAAACATTGGCATTTGATCTACCATACCACTCTTTCTATAATATTTGTCATGTCATTCTTTCATAATTCATATCCATAGAGGGACGGATGCAACAATGCATGCCTTTCCAATCTAGTTGCTTGTATATATTTCATAATAAATCACACTGGTTCTTACCAACAACAGAAACAGAGCAAGGTTTATTGTCCACTAAAAAAATTACTAACCAATCATGGTGGGAGTAGCATGCTATGCCTTGACACTTTGAAGGCTGAAAAACAGCTAGTACAACATGTTCAACAGATCCCAATTCGTAAATTAGTTCAACCACAACTGAACGCTCGATGTAAAGTTCTGCACTTTATCTACTACATTCAGTCAGCTGCACATACCATGACGCCATAACAGATAGATGAATGTAGCAGCAGTTGCGAAGGAACTTCTGGTCGATGCAAAGGAGATGCACTTCTAATGCAGGTTTGGCAGGAAAACCAAAGCAGAACATGACACCTGATTTGTCAGGTGAACACTCCAGCTTCATCCTGACACAAACTCTCCTTACCAAACTTAACAATGTTAAACTGTTACACTCGGCGCACCCATTGTTCCAACCGCAGCTGTATCATCGGAGGTCCAACATTGGGCTTGCCTTTACGAGGGTGCTTCCATTTGCCGCTAATCTCCAGTGATGGAGCTCCAGCAACTTCTGAAATATTGGTCCTATCTGACATGGGGCTTCTAGTGCTACCTTGGCCCAAAGGTGTAGTCCCCGAAATGCAGCGGTTCTCTTGCAATGTTGTGTTCTTTCTTCCTGTTGAGACCTTGGAAATCTTGTTTGTCCTGCAATTCTCAGCTGACTTCACCTTTGTCCTGATGGCAACGAAACCATCCGCCGCAGCTGTTTCTTCTGTTTTCCTATGCTCCAGTTTACGCTTGCTTCGGCTGATTTCATCTCTAGGAAAGCTTTCTTCTGTGACAGCTGAACCAATACCATTAGAATTAGCAGGCAGCATGTGGTGTTTGATGCTAGTTATCTCAGTATCAGCTACGACTTGACTATGAGAATTGACTGGCAGTTTGCTGTGTTCAATAACTTCTAGGAAACCATCTTCAGTATCTGCTGCTAAACTCATTCTACCACAGTTAACAGGCAGTCTGTTGTGTTCAATCACCCGGCCTGCTTGGGGATTTTCTCGAGTTTCAGCTATACCGATGACTTCATGATCTGCCAGTAGCTCACTGTATCCGACTGCACCTTCATGGATATGTTCGATGTGAGGCAAGCCTGCAGCATTGCAATTTGACAGAGGCTGCACTGCATTTCTCTGTACAGCAGACACCACCCGAGTTTCAGATTCATTAGCTTCATCACAATCGTTGAGAAAACCTGCTCCAAACAATTTTCGCAGACTTCGCTTAGGCTTCTCACTACCCGCTAGGCCTTTTCTAGGAAAATTATCCGGCAGGTTGCTATGTTTAATGCCATCTTCTAGGCTAGTATCTGCTGCTAAACTAGTACCACCACAATTAACTGGATGTTTGCTGTGGTTGGTCTGCTGACCTCCTGGGGGATTTACTGGAGTTTCAGCTATACAAGTGCTCTCACTATCCGTCAGCAACTCGCTGCCTTCATGGCTGCGCTTTCTATTCTGTAAGCCTATCCAGTTGCAGTTCCAATGAAGATCCACTGCACTTCTCAGCACAGGCGACACTGCCTGACTTTCAGTTTGAGTAGCTTCATCATGGTTGTCTAAAGAACCTGCTCCAAACAACCCTCGTAGACTTTGCTTACTTTTCTCAGCATGTGCTAGGCCTTTACTGTGAGAATCAACTGACAGATTGCAGTGTTCAACATCATCTTCTAGGAAACCTTCCTCAATACGAGCTAAACTAGTACCGCCGCAATTAACTGGCCGTTTTCTGTGGTCAATCTCCAGACCTCCTGCGGGGTTTTCTTGAGTTTCAGCTATACAAGTGCTCTCACTATCCGTCGGCAGCTCACTGTATTCAACTATGCCTTCATAGCTGCGGTTTCTACTCCGTAAGCCTATCCAGTTGCAGTTCCACGGAGGATCCAGTGCACTTCTCAGTGCAGCCGACACCACTGGATTTTCAGTTTGAGTTTCAGCTATGCAAGTGCTTTCACTATCTGTCTGCAGCTCGCTGTGTTCAAGTGCGCCTTCGTGGCTGCCGTTTCTATTCCGTAAGCCTACCCAGTTGCGGTTCCACGGAGCATCCACTGCACTTCTCTGCACAGGCGACACAACCTGACTTTCAGTTTGAGTACCTTCTTCATGGTCGTCCAGAAAACCTGACCCAAACAGCCCCCGCAGGCTTTGCTTCCTTTTCGTGCCCTGTTCCACCGTGCTCCTACAGATTGGAAGGAAATCTTCTCTAGCAGAAACCTCATCAGGTTCAGCTTGGCTCCCGAAACAGCCCCCCTTCAAATCGGTACTGCCATCCCGAGGGGCGTGCTTCAGAAACGAATGCCCAGCCACCCGGAACTGGATCCCAGCATGCACAATTCAGAAAATTGAATCGGTGAGAATACAATTGGGATAAGGTAGCAAGAGAAGAAGCAACTTGGGTGCAATCTGATAAACATAAATCAGCAATTCTTTACCTCCAACGGGTCTTGGGTCTCGCTGCCGTTGTCAACAGCAGGAGGGTCAACAGCCAGCTCCGGCACCTCCGGCGACTCATACCGGTAACTCGAGAACCAGTTCCTGATGTCCGGCGGCTCTGAGGAAAAACACCGAATACAACATGAGCACGTTTCAGAGATCTAAAATTGTCGGAACAGCACTAGGATATAATTCATCAGGATTCAGGGGAGTAGAGTGCACCCACGGGAAGGGAACGAGAAGGGGTACGAGCTGCATCCGTGGATCTGCAAGAACAGCAAACTCCGGTGAGACCGACGAAGGGCCCATTGCGCCGCAGCGCCGGCAAACGGGACGGCGGAACAGAAGCAAGGAGCGGAGATAGGAGGAACCCTCGCGAAGAAGCATACCTGGGTTTGGGTGGCGGATTCGTCGGGGACGTCGGCCATGGCGGAGGTGGGGGTAAGCGAGCGGCGGGGATCGACGGGCGTGTCCCCGGGGAAGCGGCTCTGTTTTGGTTTTGCTTCGCGGAGTCAAATTCCGAAGAACCCGGGAAAAAAAGGCTCCCGAAAAAGGGTGAGCCCGCGCAATACGGGGCGGGAGCTTTTCGTTTTGGCGCTACGGGCTGAATGGGCCCAACAGCCCAGAAAAGGTTCACCGGGCTGTTTGGGTCATAAACTTTGAAAGAAGTTCATAAATTGAGTGCATAAATTTGAAAGGAGTTCATAAATTTGGAAAAAAGATCACCGCTTTCATGAAATTGAATAGTTCATCCATTTGGAAGAAAGTTCATCGATTTTGAAAAAAGAACTCACAAAATTGAGCGCATTTGGCAAAAGAAAAACATAAAAAAACTAACAAAATCGTTCTAGAAAAGAGGAAAAAAAGGAACAAGAAAAAAGCAAAAATGAAAGAAAAATGGAAAAAGAAAAAAGAAAGAGGAAAGAAAAAAATGAAGAAGATGTAAGTAAACACATCAGATAAGAGTGGCGTGTTGGCTGCTGTAGCATACATCAACAAGAAAGTTGCCGGTTCAAAAAATGCAAGCTGATGAGCGCATGAAGCGCCAAATAGGAAATGCCTAGTTTCTATTTGTTGTTAACGGAAGATGATTGAAAGAAAGAAGTCCACCCCAAATTGTCTCGTGGACAAATAACCCCCTGAAGTCAATTTTGATACAATTTTAACCCTGAAATCTCTAAAACCGAATAAACCTGCCCCTTGAGTTGTTTTGTTATGATTTAGATTGTTTTGGGACGTACGACATCATCTTCCTTCTTTCTCCCTCTCTCCTGCTTGTAATTCATCCGACCACCATGGATGTCGATGCGCGCCATTGAGGTGCTATAGCACTGCCGAGGGACTATGGGCCTGTTTGGTTGAAGGGTTGGATAGTATGCCTGGAAAGAAAAAGTGCCTGGAGGAAGCCTGGGATGGCAGCCTTTTTCGCCTGGCTAGGATAGCCTGATGCATAAGCGTTTGGTTCCCTTCTTTGCCTGTTAATTTGTCCTTTTGTGTTTAAAACATTTCCAACATTGCTTTCGTTGCTTGTTTACTACCAGGCACACAGCCAGGCTCGAAAAATTGGGCGCCTGGTCCAGGCAGATCACACTGCCTGAGCTTAATATATTGTTTTATTCAAATGTTTGAACCAGACCGGGCTAACCATGTTTCAAGCGACAACCAGGCCAGGCAGCCATTTTCTCTCCCAGGCACCAACCAAACAAGAGTCGGGCAAGAACGAAGCACATGCCAGGCCAGGCTTGCGATCACGTGGACTCCAACCAAACACGCCCTATATAGCTCGCCCTCAGGTGCCCTAGCCCCCTCTATCCCCTCCATCTGCCTCTCGCAGCATAAATCATGCGGCCCGCACGCTCTCATGTTGCAATCACCGCCGCCATCATCGGCATCCACATGGCTACCGGCCACCTTGAGCCACACCGCCATGTCAAAAAGCTTTGCTGCACCTCCCTCATTTACTCTGAGAAAGCGATTAGAGCGAGTCATCCCCAAATTACAGTCTGGATGTCGTCTTCCTCGTCTTTGGGCTGCCACCGTTATGGCTAATGACCTAGCATCGATGAGCTCTGGCGCCTCTGCCACGTTCCCTGAGCTCCCTCTAGTGCTCCTAACGCTCCTGACACCTCCCGACAAGACCATCGGCCCTGAGCTCCTCCATCCATGATGCGGTGCTCCGATGGTCGCCACAACCTTCCATAGTGTCGTTGTCGTCCTCCCAGACCTAGTGTGTGAGCCCAGGTTAGATCCTCTCTGTTGCAGTGAGAGCCCCTAGTCTAGTTGCCAGGGTTGTGCATATGAACCGTAGAGGCGGAACCCATGTGCTCCTTTCTCGCTTTTCTTCGACTAGAGTGAGTCCATAATTTGCTCTCGTGGCTAACCTATTTTGTTTCCCCGCCTCTAACTGATGAACAAGGGATGTGAATGATCCACGGATGGCCACCCAAACGGAATAGCGGATCGAAGCAGACGCGGCGCCTACCGTCGATGGGTCGGCGCTTGGCGGCTCCATCCAGTGCCTATGTCCTCTAGTGGGCACCCACCCCTCCCGCCTTCAAGCTAATCCATGTCCTCATTCCGTTCCTAGCTGTGCCAACGCCACATACGCTACAGCTCATCCTGCTCCTCTCTTTCTCCCTTGTCGATTCCACCCACTTCGGTTAGTTTTGCGCCATGCTCACCATGTGTTTCTGTATGGGTCTGTGTAGGACTTAACTTTAGTGGAGAGAAGTGGAGGACAACGTCATTTCCCAAAACCACCTAAATCATAGCAAAACTTCTCAAGGAGCAATTTACCCGGTTTTAGAGACCTAAATCATAGAAAAATTGTAGCAAAATCGACTTCAGAGGGGTATTTGTCCATTGAGCCACATTTGAGGGTAAAAATGGACTTGCAACAAGGATATTTATTTATTGGCAATCATACTAACAATGCCACGGAAGTTACGATCAGACCATCAATGAAATCAAGCTTAGATCAGAAAACTTCAAATGTATCTTTAGTTTTGAAGGTCGAGCTTCTAATTTTGAAGTTCATTCGCTAGCCAAGCTCTCCCATTTATTAGATCGGGCCGTCATGTTTGCTTGGGCCAACCCATGATCCTATTTGTATTCCAAACTTTGTAGTCTTTGAGTAATAAATTCTTGGCTTCCCTAAAAAAACTAACAATGTCGAGTTATTAAGCATCATAGTATTGCCTCAAAAAATACTATGCATCATAGTGTGTTTCTTGCTGCATGTATGCCATGGACTTCAAGACTTTGAAGACTTGTAAGAAGAGGGAGAGGAAGGCGGCAAGATGCCCCCCTCCCCCCGAGTTGTTGGAAGAGCTTGTTCTCGAGATCATTTTTTTGGCTGCCAATGAAGTCCCTCCTGTGGTTCAAGTCTGTTAGCCAGGCCTGGTGTGCAACCATCTTCGACCCCATGTTCGTCCGCTTCAACAACCTAGAAGATGAGACGTTCTATGTCATTCGTCTACCGGATACCTTTGTCATTGGGTCGTGCACTCGATGGATCCTTTCTGTTGGACGTGATGCAGCAGGGCGAGCTGTGCCTAAAAGGTTTTACCATGAGTGGGTGGAAGTGGGGATCTGGATCCTGGTTGAAGATGATGCTACAGTGAACTCGAGATGGAAGCATCGTTACTCTCTGTATATTAGGTCTGGTCCAACCAATGTCACTTCTTCCAGGGGCGCGATCATGGGACGGGTTGGTCCCAATTTCTACCGCTACGAGTTGTAGACAACTTCTAACTCAAAGCTGACCAATGTGTGTGCGTTGGAAGGGCTAAGATACGAGCGTCGGAGGGGACATGCTACTAAGCAGAGTATCCTTTTCTTCAACGTAATGTCCTACATGGGAAGTCTTGCTTGAATTGCGTCTTAGCTGGCCCAACTTTGATGGCTGTGTTTCGGCTTGGGATAAGCTTATGCTCGTTATCTTTACTTAATGTTAAAGGCTGTTTGGACTTGTTTATAAAATTGCAATAAAAACACTGAAGGATATTTGCTTGGTTGTAATCTGTATTGTCCTTTATTTTTCAACCATGGTATTGACATATTTAATATATGTCCTTGGCCTTCTCGTAAAGGAAAAAAAACAACAATGGAGCAGCATTTTGACTTGTATGAACCATAACACTAAACCATTATTTGATTAAAAAAGTGGTGACTTGTATGAACTCACCTCTTTAGATGAAAATCGGTGAAATTGTGTTGGTTTGGCGTATAAAGGTTCTTAGAAATTTTATGGACAACACTACAAAGGATGTAGTATCTACCATCTCATCAAATTTTGAATTCAGACTTGATCCACACATTTAGAAACATAAAGCGACAAATTCTACCATGGATACTAACAGGTTCAAATTATGTTACTATTCTTTTTTTCAAAAAGGTCAAAGGCCATATACTCCTCCCCCCCCCCCCCCCCCCAATTCCATAATGTAGTGCATATAGATTTTTTTTTTAAATCAAACCTCACAAACTTTGACCAAGTTTGTGGAGAAAAAATCTACATCTAGAATACCAAACATGTATCATTAGATTTCATAAGATGTAGTTTCATATTTATATATTTGGTATTGTACATATAAATAGTTTCCTCTATTATGTTGGCCAAAATTTGTGAATTTTGACTTTTCAAAAAAATCTATATTTACTCCTTACGAAACGAAGAGAGTATTAAGTAGCACATGCCCTTAAAAAACACCCTTGCAAAAACAAGGCATTTATGCTTTCATAATATATTTGGACCAAGATTAGTTTTTAAAGAAGCTTTTTCCTTACATTTGATGTAGATGAAGCACACTACATATTGTGATATAGGTTTCAGCATCCAACACCTTCTCTCTTAACTACATTGAAGTCAGCATTAACCATACTCCTGCAATGAAGTCTGCAAGGTAACGACATTTCTAACCGACCCCCTAATTTTACTCCACTAACGGGCACCTAGACGATCCCCTATCTGCGGTTAGTGGAGTATATTTTTACTTCGGCCCCAAAAATTTCTCTATTTTTACTCCACCGATAGACAGTCGAGTAAAACGTTGCGGCTCTCTCTCGCGTCCACGCTGCGCTGCATCTTTGCCGGTGCGCCTCCCGCCAGCCCCGCCGCTACCTCGTTCCATCCCTTGCCCTCCGCCGCCGTTTTGCCAGTCGTCCAGCCCGTTCGGCCCCCGTCGCCGTCGCTGGAATCAAGGTGAAACGCCGTCGTTGTCACCATTGTTGATTCGTCTGTTTTCTTTCGAGATTCTTCTTTCTCTAGTGACCGCCGCATCTCACCTTGCTTGTGCGCCGCTGCAGGTCACCCGCCGCTCGCCAGTTCGGTCTAAACCATGCCGGCCAGCTTTCGCACCACCACCGCACCCCAAGTGTTCGAAGAATTACCTGGGTGCATTTTTTGTTTGTTTATTTTTGAACCGAATCGTTTGGATTGAAACGAACCATTTGAATTATAGATGAAGAGGTTGAGGGAGATGGCGTTGGGGCACTCATCGTCATCCGAAGAGGAGGAAGAAAACGACGATGACTTTGACACCGTTTTAGGCATGATTTTCAACCATGATGTTCGACGGCCGAGGAAAGGATCACAATTTGGCCGCATACACATCAACCATGATAGAGCGGAGGGGCATGCCAAGATCATGAAAGATTACTTTGATCCAAACCCAACCTATCCAAAGAAGTATTTTCACCGACGCTTTCGGATGCACACAAGTATTTTTCTGGTCATTGCAAAAGCCGTTGAGAGATATGATGACTGTTCAAACTCCGGAGAAATGCATTTGGAGAGATCAACGAAATGCATTGCGGTTGTTCGAGTCTTGGCATATGGGTGTTCTGCCGATGTAATTGATGACTATGTACGCATTGGCGAAGATACAATCTTGGAGGTTGTTCGAAGGTTCACCAAAGCAATGATCGTTGTCTTTGGCCCGAAGTACTTGAGAGCACCAACCGAGGAAGACACCCAAAGGCTGATAACTGAGAGTGAAGTAAGATGATGGCCAGGGATGCTTGGATCACTTGACTGTATGGAAGACGGAAGAATTGTCCTACAGGTTGGAAGGGTCAGTACAAAGGCCACGTCAACAATCCAATGATCATTCTTGAGGCATTTCCATTGAAGGATCTTTGGATATGTCATTCATTCTTTGGTATGTCTGGCTCTCACAATGACTTGAATGTGCTATCAAGATCACCTATGTTTTTCAGGCTTATAAAAGGTGAAGCTCCCGCTTGCGAGTACTCGGTCAATGGGCACAACTACTCGATGGTGGTTACTACCTTACAGATGGCATCTATCCATCATGGGCCACCTTGGTCAAAACAATTCCGCGTCCAAAAGGTAACAAAAACACTAGCTTTGCCCAATGTCAATAAGCTGCAAGGAAAGATGTGGAAAGAGCCTTCGGTGTGCTTCAGAAGCGTTTTGCAATTGTTTGTGGCCCTGCCGAGTACTGGAACTCCAAGGTTCTATGGTGAATTGCATAACATGATCATTGAAGACGAGAGAGATATGCCTAAGAAATTTCGGTACATCACCAACGGGACTCCGGTTGAGCCAGAGTATGATACAAACAAGATCTTGACATTCCTTGAGGGGCACCACAAGATCGAGAACCGTCAAGTTCACACTCAGCTGCAACAAGATCTTGTTGAGCACCATTGGCAACATCTAAGCGATCCTAGTTGTTCTATGAAATGGTATTTGCTACATTTGAACCATTCGACATGTTTAAATTCGGTTGTAAACTATATTCGTAATTTGGTTGAACATTCAAATTTACGTGTAGTTTATATATGTGCGCCAATACGTAGTTCCAATTTATACTAGAATTGAAAAGTTTAGAAAAACAAAAATTTATTCCGTTATATTTTGGGGATCGGCTGGGTCCGGCCAAAACTTAGTGGAGTACAAGGGATCGCTTAGAAATGCCCTAAGGAAGTTAAGCTGATTACCAGTAACCCCCAGGTTAAGTTTGTGTGGTAATGGATTGGCAGAAGATATGCCCGAAACGGGATGCAGTCTTAATTACTATTCAAATGTCAATCATTTCATCTTCACCACCAGAGTTCATATCAAGTTTAAGTTTAGAAAGCCAGACATGTTCTTCATGATTTTGATCTCACAAGATGGAGAGGAACACGACATGGAAGGCGATGGTTATGCACAACAATTTGCTGATTTGTATGTCCAAACTGGTGTACAGTGTCATAGATTATACACTTATACATACTTTTCTTTGTCACACATTTAGAGTTTAGTTTTCCTTTCTGTTACTTAATAGAATTCATGATTATAGATATCAAATGTGTAGGCATCTCCTGGTTGTTCCTTCTGACACTCCTTTTCAGCGTGTAGTTTATATCATGATTATAGATATCAAATATATATCTTGCTTTCGCAATTGAGTTGATGTAGGATTTAGACTCCTGGCCTTCAGTTCTTATGACAGTTCTATCATAATGGCAATCGGCCTAGATACTCTGCTAATGACCTGGGATTTGTGTTGATTCGTAGTGGGCTTATCATTGGAAGCGTCCTTTGCTCATGTCAGGCAGCGACAAACAATACAAGCAACTAGTACTGTGGCTTGATCGAAGAGGAGCCATGTATACATAAATGACTAAAAAACTATCTTCAATATTCATCAAAACAGTTTATTTTCTTCTGGACAACAGAGCTGCTGCAGTAATTTATTATAACATACAGCAATGGGTGATCAGAGGCGAAATCATCCTTGAGAACTGACAATAAGTCATCCGAGGAATTCACAAGTCAGTTCTCAGAAGTCAACCAACCCGACTCGTTGCCCTGAATGTTTGTGTTGTCTATTTGCAACTCACAAGGTTACTGAAAGTTTCTTATCCAGATGTCAGATTTTTTTTAGATCCCTTCTATGCACAAAACACAGCAGACTACTACTGTACAACTGTACTATGTTGTGTGTGCGTATTGCTTAGTATAGGGCCACAAGTTTGCATTACAACCTAACTCGTTGATTTTCAATGACACCCTGTGTTTGACACTGCTAGGATGTATCCCAACCTCTATTGCTCACGTGTAAAGACGTTTTTCGACAAGGCAGGAAAAAGTGACTACAAAAATTGGCCTTTTTGTTTGTGAATCCCTGTTAGATATCTGTTGACTACAAATAATGCAGGTCTTCATAATGACTGAAGATATAAACACATGGTATAATCTAGGTCGAGATGATGATGAGTATTAAGGCAGAACGTCGGTGCGTACCTTGATTTTCACCTGTAATTAAGATGGTTATTTCATAGCACACGCACGTATCATCACTTGTAAAAAACGGGAAATGAGCAGACTGTGTTGGGAAATTAGAAGAATCAGCGGGATGTGCCAAACAAGAATTTTAAGAGTGTGCATCATAAATGTTCATCTTTGGATAAGAAGTTAGTTAGTGAGACATCTACTCATATACAACACTGCATTTTATCATTTGTTGCGGATCAAAGATATGGTAATACCGCGGTGTAGAAACTAGTGTATGGAAAAATGCTGGGGGCATACCATCCTTTCTGGGACACCTCATCAAACTTCATAGACTTGAGATGAAGCATGTAGACGGAGCGGCCGGCGCAAATGAAGATCACATCGGCATCTTCGGCGAAGGCAATTGCCTCCACTGGAAACCTCCTAGGCCTCAGCACCACATCCGGAGCGAGAAACTTTCTCAGATCAATGGTCCTGCGAAGCATCCAGACGGCGTGCCGTCAATGGCAGCCACCCTTGAGAACAATAGAAGATTGAAATCTTCAACTGTTGCAAAGCCAAGGCCTCCACCCTCTGCCGGCATGAGGACAATTGTGCCTTCATAGTCGCAAAACATATCGTTTGGCACCTCGGTTATATGCAAGGTATGCTTGTCCATATCAAGTGCCAGGATGCAACCGGCGGACATCAGCCAGTAGAGCGTGTTCCCGACCAGAGCCGTCGGGTGCATCTCTACATCCTCTACTGTGGGGACGGAGATGACGTCGCCCCAGACGCCGGTGTCGGACGAGTAGACGCAGGCGGAGGTCAGGCCAGCATCGTCGCCGTGGGTGAACGCCATGACCACGAGGAACGGGCAGGAGCGGCAGTCGACGCGGTCCTCTTCGCCAGCCGCGCGGAGAACCGCGGCGTTGAAGCCGTATCCGAGATCGTAGTCATCGAACGCCGGCGGCGGCCGCGGCAAGCAGCGCCTCTCGCCGGACATGAGGTCCCAGACCAGGAGGTTCCCGGAGTTCCTGTTTTGCAGGAGGGCGCGGCCGTGGCGGCAGTCCAAGGCCCACCAGGAGTCGTGGTACATCGCGGAGGAGGGGACAGCGAAGGCGGCGGAGGCGGGGACGAAGAGTGGAGCCTCGGGCCTGGTTGTTGAGGAAGCCGAGCACCGGAGGCGTCCCGTGGAACGCGCGGAAGCGGCGGAGGAAACGGGCGTCGTGGACGAGGCAGCGCCAGTGCTTGGAGACGAGGGAGGCGCGGAGGAGGTAGATCGGCTCGGGTGGTAGGCGCAGGAGGATCTCCAGGAGGAGGTCGTCATGGGGAAGAGGAAGAGGCGAAGCGGCGCTGCGGCCGGTGAGGTCATCTACTAGGATAACTGGTAGGAGTCGTTCGCTGCCGCCGACGCGCGCGGCAGGAGAGGGAATCCATGGCGATTATTGGGAGGAGTTTGGGGGTTTATACAAGTCAGGCTGCTCGCATTTTTTGGTATTTTATACACCGTAATCACGGTTTCCCTTCGACTTCATTCCATTCCATGGAAACAAATCAAGCGTTGATGGATACACATAGATTTTTATCAAAAATGATAAATCTCGGGCGTTCATATTTTAAGCATGACAACCCAAACATTTTTCATGGTAATTTTAGTTCACGAGGTTGGCAAACATGGCAATTTTTCTGATAAAAACAAACTGAAATAAAGTTGTCATGTTTTAACAATTAATGTTGCCACCTCGCGTCAACTAAAATTGCCATGAAAAACTGTTCGGAATAACATGCTTAAAATCCGAAGGTTTGGATTTATCGGGTCCATTTTTATTTTTCATTTGCGAAAGTACGCATAAAATAACATGATCTTATGCTCTGAATCCAACTGAGCAAACATTCTTTACGTTCAGCAACTAGGATGTAAGCCACTGTTCCTTGTTTCCGGGTTATGAACTTTCGTCCCATAGACCCGTGGTAGCAATAGAACGGGGAAAATATACAGAAAAGAAGGCCAAACAATGTCTTGTAATGTCAGGAGGGGTCAAACCATCTTTTTTTGTGAGAAACTTTCAGTCTATTCATTTTCAATTATGACAGTACAACGAAAATAAAAAATATAAAAAATGGCATCCAGATTCATAGACCACCAAGCGATGACTACAAGCACTGAAGCGAGCCGAAGACGTGCCGCCATCA
The DNA here is from genome assembly GCA_034509565.1 of Triticum monococcum. NCBI lineage: Eukaryota > Viridiplantae > Streptophyta > Magnoliopsida > Poales > Poaceae > Triticum > Triticum monococcum. The sequence goes on from CM067842.1 coordinate 734,051,715, forward strand.
TCGCCCCTCCCTCGCCGAAGGCAGGCACAACTTGTTATAGTAGAGAGTCGGGAAGTCGTCGTGCTAAGGCCTCATAGGACCAACACACTAGAACAGCAACCGCTCGCCGATGAAGAGAAGCTTAGATCGGAAGGATTCAACCTGAAGAAACATGAACAAAGACTGGTTTCGAGCAGATCCACCAAAGACAACCACCGACCGAATCCTGCGAGATCCGCCGAAGACACACCTCCACACGCCCTCTGACGATGCTAGATGCACCATCGGGATGGGGGCTAGGCGAGGAGAACCTTATTCCATCTTCAACAAGCCGATGTCGTCTTGTCTTCCTGAGTAGGACATAAACCCTAATAAAATTTAAGCACCTAAAAACATAGCCCTCCCGCCTCCAAGGGCCGGGATCCATCACACACCCATGGCCCTAAGGTCACAGGAGACGTGGTAGATCAACGACGCCGCTGACAGGAGGCAGAAACCCTAGCTGCCTTTCCTTGGAGGAGAGACGGAGGGAGGAGAGAGGGGCCAATCCATCAAACCTAGCTAATTTTCTCCCATATATGAAGGATTAGTAATATATACATGCATATGTGAGAGCATAGGGGGCCACAGCCACTGCCAGTCCCCTTGCCTCCGCCATTGGGTACAACATGGAGCTCAGGGCCCGGCGGCGCGAAGGCGCCGTCTGTGGCTGGGACATCTTCCATGACAATGTGGCTCGGACGGTAGGTGCGATGGCAGAGAAGCCTGGCGAAGAAGACCTCGGGGGAGACCGCAATCGAGCAGCGACGGTATAGGGCGGTGGCAGGACAGATTCAGTGGTGACGAGGACAGCATGGCCGAAATCAGGCGGTGATCGCCGGCGGGGCGGCGCGAGGGCTCATGGTGGTTACGACTCAAGGGCGCCAGATTCATCGGTGGGCGGGATGGCGTGGCTTGGGCTGGTAGGCAGGGTGGCAGCGGCAACACGGGGCGGCTGGAATCAGGAGTGGTGACGGCTAGTGCCAATGCGACTGCGATGGGAACTTTATATTCTAGAGATTTAGATTCGGCGACAATCGAGATGGTTTTACAGCAACAGTTGCTGGTGATGCAAATTTGCAACAATATTTTCTTACCTTGTTTGGCCTTTAGCCGGTTTTGAGAGTTGAAGGGGCAACTTAGCTGGTTTCATAGACGAGGGGTGTATATTAGACCCACTCAAAAAGTGGAGGATTGATATATTCACATCTCTCAAGTAAGAAACTCAACTTTCATGCATCTTACATTCCTAAAAGGTTGGTTTCGATTTTCTTAACATGTAAAGTGTTCACCCCAACATCCTCACCAAGAATATGCATTTGAGTTTTCTCTCTCACTAAGCCATGTAAAATCTGTCACATAAGTGAATGTCTCTACTAAGGCCATGCATTAAGTCTTCTCTCCTACTAAGTCATGCAAAATCTGCCACATAAGCTAATGTCTCCACTAAGGTCATGCATTTAAGTATTCTCTGCCACTAACCTATACAAAATCTGCCACATAAGCGAACTTTTTGTGTTCGCTTGGAACACAACGCATGCGTTGCGCCCACGCTCGGTTCGTCGTCCGTCCATGCACATGCAGGCCGTGACTTGGTGAGTGGCGCGATCACGGCAGAGACGAAGCGGCCGAAAGCAAAATCCGCCGTAGAAAAATTGGAGCCAGCTTGCCAGCCGCTTCAAGCTCGTGCGAATATATTCAGGCAAAATCTGGCAAAGCTGCCATGCATGAGAGCATGACACATGAGCTAGCTTGTCATCCAACCCCTTATAAATAGCCGACCAGACCTTGCAGCAGAAGCAGGTAATAGCACCCCAGGTATCCTAACTTGCATCCAATATGATGATCTAGTCTCAAACTTGCAAAACTAGACCAAGCCATACCCCAACTTGCATCTAATATGATGTTTTAGTCCCAGGCCAATGAAAACTCGCCAATTGGCTGGGCCGGTCAGCGCGCGCAGTTTTGCACAAAACCCCTTGCCGTTTGCCTGAATCAACCAGCACTCACCCCCCCCCCCCCCCCCCCCCCCCCCCCCCCACACACACACACACACACCCCTGAATTAAGGGGCTGTTTGGTTCATGTCCACGTTTCAATCTGTCTGGCCTGGAGCTTGCCTGGAACCTGCCTGGGGTGTGTTTGGTTAGTGACCTGGGATTTTTCTGCTTGGTGAAGTTGCCTGGGTTCGCTGCCTGGCTCCAGGCGTAGCAAATCGGACGCCTGGCCCTCTCCCCAACCTGCCTGGGCAAGATGGCCCCACTTATAATTTACTATACCCCATAATACATGGGCAAAGCACTTTCCCCTCCACCTCCACTCACGTTTCCCCTCCCCACAGCTCACAATCTTCTCTCTCTCTCTCTCTGGGATTGTTCTTGAGAGAAGGGGAGAAGGAATTGCATGGGAAATTGATTATTGGCTTTGATTCTTCTTTCCCCCAACCATATTTCTAGTTCCTAGTCAGATCTGGTGAAATCGTGAAGGTGAGACTGCAATTTTTACCCTATCATGTGTGCCACGATTTGCTGCCCCCTTCTCTGTTTATTTGTTCTTGTGATTAGAACTTGCTAGCATGAACGCATCTAGTGCTTCTTTTTTTTACTTGATTGGAAGCTACAACCTTCAAGATCTGAAGAAACCTCTTACTAGAGTAATAATCTAGCAGTACTTTGCATATATGTGTGCACGCATGTAATCTTAAATCTGGCATAGAACAATCTTTCTATTATTGGTTCTACTGACTACATATACGTACATCTCACTTGTTTCTTATACATTTATTTCATCTAATATTCAGATGTATACGGAATCTGTCCATTATGTTATCAAGAAACGACGGACGTTAGGTGTTCTAGCTGTAATGTTGGCCATTGTCCGGTGGCGTCGTCAACGTAGACATTACAGTCTTAGAATGTCTCGAAGAAAGTATGGGCCATTGGTTGATAGAGATCTGGAGAGGCAAAAAAAGTTGAATGACCTGTACAATTCAACCGATAAAAATTGCATCAGTCAACTCCGGACGACGGGGCCGCTGCGCAGTGGATTTGATGATGTGAACAAACAAGTGATGCTCTCCCAATCTACTCTAGATGGCTTATCGGTAATTATCTCATACAAATTATCTATTTGTCGAGTGTTCAACTACTGATGTGGAACTAACAATAAAATTCATGTAGGCCAATGATCGTGGAATTCTCTCTAAACCGATTCAGTTCTACGACAAGTTGAAGGAATTATTTAGTGGCTCGTCGGCAGATGGCTCTTTTATGCAAGACCCTTTCTCTGCAGCTGAAACTGACAATGATGATAAGGTAAAAGATGACATGATGAATGATATGTCCACCTTTGATGAAGCGAAGGGTCCAACAGGTCATGACTCGGATAAATTAGATACAGATAGTGATGATTGTGAAGCGGTGGCTGCTCTTGCTGCAACTGATAGTCAAGTTTCCTCGTCCAATGTTGCGGCTCTAAAGCCTAACAAGAAAAGTTTCAAAAAAAAAGTGCAAAGCCAAATACTCTGCCACCACCACAAAATGATAAAGCTAAAAGGTCAAAGCCAAGATCATCTCAAGCATCACAAGATGACACTAATATGTATGTGCTGCTCACAAGTACTTTGATAGGCATACGAGAAACCCTTGCAAGTCCAGTACAGACTGTAGCCCCAAAGGACCCAAATGCTCCTTTATGGGACATGCTCAAGAAGATTCCGTTGCCACCTGATGAGAGGATGTCGGTCGGGATGCATCTATGCAATCCAGAATTTGCAGTCCATCGAGGTTTTCTTGTCAGCATGGGTCAAGAATACCTGGAGCGTTGGGTGTATACATACTTATCTTATCTGACAATTATCCTGCTGGCAAACGTGTCGGCGATGATCTTGTTGGTAACCTTGGAAACAAAGATCCTGCTAGTAACCTTGGCGATGATCCTGCTGTTAACTCTAGCCCTTTCTGAGTAAGATTGATTGGTGGTCTACCATATTGTTGGATCCTTTTGGTTGCAAAACACTAGTTTCTAAGTAGTCAATGACTAGCTTTTGGCTATGCACAACTGAAGTCTAAGTAATGGCTGATGGTGGTATTATTTTGCTACAGCCTTCTGCTTAGTTTCCAAGTAGTATCAGCATGCATGATATGATTATTAGATGCTAATGTGAAAGCTGTGTTGCTTTCTGACTTGGATAAGTTTCTAGGTAGTATCAGGATGAATACATAATTAGACTTCTGGTTATGTTAATCCCACAAGGATAATTTATGTATCTCTTGCATTCCAGATGTGTTGGACAATGAGTATTAATCAAATGTAATGCACTGTGGTTATTCAACAGCAATGTTGCTGTGTATCGTCAGAGTTATAAAATCATTTGCCTTCAGTGTTATGCTTATGAAACTTCAGATTATTATTACTTTTTGCTTATCAAATTATTTGGCTTTGTTATGCTTTTGAAAAGTCCGACCATATTTATTTATATTTATATTTAGCATATGCATATCGGTGATCTCCAATCCCAGGCAATATAGCAACCAAACACTGCCTGGGCCATTTATCCACACAGGCACGTTCCTAGGTCAGCAACCAAACGCAGCCTAGAAACATGGTCGTGCCTGGCCAGGCATTTTTTGCTGAGATGTCCAGGCAACTCCCAGGCAGCTATTTTGCCCAGGCAAACCAGTGAGGACAGGATCCAAATACACCCTTAATTCAGGTGGGGGGTGAGTGCGGGTTGAATCAGTCAAACGGCAGGGGGTTTTGTGCAAAACTGCACGCGCTGACCGGCCCAGCCAATTGGTGAGTTCTTATTGGCCTGGGACTAAAACATCACATTGGATGCAAGTTGAGGTATGGATTGGTCTAGTTTTACAAGTTTGGGACTAGATCATCACATTGGATGCAAGTTAGGGTACCTGGGGTGCTATTACCTCTAGCAGAAGCTCACGGCTCACACACGCAGCACACACAAGCAACAGCTCAACGGAGACAACGCTGTGAGTGCCATCTCATCTCGATCTCCATGCCGACGATGATGTGCAAGCTTGTGGTGACCATGCTGTTGGTTCTCATGGCCACGACGCCCGGCTCATCGGCCCGGGCGGCGGCGAGGCCGTTGCAAGGCGATCAGGTGCGCGCCTGGGAGCCCTCCGCCGGCGGCTCCATCGACATTGTGCTGCCGTCGCCGATGTGTTGGCGCGGACGCATGCTATCTCAGCTGGAGAAGGGGCCCAACGGGTGCCCGAAAAGTCACGATCATAGCACACATTGTTCCCCGCCATAGAGAGATGAGCGTCGTGTCTTTGCATGGCAGCCGATCGAGCATCAGGTTACTATCTTCGATGTGCAGATCGATGTGACGTAGGGATCGCTAGGCCTCAAACCTCTTGTCCGTTTTGTATCTGGTCGTTACTTGTAACCAAATAAAAACATACTTCCTCTGTTTTTATTTACTCTGCATATTAGCTTTGGTCAAAGTCAAGCTTTATAAACTTTAACAAAGTTTATAAACAAAAATATTAACATGTATAGTAACAAATCAATACCATTAGATTCACTATTGAACGTAGTTTCGCATCATATAGATTTGTTGTCTTAAATATTTATATTATTTCTTATAAATTTGGTCAAACTTTACGAAGTTTGACTTCACTCAACTCTAATATGCAGAGAATAAAAACGGAGAGAGTACTTTTATCCACTCTATTTTTGTTCTTGACCGTTTTTGATTTTCTTTTTAGCCGAAACAGTAGGTCAAAGCCCGACTCTGCAACTACGACAGACCCCCTTGCCGGGAGGACGCTCATTCAGTAATCACAAACCGGATATTGATATATGCAATCATACTACTACGGATCCCCTCAAAGACCGTTCGGTCTCTGGATTTTCATAAATGTTTGTAATGGCCAAGCAGCACGTTCGGCTTTAGGTGTGCAAGGGCCCCCACGTTGATTGTCGCCCTCTTCTCTCTCTGTGTGAGCCTATGTTGTTGTAATCATCCATGTTCAGGTGGGCGATCGCCCTCCGCTGTTTGCCTCAAAGAAAGGAAAAAAGAGGTGCATAACATTCTTCATCATTTGCTCAGAGTTTCTAGATACGGCAGGAAGAGGGAGCGCATGGCTATATATTAATCACACGACTCTTCTCAAGAGGCTGGAGGCTGTTCTTCTACTGAGTTATCCTACATTATAATGGACTCACTTTGTTTTGCCAAATAAAAGTGTTGGAATTTGATCTACCATACCACTCTTCCTATAACATTTTTATCATGTAATCCTTCCATAATTCATATCCATAGAGGGATGGGCACAGGCGCACAGCAACATGCGCCTCTCTGATCTAGTTGCTTGTATATTTCATAATTAATAGAACTGGTTCTTAACAACAAAAGAAACAGATCATTATTTATTTTCCACCAACAAAATTTACTGATCAATCATGGTGGGAGCACCATATTATGCCGTGTCACTTTGAAGGCTGAATAACAGCTAGTAATACATGTTCAACAGATCCCAATTCACAACGCTTAAAAGAGCATAAACTAGTTCAATCACAACTGAACGCCTGATGTCAAGTTCTGCACTCTGTTTAGTAGATTCAGTCAGCTGCACGTACCACGACACCATAACAGAGAGATGAATGTAGCAGCAGGTGTGAAGGATCTTCTGATGGATGCAAAGCAGATGCACTTCTACAGCAGGCTGGGTAGGAATACCAAAGCTGAAAATGTCACCGGATTTTTCAGGTGAAAACTCCAGGCTTCGCCCTGATGCAAACTCTCCTTACCAAAGCTAACAATCTTAAACTGTTACACTCGGCGCACCCATTGTTCCAACCGCAGCTGTTTCATCGGAGGGCCAACGTAGGGCTTGCCCTTGCGAGGGCACTTCCATTTCCCGCTGACCTCCTGTGCTGGAGCTCCTGCAACTTCTGAAATATTGGTCCTATCTGACAAGGGGCTTCTAGTGCTACCTTGGCCCAAAGCAGTAGTCCCCAAAATGCGGCGGTTCTCTTGCAATGTTGTATTCTCTCTTCCTGTTGAGACCTTAGGAATTTTGCTTGTCCTGCATTTCTCTGCTGGCTTCACCTTTGTCCTGATGGCAACGAAACCATCGGCCGCAGCTGTTCGTTCTGTTTTCTTATGCTCCAGTTTAGGCTTGCTTCGCTTGATTTCATCTCCAGAAAAGCTTTCATTTGTGACAGCTGAACCAATACCACCAGAACTAACAGGCGGTATGTAGTGTTCAGTGGCAGTTTTCTCAATGTCAGCTAGGACTTTATTAGGAGAATTGACTGGCATTTTGGTGCGCTCAATGCCATCTTCTACAAAACCACCTTCAGTATCCCCTGCTAAACTCGTACTACAACAGTAAACAGGCAGCCTGTTGTGTTCAATCACCTGACCTGATGGGGGATTTTCTTGAGTTTCACCTGTACTGATGGCGTGACAATCTGCCGGTAGCTCACTGTATCCAGATGCACCGTCATGGGTTTGTTCAATATGAGGTAAGCCTACAGCGTTGCAGTTAGGCTGTACTGCATTTCTCTGTACAGCCAACACAGCCCGAGTTTCAGATTCATTAGCTTCATCACCGTCGTCAAGAAAACCTGATCCAAACAATTTTCGCAGACTTAACTTAGTCTTCTCACTACCCGCTAGGCCTTTACTAGGAAAATTAACTGGCAGGTTGCTATGTTCAATGCCATCTTCTAGGCCAGTACCTGCTGCTAAACTAGTACCACCACAATTAACTGGATGCTTGCTGGGGTTGGTCTGCTGACCTCCTGGGGGGTTTACTTGTGTTTCAGCTATACAAGTGCCCTCACTATCCGTCACCAGCTCGCTGTATTCAACTGCGCCTTCATGGCTCTGCTTTCTATTCCGTAAGCCTATCCAGTTGCAGTCCCAACGAGGATCTACTGCACTTCTCAGCACAGACGACGCCACCCGACTTTCAGTTTGAGTAGCTTCGTCACGGTTGTCAAGAAAATCTGCTTCAAACAACCCTCGCAGACTTTGCTTAGTTTTCTCCGCATCTGCTAGGCCTTTACTGTGAAAATTAACTGGCAGGTTACTTTCAGTGCCATCTTCTGGTAAACCTTCTTCATTATCTGCTGCTAAACTAGTACCACCACAATTAACTGAACCTTTACTGTGCTTGGTCTCCTGACCTCCCGGGGGGTTTAACTGAGTTTCAGCTACACAAGTGCCCTCGCTATCCATCAGCAGCTCGCTGTGTTCAGCTACGCCTTCATGGCTGCGCTTTCTATTCCTTAAGCCCAACACCACTCGACTATCAGTCTGAGTTTCAGCTATACAAGTGCTCTCACTATCTGTCGGCAGCTCGCTGTGTTCATCTACGCCTTCATGGCTGCGCTTTCTATTCCTTAAGCCTATCCAGTTGCAGTCGCACAGAGGATCTACTGCACTTCTCAGCGCAGGCAACACCACTCGACTATCAGTCTGAGTTTCAGCTATACAGGTGCTCTCACTATCCATCGGCAGCTCGCTGTGTTCAACTACGCCTTCATGGATGCGCTTTCTATTCCGCAAGCCTATCCAGTTGCAGTCCCACGGACGATCCATTGCACTTCTCAGCACAGGCAACACCACTCGACTTTCAGTTTGAGTTTCAGCTATACAAGTGCTCTCACTATCCGTTGGTAGCTCGCTGTGTTCAACCATGCCTTCATGGCTGCGCTTTCTATTCTGTAAGCCTACCCAGTTGCGGTTCCACGGACGATCCACCGCACTTCTCTGCACAGGCGACGCCACACGATTTTCAGTTTGAGTACCCTCTTCATGGTCATCCAGAAAACCAAACAGCTCCCGCAGGCTTTGCTTCCTTTTCGTGCCCTGTTCAACAGTGCTCCCACCAATCGGAAGGAAATCTCTCGTAGCAGAAGCCTCAGCATGCTCAGCTTGGCTCCCAAAACAGTCCCTCTTCAAATCAGTGCCGCCATTCCCAGGGGCGTCTTTAAGAAATGAATGCCCAGCCACCGGGAACTGGATCCCAGCATGCACAATTCAGCAAATATAATGGGTAAGAATACAATTGGGATAAGGTAGCAAGAGAAGCAATTTCAGTAGGATTTGGTTAAGACAGATCAGCAGATTCTTTACCTCCAATGGGTCTTGGGTCTCGCTGCCGTTGTCGACAGCAGGAGGGTGAACAGCCAGCTCCGGCACCTCCGGCGACTCGTACTGGTAACTCGAGAACCAGTTCTTGATGTCCGGTGGCTCTGACGAAAAACACCGAATACAACGTGAGCACGCTTCAGAGATCTAAAATCGTCGGAACAGAACATAGAATGGAAATTCATCAGGGCAGCAGAGGGCACCCACGGGAAGGGAACGAGAAGGGGTACGAGCTGCACCCGCGGGCCTGCAAGAACAGCGAAATCCGGTGAGACCGACGAAGCACCGATTGCGCCGCAGCGCCGGCAAACGGAACGGCGGTACAGAACCAAGAAGCGGAGATAGGAGGAGACCCTCGCGGCGAGGCGTACCTGGCTTTGGGTGGCGGATTCGTCGGCCATGGCGGAGGTGGGGGGGAGCGAGCGGCGGGGATCGACGGGCGTATCCCCGGGGAAGAGGCTCCGATTTGGTTTTGCTTCGGAGAGTCAAATTCCGAAGTTCCCGGGAAAAAGGGAGCGGGAGCTTTTCGCTTTGGCATTACCGGCGGCGAGAACTGAATGGGCCGCCCGGCCCAGAAATGGTTCACCAGGCTGTCATTGGGCCTAGCTTCCGTTTGTTGTAATAAGAGATTACTGAAGAAAAAAAAAGGATATTTATTTATGAACAGTCTCCGACACGGTTTTGGAGGCTGTACATCTATGCACCAACAACGCGGAGCTATTATTAAGAATCGCACTAGTTTGTTTCTTGCTGCATGTACGCCATGGACTCGAAGACTTGTAAGAAGAGGAAGAGAAAGGTGGCAAGATGTCCCCCCCACCCCAGAGTTGATGGAAGAGCTTGTTCTCCAGATATTTTTTTGCCTGCCAGTGAAGTCCCTCCTACGGTTCAAGTCTCTCAGCAAGGCCTGGTGCGCAACCATCTCCGACTCCACGTTCATCCGGAGTCACCTTGAGCACCAGAAACCATCGTGGCTCATCACTCCCCACGCCTTGGACAGTACTATCGAAGCTGAGGAGTGGCCAACCACTTTCTCAACCCAAATCCTCTTCTACCGGTGGCAGCTAGGGCTAGGTGTCTCCGATACAAGGCTGATGCACGCAACTGACTTTCCCGGCAAGTTCAGCTCAATCGCTCTCATTGCCCACTGCGACGGTCTGGTGCTCTTCCCAACCAACACCAAGCTCTACCTCTTCAATCTGGTCACCAGGGAGACAATGACGTTGCCTGCAAGTAACCGTACCAAAACACAGTACAAACATATGTTCCTCCCGACGGGGTTTGATTTGGACCATCGCACTGGCAAGTACAAGGTAGTCCGGGCATTCGTCCGCTCCAAAGATCCTCTCACAGAAGTTTACCGCATGGGGATGGAAGTGTTCACTGTTGATGATGGTGAGGCATGTACTTCTTGGAGGGAAACCACGACTGATTTGCCTTACCCTGTGGTCGAGTGGATAACCGGGAAATTCGTAAACGGTGGATTGTTTTGGGTCATCGACAGGTTCCATCTTGAGCATGATCGAAATGGCTTTGTCCGCTTCAGCCTGGAAGATGAGACGTTCCGCGTCATTCGTCTACCGGATACCTTGCCATTGGATCGTGCACTCCGTGAATCCTTTCTGTTGAACGTGATTCAGCAGGGCGAGCTGTGCCTGACAGGTTTTACCAAGAGTGGGGGGGAGTGGGGGTTTGGATATTGGTTGAAGATGATACTAACGTGAACTCGAGATGGGAGCATCGTTACTCTCTGTGTATATCAGATCTGGTTCAGCCAATGTCATTTCTTCCAGGGGGCGCAATCATGCTACATTGTGGTCCCAATTTCTACCGCTACGAGCTGCAGACAGCTTCTAACCCGTTGACCAAAGTGTTTGCGTTGGAAGGGCTAAGATACAAGCGTCGGAGGGAACACACTACTAAGCAGAATATCTTCTTCTTCAACGTAACTCCCTACATGGAAAGTCTTGTTCGTATTGCGTCTTAGCCGGCCCAACTTTGATGGTTGCGTTTCAGCTTGCGATAAGCTTATGTTTGTTATCTTTACCTAATGTGAAAGTCTTGTTAATTGCGATAAAAAGACTGAAGAATATTTGCTTGGTTGTAATCTTTATTTTCCTTTTTTTAATCCTGGTATTGATAGATTTAACATATGTCCATGGCCTTCTCGTAAAGAAAAAAATATCAACGGAGCGGCATATTGACTCCTATGAACCATAACACCAAACCATAATTTGATACAAACAAAAAAGGTGATGACTTGTATGAACTCACCTCTTCAGGTGAAATCGTGTCAGATTAGCGTACAAAGGTTTTTGAAAATTTTGTGGTCAGCACTACAAAGGATATATCTACCATCTCATCAAATTTGAATTCGGATTTAACCCACACATTCAGTAACATAAAATGACAAATTCTACCATGGATGCTAGTAGGTTCAAATTATGTTAGTATTATTCTCTATTTTTTGGCCAAAAAGGTGAAAGGCCATATATTATGTAGCAGATACCCTTAAGAAACACCCTTGCAAAAATTGACAAAATACATTCAAATTCTTTGGGGTGTCGAAGTTTTCTCTCCTGCATCTATCGGCGGTGCGCAGTGAGAAAAGCTCGTTTTCGCATCGGGGTGTACGTCTTAGCAGCGCAAACTTGTTTAAACCTATAAGCTTGTAGAAGCATGACCAAAAAGTCATCGATCTAGACTAGAAGATGTCGGCAACTGCTTTCTATGTAACAAATCACCACCCCTGCCCAGGTATGGCCAAATGGAGTAGGGGGCACAACTCTCACGTGCTCCTCGACAAGGCTGAAACCAAGCAACCTTCGTCGATCAAAACTGGAACCAAAGGACCAAGACGTGCCGATGCCGGCAACGCACCATTAGCTCTGCAAAACAACACCACCGAGACAAACTTGCATAAGCCCCCCCCCCCCCCCCCCAAACACAGAGAACTAACGAACACAGCACCCTCGCACATGCCTTCCAACGATGCGAAGAAGCACCATCAAAGCAAGGCGAGACAGGGAGGACTTATTCCACGTCGGCGATGGCACCATCACTTCACCATCAATGACGGGGAACTAAAACATAACCTAAAAATCACCCTACCATAGCCGGTCTGAAACAGCAAGGTCCCCAAAATTATGTTTCTATTCATTCTTCTATTCAACTGCTATTTATATCTATTATTTCACAGTGGTAAATCTAATACATGCATGAATTTTTCTGACATGATAAATGCATCTTGTCAGTGGCGGACCCACCATTGGGGCGAGCTGGGGCGGCCGCCCTAGGTCGCCGGCGGCGGAGAATCGCCCCCACCTACACATCTGCCGATCTGCGGGATGCGGCAGCGCTGTTCTCAGTTTCAGAATTCAGAAAGCAATGGCGCTCTTCTCTGTTTCTTTTTTAGCAATCGAAGGGTTTTTTTTTAGGTGAACTAGGGATTTATTCAACAATCACAGCAGGAATACAAATGATGTCCGGAGGGTTCCTAGCCACAAGTGGCGCCCTACAGGGAGAGACGAAGTTGCCTTTGCCAAGGCATGTGCTTCAAAGTTTGCCTCCCTGTTTTCAAAACGAAAAGTAATACTAACAAAATCAGAAACTCTGTCTCTAATTTCATTCAAAACTAAAGCATAAGAAGAGCTGATGGTGCATAGCGATCGAAGGGGTACGTGAGGGAGAAAGAGACTTGGGCTGGTTCGGTAGACTGGACTGGGCTACTACAGCCTACAGGCCCAAACAGACGACATCTTAGCCCAATCGATCTCTCCTTTCATTTCCTTGTCAAACAGAAAAAGATCCCCAATCGATCCACAAACCGCATTGAGCGTCCCCCTCACGATCATATTGTGGCTTAAGGGCATCTCCAAGGGAGACCTGCAAAACTCCGGTATATGTCTGGTCGCACACTTTTGTTCACTTTTACAATCCAACGCGGTCTTGCATCGATCCGTAAAGTGATTCAGACGTTCATTTTCCGGCAAAGTGGAGACAAACATGAGGAGCTATACCTCCGGACATCTTTCGATCAACCAAAAGCCTTCGCGTGGTCCTACTCTCTTCTCTCTCTCCGCACATGCATGGTCACCTCTTCTCTGTCTTCTCTCAACCGGACACACCACAATATCCCACCCGGAATAGCTTCACACACGATGTTTTATGGACGTCACGTGGACGATGCTAGGATCTCCTTATTTATGGATGGATTTCATCTAACGGTGATTAGTTACTGTCGTGGACGCATCGGGCGGAAACACGTCGGCTGCGTAGCACCGTTCTATCTCACCATATGCATGGTCCTCATCTATTTTTTCTCCTCCCAGCCGAATACTTTGTAATTAGTGTTGGATGACTCCCTTCCATATCATATCCGCGGACCACGTCTGAACACAAAAACGGACATACTCGAGGAATTTGCGGGTCAGTGTTGGAGATGCCCTAAGTGAACATTTCAAGCGATAATAGTCCACGTTAGCAGTTTATTAGTTTTTAAGAGCTTTTTATATTCTTTTGTTGTTGAATGCTATGAGTTTTGGTTGAATAGAGTGGCATTTGTACCAAAAAAGTAGACATTAAATGTTCGCCCCCAGCTAACTTTAATTCCTGGGTCTGCCATTGATCTTGTGTAAAATGCTGTGGAATTTTTCTAGATATGTACTATTTTTTTGGACTTCCATCGTGTACAGTTTCACCGATTTTACCGAAAGAGGAGAGTGCACCCAGGTATATATCACCCTAACAAAGATAGCATGGAGGAACAGAACCATGTCTATGTGAGCTGCAGTCTCTTTGCCTTGAGCAAACAAAGTCATTACTCACTTTGAATAACCATTTGATACATACAACTATATATACAAAATCATGGGTATGCCGCCAAACTGGAATTGATGAGTGATGGAAACCTGGATGGATCAAAAAACCACTATCAAATCAATTTGAGCGCACGTTTAATCTGTACACGCATGCTCATGCTCAACGCATGGATCGGATTTCAATCTTCCCTATCAAACAACATTTCATCCTCCCGCCTCTCTGTACACTTGCCGATCGACTGATAGATCACTTGAGAAATTTGAGGTAGTCCTTGAGGTCGGCGGGGATGCAAGGGTACTGCCTCCAGAACGCGCCGTGCACCCTGAGCATCCTCGCCACCTTCTCCTTGGTCGACGGCGAGCTGTCCGCCTGCAGCAGCGCCAGCAGCTTCGCCACGCCGCCGCTCGCCACCATGTCGTCCAGCACCCTCTCCGTGGGCCGCGCCGCGCACGACACCAGCCACAGCACGTTGACCGCCAGCCTCGTGGCCAGGCCGGACACCCGCAGCGTCGTCCGCACCACGGCCGCCACGGCGAGCCCGTGCTCCGCGAACGCGAGCCGGCCCTCGGGGCACTTGCACAGCCGCTTCAGGAGCAGGAGCGCCCGCTCGGCGACGTGCCGGTCGGCCTCCGGGAGGAGCTCCACGAGCACGCGCACGGCGCCCACCTCCACCACGCCCTTGCCGCGCCGTGCGCCGCCCCTGGAGCGCGAGCGCGCCGTGACGTCGATGAGCACGTCGAGCGCGCGGGAGCTGAGCTTGGAGGAGGCCCCGTCGGAGAGGAGGTCGAGGAGGGACTTGACCATGTCGTCGACGTCGACGTCGTCGGTCCAGTTGCGGGTGCCGCTGGCCTCGGAGACCTTGGCGAGGATGGACATGGCGTGCAGCCTCGCCTCGGCGCTGCCGCGCTGGACGAGCGCGACCATGGGCCTCATGCACTCGGGCCTCAGCACCAGGTCCACTGACTCCTCATCTGACAGCGGGAGCGTGGCGAGGACGGCGGCGGCCTCCTCGCACGTCCGGAAGGCCGAGAAGTCCCCGCCGGCGCCGCTCTCCGCCAGCGCCTGCGCCATGACGCGGCCGAGCACCTGGATGCCGTCGCAGGCCACGAAGTCGTCCCGCGCCGCCTGGTCCCCGGCCATGCAGAGCCTGAGGCCCTTGAGCGCCGTGACCTTGAACGGCGTGCCCTCAATGCCGGCGAGCACCGACGGCAGCCGCTCCCGCGGCATCGGCTTGAGCGCGTCCGCGGGGCTGGAGGAGGTGGAGGCGCGGTCCTGCCAGGAGGCGATGACGCGCTTGAGGGTGTGGTTGGGCGTGAGGTCGAACGAGGCGACGCGCTGCATGGTGGCCGGGCACGTGGTCTTGCCGTACTTGAAGAACCACCGCTCGATGCTCCGGCGGTCGTAGGTGACGCCGGTGGACACCGTGACGGGGTCCTCCATCAGCTCCATGGAGATCGGGCACAGGAACAGCTGGGGCGACTCCTCCGTGGCCATAGCCTTCTACTAGAATGGATCTTCGATTGATCGACGCGCCAAATCACGCAGCGGCGAGCAGCCAATCAAGCGGCCTGAATTCCTTGTCCTGAAATGAAATGCAGTTTGTCTGGGAACCAACAGGGATGTTGGTTTTATACTATCTGCAACTGCAACCTGCGCATGCGTACTGCTGACGTCAAGCAAGCCCGTACATAGCCCGTAGAGCTAATCCATGTGCAATTGTGCAGTAGTTCTGAAATCTGAATGAGGCGTCCACTCTCCTCAATCAAACTGTATATCATAAATTATACACAGCGTCGTCACAAACTTATATTTAAATTAAAAAATCCATGCGAAACCCTATAGAGAAACAGGATAAACCGAGCAGCTCGCGGTATTCCCACCTTATCGGTTTGATTTCTGCGGATCGTATCGTATGCGCGTATAATAATACCCCGGAGTCAATAGTCAGAGGGCCAGAATGTATTGTATTGAGTGCAAGGTTGGCAAATATGTTTGTATATACTTATAAAACTAAAAAATAAAGATACTTATAAAACTAAAAAATAAAGATAAAGGTGGCGCGACGATATGGGTTGCTGCCACGATCTTCAGCCGGAGACTCCGTCTCACGCCCAGCGGTAACCCTTCGGCGTTTTGACGGGACTTTTTGCCACATGCATGGATTCGATGGGCGTCGACTCAAGCAAAGCAACCCGGCCAACAGCCCGTCGGTTAGAGCGGAAATTTACCAACGACTTGGCGTGAATTATGATCGATGCCGCTTACCAAGTTGCCAGAAGATGAGAGGAAGATGAAAGGTTTACTTCTTCTTCTTCTTCTGCTAATACTACTGCTACTTATCTTTATCTTTTCGACGAGGAGCCTTGATTTTTATTTTCTAGGGTTGAAAATCTTGAGATGCAGGTTGGAGTTGTTATGATGAGGAGGTGGCCGGTGATGACAGCAGGGTTTTGTAGTGTTAAATTATTCCTGATCCAGCTCCGTTTCTTCTTATGTTTGCTCCGTTCATTGTTAAGTTCAGTCGGGAGAGCGGTTGGGCGTTTCCTTTGACTATGACCGGACATTTTCCTATTCAAATTTTCCGGCCGGATCCTCAACTCCTCCTCTAAAGACGAATTCCTTAATGGCGAGCGGTACACTGCATATCTTCTACTCCCTCTGTTCCTAAATATTTGTCTTTCTAAACATTTCAAATGACTATTACATACGAATGTATGTAGACATATTTTAGAGTGTAGATTCACTCATTTTGCTTTGTATGTAGTCACTTGTTGAAATGCCTAGAAAGACAAATATTTAGAAACGGAGGGAGTATAATATAATGTGCATTTCTTGAAAAATTCAAATATCTTAATGCCCATGCATCCACCCTGTTCATCGGAAAATATATCTTATGTACATAAGTTAACTACTACTTCCTTCGTGCCATAATATAAGAGCGTTTTTTACGGTAGCGTAGTGTCAAAAAAAAGCTCTTATATTATGGAACGGAGGAAGTAGTACATAGGTTACTAGGGCAGTAAATGGTTCAGTTTTCCACAACACAAAATGGTTCGGTTTTCCTAAAAAAAATGGCTCAGTTGTAACCCACGGTGAAAGTTTATCCACACTCGCTGATGCTAAATCCCACCCGAACAAAATTCCCCATGTGCACCGAGGATAAAGCATTATGGACGCCAAGATACTAGAGGCCAATTTCGTGAACTCTCTTGCCTTTTTTTTCGCGGTTTAGGTGGGAGTCTGATGTGATTGCGGTATCTTTCCCGATCATCACTGTCTGCCTGCCCACTCCTGAAATCAGAACCATTACAAGCAGAAGAAGACGCCGAGCAACGAGTGCAGTCTCAACCAAAACACCGGCTCAGGCATAGGTCATGAAGATCTCTTTGCTCACAGGTATTCCGTCGCTTGTGCAGTCCATTGGCAAGTGGCTCGTCACCGGCTTACCTCAATTTGCAAAGCAGAACAATTGCTTTTAACCATCACAATTTATTGTTCAAAATGCCAGGCCAAAGATTAATGTATCCGGAACATAGGTCACGGATGGAAGCAAAGGGTCGCTTGGCTGCTTTACTATGTTTATTTATCCTGCAAACGCAAGCACAAAATCGGTTGGCCTGAAGCTGTCCATTAGATTAGTGCATCACCACTTAGCAAAATCTGCTGCAATTTTCCGAGGCACAACCCAAAACTCGCACCAAATCCGTGTCGAAAAATAGCTCTAATCCAACTTGCACATGAATAATCACCCGTGACAGTTCTAATTAACAGCCACTTGCCGATCCGACGTGCAGCACGCCGTGATGTCCAGCCCGGCCCGGTGTTTCTCGCCGTCGCCCGCCCGACGACTTCGAGCGTCTGCCAGGCCGCCCCCACATGCTATGCTATGCTTCGGGCGTATCGTCTCCGACTCCAACCAACGGGCGCCTCCCGATCGGTTTGACCGCCCCGCGTCTCCCCTGTTTTTCTGAACAAACGCCGCAATCAGCACGTAGCACAGCTGCCTCTGATCAAGCGATCATCAAGAAGCTGCTGAAATCCGTTGACGAATCCGATATGGAAAACAAATGAACGCGTCCTCATCGCCGCCGTCACCGGCCTAGGGCTAGGGGGTTAAGAAAGTTATTTACTATACTAATAACACTGTCAGGCGTTTGGCATTGCTCGCTCGCCGGTGAGTTGCAGGAATTCACATTGTGGTAGTAATATATACTCCCAGCCGTAGACTTTGGGTTTTTTCCTACAGTTTTTGACCTCGCAGACCCAGTTCCCTCTGAGCGGAAGCAACGTTTTGCCGCTCACAGACACAACCGCGTTGACAAATGCAGGTCGAGGGGTTTTACTTTGCTTGTCCACACTCCAGAGTTTCTTCTCCGGAAGACACCTTAGCATATTTCAACCTGTTGGTTCAGCACACAGCATTTTGACACTGGATCAGATTGCTTTTTTTTTCGCATTCAGCCCAACATTTCCCAAAACGTATGGCAGCAGACCGTGGAGAAATACGGTGGTTGGATGATGCGCAATCGTTCACCGAATTAACAAAAGGGGCACCATCAGGAAATGATTGGCACAGCTACCATGACCAACATGATTCCATTCAAACATCGTTCTTCACACAGTGCCATTTGCAAGTGAGAACTGATGCCGACTGTTCGGATTTGACCGGTCAAACCCTTATTTATGAGCTTGGCCGCATGAATATCCGAGAGAATACACAGATCGACAGGGAAATCAGTTCATCCACAGGCCAATAATGCAAAGTCGCCATCACCATGCAAGACCATGCTAACTTGCTTCCAAATGTGTGGTACATCAAAGTCAGAACTCACAAGTCACAGGGATAAAAAAAAGGGATGATGTTAATGTGCTACTCAAAAGGCTTCCATTTGGCGCTGCCGACACCGGACTCAGATCACTCCATCCTCTGGTGGTAGACATTGAGGACATAGCTGTTCAGGAGGTCGCCGAACGTCTTGGTCGAGAATTCCTGCACCACGCGGTCGCGTGCTTGTTTGCCCATCCGGACCGCTAGATCGTGATCGCTCACAAACTTCAGCATGGCTTTTGAGAATTCGATGGGGGAGGGATCGCACAGAAACCCTGTCGCCTCGTTCACCACTGTTTCCACTGGACCGCCGCTGTTGCATGCAATTACAGGCTTGTATGCCGCCATGGCTTCAAGAGGAACAATGCCAAAATGCTCATCCTGGACGTAGTAGTAGTAGTGTCAGAAATGTAGGCTGGATTAGAATAATCTGCTTAGATTGATGAAAGTCCTAAGCAGATGCTAGACATTATTTACCTTTGGAGTGTATAACACACAAAGGCAGTTGGAGAGAAGCTCGTTTCTTTCAGATGAAGAACAAGATGTCACGAATTTAACATGTTCAGAAACACCTTCAGTCGCTGCCAATCTTTTGAGCTCCTCAAGGTATTCAACGTTTTCTTTGAGACGCTTATCGTACCCACCTTCAGCATGAGAAATGAAAGAAAACAGATGCCAGTGGTTAATATTTGTTTAATAACTCAAGATGTAGTAAGGTTAAACCTGTGAATAAAAGGGAGAAATGATACATAAACAGACATCACCTGCCACTGTTAAGCTTGCTTCCAGCAGCGCATCACCAGGTTGCTTAGAAACAACTGACCGGAGCAAAGCAAATGCTGAAATGGCTAGACCAAGATTCTTTTTTCTCTCAAACCGGTTAATTGAGAGGAAATTCAACCTGACAGAAAGATGACATTTCAGTTTCGTTACACCAGAACGAGGACAAAATACGAGAGAGACAGCTAGCTATTGTATACTAAAATCTGAATGAATGAAACCTAAATGAGTCACAAAGAGATATACAAGCATGAAGTTACTTATAATCATGAGGTTCATGAAACTGCTCAACGGAGACCGCTGGGTATAGAACACCAGGCTCGATTCCTCTAGCATGAAGACAGCAAAAGGTCCTGGCAAAAGTTGCCGCGGTGAACTTACTGTTGACTAGAATCAAATCTGCCATACCTAATATATATGCAAAAACAAATAACCGCTACAATTAGGATGCCAGTAGATCTCTCGACATATAATTAAAGGAAAGTCAAAACATAAGTATATAGATACAGTTCCAGATGCCCAAGACAATACCAGTCGTGGCTTCCTCAATCATGTCAATTGGCTTGCGATATAACCTCCGAAGAATTGTTGTATGTTGTGCAAGCAACAGATCAGGAAAATGGCAATAAAAAATTGTCTGAAAATGCAACAAAAAAGTATCTGAGCACATAGCTGCAATTAGAGCACACTAAATCACTTCAAATAAGAGATAAGTACCTTTGATGATGCCTTTAGTTTAAGAAGTGGAATCACAACAGAAACCTGGTCTACCAATATGATATCAAAGGAGGGCCACCAAAGTAGCACACAGAGTGCAACAAAAATGCAGCGAAGATAAGCACAGACAGCATGAAAGCGGTAAAACACATGACGAGGCAGGAAATCTCCATATACAGTAACTGGGAATGTACCTGGAAAACATACAGAGAAGTCCAATAAAACTTGTATACACGCATCATAAGCATTGCTTACCATAAATATTACCCAATACTATACATGTGAGATATTACAAAAATATTCCCTCTGTAAGGAAATATAAGAGCGTTTAGATCACCACTCTTATATTTCTTTACGGAGGGAGTACTATTTATGGGACATTTTGCAGGAACTGATGGAAATAGAGTAGAACATCTACTCGAGATCAAGTCTGACACAAATACTTAAAAAACATCAATGCGAAAAAAAGATATAATGCAACTCAGATATGGATAGATTTAAGAAACAGTTCTATCAGGCTTTCAGTGAAATATAACAGATATAATTCAGAGATTTACCAGAGACTGTTTCCTCAAAACACCGATTTCTGTCATGGTGTGATGTGAAAACGTGAACATCGTGTCCATGGGCAGCAAGCTGACATGCCGCATCAACTATCAATCTCTCAGCACCACCTACATCAAAAGTGTTCTTTAGATCCTATTACATGTGTTATCATACATTGCTCATATGCTATATCACGCCTGCTGCAATGCTTCTGTTAGTCTGTACATGCTTTGTAACTGAAAGTGTCATATTGCTGAAGTGCGATCCCACACTGAAGTCGTGTAATTACTCCTAGTCTCCTCGGGTAAGCTAATTATAAGTTATCACTACAAACACCAATTATGTATGAAAAGGAAACATCACTTCCCATACTCTTATACCACACCTGAATGACCACCAGTCTACTCGAATCTGGTACAGAATTGGGGATCTCCTAGACATGCCGAGAAGCTCAGTGATACAGTCCTCCTTGAAAAATCTATCAACACTACCAGACCAGGGACTCAAGCTTCTAGCTGGGGGAATTTAAGAATTCACGTGATCTACTCGATCCTCCCAACTAATGGCGTCAGATTCAGACGAACTGCATCTAGCGATCGGATGTGGTGAGAGGAGGAGGGTGAGGGGTCCGTACCGATTCCAAGGTCGGGGTGGATGACAGCGATCTTAAGCTTCCTCGTCTTCGTCCCCGACGACACCCCGGCGACTCCTGCCGCCGCCGCCACCATCGCTTCCAAGGACGGCGGTGCGGCAGGAGAAGGCAGGGCAGGATGAGGCCGCGCGGAGGAGATGGTAGGGAGGGATGGGATCGAGCTGTGGATGGCCGGCAGGGGGCAGGGGGCTGGGGACGATCGGCGGACGGGGAGGGCGGAGCTCCGGCGGCGGAGGAGCAGTCGAGCGGGCCAAGGAAAGCGGGGCGGCGTGCGTGCGTTGTTTCCAGCCAGGGGCAAATTTGTCCTTTTCCATCTCTAATTGAGGTTTTTTTTCATCTCTAATTGAGGTTTATTTCAAAAACTACCTCTAATTGAGATAGAAATTGATGTTACTCTTTCTTTTTCAAGAGAAAATTTCAATCTATTCATCAATCATGGCAGCACACGAAACACTGATAAAGGTACTCCCAACGAGAAATTGATGTTAGAAAGAGTAACATCTTTCTCTTGAAAAAGAAAGAGTAACATCAATTTCTCAAAATCACAACCAAGTTCATGGACCATCTAGCGATGACTACAAGTACTGGAGCGAGCTGAAGGTGTGTCGCCGTCATTGTCCCTTTCTCACCGGAGCCGGACAAACCTTATTGTGGAGACAGTCGGGAAGACATCGTGCTAAGGTCCCAAAGGACCAGCGCACCAGAGCAGCAACCATCGCCGATGAAGAGAGTTACAGACCGAAAAGATCAAACATGTAACGACACGAACGGAGAGGAACAAAAACTGGATCCAAATAGATCCACCGAAGACCGGCACCGACCAAATCTGGCAAGATTTGACAGAGACACACCTTCCACACATCCTCCGACGATACTATTCACATCATTGGGACGGGGATTGGACGCATGAGACATTATTTCTATTGAGGGGCATCGCCACCACCACACAGTCCCAACCAATACGTTGAACCTAACAAAAATGAAAACGGGTCCCCCCGCCGGCACGGGGCCGAGATTCTCCGCACCTCCATCGCCCAAAGGCCATCGAAGGTGGGGCAGATCAGCGGGAGAAGGAAGAAGACTTTTTTAAGGAGGAGGAAAGACAACAAAGAACACTTCCAATCAATAATCCACTTCTGAGCCCAGGCTCATCTGCACCCACGCTGAGAAAAAAATCAAAACAAATATTAGAAAATTTCAAAAAAAATCTATTTTTTGCATGGTAGATAATTTGACGTGTGAGGTTCGCTCCAATTTTTAAATCATTTGGACATCTAAGTAGCTCTTGGCAAAAAAGACAAATTCAAGGTCTGTAAAAAAGTATACTGTTCATGCATTGTTCTGACCCAATTTTATCTTTTTTGCTGAGAGCTATTGAGATGTCCAAATGATATGAAAATTGGAGCTGACCTCACGCAACAAATTTTCTACCATGATTTTTTTTTATGATTTTTTTCTAACCAGGTGCAAATGAGCCTAGGCACTGAATCGTGCTGCACTCACTACCAATTGATAATTGATGTTACTGTTCATATGAGGTACTCCCTTCGTCCCATAAGATAAAAACGTTTTTGAAGCTAGAGGGAGTATTTATCAATTGGGTTGGGAATTTATTAAGTGCAAAGAAACGTGGGGCATTTTGGCCAGATGGTATAAGTAACGCCACTGATTTAGCCACTCAATTCACTGACTTAGCAGTGGCTTACATGTGGGCAAGTGACTTTAAGTTGGAGGATGTGAGTCTTTTTTGGCCTGAATAGAGCAAACACTGGGGCATTTTATCAGTTAGGCCTATGCATAAGGTATCACAAATTAATCACTCCTCCCTTCCCCTCCCATCCTTCCAACTTTAGAACGGGTTACTTAGTGCCCGTTGAAAACTCTCCTCTGACTTGAAATCACAAGCTCGAAGCGCGGAGTCGACATGAACTTCCTAGCTTCGAGGAGCTAAAATCTCAACACCCATGGCCTCCTTGCTAAAAAATTCAGAGCGAGTAAATCCGAGATCTAGGATTTGAGTAACGTGAAGTTGGAAGAAATTATTGTCGATTTGACATCATCAAGTGAAAAATACATGTTTGCTTCTCCCCAGACCTCCTCGTCATCTCCATTCAGATCCCTCTTCCTAGGAGTTCCTCTGCTTCCTTCCAATAGGAGACACCCTCTTTGTCATTCCCTCACACCCCTTCGTCACTGGCATCCTCATCCTCGCCGGTGGCATGCTCCTTCCCACTGCCCCCCTCCTCGGCCATGGCCAACTGTCTGCCAAGTCACCGTCTTCTACGCATCAGACTTTCTTTCTCTCTGGCGGTCACGGCCAGGAAGAAGCTACATGGTGCCAACCGAACCCTTCTTCTTGTCGACCCGCTCCTAGCCCCGCCCGGTCCGTCACCTCAACGCCCAGCACCATGGAGTGCCTATGTTGGGCTCCGCATGTCTCCCCTGGCCCTCTACTATGGCAGGTCTTAGGGCCTGTTCTGCAACGCTCCAGCTCCTGGCTTGGTCAACTCCACGCATGAAGCTGACCAGAATGCTCTAGCTCCAAGAAGCTGGAAATCGAGAAGCCGGCGACCTATCTAGCGTAAAAAATGAGAAGTTGGGGAAGCTGGTCTGGACCAGATCCGTGAAAACCAAGAAGTTGAAGTTGAGACGAATTACACCAGGTTGCCACCGCCAAGTGACTTCCTGCGTACCGGTTCAATTTTCTTTCCCGAACTCTCTCTGTCTCACGCTAGCAATTAGTTTTGGGCCCCAACCTGGCCTGCCAACTGAGTTGGGCTTATTGTGCTCAAATGGGCTGGCAGCCCCATGCCAAACGACAGAAAACGGAGGCTACAATGCCGAACGCTTTTTAGTTCGCCACCTGAAGTGAGAAGCTATGCGAGAAGCTGAATCTAGGAAGTTTTTAAGAACCTGGGCAGTTTCAGAACACGCCCTTAGTCATCTAAAAATCGTCTCCTTGGTTTGTGTAGATTTTTTGGAGTTTGGAAAGGATCATGAAATCACTGACATAAACACGCAAATCTACACTCTGACAGAATATTATACATCAGTCCAAATTCTACAGAGTAATGCATGAAATGATAAGAAATGTATATATAAACTTGAAAAGTTATGGATACATCTTAGATGGAAAATGTTGCCCGGTAGATATATTAGCATAACCTATCGTGGCGGGACGGACTGAAATGCACCCCTATGCCTCAAAGGAACCTTGGTGTCCTGGTATGTTGATAACTGAGTGTGGGGTGGGTGGGTGGGGGGGGGGGGGGTTAAGGGATCGTCTTCTTCCCCCAAGCGAGCAGATAGAGTATTGACATAGCTGCCTCTCAATCGTCTAAGCCAGACTGTTCAAATCACACGATGAGAAAACAAATCGGCAGTTAATTGTTGGTGAATATCTTATTGCACAAACTGCTTTTGCTCATAGTTACAAATGCCATTTGCCAGTTCTGTTTTTAAATAAGTGGGTCAGATTTGGATTTTAGAAAATTAGCGCGATAGTAGACATCTATTGACAATCCTCGTGGTGTTTTTGCTTCACGCAAAGAACCAATGCTTTTCATCATATGGGTCAGCGGAGTAAAAAGCATAAAATCACCACAGTTACGACAACCGATATCGTTTAACACCACTTTCCAAAGAATTAACAGAATGCACCGGACTCAACTCTAATCTTTTGTAGAAAACATTGATTGTGTTGTAAATTTTTTTTTAAAAAAAAGTGGTGGCAAATGGAATTTGCTGCACAATTGGGGTGTTTTATGCTTTTTACTCGCTATTGACGAGCTTTGCGGTGGAGATCCACGTTTTTTTTAGCCGGAACCAAGCATTCCATTACCGAACCTGCCCAACGATGTCGCTGGCAATATATACAAAATGGAAATGCTAACGCCCATGTAGGCATTTGCATCTCACCCAGACACATAGATCCACGTTCGTTTATGGTTGCACGAATCTTAGCATGTTTGTGATGCCACGTAGGACTGGGCTGATGTATGGGCATTTATCCGGTCGTCCACACATTCATTTTCACCACACGGAGGGACCGATGTGTGGGCGTTTAGCAGTTCGCCCACACGCCAGTTTCACTCACCGGTGTGTGGGCGTTTAGCAGTTCGCCCACACGCCCGGCTCCTCTCCCATACCCAAAGCTATCAGTTGCCATGTGTTTTGCAGGGTACATGGTAACTGCCCTAGTGTGCTTGTAAGCAGATGACAACTTTTTTTTTATCCAAACATGTCAGTTGCCATGTGTTTTGCAGGGTACATGTCAACTGCCATAGTGTGCTTGTAAGCAGATGACAACTCTCTCTTTACACGAATATGTTATTTTTCCATGTCTCTTTGTAGTGCTACACGACAACTGCCTAGTGTTAGTAGGTGGCAACCCTTAAAAAATTTCAAATCATGGCAACTATAGTAAACGAGACCATACATGACAACTGCCTAGTGTTAGTAGGTCACTCTGTGCATTTAAAAACCGAACCGAAAAACCATACCGAAAATAAACCAAACCGAACCAATTTTATGGTTTTTATGGTTTCTGGTTTCGATATGGTATGAACTTTTCATACCGATTTGAACTTGGTTTTTATGGTATACACCGAAAAACCGAACGGTTAACCGAAGTAAAAAATAAATTTATATTTCTTGAGATGAACAACCATACAAGTTGTCATTTTTCTTGTACATGAGTCAAATGCACTACTAAGCACGTAATTTTTTCTTGTAACATAGTCATTTTTCTATTTTTAAAATGCTAAGCACGTCTATAACCATCAACAGATGAATCAATGCATGCATATATACTTATATATAGTCATATACTATTTGTGTAGAATAGTATGTGTTTTGAGTCATAAATTTGCTAATTATTATTACGTCATTTCTAAATTCGCGTCAGCTTTGGTTTTTATGGTATATACCGAAACCATACCGAAATAATTTGGTATATACCGAAACCGAACCGTATTTTAGTTTCATACCATATTTACCGAAGTATTAATACCATACAAACTGAAAAACTGTATAAATCGAACCATGTAAATCGAATAAACTGAACGCACAGGGTGATTAGTAGGTGACAACCCTAAAAGTTTTCAAATCATGGCACTATAGTAAACCAGACCATACATGGCAACAGCTGCAGTTGTCCAAAAATGGCATCTGGCACTTGACTTGAGATGGCAACTGCAGTTGAGCAATCATGACAACTGTAGTTGTCCGACATGGCAAATGTAGTTCAGCGACATGGCAACTACAGTTAAACGAACATGGAAGAGGGTCCGGACCATGGCAACTGCGGGGCGCGTGGTGACTGTCACGCGGGGCATGCGGGACCATGAGATAGGAGGCCTGACGTACGGACGTGTGGGCGTTATCTTTTTTGCCCGTACGCAGACGTGTAAGAGGGACTGCGAGAAAAAAAAGAAACGTGTGGGCATTACTTGTTTTGCACACGTAGACATGTGGGCTGATCCTTTTAGACACTACACAAAACATGTGAACAGACCTTTTAACACTCACACGCGTGGACGTTATCGGCGTCCATACAAAATCTGGGGCTTGCTCAATCCAGGAAAGGTCAGCAGCCCCTGCCCTAAAGCTGTACGCAGCTAGTTCATGGGCAACCCTATTTACATTTATGATTACAGAATTTGAAACTAAACGCTTTGAAATTTAAATGACATATACTTCTAGTCTCCCGTAGAAGAACGCCAATGAAGACACGATCATACTCGTCAGAGTTTAGTGCATGGACCAGGACTTGGGAGTCAGATTCAAAAATCGCCCTGTGGATTCCCCACACGTCTGCAGTTTCAGTAGCCATTAGTCCTGCCATCGCCTCCGCATGCAGGGGACTAGTGAGATGTTCAAACCTTCCAGCTCTTGCCGCCAAGAATTCATCCTGGTCAGAACGGACCACACAACCCCAAGCTCCCGTACCTGAATCAGCGTAGTAAGCAGCATCAAAGTTCCCCTTGACAAAGTCAGCAAACGGGGCTTGCCAAACATGATATAACAGACGGGCTTGCACAGCATCCTTACTGAATTCCATCATGTGTTGCCTGATCATATAGCAGATATTCTCGACAGTCCGCATCTTCTCTCCAGCATTAGCCTTGTTCCTCGCGGACCATCATTCCCACAGCAAGACAAGAGCCACTTCATGCTTTTTTTTTGTCCAGGCTCCAAATATGGTCAAAGATCTCCCTCGGTCCAGTACAGTTCAACATGGCACTCCTAGCATCCTCGAGTTCCAAGGTCCTCCAAATTTGTTTGAACAGCGCAAGATGAGCCCTTGGACTGTACGATGGCCGATACATGTCAACTAAAATGAACGAAATGGCGAGGAGCCAGACATCCACCAGTGAACGGCGATGATCAACACACTTAAACCATCTAAAGCCGGGCGCTCAAAACCCCCTCATACGTTCCCGCGGACGGCCCGCCCAGTGACTGGTAAAAACACCGACCCAGACGAACGCCTTAAACGATTAAACACCGGCACCTCTCATATCCAGTCTAAATACGAGGCGGATATAGGGAGGCCCAGGCGTGACCGGACGCATCCATCATGTCGGATCCGGCCCGCGGTGGTCCACCTAACCCCACATATAATCGTCCTCATTTGTTCCCGGGATCAAATCCTAGCCACTCCACTCCCTTCCCTCCACCCCACTCCGCCCCCAAGCTCACTCCCCTTCCCTTCACTTCACTCCGCCCCAAGCTTCAGTCCGGAAATTTCCGCCCTTCCCCGACATGGCGGGCGGTGGATCCGAGTCCTACATCTGCAAATCTGTCGACCCTGAGCTCATCCCACGCGGCCCCGAGAAGGAGATGATCGTCTTGCTTGCGCTCCGTCGCTCATGGGAGGAGGCCGCCCAACGGCAGCGCTCGGACTCCTTCCGTCGGGAATTCATTGCATCTACCCAAATGACGCATGGATTTGCCGCGAGGCATGGCATCGCTGCCTCACTGGGGGCGGCGTGGTTCATCTGGCGACCGAACACGATGGTGGACGCATAACCCATCCGCTGGAGCGCCAAGGCAGAGGTGAACACAACACGGACGTTGGCCGACACAAACATGGCGCGGTGTGCCTATCGTGCGCAGAGGCGGCAGCACGTTGGCGAGGTGGAGTGGCATTCTTCAGCGCCCGATATGGTGCACTAGTCCGGACGCCGCAACCACGTCGTGGTGGATGTCGCCAGCTCGTCGACGGATCTATCGTCGATCTGACGTCCACTGGCACCGTCGGGGTTCTGTGCTCCGACGAGGAAAGATAGGGCATGGGAGACGGTGACGTCTTGAGTCATGTGAGCCGGCTCGTGTCTCATGTTCTACTCTACCTCACTGGTGACCGGACCAATACTTTGAGAGACACAGCAGGCCGACGGACATGAGCACGGTGAAGCCTTGAGGTTTCTAATTCAAGGTATTCAATTATGGAATTAATTATTTAAGAGGTGATCGGTCACTGTCCCTGTCCCGGCGTTTTCGCGGGCGTATGAGGAGTTCGATTTGCAAGCCCGGCTGTATATGCTTTTAGCCCACTATACATATACATCCCATGCACGTAACTACGGAGTATGTAGTAACTAGTATTCCACAACAAGGCGATTATTAGGGGCGCCACACAAGGGTCCGCAACATATCGACAGCTGCAGCTGCAGGGCTAATCAGTACTATTACAGTGCTAAGATCAAGCTTAATTAAGCCTAAGCGGCATTGCTGTGCGGGCACGGCGTGGGCTGGCGCGCCTCCGGCGACTGGTTGGAGATGGACATGAGCATCGACCTGGACTTGTCGGCCGCCCCGCTGTCATCCTGCCCGTGTTCCATGCGGCCGTTCGGCGACTTGACGCTCAGGGCCTCTCCCGCCGCCGGGGTGGACTGGGAGATCCCGATGAGCGACTGGCGGGCCGCGGCTTCCTCCTGGGCGCCGGTGGACTTCGTCGGCGTCGTAGGTGAGGCCATCCAATTACCGAGAGCTGCAAACACAAGTAAATTCCGGAGGTTGGTGAGACAAGTAGGTGGTGGAAATTTGGATCCCGGATCACATGGGCACCGGCCAAGAGTGGCCTAAATTAGGTGGGCGACGCGTAGAGAGCAAGTGCTCGCACAAGTTTTGCATGAGCATTGTTTTGGGGATGGTACGGGAAGCGTTGCGGAGCCATCATAATGCAGAAAGGGAAATTTCGTGCTTAGCTAGGACAGGGTACTCTGATTGGGTAGGTGACTCTGAGAAAGAAAGCGATGCATAGCATAATTGCTGACACTTTTTCGTCATGGTTTAGCCCATGCTGCACACTATTCATTTCTCATGTCGCACAGTGCTCCGTACTGTTCGTACGGGTTTTCATCCAGAACTGATAAGAATGGCAAGATGCTAATCTCATGAACCCTACACGGTTTACTCAAAGCAAATTCACCGGACAGCAAAAACTAACGGAAGAGGTGCCTCGATTGACTCCTACAAGTAATAAGCGGTTCATCACGAAAGGACAGCAGTACGACCGTTTTCAGTAACAGCTCCGTTGAATGGATAGACCATCAAGACCACGGAAATATTTTGTTTCCTTACTAAATCCTCATCTACAGACGCTAACCGAAACACTACAATAGCTGATAAAATAGCGGTAACTTATGCACAGCTTGGACGGCCCAGATTCAACCAAGAACTACGCATCTTTTCCTAACTTTCCAGACCCAAAACCAGCACGCCTCTAAACCCCATGAGCCACTAGATCTTCTCCCTCCCATGGCGGGCAAGAACCAGGAACCACACATATATGATGGTTCCACCACACCAGGATCCACAGATCCGCGGGAACAAGCAACGAGCACAGACCCGCACGAGACCCGGAGACACGAGCGCGCGGCCCAAACGAAAATCGGGCGCAGAAAGGAGGGAGGAGTATGTGATTCGGGGCGCTTACCGGAGCCGGCGCTGGGGACGACGAGGGGCGGAGCAGGGAACAGGGGAGCTTTTCGGCCGAAGGAAACAGACGATAGGGAGGGAGGGAAGGAGACCGACCAACCGGATGAGCTGACGGGGCGCGGCCGCCTCCCTTTATAGCCATGGGCGTTTCTCCCCCCACGAGGGCCCGGTGGACCGGCGCCTCATCGGCCGTCCGTTCCCCCCCTGGACGGCTGCGGATCGCCCCCGGTCCATGGACCTCGCGTTGGTTCGCGGAGGGGGGCGTGCGGAGTCGGACGTGAGCTGGAGTCAAATAGCAGGAAGGAAACGCACGCGGTGTCGTCGCCCGTCGCCGGGCAAGTAGCGGCTGCGGGGCCCGCTGGTCAGCGAGGGAAGGTGCTGGAATTCTTGGTGCCGCCCAGCGCGTATCTTTGCTGGAGTCGCGACAGATGTGGTGGGGCCCCGGGATCTGATCTCCGACGTGTACCCAGCTCATGCCTGCCCCTCCTACGCGTACAAAAACACTGCGCCTTGCGGGGTTTTTTTTTTTTGAACACAACGAAGGTTGTTGTTGTTGATACGGAAACTGAAACCGCCCAAAAGCGCCGCTGGTCTTTAAACCACCGTGGTCAGGGCATGTGCATCAAACGCACGCATGCCTCGTCAGGAATTCCGTTATCATGCTACATGTCCTCGTTCATCTCTTTGAATGCACGTCAAGAATGCTGATTTGCGTTTCTAGTCTAGAAGAAAAGATTTATGCCGATTCAGATGCCATGACATTGACACCCGAATTTGATGTTGCGGCCAATAAGGAGACGGATTCCGCCGGTAAAATTAACCAGACCTACGGGTAAGTATGCAAGTGGTTTTGATAGTTGGTGAGTGGTGAAAGATTGTACCATCAAACCCGACAAAAATTTCGTCGCAGCAGAAAAACCCGGCAAAAATTGCACCACTAGAGTAGGAGTATTTCATTTTAGTTTTAGAAAGGGTTGAAACCACAAAATAGGCTTTTTTTTTCTACTTCACAACATATATAAATTTTCGGTTTTGGTAACACCGAGAAAAATAAGTGAAGGGACACTCGAGAACTAGCTAAAGCTAGCAGGATGCCAGCTAGCGTGTGTTGTCGGTCTTAAAAGAAATTGTACATGCTCGTCCAAAATATTTTGAGAATCGAATGTTGATTGGTGGTCTGCATCTGGTCCATACCCCCTTCACTTTATTGGATTATTAAGTGTGCTTGTTTTGGCGGGGAGAGTCCAAATCGTACAAGGAACTTATTCCTCTTCTTTAAGAAAATGTCGCTCTCTTCTTTGCAATGTGACAATGCTCTCTTAGGATTTTATACATTTGCTACTAATTTTACATTGAACTTGGTCTTGATTCATGCTGGAAATGATAGACATTTTAAAGGTAATTTTTTTACTAGGGCTTCAACCAAAGGCTAAAAACCTGACATTAGATTTTTAGAGGTCCACAGCAAACACTTTGGTAGCCGCCCGATGACGAGCACATATTCGAAAGCATGGTTGGTCACCACGTCACCTCCGTGGGACCGTTCGGGCCGTATACAAACAACACGAACGTGTTTCTTTTAGCACACCACCCCCATGCACTCACCCCATTCCTCATCTAACCATGAGTGAGAGAGGGAGCTAGAATCCATGGCGGGGGTGTGAATGCACGACGGTTGCAAGGGGCGATTCCAGACATTGATGCAGTCAGGAACACTGGACCAGAGTGGCTATTTGATGCATCCACAGTGATACACATGACACATGGTAGTGTTGATGATTCTTTGGTGATCCTAGCACATAAGGAGAATCACACTGGAGAAAAAAAACCCGCCCATGGAAGCATCACGCAAAATTTTACATGCCTATATTTTCCCGCTCATTTGCATTCAACAACACCCCCTGGCGGACTTAACAAAGGGAAAGATGGCCATTTGCGTTGCGCCCGATTTTGCATGCAATTGGTACAACCTAAAGGAAATATGCCCTAGAGGCAATAATAAAGTTATTATTTATTTCCTTATATCATGATAAAAGTTTATTATTCATGCTAGAATTGTATTAACCGGAAACATAATACATGTGTGAATACATAGACAAACAGAGTGTCACTAGTATGCCTCTACTTGACTAGCTCGTTAATCAAAGATGGTTATGTTTCCTAACCATGGACAAAGAGTTGTCATTTGATTAACGGGATCACATCATTAGTTGAATGATCTGATTGACATGACCCATTCCATTAGCTTAGCACCCGATCGTTTAGTATGTTCCTATTGCTTTCTTCATAACTTATACATGTTCCTATGACTATGAGATTATGCAACTCCCGTTTGCCGGAGGAACACTTTGTGTGCTACCAAACGTCACAACGTAACTGGGTGATTATAAAGAAGCTCTACAGGTGTCTCCAAAGGTACATGTTGGGTTGGCGTATTTCGAGATTAGGATTTGTCACTTCGATTGTCGGAGAGGTATCTCTGGGCCCTCTCGGTAATGCACATCACTTAAGCCTTGCAAGCATTGCAACTAATGAGTTAGTTGCGGGATGATGTATTACGGAACGAGTAAAGAGACTTGCCGGTGACGAGATTGAACTAGGTATTGGATACCGACGATCGAATCTCGGGCAAGTAACATACCGATGACAAAGGGAATAACGTATATTGTTATGCGGTCTGACCGATAAAGATCTTCATAGAATATGTAGGAGCCAATATGGGCATCCAGGTCCTGCTATTGGTTATTGACCGGAGACGTGTCTCGGTTATGTCTACATTGTTCTCGAACCTGTAGGGTCCGCACGCTTAAGGTTTCGATGACAGTTATATTATGAGTTTATGAGTTTTGATGTACCGAAGGAGTTCGGAGTCCCGGATGTGATCGGGGACATGACGAGGAGTCTCAAAATGGTCGAGACGTAAAGATCGATATATTGGACGACTATATTCGGACATCGGAAAGGTTCCGAATGATTCGGGTATTTTTCGGAGTACCGGAGAGTTACGGGAATTCGCTGGGAGAAGTATTGGGCCTTGATGGGCTTTAGTGGGAAGAGGAGAAAGGGCCTGCTGCGCCCCCCTCCCCTCTAGTCCGAATTGGACAAGGGAAAAGGGGGCCGGCCACCTTTCCTTCTCCTCCACTTCCTTCTCCCTTCCTCCCCTCTTGGTGGACTCCTACTAGGACTTGGAGTCCTAGTAGGACTCCACATCCTGGCCGCACCTAGCCTTGGCCGGCCTCCTCCTCCTCCATTCTTTATATACAGGGGCAGGGGGCACCCCATAGACACACAAGTTGATCCACGTGATCTTATTCTTAGCCGTGTGCGGCGCCCCCTGCCACCATAGTCCTCGATAATATTGTAGCGGTGCTTAGGCGAAGCCCTGCGACAGTAGTACATCAAGATCGTCACCACGCCGTCGTGCTGACG
Organism: Triticum monococcum; assembly: GCA_034509565.1. NCBI lineage: Eukaryota > Viridiplantae > Streptophyta > Magnoliopsida > Poales > Poaceae > Triticum > Triticum monococcum. The sequence continues at coordinate 734,085,588 of CM067842.1, forward strand.
GAACTCTTCCCCGACACTTTGCTGGATCGGAGTCCGGGGATCGTCATCGAGCTGAACGTGTGCTAAAACTCGGAGGTGCCGTAGTTTCGGTGCTTGATCGGTCGGGCCGTGAAGACGTACGACTACATCAACCGCGTTGTCATAACGCTTCCGCTATCGGTCTACGAGGGTACGTAGACAACACTCTCCCCTCTCGTTGCTATGCATCACCATGATCTTGCGTGTGCGTAGGAAAATTTTGAAATTACTACATTCCCCAACAGTGGCATCCGAGCCTAGGTTTTATGGTTTGATGTTATATGCACGAGTAGAACACAAGTGAGTTGTGGGCGATATAAGTCATACTGCCTACCAGCATGTCATACTTTGGTTCGGCGGTATTGTTGGATAAAGCGGCCCGGACCGACATTACGCGTACGCTTACGCGAGACCGGTTCTCCCGACGTGCTTTGCACACAGGTGGCTTGCGGGTGACTATTTCTCAAACTTTAGTTGAACCGAGTGTGGCTACGCCCGGTCCTTGCGAAGGTTAAAACAGAGTCAAATTGACAAACTATCATTATGGTTTTGATGCGTAGGTGAGATTGGTTCTTGCTTAAGCCCGTAGCAGCCACATAAAACTTGCAACAACAAAGTAGAGGACGTCTAACTTGTTTTTGCAGGGCATGTTGTGATGTGATATGGCCAAGACATGATGCTAAATTTTATTGTATGAGATGATCATGTTTTGTAACTGAGTCATCGGCAACTAGCAGGAGCCATATGGTTGTCGCTTTATTGTATGCAATGCAATCGCGATGTAATGCTTTACTTTATCACTAAGCGGTAGCGATAGTCGTGGAAGCATAAGATTGGCGAGACGACAACAATGCTACGATGGAGATCAAGGTGTCGGCCCGGTGACGATGGTGATCATGACGGTGCTTCGGAGATGGAGATCACAGGCACAAGATGATGATGGCCATATCATATCACTTATATTGATTGCATGTGATGTTTATCTTTTATGCATCTTATCTTGCTTTGATTGACGGTAGCATTATAAGATGACCTCTCACTAATTATCAAGAAGTGTTCTCCCTGAGTATGCACCGTTGCCAAAGTTCGTCGTGCCCAGACACCACGTGATGATCGGGTGTGATAAGCTCTACGTCCATCTACAACGGGTGCAAGCCAGTTTTGCACATGCAGAATACTCAGGTTAAACTTGACGAGCCTAGCATATGCAGATATGGCCTCGGAACACGGAGACCGAAAGGTCGAGCGTGAATCATATAGTAGATATGATCAACATAATGATGTTCACCATTGAAAACTAATCCATTTCACGTGATGATTGGTTATGGTTTAGTTGATTTGGATCACGTGATCACTTAGAGGATTAGAGGGATGTCTATCTAAGTGGGAGTTCTTAAGTAATATGATTAAATTGAACTTAAATTTATCATGAACTTAGTCCTGGTAGTATTTTGTAAATCATGTTGTAGATCAATAGCTCGCGTTGTTGCTTCCCTGTGTTTATTTTGATATGTTCCTAGAGAAAATTATATTGAAAGATGTTAGTAGCAATGATGCGGATTGGATCCGTGATCTGAGGTTTATCCTCATTGCTGCACAGAAGAATTATGTTCTTGATGCACCACTAGGTGACAGACCTATTGCAGGAGCAGATGCAGACGTTATGAACGTTTGGCTAGCTCAATATGATGACTACTTGATAGTTTAGTGCACCATGCTTAATGGCTTAGAATCGGGACTTCAAAGACGTTTTGAACATCATGGACCATATGAGATATTCCAGGAGTTGAAGATAATATTTCAAGCAAATACCCGAGTTGAGAGATATGAAGTCTCCAACAAGTTCTATAGCTAAAAGATGGAGAAGAATCGCTCAACTAGTGAGCATGTGCTCAGATTGTCTGGGTACTACATTCACTTGAATCAAGTGGGAGTTAATCTTCTAGATAAGATAGTGATTGACAGAATTCTCTAGTCACCATGACCAAGTTAGTAGAACTTCGTGATGAACTATAGTATGCAAGGGATGACGAAAACGACTCCCGAGCTTTTCATGATGATGAAATCGATGAAGGTAGAAATCAAGAAAAACATCAAGTGTTGATGGTAGACAAGACCACTAGTTTCAAGAAAAGGGCAGAGGGAAGAAGGGGAACTTCAAAAAGAACAACAAGCAAGTTGCTGCTCAAGTGAAGAAGCCCAAGTCTGGACCTAAGCCTGAGACTGAGTGCTTCTACTGCAAAGGGACTGGTCACTGGAAGCGGAACTACCCCAAGTGATTGGCAGATAAGAAGGATGGCAAAGTGAACATAAGTATATTTGATATACATGTTATTGATGTGTACTTTACTAGTGTTTATAGCAACCCCTCAGTATTTAATACTAGTTCAGTTGCTAAGAGTAGTAACTCGAAACAGGAGTTGCAGAATAAACAGAGACTAGTTAAGGGTGAAGTGACGATGTGTGTTGGAAGTAGTTCCAAGATTGATATGATCATCATCGCACACTCCCCTATACTTTCAGGATTAGTGTTGAACCTAAATAAGTGTTATTTGGTTTTTGCGTTGAGCATGAATATGATTTGATCATGTTTATTGCAATACGGTTATTCATTAAAGTCAGAGAATAATTGTTGTTCTGTTTACATGAATAAAACCTTCGATGGTCATACACCCAATGAAACAAGTTCGTTGGATCTTGATCGTAGTAATACACATATTCATAATATTGAAACCAAAAGATGCAAAGTTAATAATGATAGTGCAACTTATCTGTGGCACTGCAGTTTTAGTCATATTGGTGTAAAGCGCATAAAGAAACTCCATGCTGATGGGCTTTTGGAATCACTTGATTATGAATCACTTGATGCTTGCGAACCATGCCTTATGGGTAAGATGACTAAAACGCCGTTCTTCGGAACAATGAAGCAAGCAACAGATTTGTTGGAAATCATACATACTGATGTATGTGGTCCGATGAATATTAAGGCTTGCAGCAGGTATCATTATTTTCTGACCTTCATAGATGATTTGAGCAGATATGGGGATATCTACTTGATGAAACATAAGTCTGAAACATTTGAACAGTTCAAAGAATTTCAGAGTGAAGTGGAAAATCATCGTGACAAGAAAATAAAAGTTTCTACGATATGATCGCAGAGGTAAAATATTTGAGTTACCAGTTTGGCCTTCAATTAAAACAATGTAAAATAGTTTCACTACTCACGCCACCTGGAACACCATAGTGTAATGGTGTGTCCGAACGTCATAACCGTACTTTATTAGATATAGTGCGATCTATGATGTCTCTTACCGATCTACCACTATCGTTTTGGGGTTATGCATTAAAGACAGCTGCATTCACGTTTAAAAGGGCACCATCTAAGTCCGTTGAGACGACACAATCTAAACTATGGTTTGGCAAGAAACCTAAGCTGTCGTTTCTTAAAAAGTTTGAGGTTGCAATGCTTATGTGAAAAAGTTTCAACCTGATAAGCTCAAACCCAAATCGGAGAAGTGCGTCTTCATAGGATACCCAAAGGAAACTGTTGGGTACACCTTCTATCATAGATCCGAAGGCAAGACATTCGTAGCTAAGAATGGATCCTTTCCAGAGAAGGAGTTTCTTTCAAAAGAAGTGAATGGGAGGAAAGTAGAAAACTTGATAAGCTAATTGTACCTTCTCCCTTATTGGAAAGTAGTTCATCACAAAAATCTGTTCTTGTGACTACTACACCAATTAGTAAGGAAGCTAATGATGATGATCATGTAACTTCAGATCAAGTTACTACCGAATCTCATAGGTAAACCAGAGTGAGATCCGCACCAGTGTGGTACGGTAATCCTGTTCTGGAGGTCATGTTACTTGATCATGACGAACCTACGAACTATGAGGAAGCGATGATGAGTCCAGATTCCGCGAAATAGTTTGAAGCCATGAAATCTGAGATATGATCCATGTATGAGAACAAAGTTTGGACTTTGGTTGACTTGCCCGATGATCGGCAAGCAATTGAGAATAAATGGATCTTCAAGAGGAAGACGGACGCTGATAGTAGTGTTACTATCTACAAAGCTAGAATTGTCGCAAAAGGTTTTCGACAAGTTCAAAGTGTTGACTACGATGAGAGTTTCTCACTCGTATCTATGCTTAAGTCTGTCCGAATCATGTTAGCAATTGCCGCATTTTATGAAATCTGGCAAATGGATAAACAAAACTGCATTTCTTAATGGATTTCTTAAAGAAGAGTTGTATATGATGCAACCAGTAGGTTTTGTCAATCCTAAAGGTGCTAACAAAATATGCAAGCTCCAGCGATTCATCTATGGACTGGTGCAAGCATCTCAGAGTTGGAATACACGCTTTGATAAGTTGATCAAAGCATATAGTTTTATACAGACTTGCGGTGAAGCCTGTATTTACAAGAAAGTGAGTGGGAGAACTACAGCATTTCTGATAAGTATACGTGAATGACATATTGTTGATCGGAAATAATGTAGAATAATTCTGTAAAGCATAAAGGAGTGTTTGAAAGGAGTTTTTTCAAAGAAAGACTTCGGTGAAGCTGCTTACGTATTGAGCATCAAGATCTATAGAGATAGATCAAGACGCTTGATAAGTTTTTTTCAATGAGTACATACCTTGACAAGATTTTGAAGTAGTTCAAAATGGAGCAGTCAAAGAAAGAGTTTCTTGCCTATGTTACAAGGTGTGAAATTGAGTAAGACTCAAAGTCCGACCACGGCAGAAGATAGAAAGAGAATGAATGTCATTCCCTATGCCTTGGTCATAGGTTCTATAAAGTATACCATGCTGTGTACCAGATCTATTGTATACCCTACCACTGAGTTTGGCAAGGGAGTACAATTGTGATCTAGGAGTAGATCACTGGACAGCGGTCAAAACTATCCTTAGTGGAATAAGGATATGTTTCTCGATTATGGAAGTGAAAAAAGGTTCGTCGTAAAGGGTTACGCCGATGCAAGTTTTGACACTAATCTAGATGACTCTAAGTCTCGGTCTAGATACATATTGAAAGTGGGAGCGATTAGCTAGAGTAGCTCCATGCAGAGCATTGTTGACATAGAAATTTGCAAAATACATGCGGATCTGAATGTGGCAAACCCGTTGACTAAATTTCTCTCACAAGCAAAATGATCACTCTTTGGGTGTTAATCACATAGCGATGTGAACTAGATTATTGAATCTAGTAAACCCTTTGGGTGTTAGTCACATGGAGATGTGAACCAATCACATAAAGATGTGAACTATTGGTGTTAATCACATAGCGATATGAACTAGATTATTGACTCTAGTGCAAGTGGGAGACTGAAGGAAATATGCCCTAGAGGCAATAATAAAGTTATTATTTATTTCCTTATATCATGATAAAAGTTTATTATTCATGCTAGAATTGTATTAACCGGAAACATAATACATGTGTGAATACATAGACAAACAGAGTCTCACTAGTATGCCTCTACTTGACTAGCTCGTTAATCAAAGATGGTTATGTTTCCTAACCATGGACAAAGAGTTGTCATTTGATTAACGGGATCACATCATTAGTTGAATGATCTGATTGACATGACCCATTCCATTAGCTTAGCACCCGATCATTTAGTATGTTGCTATTGCTTTCTTCATAACTTATACATGTTCCTATGACTATGAGATTATGCAACTCCCGTTTGCCGGAGGAATACTTTGTGTGCTACCAAACGTCACAACGTAACTGGGTGATTATAAAGGAGCTCTACAGGTGTCTCCAAAGGTACATGTTGGGTTGGCGTATTTCGAGATTAGGATTTGTCACTCCGATCGTCGGAGAGGTATCTCTGGGCCCTCCCGGTAATGCACATCACTTAAGCCTTGCAAGCATTGCAACTAATGTGTTAGTTGCGGGATGATGTATTACGGAACGAGTAAAGAGACTTGCCGGTGAAGAGATTGAACTAGGTATTGGATACCGACGATCGAATCTCGGGCAAGTAACATACCGATGACAAAGGGAACAACGTATGTTGTTATGCGATCTGACCGATAAAGATCTTCGTAGAATATGTAGGAGCCAATATGGGCATCCAGATCCCGCTATTGGTTATTCACCGGAGACGTGTCTCGGTCATGTCTACATTGTTCTCGAACCCGTAGGGTCCGCACGCTTAAGGTTTCGATGACAGTTATATTATGAGTTTATGAGTTTTGATGTACCAAAGGAGTTCGGAGTCCCGGATGAGATCGGGGACATGATGAGGAGTCTCGAAATGGTCGAGACGTAAAGATCGATATATTGGACGACTATATTCGGACATCGGAAAGGTTCCGAGTGATTCGGGTATTTTTCGGAGTACCGGAGAGTTACGGGAATTCGCCGGGAGAAGTATGAAGGAAATATGCCCTAGAGGCAATAATAAAGTTATTATTTATTTCCTTATATCATGATAAATGTTTATTATTCATGCTAGAATTGTATTAGCCGGAAACATAATACATGTGTGAATACATAGACAAATAGAGTGTCACTAGTATGCCTCTACTTGACTAGCTCGTTAATCAAAGATGGTTATGTTTCCTAACCATGGACAAAAGAGTTGTTATTTGATTAACGAGGTCACATCATTAGTTGAATGATCTGATTGACATGACCCATTCCATTAGCTTAGCACCCGATCGTTTAGTATGTTGCTATTGCTTTCTTCATGACTTATACATGTTCCTATGACTATGAGATTATGCAACTCCCGTTTGCCAGAGGAACACTTTGGGTGCTACCAAATGTCACAACGTAACTGGGTGATTATAAAGGAGCATTACAGGTGTCTCCAAAGGTAGATGTTGAGTTGGCGTATTTCGAGAATAGGATTTGTCACTCCGATTGTCGGAGAGGTATCTCTGGGCCCTCTCGGTAATACACATCACATAAGCCTTGCAAGCATTATAACTAAGATGTTAGTTGTGAGATGATGTATTACGGAACGAGTAAAGAGACTTGCCAGTAACGAGATTGAACTTGGTATTGGATACCGACGATCGAATCTCGGGCAAGTAACATACCGATGACAAAGGGAACAACGTATGTTGTTATGCGGTCTGACCGATAAAGATCTTCGTAGAATATGTAGGAGCCAATGTGGGCATCCAGGTCCCGCTATTGGTTATTGACCGGAGACGTGTCTCGGTCATGTCTACATTGTTCTCGAACTGTAGGGTCCGCACGCTTAACGTTTCGATGACAGTTATATTATGAGTTTATGAGTTTTGATGTACCGAAGGAGTTCGGAGTCCCGGATGAGATCGGGGACATGACGAGGAGTCTCGAAATGGTCGAGACATAAAGATTGATATATTAGAAGCCTATGTTTGGACATCGGAAGTGTTCCGGGTGAAATCGGGATTTTACCGGAATACCGGGAGGGTTACCGGAACCCCCAGGGAGCTAAATGGGCCATAATGGGCCTTAGTGGAAAAGAGAAGGGGCTGCCCTAGATGGGCTGCGCGCCTCCCCCTTCCCCTAGTCCTATTAGGACTAGGAAAGGGTGGCCGGCCACCTCCTCCTCTTTTCCCCTCCGAGGAATCCTAGTTGGACTAGGATTGGAGGGGGAATCCTACTCCCAGTGGGAGTAGGACTCTCCTGCGCCTCCCCCTTGGCCGGCCAGCCCCTCCCCCTTGGATCCTTTATATACGGGGGCAGGGGGCACCTCTAGACACACAAGTTGATCCTTGGTGATCGTTCCTTAGCCGTGTGCGGTGCCCCCTGCCACCAAATTCCACCTCGATCATATTGTTGCAGTGCTTAGGCGAAGTCCTGCGTCGGTAATACATCAAGATCGTCACCACGTCGTCGTGCTGACGGAACTCTTCCTCGACACTTTGCTGGATCGGAGCCCGAGGATCGTCATCGAGCTGAACGTGTGCTAAGAACTCGGAGGTGCCGTAGTAACGGTGCTTGGATCGGTCGGATCGGGAAGAAGACGTACGACTACTTCCTCTATGTTGTGTCAACGCTTCCGTTGCGATCTATAAGGGTACATAGATCAGACTCCCCCCTCGTTGCTATGCATCACCATGATCTTGCGTGTGCGTAGGAATTTTTTTGAAATTACTACGTTCCCCAACAGTGGTATCAGAGCCTAGGTTTTATGGTTTGATGTTATATGCACGAGTAGAACACAAGTGAGTTGTGGGCGATATAAGTCATACTGCCTACCAGCATGTCATACTTTGGTTCAGCGGTATTGTTGGATGAAGCGGCCCGGACCGACATTACGCGTACGCTTACGCGAGACCGGTTTCCCCGACGTGCTTTGCACATAGGTGACTTGCAGGTGACTGTTTCTCCAACTTTAGTTGAACCAAGTGTGGCTACGCCCGGTCCTTGCGAAGGTTAAAACGGAGTCTATTTGACAAACTATCGTTGTGGTTTTGATGCGTAGGTGAGATTGGTTCTTGCTTAAGCCCGTAGCAGCCACGTAAAATTTGCAACAACAAAATAGAGGACGTCTAACTTGTTTTTGCAGGGCATGTTGTGATGTGATATGGTCAAAACGTGATGAGTTATAAGTTGTTGTATAAGATGATCATGTTTTGTTATCGGCAACTGGCAAAAGCCTTATGGTTGTATGTCTATTGCATAAGATGCAAGCGCCCAATAATTGCTTTACTTTATCGCTATGCGATAGCAATAGTTGCAAGAGCAAGTGTTGGGGAGACGACCACGTGACGACACATTGATATAGATCAAGATGATGGAGATCATGGTGTCATGCCGGTGACGATATAGATCATGACAGTACTTTGGAGATGGAGATCAAAGAAGCAAGATGATGATGGCCATATCATGTCACATATTTTGATTGCATATGATGTTTATCTTTTATGCATCTTATCTTGCTTTGATTGATGGTAGCATTATAAGATGATCTCTGACTAAATTATCAAGAAGTGTTCTCCCTGAGTATGCACCGTTGCGAAAGTTCTTCGTGCTGAGACACCACGTGATGATCGGGTGTGATAGGCTCTACGTTCAAATATAACGGGTGCAAAACAGTTGCACACGCGGAATACTCAGGTTATACTTGACGAGCCAAGCATATACAGATATGGCCTCGGAACACGGAGACCGAAAGGTCGAGCGTGAATCATATAGTAGATATGATCAACATAGTGATGTTCACCAATGAAACTACTCCATCTCACGTGATGATCGGACATGGTTTAGTTGATTTGGATCACGTGATCACTTAGAGGATTAGAGGGATGTCTATCTAAGTGGGAGTTCTTAAGTAATATGATTAATTGAACTTAAATTTATCATGAACTTAGTCCTGGCAGTATTTTGTAAATCATGTTGTAGATCAATAGCTCGCGTTGTTGCTTCCCTGTGTTTATTGTTAATATGTTCCTAGAGAAAATTGTGTTGAAAGATGTTAGTAGCAATGATGCGGATTAGATCCGTGATCTGAGGTTTATCCTCATTGCTGCACAGAAGAATTATGTCCTTGATGCACCGCTAGGTGACAGACCTATTGCAGGAGCAGATGCAGACGTTATGAACGTTTGGCTAGCTCAATATGATGACTACTTGATAGTTTAGTGCACCATGCTTAATGGCTTAGAATCGGGACTTCAAAGACGTTTTGAACGTCATGGACCATATGAGATGTTCCAGGAGTTGAAGTTAATATTTCAAGCAAATACCCGAGTTGAGAGATATTTAGTCTCCAACAAGTTCTATAGCTAAAAGATGGAGGAGAATCGCTCAACTAGTGAGCATGTGCTCAGATTGTCTGGGTACTACAATCGCTTGAATCAAGTGGGAGTTAATCTTCCAGATAAGATAGTGATTGACAGAATTCTCTAGTCACCATGACCAAGTTAGTAGAACTTCGTGATGAACTATAGTATGCAAGGGATGACGAAAACGACTCCAAGTTTTTCATGATGATGAAATCGATGAAGGTAGAAATCAAGAAAAATATCAAGTGTTGATGGTAGACAAGACCACTAGTTTCAAGAAAAGGGCAGAGGGAAGAAGGGGAACTTCAAAAAGAACAGCAAGCAAGTTGCTGCTCAAGTGAAGAAGCCCAAGTCTGGACCTAAGCCTGAGACTGAGTGCTTCTGCTGCAAAGGGACTGGTCACTGGAAGCGGAACTACCCCAAGTAATTGGCGGATAAAAAGGATGGCAAAGTGAACATAAGTATATTTGATATACATGTTATTGATGTGTACTTTACTAGTGTTTATTGCAAACCCTCAGTATTTGATACTAGTTCAGTTGCTAAGATTAGTAACTCGAAACGGGAGTTGCAGAATAAACAGAGACTAGTTAAGGGTGAAGTGACGATGTGTGTTGGAAGTGGTTCCAAGATTGATATGATCATCATCGCACACTCCCTATACTTTCGGGATTAGTGTTGAACCTAAATAAGTGTTATTTGGTGTTTGCGTTGAGCATGAATATGACCTGGTCATGTTTATTGTAAAACGGTTATTCATTTAAGTAAAAGAATAAATTGTTGTTCTGTTTACATGAATAAAACCTTATATGATTACACACCCAATGAAAATAGTTCATTGGATCTCGATCTTAGTGATACACATATTCATAATATTGAAACCAAAAGATGCGAAGTTAATAATGATAGTGCAACTTATTTGTGGCACTGCCGTTTAGGTCATATTGGTGTAAAGCGCATGAAGAAACTCCATGCTGATGGGATTTTGGAATCACTTGATGCTTGCGAACCATGCCTTATGGGCAAGATGACTAAAACGCCGTTCTCCGGAACAATGAAGCAAGCAACAGATTTGTTGGAAATCATACATACTGATGTATGTGGTCCGATGAATATTAAAGGCTTACAGCAGGTATCATTATTTTCTGACCTTCACAAGATGATTTGAGCAGATATGGGGATATCTACTTGATGAAACATAAGTCTGAAACATTTGAAAAGTTGATATAATTTTAGAGTGAAGTGGAAAATCATCATAACAAGAAAATAAAGTTTCTACGATCTGATCATGGAAAAGAGTATTTTAGTTACGAGTTTGGTCTTCAGTTAAAACAATGTGAAATAGTTTCACTACTCACGCCACCTGGAACACCACAGCATAATGGTGTGTCCGAACGTCATAACCGTACCTTATTGGATATAGTGCAATCTATGATGTTTCTTACCGATTTACCACTATCGTTTTTGGGGTCATGCATTAGAGACAACTGCATTCACGTTAAAAAGGGGCACCATCTATATCCATCGAGACGACACCTTATGAACTATGGTTTGGCAAGAAACCAAAGTTGTCGTTTCTTGAAGTTTGGGGTTGCGATGCTTATGAGAAAAAGTTTCATCCTGATAAGCTCAAACCCAAATCGGAGAAATATGTCTTCATAGGATACCCAAAGGAGACTCTTGGGTACACCTTCTATCACAGATCCTAAGGCAAGACATTCGTTGCTTATAATGGATCCTTTCTAGAGAAGGAGTTTCTCTTGAAAGAAGTGAGTGGGAGGAAAGTAGAAAACTTGATAAGGTAATTGTACCTTCTACCTTATTGGAAAGTAGTTCATCACAAAATTTGTTCTTGTGACTACTACACCAATTAGTGAGGAAGCTAATGATGATGATCATGTAACTTCAGATCAAGTTACTACCGAATCTCGTAGGTAAACCAGAGTGAGATCCGCACCAGAGTGGTACGGTAATCCTGTTCTGGAGGTCATGTTACTTGACCATGACGAACCTACGAACTATGAGGAAGCGATGATGAGCCCAAATTCCGCGAAATGGTTTGAGGCCATGAAATCTGAGATATGATCCATGTATGAGAACAAAGTATGGACTTTGATGGATTTGCCCAATGATCGGCAAGCCATAGAAAATAAATGGATCTTCAAGAGGAAGACGGACGTTGATAGTAGTATTACTATCTACAAAGCTAGAATTGTCGCAAAAGGTTTTCGACAAGTTCAAAGTGTTGACTACGATGAGAGTTTCTCACCCGTATCTATGCTTAAGTCTGTCCGAATCATGTTAGCAATTGCCGCATTTTATGAAATCTGGCAAATGGATAAACAAAACTGCATTCCTTAATGGATTTCTTAAAGAAGAGTTGTATATGATGCAACCAGTAGGTTTTGTCAATCCTAAAGGTGCTAACAAAATATGCAAGCTCCAGCGATTCATCTATGGACTGGTGCAAGCATCTCAGAGTTGGAATACACGCTTTGATAAGTTGATCAAAGCATATAGTTTTATACAGACTTGCGGTGAAGCCTGTATTTACAAGAAAGTGAGTGGGAGCACTACAACATTTCTGATAAAGTATATGTGAATGACATATTGTTGATTGGAAATAATGTAGAATTATTCTGTAAAGCATAAAGGAGTGTTTGAAAGGAGTTTTTCAAAGAAAGACTTCGGTGAAGCTGCTTACATATTGAGCTTCAAGATCTATAGAGATAGATCAAGACGCTTGATAAGTTTTTTCAATGAGTACATACCTTGACAAGATTTTGAAGTAGTTCAAAATGGAGCAGTCAAAGAAAGAGTTCTTGCCTGTATTACAAGGTGTGAAGTTGAGTAAGACTCAAAGCCCGACCACGGCAGAAGATAGAAAGAGAATGAAAGTCATTCCCTATGCCTTGGCCATAGGTTCTATAAAGTATGTCATGCTGTATACCAGATCTATCGTATACCCTGCATTGATTTGGCAAGGGAGTACAATAGTGATCTAGGAGTAGATCACTGGACAGCGGTCAGAATTATCCTTAGTGAAATAAGGATATGTTTCTCGATTATGGACGTGACAAAAAGGTTTGTCGGAAAGGGTTACGTCGATGCAAGTTTTTGACACTGATCCAGATGAATCTAAAGTCTCAATCTGGATACATATTGAAAGTGGGAGCAATTAGCTAGAGTAGCTCCGTGTAGAGCATTGTAGACATAGAACTTGCAAAATACTTACGGATCTGAATGTGACAGACCCGTTGACTAAAATTATCTCACAAGCAAAACATGATCACACCTTAGTACTCTTTGGGTGTTAATCACATAGATATGTGAACTAGATTACTGACTCTAGTAAACCCTTTGAGTGTTGGTCACATGACGATGTGAACTATGGGTGTTAATCACATGGTGATGTGAACTATTGCTGTTAAATCACATGGCGATGTGAACTAGATTATTGACTCTAGTGCAAGTGGGAGACTGAAGGAAATGTGCCCTAGAGGCAATAATAAAGTTATTATTTATTTCCTTATATCATGATAAATGTTTATTATTCATGCTAGAATTGTATTAACCGGAAACATAATACATGTGTGAATACATAGACAAACAGAGTGTCACTAGTATGCCTCTACTTGACTAGCTCGTTAATCAAAGATGGTTATGTTTCCTAACCATGGACAAAAGAGTTGTTATTTGATTAACGAGGTCACATCATTAGTTGAATGATCTGATTGACATGACCCATTCCATTAGCTTAGCACCCGATCGTTTAGTATGTTGCTATTGCTTTCTTCATGACTTATACATGTTCCTATGACTATGAGATTATGCAACTCCCGTTTGCCAGAGGAACACTTTGGGTGCTACCAAACGTCACAACGTAACTGGGTGATTATAAAGGAGCATTACAGGTGTCTCCAAAGGTAGATGTTGGGTTGGCGTATTTCGAGAATAGGATTTGTCACTCCGATTGTCGGAGAGGTATCTCTGGGCCCTCTCGGTAATACACATCACATAAGCCTTGCAAGCATTATAACTAAGATGTTAGTTGTGAGATGATGTATTACGGAACGAGTAAAGAGACTTGCCAGTAATGAGATTGAACTAGGTATTGGATACCGACGATCGAATCTCGGGCAAGTAACATACCGATGACAAAGGGAACAACGTATGTTGTTATGCGGTCTGACCGATAAAGATCTTCGTAGAATATGTAGGAGCCAGTATGGGCATCCAGGTCCCGCTATTGGTTATTGACCGGAGACGTGTCTCGGTCATGTCTACATTGTTCTCGAACCGTAGGGTCCGCACGCTTAACGTTTCGATGACAGTTATATTATGAGTTTATGAGTTTTGATGTACCGAAGGAGTTCGGAGTCCCGGATGAGATCGGGGACATGACGAGGAGTCTCGAAATGGTCGAGACATAAAGATTGATATATTAGAAGCCTATGTTTGGACATCGGAAGTGTTCCGGGTGAAATCGACATTTACCGGAATACCGGGAGGGTTACCGGAACCCCCCGGAAGCTAAATGGGCCATAATGGGCTTAGTGGAAAAGAGAAGAGGCTGCCCTAGATGGGCTGCGCGCCTCCCCCTTCCCCTAGTCCTATTAGGACTAGGAAAGGGTGGCCGGCCACCTCCTCCTCTTTTCCCCTCCGAGGAATCCTAGTTGGACTAGGATTGGAGGGGGAATCGTACTCCCAGTGGGAGTAGGACTCTCCTGCGCCTCCCCCCTTGGCCGGCCAGCCCCTCCCCCTTGGATCATTTATATACGGGGGCAGGGGGCACCTCTAGACACACAAGTTGATCCTTGGTGATCGTTCCTTAGCCGTGTGCGGTGCCCCCTGCCACCAAATTCCACCTCGATCATATTGTTGCAGTGCTTAGGCGAAGCCCTGCGTCGGTAATACATCAAGATCGTCACCACGCCGTCGTGCTGACGGAACTCTTCCTCGACGCTTTGCTGGATCGGAGCCCGAGGATCGTCATCGAGCTGAACGTGTGCTAAGAACTCGGAGGTGCCGGAGTAACGATGCTTGGATCGGTCGGATCGGGAAGAAGACGTACGACTACTTCCTCTACGTTGTGTCAACGCTTCCGTTGCGATCTACAAGGGTACGTAGATCAGACTCTCCCCCTCATTGCTATGCATCACCATGATCTTGCATGTGGGTAGGATTTTTTTTGAAATTACTACGTTCCCCAACAAAGTATTGGGCCTTGATGGGCTTTAGTGGGAAGAGGAGAAAGGGCCTGCTGCGCCCCCCTCCCCTCTAGTCCGAATTGGACTAGGAAAAAGGGGGCCGGCCACCTTTCCTTCTCCTCCACTTCCTTCTTCCTTCCTCCCCTCTTGGTGGACTCCTACTAGGACTTGGAGTCCTAGTAGGACTCCACATCCTGGCCGCACCTAGCCTTGGCCGGCCTCCTCCTCCTCCATCCTTTATATACAGGGGCAGGGGGCACCCCATAGACACACAAGTCGATCCACGTGATCTTATTCTTAGCCGTGTGCGGCGCCCCCTGCCACCATAGTCCTCGATAATATTGTAGCGGTGCTTAGGCGAAGCCCTGCGACAGTAGTACATCAAGATCGTCACCACGCCGTCGTGCTGACGGAACTCTTCCCCGACACTTTGCTGGATCTGAGTCCGGGGATCGTCATCGAGCTGAACGTGTGCTAAAACTCGGAGGTGCCGTAGTTTCGGTGCTTGATCGGTCGGGCCGTGAAGACGTACGACTACATCAACCGCGTTGTCATAACGCTTCCGCTATCGGTTTACGAGGGTACGTAGACAACACTCTCCCCTCTCGTTGCTATGCATCACCATGATCTTGCGTGTGCATAGGAAAATTTTGAAATTATCACGTTCCCCAACACAACCGTCCCTGGGTACACCAGAAGTCGCATTGTTGTACTACCTGATGAGCATTGGGAGCCTCCACCTGCTGGCTGGCTCAAACTTAACATGGATGGTGCCTTCTCTAAATACTGGGCATGGTGGCGCATGTACGATGCTACGAGATAACACATGCCACATCAATGCAGACAGCTCTTCACATGTGATAATGCTCTCGTGGCTGAGTTGGAAGCTTGTAGAGAGCGTGTCATGCTTGCTCTGGAATGGAGCTCATTACCATTTATCTTAGAAACAGATTGTTTGTAGACTGCGGTGAAGATTAATCAGAGACCACAAATATATCTCGTGATGCTTACCTTGTTCAAGAGATCAATGCCATGATTAGGGGAGAGAGGAAGGTGGTAGTGAATGCGTGAGGCCTACGAAAAATTGTGTTAGTCATGAGCTAGCTAGGATTGGTCGCATTGATGTTAAGACTGTAGTCTAATTGAGGTTTGGCCTAGATGGGTTTGTAAAGCTTTGTGAACTATATCGCGCTGATCTAGGTTGGGTTAGTGGAAATTCTCTCTCACCCGGCAGAAAAAAAATTGGACAAGCCCACTAGAGCGCCCCTTGAGGTGAGGTGTCGTTCTGTCCCGCACAAGCGAGACACAGGGGCACTCCTTTCTCTTGCTTATACTAAGATGAGCGTCCCCCTCGCCTCAACGTGGTGCCTAAACGGGCAACACAGTCACGCATGTAGACGTAGGCACGCACTTAGTCTTTGTTTATATTTTAAAAATATTCTGAATGCATACATTGATAAAAAATGAATTTAAAAATGTTGTTCACCGTGATTTTGAATTTTTTTACGCAATGTAAACTGTTTGTTAGCATAATTTTAAAAGATGTTGATATCATTCCAAGAAAATGTTTGTGACATTTAAAACCGTTCATGTGTTTCAGAAAAATCCACATGAATTTTCTAAAAATGTTATATAATGTAAAACAAAGGTTTAGTACCATTCAGAAATACGTATGTAACATTAAAAAACTGTTCATGTGTTTGACATTTTAAAAATATGTTTATACATTGTATAAAATATTTGCATAGTTTTTTAAGAAAATAAGTTTCATTCAAAAAATGTTTTAACATTTATTTAAATTTTTTAAGGTGTATTAAAAAATGTTCAAAAATAAGTACTATATGAAAATAATATGTGTTGGAAAATGTTAAATGTGTATAAATGTTTTTAGGTGTATACCATTAATGTACCTTTGCATGAACAAGTAGACCTCAATTTTTTAAATATTATAATCATTAATTTTAAAAATATTTAACATGTATAAATTTCCCCTGATGTATGTGAAAAATGTACTTCGTGTTTTTTAAAACATAGACATGTGTTGATGTAGAAATTAAAAAAAATCAGTGAGAACCTAAGAAGAAAAAAAGAAAACCGAAGAAAACATAACAGAAAAATAGAAAAAGAAAAACCAGAGAAAATAGATGCAAACTGTGAAAAAAAGGAAAATAAAACTTGTGCTAGACGCAGCTACAATACTGCGCCGGTACACTAGCCTCATAGCAGTGGACCGGCCTAATGTGGAGACGTAGACCCTCCTTGACCCGGCAGAATTGTCCAACGTTCATCCATGTCAGCACTATATCCACTCAAAAAAAAGAAATCCATGTCAGCACTATATGTCGCCTGACGTGAGCCCTAAGCTAGTATCGTTTGAAGGTTTATAGACTGGCCGGCCCGAGTTGGTGCTTTTTGTGCTCGCTCGTGTGTGTTTTTTTTTTAGCATCAGTACAGACACAAGCGCTCATATACACGCGCATACACTCACCTCTATGAACGCACACACGCACACTCTATCCCTATGAGCATCTCTGAAAGACTGAGCCGGCATATCATCTTGAGATTTACGAAGTCACCGTAGGCGCCTCGTCGTCGACGGGAACGTCTCCTCCCACTGAAAACGCATCGCCGGAAATCCTGAAATAAATCCAGGAATAATGCGAGCACCAGGAGTTGAACCCTGGTGGGTTGGGGATACCACTGTCCACCTAACCAACTCAACCACAGGTTGATTCGCCGTTCGTGTGTGTTCGTTTGTTGGGGTTTCATCCACTCGCTGCACAGTTTTTTTTTCTTCTCTCTATCTATTGGTTGCATTGGTCCGGTTTTCATCTGTTTTTTTTTCTGTGCTTTTCTTTACTGTTTTCACTGGGTTTTTCTTTTCTTTCTTCTTTGTGTTTTTTCAGCTTTCTTTGTTTTTCTTTTCTCATCTCACTTACAGTTTTCTTATCCTACTTATCGTTTTCTTTAGTTTTCAATGGCTTTCTTTATTTTTTCTTCTTTTCCTTTCTTTCTTTGGTTTTGACCTGTTTTCTTTGTTTTTTACTACCGTTCTATCAGTTTTCTTTGTTATTTCCTCTCATTTCTTTTATTTCTTTTGGGTTTTCACTGGTTTTTTTCTCTATATGTTTATCTCTGGGTTTCTTCTTTTTTGAACACATCTTTAGTTTTTCCACACACAACGTACATTTTTCTTGTACATCATAAATATTTTGTTAAAGGTTTAACATCTTTTTAAATACAAGATTAAAATTTTAAACTATGTTTGGTTCATTGTCTACTTTTTTCGTGCATGTTGTACATTTTTCGTATAAATTTGAAACATTTTTATACACGTTTGGTATTTTTGAAATTCATGACTAATATCTTTTTAAATATATGTTTTGATGTATAATTTTTTTAGGCATCATACATTTTTGCATACATAACGAACATTTCTTTATAAATGCTTAACAATTTTCCAATACATGATTAAAATTTTAAAAATATATACGAGATAGAGTTGGGGTAGCACCGATTGAAGAGAAGATTGTCTAACATCGCCTGAGATAGCTTGGGCATATTCATCGCAGGCCTCGAGAAGCTCCAGTGCATAGGGGACGGCTAAAGTGTGCTAATTATGTCAAGAGAGGTCAGGGTAGACCGAACTTGACATGAAAGAAGTCCGTAAAGAGAGATCTGAAGAATTGGAATATCACCAAAGAACTGAAGGAAATATGCCCTAAAGACAATAATAAAGTTGTTATTTATATTTCCTTATATCATGATAGATGTTTATTATTCATGCTAGAATTATATTAACCGGAAACTTAATACATGTGTGAATATATAGACAAACAGAGTGTCACTAGTATGCCTCTACTTGACTAGCTCGTTAATCAAAGATGGTTAAGTTTCCTAGCCATGGACAAGAGTTGCCATTTGATTAACGGGATCACATCATTAGAGAATGATGTGATTGACTTGACCCATCCGTTAGATTAGCACTATGATCATTTAGTTTATTGCTATTGCTTTCTTCATAACTTATACATGTTTCTATGACTATGAGATTATGCAACTCCCGAATACCAGAGGAACACTTAGTGTGCTATCAAACGTCACAACGTAACTAGGTGATTATAAAGATCCTCTACAGGTGTCTTCGTGTTGGAGAACGTTGCAGAAAACAAAAATTTTCCTACTCGTTTCACCAAGATCATCTAGGAGTTCATCTAGCAACGAGTCACGAGATGCATCTACATACCTTTGTAGATCGCGAGCGGAAGCGTTCGTTAGAACGAGGTTGATGTTGTCGAACACGACGTGATCCAAATCACCTATGACCAGCGCCGAACGGACGGCACCTCCGCGTTCAACACACGTACGGGACGGGAGACGTCTCCTCCTTCTTGATCCAGCAAGGGGAAAGGAGAGGTTGACGAAGATCCAGCAGCACGACGGCGTGGTGGTGGATGCAGGGCGTCACGACAGCAGGGCTTCGCCGTATACTACGAGAGAGGGAGAGGTAACAGGGAGAGAGGGAAGCACCAAAGGCGTCGGGGATCAAGTCCCTCCTCTCCCCCACTATATATAGGGGTGCCAAGGGGGGGGGGGGGGCGCCGGCCCTGGTAGATGGGATCTACCAGGGGGGGCGGCGGCCAGGGGTGGGGGGCTTGCCCCCCAAGCAAGGGGGCGCCCCCCTTAGGGTTCCCCCCCAACCCTAGGCGCATGGGCCTTGGGGGGGCTGGGTTCCCTCCTATTTCAGCCCAAGGGGCCCTCCGGGATAGGTGGCCCCACCCGGTGGACCCCCCGGGACCCTTCCGGTGGTCCCGGTACAATACCGGGTACCCCGAAACTTGTCCCGATGGCCGAAACTGCACATCCTACATATAATTCTTTACCTCCGGACCATTCCGGAACTTCTCGTGACGTCCGGGATCTCATCCGGGACCCCGAACAACATTCGGGTTACTGCATATACTTATCTTCACAACCCTAGCGTCACCGAACCTTAAGTGTGTAGACCCTACGGGTTCGGGAGACAAGTAGACATGACCGAGACGACTCTCCGGTCAATAACCAACAGCGGGATCTGGATACCCATGTTGGCTCCCACATGCTCCACGATGATCTCATCGGATGAACCACGATGTCGAGGATTCAATCAACCCCGTATGCAATTCCCTTTGTCAATCGATATATTACTTGCCCGAGATTCGATCGCCGGTATCCCAATACCTCGTTCAATCTCGTTACCGGCAAGTCACTTTAATCGTACCGTAATGCATGATCCCGTGACCAGATACTTGGTCACTTTGAGCTCATTATGATGATGCATTACCGAGTGGGCCCAGTGATATCTCTCCGTCATACGGAGTGACAAATCCCAGTCTTGATCCGTGCCAACCCAACAGATACTTTCGGAGATACCCGTAGTCTACCTTTATAGTCACCCAGTTACGTTGTGACGTTTGGTATACCCAAAGCACTCCTACGGTATCCGGGAGTTACACGATCTCATGGTCTAAGGAAAAGATACTTGACATTGCAAAACTCTAGCAAAACGAACTACACGATCTTTATGCTATGTTTAGGATTGGGTCTTGTCCATCACATCATTCTCCTAATGATGTGATCTCGTTATCAATGACATCCAATGTCCATAGTCAGGAAACCATGACTATCTGTTGATCAACGGGCTAGTTAACTAGAGGCTTACTAGGGACATGTTGGTGTCTGTTATTCACACATGTATTACGATTTCCGGATAACACAATTATAGCATGAATAAAGACAATTACCATGAACAAGGAAATATAATAATAATGCTTTTATTATTGCCTCTAGGGCATATTTCCAACAGTCTCCCACTTGCACTAGAGTCAATAATCTAGTTACATTGTGATGAATCGAACACCCATGGAATTCTGGTGTTGATCATGTTTTGCCCTAGGGAGAGGTTTAGTCAACGGATCTGCTACATTCAGGTCCGTATGTACTTTACAAATTTCTATGTCTCCATCTTGAACATTTTCACGAATGGAGTTGAAGCGACGCTTGATGTGCCTTGTCTTCTTGTGAAACCTGGGCTCCTTGGCAAGTGCAATAGCTCCAGTGTTGTCACAAAAGAGTTTGATTGGCCCCGACGCATTGGGTATGACTCCTAGGTCGGTGATGAACTCCTTCACCCATATTGCTTCATGTGCTGCCTCCGAGGCTGCCATGTACTCCGCTTCACATGTAGATCCCGCCACGACGCTTTGCTTGCAACTGCACCAGCTTACTGCCCCTCCATTCAAAATATACACGTATCCGGTTTGTGACTTTGAGTCATCCAGATCTGTGTCGAAGCTAGCGTCGACGTAACCCTTTACGACGAGCTCTTCGTCACCTCCATAAACGAGAAACATCTCCTTAGTCCTTTTCAGGTACTTCAGGATATTCTTGACCGCTGTCCAGTGTTCCTTGCCGGGATTGCTTTGGTATCTTCCTACCAAACTTACGGCAAGGTTTACATCAGGTCTGGTACACAGCATGGCATACATAATAGAACCTATGGCTGAGGCATAGGAGATGACACTCATCTCTTCTATTTCTTCTGCCGTGGTCGGACTTTGAGCCGAGCTCAATTTCATACCTTGTAACACAGGCAAGAACCCCTTCTTAGATTGATCCATATTGAACTTCTTCAATATCTTATCAAGGTATGTACTTTGTGAAAGACCTATGAGGCGTCTCGATCTATCTCTATAGATTTTGATGCCTAATATATAAGCAGCTTCTCCAAGGTCCTTCATTGAAAAACTCTTATTCAAGTAGGCCTTAATGCTGTCCAAGAGTTCTATATCATTTCCCATCAAAAGTATGTCATTTACATATAATATGAGAAATGCTACAGAGCTCCCACTCACTTTCTTGTAAACGCAGGCTTCTCCATAAGTCTGCGTAAACCCAAACGCTTTGATCATCTCATCAAAGCGAATGTTCCAACTCCGAGATGCTTGCACCAGCCCATAAATCGAGCGTTGGAGCTTGCACACCTTGTCAGCATTCTTAGGATCGACAAAACCTTCCGGCTGCATCATATACAATTCTTCCTTAAGGAAACCATTAAGGAATGCCGTTTTGACGTCCATTTGCCATATTTCATAATCGTAAAACGCGGCAATTGCTAACATGATTCGGACGGACTTTAGCTTCGCTACCGGTGAGAAAGTCTCATCGTAGTCAACCCCTTGAACTTGTCGATAACCCTTAGCGACAAGCCGAGCTTTATAGATGGTCACATTACCATCCGCGTGTGTCTTCTTCTTAAAGATCCATTTATTTTCTATGGCTCGCCGTTCAACGGGCAAGTCAGCCAAAGTCCATACTTCGTTTTCATACATGGATCCTATCTCGGATTTCATGGCTTCTAGCCATTTGTCGGAATCCGGGCCCGCCATCGCTTCTTCATAGTTCGAAGGTTCACCGTTGTCTAACAACATGATCTCCAAGACAGGGTTGCCGTACCACTCTGGTGCGGAACGTGTCCTTGTGGACCTTCGAATTTCAGCAGGAGCTTGATTAGAAGTATCTTGATCATTATCATTAACTTCCTCTCTAGTCGGTGCTGGTACCTCAGGAACATTTTCTTGAGTTGCGCCATTTTCCGGTTCAAGAGGTAATACTTCATCAAGTTCTACTTTCCTCCCACTTACTTCTTTCGCGAGAAACTCTTTCTCTAGAAAGGATCCATTCTTGGCAACAAAGATCTTGCCTTCGGATCTGAGGTAGAAGGTATACCCAATAGTTTCTTTTGGGTATCCTATGAAGACGCATTTTTCCGACTTGGGTTCGAGCTTTTCAGGTTGAAGTTTCTTGACATAAGCATCGCATCCCCAAACTTTTAGAAACGACAGCTTAGGTTTCTTTCCAAACCATAATTCAAACGGTGTCGTCTCAACGGATTTCGATGGAGCCCTATTTAAAGTGAATGCGGCAGTCTCTAAAGCATAACCCCAAAAAGATAGCGGCAGATCGGTAAGAGACATCATAGACCGCACCATATCTAATAGAGTGCGATTACGACGTTCGGATACACCGTTACGCTGAGGTGTTCCAGGCGGCGTGAGCTGTGAAACTATTCCACATTTTCTTAAGTGTGTGCCAAATTCGTGACTCAAGTATTCTCCTCCACGATCTGATCATAGAAACTTGATTTTCCTGTCACGTTGATTCTCAACCTCACTCTGAAATTCCTTGAATTTTTCAAAGGTTTCAGACTTGTGTTTCATTAAGTAAATATATCCATATCTACTCAAATCATCAGTGAGAGTAAGAACATAACGATAGCCACCGCGAGCCTCAACACTCATTGGACCGCACACATCAGTATGTATGATTTCCAATAAGTTGGTTGCTCGCTCCATTGTTCCTGAGAACGGAGTCTTGGTCATTTTACCCATAAGGCATGGTTCGCACGTGTCAAATGATTCATAATCAAGAGACTCTAAAAGTCCATCAGCATGGAGCTTCTTCATGCGTTTGACACCTATGTGACCAAGGCGGCAGTGCCACAAGTATGTGGGACTATCATTATCAACCTTACATCTTTTGGTATTCACACTAAGAACATGTGTAGCATTATGCTCGAGATTCATTAAGAATAAACCATTCACCATAGGAGCATGACCATAAAACATATCTCTCATATAAATGGAACAACCATTATTCTCGGATTTAAATGAGTAGCCATCTCGAATTAAACGAGATCCCGATACAATGTTCATGCTCAAAGCTGGTACTAAATAACAATTATTGAGGTTTAAAACTAATCCCGTAGGTAAATGAAGAGGTAGTGTGCCGACGGCGATCACATCGACTTTGGAACCATTCCCGACGCGCATCGTCACCTCGTCCTTCGCCAGTCTCCGTTTATTCCGTAGTTCCTGCTGTGAGTTACAAATGTGAGCAACTGCACCGGTATCAAATACCCAAGAGCTACTACGATTACTGGTAAGGTACACATCAATCACATGTATATCACATACACCTTTTGTTTTGCCAGCCTTCTTGTCTGCTAAGTACTTGGGGCAATTCCGCTTCCAGTGTCCGCTCCCCTTGCAATAAAAGCACTCAGTCTCGGGCTTGGGTCCATTCTTTGGCTTCTTCCCGGCAGCTTGCTTGCCGGGCGCGGCAACTTCCTTGCCGTCCTTCTTGAAGGCTTTCTTACTCTTGCCCTTCTTGAACTTAGTGGTTTTATTGACCATCAACACTTGATGTTCCTTCTTGACTTCTACCTCCGCTGATTTCAGCATTGAGAACAACTCAGGAATGGTCTTTTGCATCCCCTGCATGTTGAAGTTCATCACAAAGCTCTTGTAGCTTGGTGGAAGCGACTGGAGGATTCTGTCAATGACCGCATCATCCGGGAGATTAACTCCTAGCTGAGTCAAGCGGTTATGTAATCCAGACATAGTGAGTATGTGCTCACTGACAGAACTGTTTTCCTCCATCTTACAGCTGAAGAACTTGTCGGAGACCTCATATCTCTCGACCCGGGCATGAGCTTGGAAAACCATTTTCAGCTCTTCGAACATCTCATATGCTCCATGTCTCTCAAAACGCTTTTGGAGCCCCGGTTCTAAACTGTAAAGCATGCCGCACTGAACGAGGGAGTAGTCGTCAACACGTGTCTGCCAAGCGTTCATAACGTCTTGGTTCTGTGGGACGGGAGCTTCACCTAGCAGTGCTTGTAGGACGTAATCTTTCTTGGCAGCTATGAGGATGATCCTCAGGTTCCGGACCCAGTCCGTATAGTTGCTACCATCGTCTTTCAGCTTGGTTTTCTCTAGGAACGCGTTGAAGTTGAGGACTACGTGGGCCATTTGATCTACAAGACATATTGTAAAATATTTTAGACTAAGTTCATGATAATTAACTTCATCAAATCAAATTATTTATGAACTCCCACTTAGATTGGACATCCCTCTAGTCATCTAAGTATTACATGATCCGAGTTAACTAGGCCGTGTCCGATCATCACGTGAGACGGACTAGTCAACGTCGGTGAACATCTTTATGTTGATCGCATCTTCTATACGACTCATGCTCGACCTTTCGGTCTTCTGTGTTCCGAGGCCATGTCTATGCACATGCTAGGCTCGTCAAGTTAACCCTAAGTGTTTTGCATGTGTAAAACTGTCTTACACCCGTTGTATGTGAACATAAGAATCTATCACACCCGATCATCACGTGGTGCTTCGAAACGACGAGCTTTAGCAACGGTGCACAGTTAGGGGAGAACACTTCTTGAAATTGTTATGAGGGATCATCTTATTTACTACCGTCGTTCTAAGTAAACAAGATGCAAAACATGATAAACATCACATGCAATCAAATAATAAACGTGACATGATATGGCCAATATCACATAGCTCCTTTGATCTCCATCTTGGGGCTCCATGATCATCTTGTCACCGGCTTGACACCATGATCTCCATCATCATGATCTCCATCATCGTGTCTCCATGAAGTTGCTCGCCAACTATTACTTCTACTACTATTGGTAACGCGTTTAGCAATGAAGTAAAGTAATTTACATGGCGTTTCTCAATGACACGCAGGTCATATAAAAGAATAAAGACAACTCCTATGGCTCCTGCCGGTTGTCATACTCATCGACATGCAAGTCGTGATTCCTATTACAATAGCATGAACATCTCATACATCACATATAGATCATTCATCATTCATCACAACTTTGGCCATATCATATCACAAACCACTTGCTGCAAAAACAAGTTAGACGTCCTCTAATTGTTGTTGCAAGTTTTACGTGGCTGAATTAGGGTTCTAGCAAGAACGTTTTCTTACCTATGTGAAAGCCACAACGTGATTTGTCAACTTCTATTTACCCTTCATAAGGACCCTGTTCATCGAATCCGCTCCAGCTAAAGTGGGAGAGACAGACACCCGCCAGCCACCTTATGCAACTAGTGCATGTTAGTCGGTGGAACCGGTCTCACATAAGCGTACGTGTAAGGTTGGTCCGCGCCGCTTCATCCCACAATACCGCTGAAGCAAGAAAAGACTAGTAGCGGCAAGAAGGTTGACAAATCCACGCCCACAACGAATTGTGTTCTACTCGCGCAAGAAGAACTACGCATAGACCTAGCTCATGATGCCATTGTTGGAGAACGTTGCAGAAAACAAAAATTTTCCTACTCGTTTCACCAAGATCATCTAGGAGTTCATCTAGCAACGAGTCACGAGATGCATCTACATACCTTTGTAGATCGCGAGCGGAAGCGTTCGTTAGAACGAGGTTGATGTTGTCGAACACGACGTGATCCAAATCACCTATGACCAGCGCCGAACGGACGGCACCTCCGCGTTCAACACATGTACGGGACGGGAGACGTCTCCTCCTTCTTGATCCAGCAAGGGGAAAGGAGAGGTTGACGAAGATCCAGCAGCACGACGGCGTGGTGGTGGATGCAGGGCGTCACGACAGCAGGGCTTCGCCGTGTACTACGAGAGAGGGAGAGGTAACAGGGAGAGAGGGAAGCACCAAAGGCGTCGGGGATCAAGTCCCTCCTCTCCCCCACTATATATAGGGGTGCCAAGGGGGGGCGCCGGCCCTGGTAGATGGGATCTACCAGGGGGGGCGGCGGCCAGGGGTGGGGGGCTTGCCCCCCAAGCAAGGGGGCGCCCCCCTTAGGGTTCCCCCCCAACCCTAGGCGCATGGGCCTTGGGGGGGCTGGGTTCCCTCCTATTTCAGCCCAAGGGGCCCTCCGGGATAGGTGGCCCCACCCGGTGGACCCCCCGGGACCCTTCCGGTGGTCCCGGTACAATACCGGGTACCCCGAAACTTGTCCCGATGGCCGAAACTGCACATCCTACATATAATTCTTTACCTCCGGACCATTCCGGAACTTCTCGTGACGTCCGGGATCTCATCCGGGACCCCGAACAACATTCGGGTTACTGCATATACTTATCTTCACAACCCTAGCGTCACCGAACCTTAAGTGTGTAGACCCTACGGGTTCGGGAGACAAGTAGACATGACCGAGACGACTCTCCGGTCAATAACCAACAGCGGGATCTGGATACCCATGTTGGCTCCCACATGCTCCACGATGATCTCATCGGATGAACCACGATGTCGAGGATTCAATCAACCCCGTATGCAATTCCCTTTGTCAATCGATATATTACTTGCCCGAGATTCGATCGTCGGTATCCCAATACCTCGTTCAATCTCGTTACCGGCAAGTCACTTTAATCGTACCGTAATGCATGATCCCGTGACCAGATACTTGGTCACTTTGAGCTCATTATGATGATGCATTACCGAGTGGGCCCAGTGATATCTCTCCGTCATACGGAGTGACAAATCCCAGTCTTGATCCGTGCCAACCCAACAGATACTTTCGGAGATACCCGTAGTCTACCTTTATAGTCACCCAGTTACGTTGTGACGTTTGGTATACCCAAAGCACTCCTACGGTATCCGGGAGTTACACGATCTCATGGTCTAAGGAAAAGATACTTGACATTGCAAAACTCTAGCAAAACGAACTACACGATCTTTATGCTATGTTTAGGATTGGGTCTTGTCCATCACATCATTCTCCTAATGATGTGATCTCGTTATCAATGACATCCAATGTCCATAGTCAGGAAACCATGACTATCTGTTGATCAACGGGCTAGTCAACTAGAGGCTTACTAGGGACATGTTGGTGTCTGTTATTCACACATGTATTACGATTTCCGGATAACACAATTATAGCATGAATAAAGACAATTACCATGAACAAGGAAATATAATAATAATGCTTTTATTATTGCCTCTAGGGCATATTTCCAACACTTCGATGGTGTTTGTTGAGTTGGCATAGATCGATATTAGGATTTGTCACTCCGATTGTCGGAGAGGTATCTCTGGGCCCTCTCGGTAATGCACATCACTATAAGCCTTGCAAGCAATGTAACTAATGAGTTAGTTATAGGATGATGAATTACGGAACGAGTAAAGAGACTTGCCGGTAACGAGATTGAACTAGGTATTGAGATACCGACAATCGAATCTCGGGCAAGTAACATACCGATGACAAAGGGAACAACGTATGTTGTTATGCATTTTGACCGATAAAGATCTTCATAGAATATGTAGGAACCAATACGAGCATCCAGGTTCCGCTATTGGTTATTGACCGGAGATGAGTATCGGTCATGTCTACATAGTTCTCGAACCCGTAGGGTCCGCATGCTTAACGTTCGATGACGATTATTATTATGAGTTTATGTGTTTTGATGTACCGAAGGTAGTTCGGAGTTCCGGATGTGATCACGGACATGACGAGGAGTCTCAAAATGGTCGAGACATAAATATTGATATATTGGAAGGCTATGTTTGGACACCAGAAGGGTTCCGGATGAGTTCGGGCATTTACCGGAGTACCGGGGAGTTACCGAAACCCCCCGGGGAGTCAATGGACCTTATTGGGCCTTAGTGGGAGAGAGGAGGAGGTGGCCAGGTGGAGGGCGCACCCCCCAAGCCCAATCCGAATTGGGTAAGGGGGCCGGCCCCCCTTTCCTTCCCTCTCTCTCCCTCTTCCTTCTCCTCCTACTCCAACTAGGTAAGTGGTGGGGGGACCTAGTCCTACTGGGAGTAGGACTCCCCTTGGGCGCGCCATAGAGAGGGCCGACCTTCCCCTTCTCCCCTCCTTTATATACGGGGGAGGGGGGCACCCCATAGACACACAAGTTGACAGTTGTCTTAGCCGTGTGTGGTGGCCCCCTCCATAGATTTCCACCTCGGTCATATTTTTGTAGTGCTTAGGCAAAGCCCTGCGTCGGTAACTTCATCATCACCATCATCACGCCGTCGTGCTGACGAAACTCTCCCTCGGCCTCAGCTGGATCAAGAGTACGAGGGACGTCACCGAGCTGAGCGTGTGCGGATCGCGGAGGTGCCGTGCGTTCGGTACTTGGATCGGTTGGATCGCGAAGACGTTCGACTACATCAACCACGTTACTAAACACTTCCGCTTTCGGTCTATGAGAGTACATGGACACACTCTCCCCGCTCGTTGCTATGCATCACCTAGATGGATTTTGCGTGTGCGTAGGATTTTTTTTAAATTACCGCGTTCCCCAACAAGAACTTGCCATGGACAGGGGTGCGTGGAAATTTGCTATCCATGTGCCAGAACTAAGTGGCGGTGCCAGGAATCATATCATGTGTAGTCAATTGGGTGTTGTGTAGTCAGATGTATGAATTTGTAAGTTTTGTTTTTGCTACCTCTTGAGCACTGCGTTGGTTTTCCCTTAAAGAGGAAAGGGTGATGCAACAAAGTAGCGCAAGTACTTCCCTCAGTTTTTGAGAACCAAGGTATCAATCTAGTAGGAGGCCACACGCAAGTCCCTCGTACCTACACAAACAAATAAGAACATCGCAACCAACGCGATAAATGGGTTGTCAATCCCTTCACGGCCACTTACGAGAGTGAGATCTGATAGAGATAATAATGATAAGATAAATATTGTTGGTATCTTTATGATATAGATTGAAAATAAAGATTGCAAAATAAACGGCAATAGAAAGTTGATGGGAGATTAATATAATGGAGAATAGACCCGGGGGCCATAGGTTTCACTAGTGGCTTTTCTCAAGATAGCATAAGTATTACGGTGGGTGAACAAATTACTGTCGAGCAATTGATAGAAAAGCGAATAATTATGAGTATATCTAGGCATGATCATGTATATAGGCATCATGTCCGTGACAAGTACCGACTCCTGCCTGCATCTACTACTATTACTTCACACATCGACCGCTATCCAGCATGCATCTAGAGTATTAAGTTCATAAGAACAGAATAACGCATTAGGTAAGATGACATGATGTAGAGGGATAAACTCAAGCAATATGAAATAAACCCCATATTTTTATCCTCGATGGCAATAATACAATACGTGTCGTTTCCCTTTCTGTCACTGGGATCAAGCATCGCAAGATTGAACCCAAAGCTAAGCACTTCTCCCATTGCAAGAAAGATCAATCTAGTAGGCCAAACCAAACTGATAATTCGAAGAGACTTGCAAATATAACCAATCATACATAAAAGATTTCATAGAATAATCAAATATTGTTCATAGATAGACTTGATCATAAATCCACAATTCATCGGATCTCGACAAACACGCCGCAAAAAGAGTTACATCGAATAGATGTCCAAGAAGATCAAGGATAACTTTGTATTGAGATCCAAAGAGAGAGAAGAAGCCATCTAGCTAATAGCTATGGACCCGAAGGTGTGAAGTAAACTACTCACACATCATCGGAGGGGCCATGGAGTTGATGTAGAGGCCCTCTGTGATCGATGCCCCCTTCGACAGAGCTCCGGAAAAGGCCCCAAGATGGGATCTCTTGGGCACAAAAGGTTGCGGCGGTGGAAATAGGGTTTCGTGGTGCTCCTGGATGTTTTCGGGGTATATGAATATATATAGGAGGAAGAAGTAGGTCAGTGGAGCCACGAGGGGGGAGGGCGCGCCCAGGGGGGTAGGCGCGCCCCCTGCCTCGTGGCCTCCTCGGTTGTTTCTTGACGTCCACTTCAAGTCCTCTGGATCACGTTTGTTCCAAAAATCACGCTCCCGAAGGTTTCATTTAGTTTGGACTCCGTTTGATATTCCTTTTCTGAGAAACACTGAAATAGGCAAAAAACAACAATTTGCACTGGCCCTTGGGTTAATAAGTTAGTCCCAAAAATAATATAAAATTGTAAAATAAAGCCCATTAAACATCCAAAACAGAATATATAATAGCATGGAACAATAAAAAATTATAGATATGTTGGAGACGTATCAAGCATCCCCAAGCTTAATTTCTGCTCGTCCTTGAGTAGGTAAATGATAAAAACAGAATTTTTGATGTGGAATGCTTTCTAGCATATTCTTCAATGTAATTTTATTTATTGTGTCATGAATGTTCAGATTCGAAAGATTCAAGATAAAAGTTTAATTTTGATATAAAATAATAATACTTCAAGCATGCTAACCAAGCAATTATGTCTTATCAAAATAACATAGCCAAAAAAAGCCTATCCCTACAAAATTATATAATTTGGCCATGCTTCATTTTCTTCACACAAAATGCTCTCATCATGCACAAACCTGATGACAAGCCAAGCAATTGTTTCATACTTAGCCTTTTTAAACTCTTTCAACTTTTACACAATATATGAGCGTGAGCCATGGACATAGCACTATGGGCGGAATAGAATATAATGATTGAGGTTGTGTGGGAAGACAAAAAGGAGAAAGTCTCACATTGACGCGGCTAATCAATGGGCTATGGAGATGCCCACCAATTGTTGTCAATGCAAAGAGTAGGGATTGCCATGCAACGGATGCACTAGAGCTATAAATATATCAAAGCTCATCAAAGAAACTAAGTGGGTGTGCATCCAACTTGCTTGCTCATGAAGACCTAGGGCATTTGAGGAAGCCCATCATTGGAATATACAAGCCAAGTTCTATAATGAAAAATTCCCACTAGTATATGAAAGTGACAAAATAAGAGACTCTCTATCATAAAGATCATGGTGCTACTTTTAAGCACAAGTGTGGAAAAGGATAGTAACATTGTCCCTTCTCTCTTTTTCTCTCATTTTTACTTGGGCCTTCTTTTTTTTCTTTTATGGCCTTTTTTTTCTTTTTTAAATACTTTTCGTCCGGAGTATCATCCCGACTTGTGGGGGAATCATAGTCTCCATCAGCCTTTCCTCACATGGTACAATGCTCTAATGATGATCATCACACTTTTATTTACTTACAACTCAAGAATTACAACTCGATACTTAGAACAAAATATGACTCTATGTTAATGCCTCCGGCGGTGTACTGGGATATGCGATGGATCAAGAGTGACATGTATGAAAAATTAAGCATGGTGGCTTTGCCACAAATACAATGTCAACTACATGATCATGCAAGGCAATATGACAATGATGATGCATGTCATAATAAATGGAACAGTGGAAAAGTTGCATCGCAATATATCTCGGAATGACTATGGAAATGCCATAATAGGTATGTATGGTGGCTGTTTTGAGGAAGATATAAGGATGCTTATGTGTGACAGAGCGTATCATATCACGGGGTTTGGATGCACCGGCGAAGTTTTCACCAACTCTCAAGGTTGGTAGGAAAAGACCATCGCTCGTCCCTGACCGCCACTCATAAGGAAAGCAATGAAAGAACACCTCATGCTTCAAATTTGTCACACAACGTTTACCATATGTGCATGCCACAAGACTTGCAAACTTCAACACAAGTATTTCTCAATTTCACAATTACTCAACTAGCACACCTCTAATATTACCACCTTTATATCTCAAAACAACTATCAAGTATCCAACTTCTCTTAGTATTTAATGCTCGTTAAGGTTTTTATCTTGGATGTCTATCATATTAGGACTAATTTTATAACCAAAGCAAATTACCATGCTATTCTAAAGGACTCTCAAAATAATATAAGTGAAGCATGAGAGATCAATAATTTCTATAAAATAAAACCACCACCATGCTCTAAAAGATATGAGCGAAGCACTGGAGCAAAATTATCTATCTCAAAAGATATAAGTGAAGCACATAGAGTATTCTAATAAATTCCGATTCATGTGTCTCTCAAAAGGTTTGTACATCAAGGATGATTATGGTAAACTAAAAAGCAAAGACTCAAATCATACAAGACGCTCCAAGCAAAACACATATCATGTGGTGAATAAAAATATAGCTCCAAGTAAAGTTACCGATGGACGAAGACGAAAGAGGGGATGCCTTCCAGGGCATCCCCAAGCTTAGGATTTTGGTTGTCCTTGGATTTTACCTTGGGGTGCCTTGGGCATCCCCAAGCTTAGGCTCTTTCCGCTCCTTGTTCCATAATCCATCAAATCTTTACCCAAAACTTGAAAACTTCACAACACAAAAGTTAAACAGAAAATCTCATGAGCTCCGTTAGTAAAAGAAAACAAACCACCACTTCAAGGTAATGTAATGAACTCATTCTTTATTTATATTTGTGTTAAACCTACTGTATTCCAATTTCTCTATGGTTCATACACTCAAATGCTAGCCATAGATTCATCAAAATAAGCAAACAACACACGAAAAACAGAATCTGTCAAAAACAGAATAGTCTGTAGTAATCTGTAGGTTTCGAATAATTCTGGAACCCCAAAATTCTAAAATAAATTTCTGGACGTGAGGAATTTATCTATTAATCATCTGCAAAAAGAATTAACTAAATATCACTCTCCAATAAAAAATGGTAGCAAATCTCGTGAGTGCTAAAGTTTCTGTTTTTTACAGCAAGATCGCAAAGACTTTCCCCAAGTCTTCCCAAAGGTTCTACTTGGCACAAACACTAATTAAAAGCATAAAACCACATCTAAATAGAGGATATATGAATTATTTATTACTAAACATAATCAAAAAGCAAGGAACCAAAATAAAATTGGGTTGCCTCCCAGCAAGCGCTATCGTTTAACGCCCCTAGCTAGGCATAAAAGCAAGGATAGATTTAGGTATTACCATCTTTCGTGTTTATATTTTTAATGGAGTTATGCTTGCATCCAGGAGGTTCCTTACGTTTCCCTTCATACTCGGAGACTTTTAGATCCAAAGCATCCAACCGCTTATTGCAAAGTGTAATCAACGTATTCATGCGGTGAAGGTTCCCTCCAACATTTTTAAGAGGTTCAATAGACTTTTGCAATTCGCATAATTTTTCTAAGATTTGGGTTCCCTCTTGAGATGGTCCCTTTTGTGGGGGAGGTACTCCCACTATCCCTTCTATAATTTCATAAGCAACACTGGGATCAATATCAATAAAATCCCCTTTGGAGGCAACATCAAGGAGTTGCCTATGGGATGTCTCCTTGTCTTTGCTTGAAGTGGAGGACTTCAAAACTGGGGGACAAAGGAGTAGATAAAGGACTAGCCATAACGAGGAAGCAAGCGAAGAAAAAACGAACGGAAAAAGAGAGCGAATAAAACGGCAAGGGTGAAGTGGGGGAGAGGAAAATGAGAGGCAAATGGCAAATAATGTAGTGCGAGGGATAAGAGTTTGTGATGGGTACTTGGTATGCCTTGACTTGTGCGTAGACTCCTCGACAACGGGGCCAGAAATCCTTCTTGCTACCTGTTGAGCACTCTGTTGGTTTTTCCTTGAAGAGGAAAGGGTGATGCAGCAAAGTAGCGTATGTATTTCCCTCAGGTTTTGAGAACCAAGGTATCAATCCAGTAGGAGGCCACACGCAAGTCCTTGTACCTACACAAACAAATAAGAACCTCGCAACCAACGCGATAAAGGGGTTGTCAATCCCTTCACAGTCACTTACGAGAGTGAGATCTGATAGAGATAATAATGATAAGATAAATATTGTTGGTATCTTTATGATATAGATTGAAAGTAAAGATTGCAAAATAAACGGTAATAGAAAGTTGACGGGAGATTAATATAATGGAGAATAGACCCGGGGGCCATAGGTTTCACAAGTGGCTTTTCTCAAGTTAGCATAATTATTACGGTGGGTGAACAAATTACTGTCGAGCAATTGATAGAAAAGCGAATAATTATGAGTATATCTAGGCATGATCATGTATATAGGCATCATGTCCATGACAAGTAGACCGACTCCTGCTTGCATCTACTACTATTACTCCACACATCAACCGCTATCCAGCATGCATCTAGAGTATTAAGTTCATAACAACAGAGTAACGCGTTAGGTAAGATGACATGATGTAGAGGGATAAACTCAAGCAATATGAAATAAACCCCATCTTTTTATACTCGATGGCAATAATACAATACGTGTCGTTTCCCTTTCTGTCACTGGGATCGAGCACCGCAAGGTTGAACCCAAAGCTAATCACTTCTCCCATTGCAAGAAAGATCAATCTAGTAGGCCAAACCAAACTGATAATTCAAAGAGACTTGCAAATATAACCAATCATACATAAAAGATTTCATAGAATAATCAAATATTGTTCATAGATAGACTTGATCATAAACCCACAATTCATCGGATCTCGACAAACACGCCGCAAAAAGAGTTACATCGAATAGATCTCTAAGAAGATCGAGGAGAACTTTGTATTGAGATCCAAAGAGAGAGAAGAAGCCATCTAGCTAATAGCTATGGACCCGAAGGTCTGAAGTAAACTACTCACACATCATCGGAGGGGCCATGGAGTTGATGTAGAGGCCCTCCATGATCGATGCCCCCTCCGCCAGAGCTCCGGAAAAGGCCCCAAGATGGAATCTCTTGGGTACAGAAGGTTGTGGCAGTGGAAATAGGTTTTCGTGGTGCTCCTGGATGTTTTCGGGGTATATGAATATATAGGAGGAAGAAGTAGGTCGGTGGAGCCATGGGGGGCCCACAAGAGGGGAGGGCACGCCCAGAGGGTAGGCGCGCCCCCCTGCCTCGTGGCCTCCTCGGTTGTTTCTTGACGTCCACTTCAAGTCCTCTCGATCACGTTTGTTTCAAAGATCACGCTCCCGAAGGTTTCATTCCGTTTGGACTCCGTTTGATATTTCTTTTCTACGAAACACTGAAATAGGCAAAAAAAACAGCAATTTGCACTAGGCCTTGGGTTAATAGGTTAGTCTCAAAAATAATATAAAAGTATAAATAAAGCCCATTACACAACCAATACAGAATATATAATAGCATGGAACAATAAAATATTATAGATACGTTGGAGACGTACCAGTTTTGCATAATTTTCTTCTTGCCATATGATGTATTTGAAAAACATTTGTGTAGTCAATTGACTAAACTGGTCAAGTGTGGCTTTGCCACTACCAGAACCATGAGTTAGTCTTGAGATTTTATGTGTTTTACCTCTAGCCTACCCTAATTTATCTTGAACCATGAGTTATCAGAACCATGAGTGATGTCTACTTTTTTTAATGCACGTTGTGCATTTTGCGTATACGACAAAAACATTATTTTGTTTCATATTCAACATTTTTAATATCATTTTTTGAAATATAAGTTTTTGTTGTCTACATTTTTGTATACATCTCAAACATTTATTTATATATGTTTAAATTTTTACAAATACATGATTAACATTTTTTAAACATTTTTCTAAATACATGTTAAATTTTGTGGAAATACATGTTGAATTTTCTTTCCAAATGGTATCAACCTTTTTTTTGAAAGATGCACCAACATTTTTTGCAGTGCACCATTTTTTTTTCAAAATTTAAGCAATTTTTTTAGGAAATATATGTATTTTAGAATTATTTAAAATACGACGACAAGTAAAAAAAGGGGGAATCTGCTTGCGGCGGGAGAATTCAAACCCATGCCGCCGCAATCGAGCGCTGTCTCTCATGCTACTCCGATCCATGTGTGCGCATTGTAGACTAAGCAGTTCAACGTTAGGTGAGGCATGGTGCCTCACAAACCTTTGTAGTTGTGGCCCGACTAGCCCATGTAGAAAGAGCTGCGCGCGCCGGAGGGGGGGGGCGCTTCCAACTCGTGCGCGCCCTCACATCCATGCATCACTTTTCTTCAGGCACGACGTCTAGACCTTCAATTAAACCGTCCCAAAAGCCGAAACGAAAATGATGACATCCGTGGAAAATATCCGCAGGTCGTGCAACGCACCCGACATACTAAAAAACTATTGCAAGCACACTACAGGTGATAAATGTGATTGTGCTTCTTCTCTTGCAAATAGTGTCTTTTTGCAAATAATATATCCCCTATGCTCCCATGTGCTGTCCCATACGTACCAGCGAGCTTCCAGACTATCCTTCGTGCTCCTTTCACCCCATGCTGGTGTGGTATTGCACTCGCTCCTTGCCTCCCTAGCTTGCACCTTGTGACGCCCCCGATTTGACCTTACACTAATCATACATGCAAACATGTACGATCAAGATCAGGGACTCATGGGAAGATACCACAACACAATTCTACAAATAAAATAAGTCATACAAGCATCATATTACAAAGCCAGGGGCCTCGAGGGCTCGAATACAATAGCTCGATCATAGACGAGTCAGCGGAATCAACAATATCTGAGTACAGACATGAGTTAAACAAGTTTGCCTTAAGAAGGCTAGCACAAACTCGGATACAGATCGAAAGAGGCGCATGCCTCCTGCCTGGGATCCTCCTAAACTACTCCTGGTCGTCGTCAGCGGGCTGCACGTAGCAGTAGGCACCTCCCGAGTAGTAGTAGTCATCATCGATAGTGGTGTCTGGCTCCTGGGCTCCATCGTCTGGTCGTAGCAATCGGGTATAGAAAGGGGGAAAAGAGGGAGCAAGGCAACCGTGAGTACTCATCCAAAATACTTGCAAGCAAGGAGCTACACTACATTTGTATGCATTGGTATCAAATGGAAAAAGGGTAACATATGTGGATTGAACTGCAGAATGCTGGAATAAGAGGGGGATAGCTAGTCCTATCGAAGACTACGCTTCTAGCCACCTCCATCTTGCAGAATGTAGAAGAGAGTAGATGGTAAGTTCACCAAGTATCATCGCATAGAATAATCCTAACCGATGATCCTCCCCTCGTCGCCCTGTGAGAGAGCGATCACCGGTTGTATCTGGCACTTGGAAGGGTGTGATTTAATAAGTATCCGGTTCTAGTTGTCATAAGGTCAAGGTACAACTCCAAGTCGTCCTGTTACCGAAGATCACGGCTATTCAAATAGATTAACTTCCCTGTAGGGGTGCACCACATTTCCCAACACGCTCAATCCCCTTTGGCCGAACACACTTTCCTAGGTCATGCCCGGCCTAGGAAGATCAACACGTCGCATCCCTACCTAGGCACAATAGAGAGGCCAACACGCCGATCTAAATCCTATGGCGCAGGGGTCTGGGCCCATCGCCCATTGCACACCTGCACATTGCGAACACGGCCGGTGAGCAGACATAGCCTCCCTTATACAAGAGCAGGCGTTCCAGTCCAACCCGGCGCGCGCCGCTCAGTCACTGACGTCACGAAGGCTTCGGCTGAGACCACGACGTCGAGTGCCCATAACTGTTCCCGCGTAGTTGGTTAGTGCGTATAGGCCAGTGGCCAGACTCAGATCAAATACCAAGATCTCGTTAAACGTGTTAATTGAAGTATCCGCGAACGTCGACCAGGGCCAGGCCCACCTCTCTCCTAGGTGGTCTCAACCTGCCCTGTCGCTCCGCCTCAAAGTAATAGTCGGGTTCGTCGGGAACTCAGGCCCACCACTACCTGGATGGATCCACCTGCCCCTTCAGCCCCCACATCAGAATCACTTGCGGGTACTCAACGAGCCGACCCGACTTTAGTCACCACCTGTATAGTATGTATATAAGTATAAGTATATACCCGTGATCACCTCCCGAGTGATCACGGCCCGATAGTATAGCATGGCAGACAGACAAGAATGTAGGGCCACTGATGATAAACTAGCATCCTATACTAAGCATTAGGATTGCAGGTAAAGGTAACAACAGTAGTAGCAAGGACAGGCTATGCATCAGGATAGGATTAACGGAAGCAGTAACATGCTACACTACTCTAATGCAAGAAGTAGAGAGAAGAGTAGGCGATATCTGGTGATCAAAGGGGGGGCTTGCCTGGAAGCTCAGCCGAGAAGGAGGGGTCGTCAACAACATAGTCGGTCGGGGCACCAGCAGCGGCGTCGGTCTCATAGTCTACCGGAGAGAAGAGGGGGAAGAAACAATGAATACAATGCAAACAGATGCATAATGATGCATGACAAAGCAAACAACGGTGTTAGGTGTGCCCTAACGCGGTAAGAGGTGATACTGGCAAAGGGGGGAAACATCCGGGAAAGTTTCCCCGGTGTTTCGCGTTTTCGGACAGATGAACCGGAGGGGGAAGATTGCAGGTTTGCTATGCTAGGGACGCGTGGCGGACGAACGAGTTGCGTATCCAGATTTGTCTCGTCGTTTTGAGCAACTTTCATGTACAAAGTATTTTCATCCGAGTTACAAATTATTTTATATTAATTTTCGAAGTTTTAAATGTTTTTTTGGATTTATTATTATTTCGAATTAAAAACAGAATATACTTTTTTATACACCTAGCAGCAGCTAGCCACAAAGAATGACATGTGGGGTCATGCTCAAAGTCAACACTCCAGTCAGCGATTGACTGGGCCAATGTTGACTGGTCAAACTGGCTTGTGGGACCCAGCTGTCATGGACACATGTAAATTGACAGTTTAATTAATTTACAGATTAGGTGGGGGCCATAGGTCATTGAGGTTTAGTGGGGGTTTAGTGTTATTTAATTGGACCCGGGGGGTTAGCATAAAGTGGGGTTTTAACCCCCCCACTAATTAGCAGGGCCGGCCAGGCAGAGAGCCTATGGCCTCGCCGGCTGGGTACGGGACAAGGAGGAGCCAGC
The DNA here is from genome assembly GCA_034509565.1 of Triticum monococcum. Lineage (NCBI taxonomy): Eukaryota > Viridiplantae > Streptophyta > Magnoliopsida > Poales > Poaceae > Triticum > Triticum monococcum. The sequence continues at coordinate 734,124,971 of CM067842.1, forward strand.
GGCCTGGCCGGAGGCAGGCTGCGGCGGGCCGATCGGCAGCGGGCGGCGCAGTGCAACGGCGGTGGCCGGAGGCGGACGCGAGGCCAGGCGCGAGGCGCGGGCGTGGGTGAAGGGAGCGCTCGGGCCGCGGGCAGAGGCGGCAGAGGGGAGGCTCTGTCTGGTGCGGGGAGGGAGGTAACAACGGCAGACAACGGGGGGGGGGGGGGAGGAGGCGGACGCGACCAACGAGCAAAGACGAGGCCCGACGAGCGGTGGTCGGCGCGGGCGGGCGATGCGAGCGACGCGTGACGACCGCTGGTTGCGGCCGGCGAGCGAGCTGCGGTCAGCGGGCAGGGTAGGAGGGACGGCCACGCGCATGCGTGCGGTTTGCAGCACGCACGCAGGTCGCGTGGTCCAGCGGGGGAGAGCGCGGCGGAGCGGCTAGGGGGTGGCTGGAGCTTGCGGACGCGCGCGGGGGAGCTCGGGTGAGCGGGCGGACCGTGGCGGTGACCGAGCTCGGGGCCGTGGCTGTAGGGCACGGCGCAGAGGTTCGAGGACACGAACGGCATCGCCGCGAGGTCTTGAGCACGCCCACGTGCTTGGCCGACCAGGAGGAGGCGACAACAGCAAGTGCAACGGCGGCGGCGAACTACGGTGGCGATGGTAGCGATAGCAGGAGACGGAGGGCGGTTTCAGGGGAGGAGGGAATGAGTGGAAGCTCATCGCGGAGGCAGACGGTGGCCTGGTGAAGGCTTAGTAGCAGCAGGACGACGACAATCATCGATGGCGTGGCGGCGGCCGAAGGAGGAAGATGAAGTCGATCCCGACGATGGAGAGGCGGATAGCTCGAACTCGAGGGTGCTGGCGATGCAGTCCAGCATGACGGAGCTTCAAGACAAGTTACCAGCTCGCGGGAACGACAGAGAGCACGTTGATGAGAAGATCCATGGCGACGGCGGCTTGGGTTTGTGTTGAAGAGAAGAGAGCGCCGCGGGGAGAGGGGAAAGTGAACTAGGGTTCGGCAGGGGGGTCATGGGTGTCCTCCTTATCCTCTCTAGGGCATTCGAGGGGAGCAGGTGTCGGTCATCTGGCCGTGGCGCCGTGGGATGGCCGCCACGCCATGGCTCTGCCTTCTCCTCTGTACAGGAGAAGAGGAAAGACCTGTGGTGGGCTGGGCCGTGCACTATAGCACTGGGCCTCTAGTGCACAGTGTGCACTTAGCCCCTATTCCTTCTTCTAATTTTTTATTTTGTATTTTCTCCACCGCTTTGTATTTTAATTTAATACCAAATAAGTTTTGTTGAATACAAAACTTGTCACATAAATGGTACGCAATGTTTTGAGCTAGCACACATGATTTCAAGTGGTTTGTAAATACATAAATATTTATTTATTTTGAAATGGCTATTTTATTTGCTGCTGGACCACTTATTAATTTCTTAGGGATTTATCTGTGAGTCAAATGAAGTTGGTTCCATCATGGCAATGATCAGGGGAATGTATAGAATAGTGTGAACATTTTAGTTTTATTATTTGAAAACTTTTGTTGTTTGCCTTTAATTCAAATTTGAATTTAAATGGTTTTGAACTGACGCGAGATTATCAACAATAATCGAGGTGACGTGACACCTTAGCAGAGAATCACTGTAGCTTAATTATCCGGGCGTCACAATTCTCCTCCACTACAAGAAATCTCATCCCGAGATTTAAGAGGGGAAGGGACTTGGTTACGAAATTCTAATGAATCTTCTCGGTCTTGGTTGCTCTTCTCGAAGACGTCGATCCATTACGTTGATGTCTTCATACCTCGGCTTCAGGTCATCATGACACAGTCAGCATCCTTTCTTCGGGAACTCCATCGTACTTACGAAAGATTAAAGGGTGGGCATTCTGGGGGAACGGACCTCTGCAAGCTTGACTAGCTGGTCGATAACATCGGGGAAGGTGGCGGAAAGTAGCTCTTGAATTGAAACTTAAGGAAATACATCGAGAGAGATATAAGTAGGCATGAGAATCTTCAAGCGGGTAGGCAAACATTCGATGTCTGAAATAGGGCGTGGAATGGGTTCAAAGCAACGGGAATAAGTATTGTGACTGATACCAGAATTGATGATCTCATCGGAAAGTGGCTCTTGAATTACATACGAAGCCCGGTGCGAGGAATAACTTTGGGAACAGGGGGTGTACAAGAGAGTCAGGTTTTGATCCTGTGGAACTGTGGGTTATGGGCCCGCCATGTGGTTAAAAGTAGGAAGGGCGTTGACATCTTACACGATCATGATAGCAAGACATGTCAGAGGGTAGCCTATCAGTTATGTCGGCAACAATGTCGTACCAAGGGCGAGGGACGAAGAGAACCATTTTCCTGCTCGTTGAAACGAGGCGGACCAATAGGCAAAGTTCTCGTCCATCGGTGGTTACCGGAATGTCATCATCAAAAGTAACAGGGTCTTACTGACAGAATTGTACACCGAGGTGTTTACATAAGCAGGGAATTAATACTGCTTAGATCATAATGATCACCAGAAAGGTTAAACAAAACAATGGAAAGGAAAAGGTGTTTATCAGATTAACAGAACGATGGAAAGGAATATGTGTTTAAACACATATTTCAGGGGTATATCCTTCCCAATGATAAGCAGAGCATGATATCCATGATAGGATATAATGTAGAAAACCCTTTAGGTAAGGGGAGAGAAATCTCATGATATTACCCATACAACAATGTTAGGATAAATGATAAAGAAAATTTAGTATTGTGCTTCAAATGCTCTTATTAAAAATCGGATTACCACAGACATGCTTCGAGATAGCATTGACATGGTCTTCAAGCAAAGGTCAGACTTTGGATGCAGGAAGGATCCATCAGGAACAACTTGTAGAATAAGTCTTACAATTTCCTCATGGATGAATGGATAACCTTGCAGAAAAGGAAACTATAACACTAGGTGCTCCGGCCAGGTGTGCTAGGCATGACATCACCTTACCCGGTCATGTAAAGATGTTATAACTCTTGAAAATATGTTCCAACCATCACATCTGTCCGAGATTCAGATCTGATTGGTGTCAAGATACCTCAGCGGGATGCCTGAGAAGAAAAGGTGCAATGCAAATAGACGAGATGACATTGTATGATTCCCGGGGAAATGAACTATGAAAGCAAGTTCCGAAACAAGAGTTCATCATTAAACGAAGGAGAGGGTTAGGAGGTGGCTGATGGACTCAGCGACATTCCATTGAGATTTCCAAAAGATGGATTTCCACAATTATGTGAACAAGGAGATAGCTTTTGCCAGTTCAAATGATATAATGAGGTATGCTCGAGGAAACATACACGATTAAACATTGGTTGACGGTGCACCCGAAATACAGATTTAGGTAGCACAAACAATGTTAGAATGGCGATTCGATAACCAATGGTCTAAGAATGAAATGTTGACCATTAACTTCAAAGCAATAAGGCTGCTAGAAGTTTTTTTAAAATTACTAGTCCATCTGTCGGTATTCCTGTTAGGAACAACACGGGGACCAAGAAAAGAATGATGATGGTGAAGTATCACTTATATCAAGAATTCTCAAGAGGTGGTGAGATTCTCATGACATTCCTGACATAAAAGATGGTAATACTCCGAGGTAAAGAAGAACAATTGCTGGATAGCAAGGATCTCAAGGTATATCACAAAGCACGAACAAGTTTGTGTTGAACGAAAGGCAATAAAGTGGTCGATGATAACACAAATTATCGAGAGCAAAGGGTGGTATTTCTCATCAAGAATTCGATAGATATCTTGGAAGAGCTCAGAATGTTTATGATGTTCACGACATATTTGTCGCGAGATTTCATGCAGATGTAATCGATCGGCAACGACATCAAGTCAAAGGAATGATGAGGCGAAAGATTATTGGAACCAAGAGTATGACACGAACTTGAAATCAAGCTTGGTGTTCAAGGAGAAATGATACGATGAGGAAGATCGGCGTAAAGTTACCTCATCGTCCAAAATTGTGCTAGCCGATCAGGCTAGGAATGACGTGATCGGGTACAGACTCGTAAGTAAAGAAGATTACTAAAAGTTGTTGAACCATAGTGCATACTCGGTTCAGTTATTGGTGCCTTTGAGTGTTTAATAACTCAGAGCCCGTGAAAAATTGGAATTAGTGAGAATGTAGTACTTGATGAAGAACTCATAAGAAGTTATGCAGTTCCATGACAATTTAGAGATACCAGGGGGGTAATACTCGATGACAGATCAAAGTAGAGGTTGGGGTAGGTTATTGCTCTCCAGAAGACAAGTGCTTGAACTTGTCCGAGAAATTTGGATCAAAGAAGAACAATATGGTCGGAAACCACGATAGCAAAAGACCAAATCCCAGATATAAGATGAAATTATATCAAGGGGATAATTATTGTTACGAGAAGCTTCCATGACAAGATCTACATTGTGTCCATGGGCATGAACACAAAGTTCAAGGTCGACTCCCACTTCTCCAATGCATAACCTATCATTCACTCCTCATTTTCGATGGAGTTGTAGTGTTGAAATTTTATCTGGTAAATCACCAGGAGAATATGACCCTGAAAACTTTCGGGTTCACACGGTTTTAGAGAAGGTATAGGTTCAACCCATCGGGGTATCTTAGAAACATATACCACAAGCTTCAAGAGTAACTAACACAAGCTCGAAAATAGAGCATGGGTGACAAAAGGAGAGGATACAATTTACCAAAGGCATTATGTATCGGGGAAAGAACTCACAAGGTGATTAATTATGAAGGACACTGTCGGATAACAATCCAACAGTGGATATGGCGATCCACAATGGAGCTGATGTGAGTATTGACACCCAATCAGAGGAAGAAAGAATGCAAATGCATCGGTTTATAGAACATCTGAATAATTCAACGTTTAAATAACAAAGGAATTATCATTTTCAACTCAAGGGATCAGGAGCAAATGCTCTGATCAAGGATGGATAAGTTGAATAGACTTAGGGGTGCAATCAATGGCAATCTGATTGGCCGAGAACCAGCTCATGTTCGAAAGACGTCTGAGATGGAAAGATAATTTATAAGGATCAACTGATGATTGCGTGCATCCGCACACATATAGAATCAACGGACTCAAAATTATAGTGTCAAAGGATGCCAATGAGATTACTATACTTATGGGATTAACCACAATGAAAGCAAGCAAGAATTTCAAGAGCAATAGGCTGCTCAGGATTTTTAGAAGACCGAATAGTATTTCGAAGACTTTTGTGAAATACATGAATCAACTGGGAATGAGTGAATCCTCTATAAGTGCGACAAATTATTCGTAAGGGTGTTCAGGTGGCAAGGAACTGCAAGACAGTAGGCACAAAGTATCCTTGGGGTATCTTGTAATAACAAGATCGATTGGAAATAAAAGTAAGAACGACATACGACAGGTGTAAGTATTTATGCATAGGGTTGTTTCGGTGGTAGGGAATTGCAAAAGCAACGGGCACAAAGTCTCGAGAGAATATCGGAGACTATCTTCGAAATCTTCTGGTGCAGCAGGCGATCATCTGTAATAAGGGGCTCTCCGGAAGGAAGTAATTACGAGAACCTAGAGTTAGAGTTAGCAAAATCATTTAACCCGAATAGAAGAGAGATCAGAATCCCGGAGTAAGGATCGAGGAGTAAAAGATCCTAATACCACCGAGATGGCGACGTTGGCCCGTAAGGCACACATCCATGTTAGTAAAAAGTTTTGTAATGTCTAGACTCGACTTCGGCCAAGGAGTGTGGAAGGGGGATTCCTACAGGCAGTCGGCTCTGATACCAACTTGTGACGCCCCTGATTTGACCATACACTAATCATACACGCAAACATGTACAATCAAGATCAGGGACTCACGGGAAGATATCACAACACAACTCTACAAATAAAATAAGTCATACAAGCATCATATTACAAGCCAGGGGCCTCGAGGGCTCGAATACAAGAGCCCGATCATAAACGAGTCAGCGGAAGCAACAATATCTGAGTACAGACATGAGTTAAACAAGTTTGCCTTAAGAAGGCTAGCACAAACTGGGATACAGATCGAAAGATGCGTCGGTCTCGTAGTCTACCGGAGAGAAGAGGGGGAAGAAACAATGAATACAATGCAAACAGATGCATAATGATGCATGACAAAGCAAACAACGGTGTTAGGTGTGCCCTAATGCGGTAAGAGGTGATACCGGCGAAGGGGGGAAACATCCGGGAAAGTATCCCCGGCGTTTCGCGTTGTCGGACAGATGAATATACACCTAGCAGCAGCTAGCCACAAAGAATGACATGTGGGGTCATGCTCAAAGTCAACAGTCCAGTCAGCGGTTGACCTGGCCAACATTGACTGGTCATACTAGCTTGTGGGACCCAGCTGTCATGGACACATGTAAATTAACAGTTTAATTAATTTACAGATTAGGTGGGGGCCACAAGTCATTGAGGTTTAGTGGGGGTTTAGTGTTATTTAATTAGACCCGGGGGGTTAGTGTAAAGTGAGGTTTTAACCCCCCACTAATTAGCAGGGCCGGCCAGGCAGAGAGCCTATGGCCTCGCCAGCTGGGTACGGGACAGGGAGGAGCCAGCGGCCTGGCCGGAGGCAGGCTGCGGCGGGCCGGTCGGCAGCGGGCGGCGCAGCACAGCGGCAGTGGCCGGAGGCGGACGCGAGGCCAGGCGTGAGGCGCGGGCGTGGGTGAAGGGAGCGCTCGGGCCGCAGGCAGAGGCGACAGGGGGGAGGCTCTGTCCGGTGCGGGGAGGGAGGTAACGACGGCGGACAGCGGGGGGGGGGGGGAGGAGGCAGACGCGACCAGCGAGCAAAGACGAGGCCTGGCGAGCAGTGGCCGGCGCGGGTGGGCGATGCGAGCGATGCGTGACGGCCGCGGGCCGCGGCCGGCGAGCGAGCTGCGGGAAGCGAGCAGCGTGGGAGGGACGGCCACGCGCGGGCGTGCAGTTCGCAACATGCACGCAGGTCGCGTGGTCTGGCGGGGAAGAGCGCGGCGGAGCGACTAGGGTGTGCCTGGAGCTTGCGGACGCACGCGGGGGAGCTCGGGTGAGCGAGCGGACCGTGGCGGTGACCGAGCTCGGGGTCGTGGCTGTAGGGTACGGCGCAGAGGTTCGAGGACACGAACGGCATCGCCGCGAGGTCTTGAGCACGCCCACGTGCTTGGCCGGCCAGGAGGAGGCGACGACGGCAAGTGCAATGGCGGCGACGAACCACGGTGGCGATGGTAGCGATAGCAGGAGACGGAGGGCGATTTCAGGGGAGGAGGGAATGAGTGAAAGCTCACCGCGGAGGCACACGATGGCTTGGTGAAGGCTTAGTAGCAGCAGGATGACGACAATCGTCGATGGCGTGGCGGCGGCCGAAGGAGGAAGATGAAGTCGATCCCGACGATGGAGAGGCGGAGAGCTCGAACTCGAGGGTGCTGGCGATGCAGTCCAACATGACGGAGCTTCAGGACAAGTTACGAGCTCGCGGGAATGACAGAGAGCACGTGGATGAGAAGATCCATGGCGACGGCGGCTTGGGTTCGTATTGAGGAGAAGAGAGCGCCGCGGGGAGAGGGGAAAGTGAACTAGGGTTCGGCAGGGGGGTCGTGGGTGTCCTCCTTATCCTCTCTAGGGCATTCGAGGGGAGCAGGTGTCGGTCATCCGGCCGTGGCGCCGTGGGATGGCCGCCATGCCATGGCTCTGCCTTCTCCTCTGTACAGGAGAAGAGGAAAGGCCTGTGGTGGGCTGGGCCGTGCACTATAGCACTGGGCCTTTTAGCCCCTATTCCTTCTTCTAATTTTCTATTTTGTATTTTCTCCACCGGTTTCTATTTTAATTTAATACCAAATAAGTTTTGTTGAATACAAAACTTGTCACATAAATAGTAGACAATGTTTTGAGCTAGCACACACGATTTCAAGTGGTTTGTAAATACATAAATATTTATTTATTTTGAAATGGCTATTTTATTTGTTGTTGGACCACTTATTAATTTCTTAGGGATTTATCTGTGAGTCAAATGAAGTTGGTTCCATCATGGCAATGATCAGGGGAATTTATAGAATAGTGTGAACATTTTAGATTTATTATTTGAAAACTTTTGTTGTTTGCCTTTAATTCGAATTTGAATTTAAATGGTTTTGAACTAACGCGAAATTATCAACAATAACCGAGGTGACGTGACATCTTAGCAGAGAATCACCGTAGCTTAATTATCTGGGCGTCACACACCTATACCGCTCCGAGTGGCGTCGCTGTGCAATGTGGTCGTCGACACTGATGTATGCCGATGCGAGTTGAGAGAGAGAGAGAGAGGGAGGAGGTAGGGATAGAGACTAAAAAGGGGGAATCTGCTTGCGGCAGGAGAATTCGAACCCATGCCGTCGCGATCGAGAGCTATCGCTCATGCTACTTCGATCCATGTGTGCGCATTGTAGACTAAGCAGTCCAACGTTACGTGAGGCATGATGCCTCACAAACCTTTGTAGTTGTGGCCCGACTAGCCCATGTAGAAAGAGCTGCGGGGGAGGTGCTTCCAACTTGTGCGCGCCCTTACATCCAGGCATCACTTTTCTTCAGGCACGATGTCTAGCCCTTCAATTAAACTGTCCCAAAAGCCGAAATAAAAATGATGACATCCACGATGCTAGAAAAGAGTCTTGATGACCCATAAGTATAGGGGATCTATCGTAGTCCTTTCAATAAGTAAGAGTGTCGAATCCAACAAGGAGCAGAAGAAAATGACAAGCAGTTTTCAGTAAGGTATTCTCTACAAGCACTGAAATTATCGGTAACAGATAGTTTTGTGATAAGGTAATTCGTAACGGGTAACAAGTAAAAAAAGTAAACAAGGTGCAGCAAGGTGGCCCAATTCTTTTTGTAGCAAAGAACAAGACCGGACAAACTCTTATAAAAAGGAAAGCGCTCTCGAGGACACATGAGAATTATCGTCAAGCTAGTTTTCATCATGCTCATATGATTCGCGTTCATTACTTTGATAATTTGATATGTGGGTGGACCGGTGCTTGGGTACTGCCCTTCCTTGGACAAGCATCCCACTTATGATTAACCCCCCTCGCAAGCATCTGCAACTACGGAAGAAGAATTAAGGTAAACCTAACCATAGCATATGAAACATATGGATCCAAATCAGCCTCTTACGAAGCAACACATAAACTAGGGTTTAAGCTTCTGTCACTCTAGGAACCCACCATCTACTTATTACTTTTCAATGCCTTCCCCTAGGCCCAAACAATGATGAAGTGTTATGTAGTCGACGTTAACATAACACCACTAGAGGAAAGACAACATACATCTCATCAAAATATCGAACGAATACCAAATTCACATGACTACTTATAACAAGACTTCTCTCATGTCCTCAGGAACAAACGTAACTACTCACAAATCATATCCATGTTCATAATCATAGGGGTATTAATGTGCATAAAGGATCTGAACATATAATCTTCCACCGAATAAACCAACTAGCATCAACTACAATGAGTAATCAACACTACTAGCAACCCACATGTACCAATCTGAGGTTTTGAGACAAAGATCGGATACAAGAGATGAAATAGGGTTTGAGAGGAGGTGGTGCTGATGAAGATGTTGATGGAGATTGACCCCCTCCCGATGAGAGAATTGATGGTGATGATGATGGTGATGATTTCCCTCTCCCGGAGGGATGTTCCCCGGCAGAACAGCTCCACTGGAGCCCTAGATTGGTTCCGCCTCGAGACGGCGGCGCTTCGTCCCGAAAGCTTCTTTCTGATTTTTTTCTAGGGCAAAGACACCTTATACTAGAAGATGGGCATTGGGGGGCTTCCAGGTGGCCCACGAGGCAGGGACGCGTGTCCAGGGGCGTAGGGCGCGTCCTCCACCCTCGTGGACGGTGGGTGGACCCCCTCTGGTGCTTTCTTCGCCCAATATTTTTAATATATTCCAAAAATGACTTTCGTGGAGTTTTAGGACTTTTGGAGTTGTGCAGAATAGGTTTCTAATATTTGCTCTTTTTCTAGCCCAGAATTCCAACTGCCGGCATTCTCCCTCTTCATATAAACCTTGTAAAATAAGAGAGAAAAGACATAAGTATTGTGACATAATGTGTAACAATAGCCCATAATGCAATAAATATTGATATAAAAGCATGATGCAAAATGGACGTATCAATTCCCCCAAGCTAAGACCTCGCTTGTCCTCAAGCGAAAACCGATATCGAAAAATATGTCCACATGTTTAGAGATAGAGGTGTCGATAAAATAAAATACGGACATTAGGGCATCATGATCATTCTTAGAATAGCAACACACACACACACACACACACACAGATATATATATATATATATATATATATATATATATATATATATATATATATATATATATATATATATAGTGTTACTATTCATCATCCAGGGTGCATAATAAGTTATTCTTCACCCGAGGTAATCTTACGATCATTTCATAATTAAATTACGTTTCAAATTCAAATAGTCACATTTCTATTAATTCACTACGTAAAATTTGACATAAGAAAATAAAAATATAGGTCATAAGACAAGAAAATTTACAGTTTATGTGTATTTTAAACTATATTTTTATGTTTGTAATTTTACATAACATAAAATATTTTTTACGAGAATTATATATTTTCTTACGGTCCCTTTTTGCGTCGGAAATAAGACAAAACTTACGGAACGTAAAATTACGATGCATTGATGATAAAATAGAGGGGGGTGAAGAATAACTATTCCTCACCCAGGGTGACGAATAGCGCAACCATATATATATATATATATATATATATATATATATATATATATAGTCATATGATTTCTTATGCTGAAGTAACAATCTATTCACAATGTAAAGTATGAATCAGAAACTTCATTGAAAACTAGCAAACTATAATCTCAATCATTGAAGCAATTGCAATTTATCATAACATCGGAAAGAGTCAATATAAGAGCTTTTCAGCAAGTCCACATACTCAACTATCATTTAGTCTTTCACAATTACTAACACTGACGCAATATTTATGGGTATGAAGTTTTAATCGGATACAGAGAAAGATAGAAGTTTATAGTTTTACCTCAAGGGTAACGTCAACAATAATACTTTATAAAAACTCACATCCAATTGATATATATATATACTCTATTAGTAACTCAGGGTGAAGAATAAGTAATTCTTCACCCCGGTCGATCGAGTCAAGTGATGGTCGCCTAAAATCACATTCCACCGATGTAATTTTACGTGATGGAAACTGTTGGCTCGCCCTATGAGCTAGCCCATTCCATCATACTAAAAAAAAACATGCGAGCAGTCTTCTTATCACTCGCCGGCGTTCCTCTCTCCCCCGGACCCTTCCTATCTCGCCATTGCGGAGGCGGCGGCAGCGACGACGCCGGAGGGACGACCAGGAGGCGATGGCTACCTCTCTCGCGCGTGGAGTATTTCCCTTTCCCTCTCTCACGCGGCAGCAATTTGGAGGCGACGTGGGCGCTGCAAAGGTCCGGCGCAAGCTCGGCGGCGACAACGGACTTCTCCGACGCTCCTCTCCACAATTGGCGGTCCTCCCGCCGGTAAGAATTCTCTCCTCCTATTATTCCTCTCTCATCCTCCGTTAATTTCTGAATTTCTAGGTCAGGGTTATTGGTTTTTGGGAGGGGGTGGGGGGCAGGGGGGCAGGGGAAGAGGAAGGGAGACAAAGGAATGAAATAAAAGAAATACTGAGAGCTTGTGTAGTACCTGCAAGGAAGAGGGTTATGGTGTAGACGGGCGTCCGAAGGCAGGATCAATTCAAGGAAGGCTTGTTCAGTTAATCCCTTCTCCATGGGGATTGGACGGATTTGAAGGGGATTGGGAGTATTTTGACTTACATGGGATTTAATCCCTCACAAAGCCCTCCAATCCCCTTCAAATCAAATGCCGGAGGGGAGGGGGGAGGCCATGTGAGTTGTATCAAACTGTGGAGAGGGATGAACAACACTACAGCATCAAACTTCGATCCAGTTGAGATCGATTTTTGTTTCTCATGGGCCATGTGAATTCTCTCTGCAATTTTGCTTTTCTGTAAAATTCACCATCAAAAAATTGCACGAATTTGCAACCTTGTAGCTATGAATGATGCTTCTGAATGTTAGTAATGCTGTACATAAAGAACCAGCCAGTACCTAGGTGACTATTTCTCCATGAATTTGTTAGTGGAAATATGCACAAACTTACGAGCTTGAAATCCGAGCGGGATTTTGTTTACACGAAATTTAGTTTTATGCTATTCTTAAGATAAGATTCAAAGTGATGACACCAGCCTTATCCTTTGTGAATTTATTAGGCAAATGAGGATTGAAATTCTGCCAAGAAATCTCAGAGCAGAAGATGTTTGCAAGGGACTTGGGAGACGAGGCAATGCTGCGCAGGCGAGAAAATGGCAAGTACGTTGTACTCACGGTTAGGCACAGAAGAATATATTGTCACCATAAGCTGGATGAGAAAATATACCTTGTTAATTAGTTTTTGATCCTTCAAACATGGCCAGCGTCCTTACCATTCGAGCTCCGTGACTGGGAATTCGCCTTGGTGTATTTACGTACCACTTAACAATAATGAAACCAGTTGCTCGTAATATGATTAAGGCATGTGATTAATCTGTTTGGCTGAATTTATTCCAGGGAAAATCATCAGGTTGTGAGCAGATGTCTAAATGATCTGTTTCCATTGCACATATGTCAATAAGCAATACAAATTAGCGACCCTTAAGGGCGTTATCCTTTCTTCTGGTCAATTACCTAGTGTTAATGTCTTATCTTGTGTGTACAACATGTTATTCTCTGTTCAGCTAACTGGCATGACCAATGTTAATTATTCAGTACGCTATATGAAATTCAAAAATAAAAAAGCATGTTATATGATTAATTTAATTTTCTTGTTTCATGCAGTTTGGAGAAATTCGTGGTTACTACCAGTCTCGAGTTAGATTTATTTCAATTGCAACCAGGTACACGTACACTGGACCCTCTTCCTGGCTGTCTCTCTAAGCTGTTTTTGTTGAACTAGCATAAACCTAACTTTTGATAGTAAAGATGTGTTTCTGCCCAATTCATACAGTAAGCCACGATAGTTACTTGGTACCGGTCATCAATTAGTCAATCTCATTCTTCTCTTACTATTGATTTGTATTGGCTTAACTACCGAAGACAAAAATTTCCCTTTTACCCCTAATAGTGGTCGATTTGCTCCTTCCAGGGAGGCCTATATTTGGCTAACTGTCTATATCGGCTAGAGTAGTGTCAATCAGTGAATATTTTTATTCTTATGCCTTATCTGAATATAGCTTTAGAAATTCTTAACATGGAATACATAATATACTTTATCTGTATGTGGTTAATCCTAATTTTTAAACATAATTCTATTTGTTAAATGTTGGCAGGCAGAGTGTTGTGAATTTGAATTTGGGTGTACATGATCTTACTAGCTTCTAATTCTACTGAGCCATACGGATGATGGTGTGTTTGCTCTCACACATTTATTCAAAGGATCATTGTGACGGATGATACCAATTCTAGGTTGCTGGTAATGCATTTTCACACCATACGTATGCTTGTGGTAGTCAATATGATACAGGAGCATTAATCCGTGGATTTCGTTTTGGTTTTGACAGGAACTTGCATCCAATCCTTCTATTCCCAACTGGTGTGTTTATAGGTTGCAATGTTTGTGGTGGTCTCCTCCTGATGGAGCTCAGTATATGCCCTTCTTGTTTACCTAAAAATCTCTTCTCTCCTAAGATCTTGTAAGAATCTTTCTTTTTTTCTTAAGAAGCATGCTACCAATGGACGTCAGATGTTCCAGCACCGAAAAGTTGGTGACCATGCTTGGGTGTTTCAGAGTGCATATGAAAAACATTTATTTTTTACTTTCAGGGATTGCTCAGTCTTGCAGTTTCTAATATGGCTGGACAATTACGATTTCACATATATCTGAAAAACCACAGCCCATCTGTGTTCTATAAACGTTCGTGTGGTCTTATGTGCACCAAGAATTCTGTCATTAACATAAGGTATTTTACACCCGCACTGCAAACTGTTGATAAATCTGATGTGTTGCTTGTACTGAGAATTCTTACATTTGCATAAGGTATTTTACACTGGCGTTGTGAACTCATTGACGATTAGCATTCATCAGCTAAGCACACCTCGATGTACGCAGCCTGTATATCCACAGGTCTTTAGAAAGGAGTATATCCAGTGTTTCTTCTCCTTACCTGTCACATGCCACAGCTGTGTGAGGATGTCGTCGGCCGTGTATTGGGTGATGGTGCAGTTGTTCTGCCGCCGGCTACTCTTTTCCACCGGAGGAAGCATGTACGCAAGCATGTAATGGTCATTTCTTTTTGTAATTAGCATGTAATGGTCATTGGGTAGCACACGAAGATTGATCCATATAGGATGCTATTAATCTGGAGTTTAACAATCTTTTAAACAGAACGTGATACCATAGTAGATTTGCTAGTTAATGATAAATAATTGCTGGACATACGTTCGTTAAGGCTTACGTGGCCACTCTTCGGTTTTCTTACAGTCCAATAGGAGGTGCGCATACGATGACCATGCCGTAAGTTTACACCGTCAACCTTTTGATTTTACGGTGGCAGTGGCAGTGGTTGTGGCGCGTGGGTTCCTTTTCAGCCGTAAATCTTACCCCACATGCTTTCCTTTCTTACGCTCAAGTGCTCTACAACCTGGCCGTGGGAGATGGCCGCTCAGCCGTAATCCCAGGGTGACGAATAGCGATATATATATATATATATATATATATATATATATATATATATATATATATATATATATATATATATATATATATATATATATATATATATATATATATATATATATATATATTCTCATAACACCTCTTAAGATTTTATTCTCATAACAAAAACCTTATTCTCATAACACCCTCCCCCTACCGACCTCCTAGCGCGGGAGCGCCTCGGCGGCCAGCGGCCAGCGGCGCCCCCCTCCCTCCCCGCCTCCTAGCGCGGGAGCGCCCCGGCGGCCGGCGGCCAGCGGCGTCCCCCTCCCTTCCCGCCTCCTAGCGCGGCAGTGCCCTGGCGGCCGGCGACGTCCCCCTCCCCTCCCCGCCTCCTTGCACGGCAGCGCCCCGGCGGCCGACGGCGACCCCCACCCCTCCCCGCCTTCTTCCGCGCCCAGCACCGCGGCGGCCGGCGGCGACCCGCACCCCTCCCTGCCTTCTTCCGCGCCCAGCACCGCGGAGCGCGCGCCAAGCGGCCGGCGATGCAGTCCGTCCGTGACGATATTTCCGCGGCGGCGTTTAGGAAGCGACACCGCACCTCACCTTCGCCCCAACACCACCTGGGGGATCCGCCGCTGAAGCATCCAGCCTCAGTCATGCATGACAAGGGAAAGCGAACTGCAAGGATGACTACTCCATCGCATTCGTCGTGGATGTGAACTGCAATGGTGCACGTCCAGCCTTCTCCCGCAACAATGGCGAAGGTGGAAAAAGCGCATGAGTTCCTGCAGCGGAGGTGGACTGCACGCCAACAGCAGCAAGAGCTGCATCTGCAGAAGGGGGGGACTGCATATAAGGTAAGAAAATCACATACCAAACCCCCACATCCAGTTTGCAGTGCCGTTTTTATACCCATGCAGTGCCCCATCTTGCGTCGACTGCAGTCACATGTGTCTCCAAAGTAGAAAAACAGAAAAGGATACTTCGAAAAATAAAAAAACGCTATATGGATCAAAATTGCAGTCCACAATGACTTAAATATGTAGAGCGCTGTGCCTAGAACTGAAGTGCATTGTTTCTTCATGTTAACTAACAGTGCCCCTGCTGTAGGATGACAAATTGAAGTGCAATTTCTTACAGTTGCAAAAATATAATGATATATAGTACGAAAGATGCAGTTCATTTCACTGTTGACGTGCATAAAAAAAGCTTTGGCTTAATAACCTGCAGGAATTTACTATGCCTCAAAAACAGAAGATGCCTCGAATCATTTACGACCCCGAGCCCCTGAACTGCATTGGAAGAGAAGAGTGGGAGATGCCTGGATGGATAACACCTGAAATACCTAGGGGTTTCTTTAACACAACAAACAGAACTGCATACTCCGTGGAGGAAGATGTAGAGGATAAAGATGAAAACAGTGAACCAAACATCATTCGAGATGGAGAAGGCAGTGAAACAAAAAACCCGCAGGATGAGAAGGAGGACGACGACGATCTGGTCTCATAGGGGAGCACGCGCAGAAAAATGATGATGACAAAGAGCAAATCATAACAGTTATGCAGCCAAGGTACACGCGTGTCTTTGAAACATTTGGTCAGCAGATCAGAACGGATGATATAGCACCTCTAGAAGCCGATGTTGAAACCCAGCAAGTCCGGCAGGTCCATGAGCAAACGATTCGTCGACAAAGGGACAGTGGAATTCCACCAAGGCCGCCTACTGCCCAACAAAAGAATCGGAAGCAGAATCAAGGAGGGCCGCAAGCAACCAAAAAAGTAAAGTTCTCCACACTCCTGCCTCCTCGCGATCCTCAATTACACAGATCTGTTGTCACCCCTCCATGCCCAATAAACATCGGTGAGCTGCAAACACCGTTAGAAGAAAAACAGTACACGCACGTAAGCATCCTTACCTAATTACTGCAGTTCACTTATTACGCATTCTTTCAGCTTGTGCATTCTCATTAACAAAAAAACATTCCATATTGTGTGTGTGCAGGATGAGAACATGCTCCAAGAACTTGTGCCTGTGAAAGGTATGCAGTTCACATCACAAGATGCGGCGCGAGAATTCTACAACACGTATGCGAGGCATGCAGGCTTCGGCACACGCAAAAACGGTATACAGAACAAACAGATACATCGTGTGCTCAAAGGAAGGCAGAAGCAAAGAAACTGTCACAGATTATGACAGAAAGCGAGAAAAAACATCAAAGAGGACTGGCTGCAAGGCGGGAATGAGATTGAAAAAAATCAAGGATGTGTTTGTGATAGCAAAGATTGAGCTCAATCACAACCACAGGATGATTGACAGCCCGGCTATGCTTCTGCACATGCACTCGCATAAGACGGATGATCCGTTGCTCAATAAACTAGTGAAGGACATGCAGAGCGACAACCTAACGCACACGCAGATGATGTCAACCCTGTCAAGGATGTCAGGAGGGCTGCACTTTATGGGGCGCACCAGCCGTGACTGGGTGAACAGGTACATTCACTAAAACAAAAAAACGATATATCGTCTATTTCATGCAGTCCGCTTTGTGCATTTTCTGTATGTCCATAATGCTGCAAGTATATTGTTATTTCGAACTACAGGAAGCATCAATTCACGAGGGAGGAAACAGAGGACGATGTGAAGAAACTCCTGGCTTTCTTTGAGAAGATGCAGCAAATAAACCCGGAGTTCTTCTATGATTACGACAAAGATGTCGATAACCGTGTGCGGAACATATTCTGGGCGAACGCCAGCTGCAGGGGATCGTACGAAGATTTTGGAGATTGTGTCACATTTGACACGACCTACAAGACCAACAAGTTCCACATGCCTCTCGCCGTCTTCGTTGGAGTCAACCACCACCTCCAAAGTACAATATTCGCTGTGGCTCTCATCGGAGACGAAACAATACCGACTTTCGAGTGGGTGTTCCGCACGTTATTGCGTTGCATGAACAACAAGCGGCCAATCTGCATACTCACAAGTATGCTGAAAAAAAGAGTGAAATTAAATAACAATGCAGTTCACTGCCAACTTTTGTAGTCCATTTCTTACATCCAATGAAAAAAAAAGAAAAAAAGCAGAAAAAGGATACACAGTTCTCTCAATAACTCGCTGCTTGTTTTTTTTTTTCAAAAACATGCAGATCAATGCCCCTCCATGGATGCCGCGATAAAAAGTACGCTAATAGGCACGCTGCACAAGTTATACCGTTGGCATATACTGAAAAAAATACAAGGATCACCTGTCCTTGCTGTACAAAGCGTATGAGAAATTCAAGGATGAGCTGACCTCCGTTCTCAACCACCCGCTGATGCCATCAGAGTTTGAACGCGCTTGGCATGAGCTCATGGAAAAGTATAACCTGCAAAATGATGAGATTATGAAGGCTCTCTGGACAGACAGAAAAGAATGGATATCGGCTTACTACAAGGAGGTGTTCTGTGCACGGATGACGTCGACACAGAGAAGTGAAAGCATGAACCAGATCTTGAAGAGGAACTTTGTCAAGGAAAGACACGACCTACACATCTTTGCGTCGCAGGTGGACAGGTGCATCTAGACAAGGAAGGGCGTCGAGCACGCGGAGACCATAGCTAACGAGGTATATAAACAGAGCAAAGTTTTTAAGATGGATGAGCAATTAATAAAAAACACTACTCGCTTTCTTGATTTTTGCTGCGAAAAGACAAATACTTAACTGGTTTTCTTTGTTTCACAGACGGAAATAAAGACTACTACTCAGTTTGGTTTCGAGGTTCAGCTCTCCAAGATTTACACCAGGGCGGTCTTTGCTGACTTCAAGCAAGCGCACTACCGCAGCATTGCATTCAGATCAGAGCAGTCCACTGACAACCCGACGAAATATTTGGTGCGCCACTACAACCGGTCTGATGATTTTGATTGGGCAAGACACGAGTTCCAGGTGGTTGCTGATGTGACGAACGGTATCTACGAATGCGAATGCAAGATGTGGACACACACAGGTAAGTGAGACAGGAAACCAAAAAAATAAGCACACATAAAACATAATGAAGTTCACTTATTGCTGGTAGCAAAAAACAGATGAAAAACAAAAAAATATTTAGTGAAGTTCACTATAGCAGCAGACCCAGGACCTATTTATAATGCAGTTCACAAAACCAAAAAATGAAAAAAATGTTGCCTATTTATGTGAAGTTTGCTGGCACGAATAACCCAAAAATTTTCTTTTGCTGCAGGCCTGTTCTGCGTGCACATCATTTGCATGTTGGATCAGCTGCGGGTGGACAAGATACCTGAAGAGTACATATTGAAGAGATACACATGGAACGCACGCCAAAATCCAACTTTTGACCGCAGAGACTATTGTTGGGGAACATAGTAATTTCGAAAATTTTCCTACGCACACGCAAGATCATGGTGATGCATAGCAACGAGGGGGAGAGTGTTGTCTACGTACCAACGCAGACCGACTGCGGAAGCGATCACACAACATAGAGGAAGTAGTCGTACGTCTTCTTCCCGATCCGACCGATCCAAGCACCGTTACTCCGGCACCTCCGAGTTCTTAGCACACGTTCAGCTCGATGACGATCCTCGGGCTCCGATCCAGCAAAGTGTCGAGGAAGAGTTCCGTCAGCACGACGGCGTGGTGACGATCTTGATGTACTACCGACGCAGGGCTTCGCCTAAGCACTACAACGGTATGATCGAGGTGGAATTTGGTGGCAGGGGGCACCGCACACGGCTAAGGAACGATCTCAAGGATCAACTTGTATGTCTTGGGGTGTCCCCTGCCCCCGTATATAAAGGTTGGAGGAGGGGGGGCCGGCCGGCCAGGGAGAGGGAGGCGCAGGGGAGTCCTACTCCCACCGGGAGTAGGACTCCTCCCTCCAATCCTAATCCAATTAGGACTCTCGGGGGGAAAGGAGAAAGAGGGGGGGGGGGCCCTTCTCCTAGTCCTACTAGGACTTGGGGAAAGGGGGGGGGGGGCGCCGGCCAGCTTATGGGCTGCCCCTTTTCTCTTTTTCCACTAAGGCCCAATAGGCCCATTAGTCTCCCGGGGGGTTCCGGTAACCCTCCCGGTATTCCGGTAAAATCCCGATTTCACCCGGAACACTTCCTATGTCCAAACATAGGCTTCCAATATATCAATCTTTACGTCTCGACCATTTCGAGACTCCTCGTCATGTTCGTGATCTCATCCGGGACTCCGAACAACCTTCGGTACATCAAAATGCATAAACTCATAATAACTGTCATCGTAACGTTAAGCGTGCGGACCCTACGGTTCGAGAACAATGTAGACATGACCGAGACACGTCTCCGGTCAATAACCAATAGCGGGACCTGGATGCCCATATTGGCTCCTACATATTCTACGAAGATCTTTATCGGTCAGACCGCATAACAACATACGTTGTTCCCTTTGTCATCGGTATGTTACTTGCCCGAGATTCGATCATCGGTATCCAATACCTAGTTCAATCTCGTTACTGGCAAGTCTCTTTACTCGTTCCGTAATACATCATCTCACAACTAACATATTAGTTGCAGTGCTTGCAAGGCTTATGTGATGTGCATTACCGAGAGGGCCCAGAGATACCTCTCCGACAATCGGAGTGACAAACCCTAATCTCGAAATACGCCAACCCAACATATACCATTGGAGACACCTGTAGTACTCCTTTATAATCACCCAGTTACGTTGTGACGTTTGGTAGTACCCAAAGTGTTCCTCCGGTAAACGGGAGTTGCATAATCTCATAGTTATGGGAACATGTATAAGTCATGAAGAAAGCAATAGCAACATACTAAACGATCGGGTGCTAAGCTAATGGAATGGGTCATGTCAATCAGATCATTCAATTAATGATGTGACCTCGTTAATCAAATAACAACTCTTTGTTCATGGTTAGGAAACATAACCATCTTTGATTAACGAGCTAGTCAAGTAGAGGCATACTAGTGACACTCTGTTTGTCTATGTATTCACACATGTATTATGTTTCCGGTTAATACAATTCTAGCATGAATAATAAACATTTATCATGATATAAGGAAATAAATAATAACTTTATTATTGCCTCTAGGGCATATTTCCTTCAGTCTCCCACTTGCACTAGAGTCAATAATCTAGTTTCACATCGCCATGTGATTTAACAGCAATAGTTCACATCACCATGTGATTAACACCCATAGTTCACATCGTCATGTGACCAACACTCAAAGGGTTTACTAGAGTCAGTAATCTAGTTCACATCTCTATGTGATTAACACCCAAAGAGTACTAAGGTGTGATCATGTTTTGCTTGTGAGAGAATCTTAGTCAACGGGTCTGCCATATTCAGATCCGTAAGTATTTTGCAAGTTCTATGTCTACAATGCTCTACACGGAGCTACTCTAGCTAATTGCTCCCACTTTCAATATGTATCCAGATTGAGACTTTAGATTCATCTGGATCAGTGTCAAAAACTTGCATCGACGTAACCCTTTCCGACAAACCTTTTTGTCACGTCCATAATCGAGAAACATATCCTTATTTCACTAAGGATAATTCTGACCGCTGTCCAGTGATCTACTCCTAGATCACTATTGTACTCCCTTGCCAAATCAGTGCAGGGTATACAATAGATCTGGTATACAGCATGACATACTTTATAGAACCTATGGCCAAGGCATAGGGAATGACTTTCATTCTCTTTCTATCTTCTGCCGTGGTCGGGCTTTGAGTCTTACTCAACTTCACACCTTGTAACACAGGCAAGAAACTTTTCCTTTGACTGCTCCATTTTGAACTACTTCAAAATCTTGTCAAGGTATGTACTTATTGAAAAACTTATCAAGCGTCTTGATCTATCTCTATAGATCTTGAAGCTCAATATGTAAGCAGCTTCACCGAAGTCTTTCTTTGAAAAACTCCTTTCAAACATTCCTTTATGCTTTACAGAATAATTCTACATTCTTTCCGATCAACAATATGTCATTCACATATACTTATCAGAAATGCTGTAGTGCTCCCACTCACTTTCTTGTAAATACAGGCTTCACCGCAAGTCTGTATAAAACTATATGCTTTGATCAACTCATCAAAGCGTATATTCCAACTCCGAGATGCTTGCACCAGTCCACAGATAGATCGCTGGAGCTTGCATATTTAGTTAACACCTTTAGGATCGACAAAACCTTCTAGTTGCATCGTATACAACTCTTCTTTAGCAAATCCATTAAGGAATGCAGTTTTGTTTATCCATTTGCCAGATTTCATAAAATGCAGCAATTGCTAACATGATTTGGACAGACTCGAGCATAGATACGAGTGAGAAGCTCTCATCGTAGTCAACACCTTGAACTTGTCGAAAACCTTTTGCGACAATTCTAGCTTTGTAGATAGTAACACTACTATCAACGTCCGTCTTCCTCTTGAAGATCCATTTATTCTCAATTGCTTGCCGATCATCAGGCAAGTCAACCAAAGTCCATACTTTGTTCTCATACATGGATCATATCTCAGAATTCATGGCTTCAAGCCACTTTGTGGAATCTGGGCTCACCATCGCTTCTTCATAGTTCGTAGGTTCATCATGATCTAGTAGCATGACTTCCAGAAAAGGATTACCGTACCACTCTAACGCGGATCTTACTCTGGTTGATCTACGAGGTTCAGTAGTATCTTGTTCTGAAGTTTCATGATCATCATCATTAGCTTCCTCACTAACTGGTGTAGGTGTCACAGAAACAGTTTTCTATGATGTGCTACTTTCCAACAAGGGAGCAGGTACAGTTACCTCGTCAAGTTCTACTTTCCTCCCACTTACTTCTTTCGAGAGAAACTCCTTCTCCAGAAAGTTTCCGAATTTAGCAACAAAAGTCTTGCCTTCGGATCTGTGGTAGAAGGTGTATCCAACAGTTTCCTTTGGATATCCTATGAAGATGCACTTCTCCGATTTGAGTTTTGAGCTTATCAGGATGAAACTTTTTCATATAAGCATCGCAACCCCAAACTTTAAGAAACGACAACTTTGGTTTCTTGCCAAACCATAGTTCATAAGGTGTCGTCTCAACGGATTTTGATGGTGCCCTATTTAACGTGAATGCAGCTGTCTCTAATGCATAACCCCAAAACGATAGTGGTAGATCGGTAAGATACATCATAGATTGCACCATATCCAATAAAGTACGGTTATGACGTTAGGACACACCATTATGATGTGGTGTTCCATATGGCATGATTTTGTGAAACTATTCCACATTGTTTCAATTGAAGACCAAACTCGTAACTCAAATATTTTACCTCTGCGATCATATCGTAGAAACTTTTATTTTCTTGTCACGATGATTTTCCACTTCACTCTGAAATTCTTTGAACTTTTCAAATGTTTCAGACTTATGTTTCATCAAGTAGATATACTCATATCTGCTCAAATCATCTGTGAAGATCAGAAAATAATGATACCTGTCGCGAGCCTCAATATTCATCGGACCACATACATCAGTATGTATGATTTCCAACAAATCTGTTGCTCGCTCCATTGTTCCGAAGAACGGCGTTTTAGTCATCTTGCCAAAAAGGCACGGTTCGCAAGCATCAAGTGATTCATAATCAAGTGATTCCAAAATCCCATCAGCATGGAGTTTCTTCATGCGCTTTACACCAATATGACCTAAACGGCAGTGCTACAAATAAGTTGCACTATCATTATTAACTTTGCATCTTTTGGTTTCAATATTATGATTATGTGTATTATTAAGATCGAGATCCAATGAACTATTTTCATTGGGTGTGAAACCATATTAGGTTTTATTCATGTAAACAGAACAACAATTTATTCTCTTACTTAAATGAATAACCGTATTACAATAAACATGATCAAATCATATTCATGTTCAACGCAAACACCAAATAACACTTATTTAGGTTCAACACTAATCCCGAAATTATAGGGAGTGTGCGGTGATGATCATATCAATCTTGGAACCACTTCCAACACACATCGTCACTTCACCCTTAACTAGTCTCTGTTTATTCTGCAACTCCCGTTTCGAGTTACTACTCTTAGCAACTGAACTAGCATCAAATACTAAGGGGTTGCTATAAGCACTAGTAAAGTACACATCAATAACATGTATATCAAATATACTTATGTTCACTTTGCCATCCTTCTTATCCACCAATCACTTGGGGTAGTTCCGCTTCCAGTGACCAGTCCCTTTGCAGTAGAAGCACTTAGTCTCAGGCTTAGGTCCAGACTTGGGCTTCTTCACATGAGTAGCAACTTGCTTGCCGTTCTTTTGAAGTTCCCCTTCTTCCCTTTGCCCTTTTCTTGAAACTAGTGATCTTGTCAACCATCAACACTTGATGGTTTTCTTGATTTCTACCTTCGTTGGTTTCAGCATCACGAAGAGCTTGGGAGTTGTTTCTGTTATCCCTCGCATATCATAGTTCATCACGAAGTTCTACTAACTTGGTGATGGTGACTAGAGAATTCTGTCAATCACTATCTTATCTGGAAGATTAACTCCCACTTGATTCAAGCGATTGTAGTACCCAGACAATCTGAGCATATGCTCACTAGTTGAGCGATTCTCCTCCATCTTTTAGCTATAGAACTTGTTGGAGACTTCATATCTCTCAACTCGGGTATTTGCTTGAAATATTAACTTCAACTCCTGGAACATCTCATATGGTCCATGACGTTCAAAACGTCTTTGAAGTCCCGATTCTAAGCCATTAAGCATGGTGCACTAAACTATCAAGTAGTCATCATATTGAGCTAGCCAAACGTTCATAACGTCCGCATCTGCTCCTGCAATAGGTCTGTCACCTAGCGGTGCATCAAGGACATAATTCTTTTGTGCAGCAATGAGGATAAACCTCAGATCACGGATCCAATCCGCATCATTGCTACTAACATCTTTCAACACAATTTTCTCTAGGAACATATCAAAATAAACACAGGGAAGCAACAACGCGAGCTATTGATCTACACCATGATTTGCAAAATACTACCAGGACTAAGTTCATTATAAATTTAAGTTCAATTTAATCATATTACTTAAGAACTCCCACTTAGATAGACATCCCTCTAATCCTCTAAGTGATCACGTGATCCAAATCAACTAAACCATAACCGATCATCACGTGAGATGGAGTAGTTTTCAATGGTGAACATCATTATGTTGATCATATCTACTATATGATTCACGCTCGACCTTTCGGTCTCCGTGTTCCGAGGCCATATCTGTATATGCTTGGCTCGTCAAGTATAACCTGAGTATTCTGCGTGTGCAACTGTTTTGCACCCGCTGTATTTGAACGTAGAGCTTATCACACCCGATCATCACGTGGTGTCTGGGCACGAAGAACTTTAGCAACGGTGCATACTCAGGGAGAACACTTCTTGATAATTTAGTGAGAGATCATCTTATAATGCTACCGTCAATCAAAGCAAGATAAGATGCATAAAAGGATAAACATCACATGCAATCAATATAAGTGATATGATATGGCCATCATCATCTTGTGCTTGTGATCTCCATCTCCGAAGCACCGTCATGATCTCCATCGTCACCGGCGCGACACCTTGATCTCCATCGTAGCATCGTTGTTGTCTCGCCAATCTTATGCTTCCACGACTATCACTACCGTTTGGTAATAAAGTAAAGCATTACATCGCGATTGCATTGCATACAATAAAGCGACAACCATATGGCTCCTGCCAGTTGCCGATAACTCGGTTACAAAACATGATCATCTCATACAATAAAATCAGCATCATGCCTTGACCATATCACATCACAACATACCCTGCAAAAACAAGTTAGACGTCCTCTACTTTGTTGTTGCAAGTTTTACGTGGCTGCTACGGGCTTAAGTAAGAACTCATCTCACCTACGCATCAAAACCACAATGATAGTTCGTCAAATAGACTCCGTTTTAACCTTCTCAAGGACCGGGCGTAGTCACACTTGGTTCAACTAAAGTTGGAGAGACAGTCTTCCGCAAGCCATCTGTGTGCAAAGCACGTCGAGGGAACCGGTCTCGCGTAAGAGTACGCGTAAGGTTGGTCCGGATCGTCTCACCCAACAATACCTCCGAACCAAAGTATGACATGCTGGTAGGCAGTATGACTTGTATCGCCCACAACTCACTTGTGTTCTACTCGTGCAAATAACATCAAACCATAAAACCTAGGCTCGGATGCCACTCTTGGGGAACGTAGTAATTTTGAAAATTTTCCTACGCACACGCAAGATCATGGTGATGCATAGCAACGAGGGGGAGAGTGTTGTCTATGTACCAACGCAGACCGACTGCGGAAGCGATCACACAACGTAGAGGAAGTAGTCGTACGTCTTCTTCCCGATCCGACCGATCCAAGCACCGTTACTCTGGCATCTCCGAGTTCTTAGAACACGTTCAGCTCGATGACGATCCTCGGGCTCCGATCCAGCAAAGCGTCGAGGAAGAGTTCCGTCAGCACGACGGCATGGTGACGATCTTGATGTACTACCGACGCAGGGCTTCGCCTAAGCACTACAACGGTATGATCGAGGTGGAATTTGGTGGCAGGGGGCACCGCACACGGCTAAGGAACGATCTCAAGGATCAACTTGTATGTCTTGGGGTGTCCCCTGCCCCCGTATATAAAGGTTGGAGGAGGGGGGGCCGGCCGGCCAGGGAGAGGGAGGCGCAGGGGAGTCCTACTCCCACCGGGAGTAGGACTCCTCCCTCCAATCCTAATCCAATTAGGACTCTCGGGCGGAAAGGCGAAAGAGGGGGGGGGGGCGACCCCTTCTCCTAGTCCTACTAGGACTTGGGGAAAGGGGGGGGGGGGGCGCCGGCCAGCTTATGGGCTGCCCCTTTTCTCTTTTTCCACTAAGGCCCAATAGGCCCATTAGTCTCCCGGGGGGTTCCGGTAACCCTCCCGGTATTCCGGTAAAATTCCGATTTCACCCGGAACACTTCCTATGTCCAAACATAGGCTTCCAATATATCAATCTTTACGTCTCGACCATTTCGAGACTCCTCGTCATGTCCGTGATCTCATCCGGGACTCCGAACAACCTTCGGTACATCAAAATGCATAAACTCATAATAACTGTCATCGTAACGTTAAGCGTGCAGACCCTACGGTTCGAGAACAATGTAGACATGACCGAGACACGTCTCCGGTCAATAACCAATAGCGGGACCTGGATGCCCATATTGGCTCCTACATATTCTACGAAGATCTTTATCGGTCAGACCGCATAACAACATACGTTGTTCCCTTTGTCATCGGTATGTTACTTGCCCGAGATTCGATCGTCGATATCCAATACCTAGTTCAATCTCGTTACTGGCAAGTCTCTTTACTCGTTCCGTAATACATCATCTCACAACTAACATATTAGTTGCAGTGCTTGCAAGGCTTATGTGATGTGCATTACCGAGAGGGCCCAGAGATACCTCTCCGACAATCGGAGTGACAAACCCTAATCTCGAAATACGCCAACCCAACATATACCATTGGAGACACCTGTAGTACTCCTTTATAATCACCCAGTTACGTTGTGACGTTTGGTAGTACCCAAAGTGTTCCTCCGGTAAACGGGAGTTGCATAATCTCATAGTTATGGGAACATGTATAAGTCATGAAGAAAGCAATAGCAACATACTAAACGATCGGGTGCTAAGCTAATGGAATGGGTCATGTCAATCAGATCATTCAATTAATGATGTGACCTCGTTAATCAAATAACAACTCTTTGTTCATGGTTAGGAAACATAACCATCTTTGATTAACGAGCTAGTCAAGTAGAGGCATACTAGTGACACTCTGTTTGTCTATGTATTCACACATGTATTATGTTTCCGGTTAATACAATTCTAGCATGAATAATAAACATTTATCATGATATAAGGAAATAAATAATAACTTTATTATTGCCTCTAGGGCATATTTCCTTCAACTATGAGCAAACTGCTCCAGATGGGAGTTCGATGTTCTGCCGTAGGAGACTACTTGCAGAAACTTCAATGGACCTGGCGAACAGAGGTGTCAAATCGGATAGAGGGTACAACAGAGCTTTAGCTGGGATGAGAGAACTCATACAAGAAGTGAACGTAATAAACGAAGAAGAAGAGGCAGAGAAGATCATGGATGCGCGGGGTGAAGAACAAGGAAAGGAGCGCGAGCATGCTGCTGATGGTGCAGTTCATAATATGGATGACACAATTCTTCCCCCGCCTATTTCAAACACAAAAGGGAGAAAGAAAGAGAGCAAATCAGCCAATAAAAAAGCTGCAGCAAATGAAAAAAGCCCTGAAAAAAATAGCAGGCCCGAGCCAGAACTGGACAGCGGAGGAAGACCACTGGGGGTAAGGATGTGTAAATCATGCAATAAGATTGCGGGACACAACTCAAGAACATGTAAGGAGAGGCTGAAACAAAACCAGGCTGAAAATGCCACCACAAATCACCGAGCTGACCAACAAGATGATACGACAAAGAGAAGACTATGTAGCGTCTGCAACAAGAGAGAGAAGCATAACGCGAGAACTTGTCCAAATAGAACAAAGGAAAAAAATGAAGAAGATGATGAAGAAGATGCTGACAGAGAAGAGAGCGAGGAAGCGAGCGAAGCTGATGAAACCGAGGAGGAAGATGAGGAAGAAGAAGAAGAAGACGAGGAAGAAGAAGAAGCAGATGAAGAAATCGAAGAACCATCATCAAAAACGAGTGGGAGAGACAGAACGCAGAATCCAGCGCGTAGGCAAGCATCGCGGTCGCACGGTCCCGTTACGAGGGGTAATGCAAACAACAAGAGCAAGACAGAAGCAGCAACAACCATTGAAACAAATGCAGTGCACAATCTGAGAAGAAGCACCAGGAAAAGGACGTAGATCAACACATATGCAGTTTTACATTTTAAAAAACATATTAACTTCATCCTTTATATATATCGTATCGTATATAATATATATAGCTTGTGTTCAGTGGACTGCAAAAAAAAGAATTCAACATGTAATACTGAAGTTAAAAAATGAAAAGATACAACATATGCCATACATACTTTGTGACCAATGTGCTGTGGGGGGGATGCTTGATAAAATGCAGTTCTCTTCTATATGAAAAGAAAATAAGATGAGAATGCCACTCTCAGAATGCGGTTCTCTTCTGTATGAAAAACCTGAGATCGGAATGTCATTTTGAGAATGCAGTTCTCTTCGTCGTATAGAATCTGACATGACCGTGAATCAATACAGAATGCAGTTAGAAAAGAAAAAAATGTAGAGTCAGACTAGGATTCACGTACACTGCAGCGCGTGCGTGGTGCGTTTAAAGCTTGTAGTGCAGTATGCTTCGAGTACACAGTGCAGTGCGCTTAGTGCAAAAAAATGTAAAAAAAAACTTGGCTGCAGTGCGGATGAATTTTGAAACTCGACGACAAACACGTTGAATTCGTCTTTGCAGTCCCATGTGATAAGGTGAGATGTAGTGCAGATGCGTATATTTAAAAAAACTTGGCTGCTACTCATATGAGAGAATGCAGTGCGCTGAGAACATGTTACAACTCACAAGGAGGAGTTGGCTGAAAGCTCCATTATGTACATATTTGACATTGTCACCATCTGCCGCAAAAAAAACACAAAAACTAACTAGACCGGTATATACAAAAGCACACAGCATGGGTGTTAACAGTTTTGCACATCGAGAACTACACACAGCGACCATACATTACTGTTTTACATAAAGTTCTGGAGCACACACGAAAAAGACATCAACACACATAGAAAAAGATCTGCTATCATTTATGCCCCATCCTGCTCCTGCGAATGCAGTCTTGGAGAGAAGCCAAGAGAAATGCAGAGATTTCTTAGATCCTCCGGGAACTCGGTGACAAATGCCATGTTTCCTGGGTGGAACAGAATCTGGAACAAAAACTCAGCCTTCCAATCCTGAATAATAGCTTCCTGCGATGAAGAAAAAAAATAAAATAAACAAATATACAACATCATCTACAAAAAAAGAAACTAACGAAAAAAATATCAAGGAATGAGGAGATATTGCTGGGTTAAAAAGAAGATACTTACACTACACTTTGCGAATTTCACAACAAAGGTTTTGCCGTCGTAATACTGAGCCATCTTCAGAACATAAAACCCGCACTCGTTGGGGCCCTGCTCAGGGGTGCCCAAAAAGCTAGCTTTCTTTGAAACATCGACCCAGTCTACCGACTCCTTTCTCTTGTACTCCTTTTCTCCATAAACCTTCTTCAACAATGCAGTCATCCTGATCATCTGGTGGAAAATAAAAAAAACAAAAATACACATCACAACAAATATTGTTCAACACGCACACGCATGAAAAAAAACAAGAAAGGTGAAAAAAGGAAATTTTTTACCATTTTAGTGCGGTCGCTGTGGTATTCAGACTTATGCCACCTCGTCGTTTGATCAACCGGTCCGCTGTACCTCCTAGTGTCATGAATGTCAAAGGTCTCGCGGTGCCTATTCATCGTGTATAGCGAATAATGCTGGTCTTTCATCCGTGGTAACAGAATCTGATTTTGTTTCATCAAATTTGTTATGGGTTTGATGAGTGAAAAAGGATTACTGGGAAAAATAGGGAGAGAAAATAAATACAAAAAGGCTGAACAAAAGCAAATCTGATAACTTACTAATTTGCAATCAAGAAGGTTCTAGTCATCACGAACATAAAGTTTGAACTGCTGTGCTGCATCTTCGACGTTAAACTTGCCGTGGACAAAAGGCAACACAACATTTCCATCTTCATCTCTATCCGCGTGATCATTCATTTGAAGCACATACTGCGTGTGGGTAATTCACAAAAAGAACGTTAATGCAGTTCACCTTAAGATGTTCGCTCCGACGCTTAATAAAAAAATGGATCACGCTTCTCTAAAAAACAGTATGCAGTTCACAAAATTCTCACCGTAAATTTGTTTCATTTGAGATGCATGGGTTAAGACACAAAAAAATGTATGCAGTTCAGTACATTCTAAAAACGAATTATTATACACTATTTACTGCAGTCCACTCGAGTAGAAAAAAATAAGAAAAAAGAGAAATACCGTGATAAACAAAGGGGACAGCAGAACGTGTTCCCCAGATCGATAAACCACATTCATACTCTCGTCATTCTTCCAGAACCTGATGATATGATCCATCAATTCCGAGTCCATAAAACCACCTTTGGTGAAAGTTAGGAACATGTAGTCCACAGTCACGGTGTATACTTCGATAGGATTCCTGTGCATGAAAAGCGTGCACCTGCACAAAAGAAACGGCGAAGGTGGGGGGGTTAGTAGCACAAAAGCAAAAACACAAAAAAGAACGTTACACACATTAAAAATCAAAAAAATATAAAAAACTAACGAAAAAAGAACTGACTCGCTGTATTTCTGCCTGAATTGTGTCCTCGTGATGAGTTGCAAGACTTTCCTCATCTCCACAAGATAGCTGAATCTCGCAGGATTCAACTTCTGTACAGGAGATCGAAACTTTGATGGCTTCTGCACAGGCCTCCTATTTGATAGAATTAGTGCCTCGCTGTCCGTCGGGCGTTCCACAGCTGCGCTCCTGGTCCTCCTAGGCCCTGGTGGTGGCCTCTCAAAATCATCATCGCTATCTTCAGCATTAGGAGGGCTCGCAGCTTTCTTCCCATGCTTGACATTGAGAGGAGATTTCTCAAGAGCTTTTTCATTCGAAGTGCCGGCGCCACTCCTCAACATCTTACACACAGGTTCTTTCACAACCTTAACGGGGGGTTCATCAAGGACAACTTTCTGAATAGTTGGAGTATGAACCTGAGTTTCAAACAAGGAAATACCACCTTGGTGTGTGCCTTCATCAAAGCCTGCACAAAAAAATGGATAATGAGCAAAATGAAAAAGAATCATCAAGTTCCCTAAGGAAAAGTCATTTTAAACACACAAATGGGGTTCTACTAAAAAGCTTAACAAAAGTAGTGGACCTCCCCTCTCTGTACCAATGAAGTTCACTTAATAAAAAAGGTGTGTGACTGGAAAAAAAATGTAATAACCTTCTTTAAAAATTAAAAGTGAAGTCAAGTCCAGACAGCAATGCGACGAGGTCAGCCAACTATAGAGCATAGCCTTCCTGATGTAGCCAATGTGCTCCTTCCCAAACTTGGCAATCGTTTCACCATCCCAGGTCTGCATGAATTGGAACATGTAAAATCCACAATTATGCCTGCAAAAAAAACCAAACACAAAACACATTAATAATGCAGTTCACTCAGTAATGAAAGAGCTACTCATGTTAGTAAAACAATGTAGCTCCATACACACAAGAGACCGAGGGAGAACAACCAATAACACATTAGTAATGCAGTTCGCTCAAGGGAAAAGGTGCTTCTAATTTAGTAAAAACAATGCAGCTCACTTACAAAAAAAAATGAAGGAGGGAAAAGAAAAAAGGAGAACAGGTACAAACCCGTTTCCCTGTTGCGGGACATTAATATGAGTCAGCGCAAAGCCGTCCAGGGTGGGAGGGTTCAACGGCTCATCGCAGCTTGCGCTGCCATCTTTCCAGACTTTTTTGATGTTCCTGACCATTTTCCTGAAGACAACATTTGCAGCAGCGCTGTCTCCTTCATTCAATGAGTCGAGAAGCTCAAAACGCTTCTCTCGCAGGTTCAAAGTGACCAAGCAGTAGTGGCCTATCGCGTCCTTCATTGTTGCGGGAGGAGGGTCAAATGTTGCAAACATAATCTGAAATAAAAAAAGAATAAAACAAACCAGATGAGAAAAAATAGAAAAAACAGAAAACTTATTTTCAAGATGACGAAAAAATGGTCAAGATGCGTTACCAAGTTTTTCTTGTCCACACGTTCCTCTGCGCTTGAAGAAAACATCTTTTTCAAAGCCCTATTTGTGGCACCGCCGTTCCAAATGGAATTCTGCAAAAAAGACAAAACCAGAGAGTTAATGAAAAATGGTTATAGCACAAATAAAAATTGGACGAGGGGATAAAATATAAATTAATGAAAATGCTTACACATAGGTTGTACGGGACAATCATAGTTTGAGATCCTTTGAACCTTTCAGCTAGCATAGACACGCCAATGTTTGCGAGGCGCGTGCTCAGCGTTCCATACGACCAAAAAGACTCGCCAACATGACCGATAGTAATATCACCAAACTCGTCCTTGAACGCAACTAGATGCCTTCAGACAAGAAGAAAAAAGCACAACAAAAAGTGATAAGATGGGAGCGTCCCTGAAAAAATAACATATTAATTAACCGGGGCGTAAGACAAAAATGCCGTACTTCTTCTTCTTGTCCCTCCTAGCCCTCGTAACAGCGTCATACAACTCATTGTATCTTCTCATAAGAGCTGGATCAATCCTTGAAGGAGTAACAACAGGTAATTCCTCATCTACATACAGAGTGGGAATGATATCAGATGATAAAACACACACGGTCCATTTCGCCCCCGGGAAAAAGAACAAAAATAATGCCGTTCGCTTACCTTCGGTTTCAGAATAAACTTCCTTCTGCTGCTCATATACATCTTCGCTGAGCGTCAAGTGCTCCAGCCCGGTAATATCATCGTCAAGCGGCGCTTGATTGCTCATGTCCTGAGAAAGTCTTGGTTGTTCCTCTTCGGAATCAATCGTAACTGTCTCAGGTGGGACTTTGGTTGTATCGGCTGGGAAAGCCAGATTGCCGACAGATTGCTCGGGGGCGCGAGAGACCACACAAAATTTCTCAGGCACCTCGCCGCCAACCAACAAAACAGTAGGCACAACAACACCATCGATGCCAGCGGATGTCCCGGCATCGTCAAATCCGACTCTACGAGTTCCTTCTGTCTCTTCTGCAACTTCAACTGTAACACCAGGAGCTCCTTCTTTCTCTTCATGCTTATCACAATCCATGATATCCTCCCTTCCTTCTCTGTCTTGTGCCTTATCAGCCTCAACAGGACACTCCCCTCCTACTCTACCTTCTGCCTTATCAACCTCTGCATCAGGCTCCTCCCCTCCTCTCCCTTCCACATTATCATCCCCAATGTTGCACTCCGCTTGGATTTCAACATTTAATCCGCAGTTCTGATGAGTTAAAAAATAAAACACATTACACAAAAAGATAGAAATGCAGTTCACTAATAAAACAGACCATGAAGCTCCCATGAAAAATAAAAAATAAAACACAAAAATGCAAAAATTCTCTATACTCACCAGGGAAGCGTCGTCGCCTTCCATCTCTTTACACTTGTCAGCCTCCTCATCCTTGCCAGCGTCGTCACCATCTGCCTCCTTCACATGTATCTCCACGTTTGATTCGGCAACCTAAAAAACATTAAAACATAAATAAAACTATTATCCAAATCTACAGTTCTACAACTAAAAAACCAACACCAGATCATGCAGTTCACTGCTAAAAAAAAGATGATGCTTCTTCTCTAGACAACAACTGCAGTGCACTACCACTTCTGGTGCATAAAAATACAAAAAAGTTAAAAACTGCAGTTCGCTGCCACTGCTGGTGCAAAAAAAATGATTGTTTATTTTGGACACTACAAAAAAAATCAAACAATGAAGTTCACTGTAACAAAAAAATAGGAAGAAATCAAACCTTGTCGATGACGACTTCGTCAATAGGATTGTCTTTGGCAGCTTCGTCAACGGGGGATAATGGCCTGTCAAGCAAGTAATCAGAATCAACACCGTCGTGGTCCTAGTGGTCATCAACACGACAAGCGTTAGCCTTGGAAGATTCTCCAACACACTGCGAAAAGAATAAAAGGATAGAAAAAACAAATAGTCAATGCCACAAACGCACGGAAAAAATAGATAAAAAAATATGGGTAAAAAAACTGTTCACATATGGAAAAAAGACATACATCCACATCTGCGGGGTCGGGCGAAGAAGGCCGGACAACATCTTCATGCCTGTTCATTTCCTTCACGATTGCATCCGCTTCCTGCTCATACGCAGCACACCTGTCATCCTGAGACTGCTTAAACTGAACGAATGAAGATCTGATATTCGTTACAGCCTGCTTAAGGAATTCAAGCTGCCCGCGGTCAAAGTTATGAGCGGCCTCGATTTCTGCTTCAGAAGGGCCTTTGCCTTCAGGAAACAACCCAGCAATATTCCTCATCCTGGAACCGGATGTTGGGAAATCACTAGTTATATTGATGACCCTATCGAGAAGCTCATCGACCTGAACAAATTTATTACGATCAGCAGAAGCATGGCCAGAAAAACCTCCAGCAGCCGCCCTAGCAAAACCACGACCCCGTCGAATTGGAGCCGCCCTAGAAAGAGGCTCACAAAACATTTCAGGGGCTTCGGCAACTGCAGTCCGCTTGTACACAATATCCGCTTCCGCCTTCCACTGAAAAAATTAACAAAAAAAAGAGATGCAATTCACAAAAAAAAAGTACGTAAGAGGTTCACATTTAGCATGCGTGAAAAAAAGGAATAAAAACAAAAAGAAAGCATGGCTATGCACTCACCGGCAGCTTGCCAAACTTGTAAGAGTCCAGGTGTATCTTTCCCCTGACAACGATGTCGGCGTTGTGAATCTTCTTCAACTGCACATGGGACAGTATTGCGGCGCATGGAGAGCGTTTATCCATCACCAATACTTTTCGAAGATTCAAGGAATCCAGGTACATGAATAGGGGAACGATGGTGCAACCCTCAGCGCAGTTCTGCTTGCTCCCTTTAGAATTCCACTTGTACACAGCGGCCTGCAGCTCGTCGACAACAAGCTGACAAAAGTCCATGCTAGCCATAGATGCAATATCCAAGTTTTCAACCATAGCAGCTACCCTGGACAACCGAGTTGCGGGGCTAGGACAAATCAAGCACTGGAAGACAATGAGAAAAAAACCTTCACCGTCTTATCAACCTTCACAGGGTCAGCAGCCAGCGTGCGAAGTAAGGTAAGCAGGTCCTTCGCATCTATGCTACGAGAACGGTTGAAACCGAGTTCATCCTTCAGATTAGTTAGCAAATCATCATGGCCGCTGGCAGCAGGCCTGGGAGCAGTGTGAGAACCCATAGGGAAGTCAAAAATGTGATGGACAGCCTCGCGATTGATTTCCAGAACCTTGTTTGGCCCACAGTCCAATCTCATCGTGTCGGGGTCGATCTTTCCCATCAGCTTGCACATCAAAACACGAGAAACATTCTTCTCTAATTTCAGGTCAAAGACAATGCCAAAACCTACTTGCCGCACCAAAGTTCTGTGCACCTCACCCAGCAAAGCGTCATCTTTGATTACATTTGGAATGGACAGCCGAACAGTCTTGTTGAAACGCCATTCATGCGCAACATCATCTTCAGACCTCTTCCTCTTCGTACTCTTAGCAGCCTACAAAAAAACAAAAGAATAAAAAAATGCAGTTCACATCACCAAACTCATGCCAAAACAACTTAAAAAAACAGAAGAAAAAGTAAATAAACAGCGTATACCTTACTAACATCAACATCCTCCTCATCAGAATCGCTGTCCAGAGCTTCTTCAGCTGCATTTTCCCGTGCAAGCTTAGATCGACGCTCAGAATCAACACCAGAGTGATCGTCCGCACGTCTCCGCTTTCCTTGAATCCCACCCACACCAACCTCGGCGTAATTAGGTCTCTTTGAGTAATCAACACGCGGGCTCCGGCGTGGAGAACTTAAACCTTGCTCTGCGACAGTGTTGAGTTTCCTCTTCACAGGATTCTTTGCGGGGGCAAATTTAGCAGACTTCTTTGAATCTGCAATCCTCCTTCCTATCTCCTTACCCTCCCCTAACTTTACTTGCTTCGCCCTATGAGCCTTCACGAAAGTATTACCGAGCGTAACAGCTTTCTGCCTTCTCCTCTCAACATCAGCTGCAATCTGATCAGGGACCATCCAATCCTGTGTAACTGGCTCTGTGCCATCAACAGATTGCGACTGGGTTTCACTCAATTCAGGTGGAATGTTGACCTGATCAGATGTACCGCCACCGACAACATTGGCTGTGAAATAACGTGTAATCAAATAGTTAACGCCACCACCCCCTGACCCACCAGGAGATAAAACTGTGGGTGAGAAAGATGTGTGTGTGTGTGTGAGATGAAGACCTAAACTTAATGCAGCTCATATCAACTTGGAAAAACAAAAAAAAATGTAGAAATGCAGTGCACTTTTCCAGCAGTTTATGTTTAACAATTAAAAACATAATAGTAAACCTAAAAAATGCAGTTCATGTCGCTTGAAATATCATATTCACGCGTGTCTGAAAGTGGACATTGGTACAGGGATATATGATGCAGTGCACTAATTCGTTCAAGTGACCAATTGACCGCATATAAAAAAAGAAGTGCGCTTAGACATGCAAAACAAAACAAATTCATGCAGTTCTGTGAGAGGCAAAAACTAAAACTTAATGCAGCTCATATCGATTTCGCAAACCGCATAGTGCATAGACAAAAAAAATACAAAGCGGTGTCCAAAATGCAGTGCTCTTTTTAGCAGTTTATGTTTAACAAAAAAACATAACAACTAACTTAATGTCCTTCCAAAAAAGTAAAAAACAATTAACTTGACGCAGTTCATATCAGTTTGCCACACGTGTCTTAAAAAAAGGCCTTACTAAAAAGGAATCTAAGATGCAGTGCACTATTTCGTTCAACAAAAAAGAAGTAAATTGACCCTGAATGAAAACTGCAGTTCACTTTGATGTAGTTACCAGATGGAGAAGCCGTTCTAACTGGTGACGCATCAATTGGGGAGGAAGAAGCCATACTGTGCCTCCAATCAGCAAGGGATAATAATTAAACCCTAGATAGCAAACCCCAAATTCAGGCAGAGAAAAACTTTCAATCCATAGGGCGTTGCAATTTCAAGCATACAAAACAACCTTAAGAAGAGAATGCTGGCACGAAAAATAACCCTAGCACAAAGATCTGGAACGGATTAGGGGCGATTTGGGGCTCACCGTGGGACGAAGTGACGGCCAGACGAGGCGGGTGCGGACGGCAACGGCGGAGGAAGCGCCCTACGGACGGCGGCGGCTGCGGGCGTCGTCGCCCTCCACCACGAGAGAGCCCCTACGGACGGCGGCGGTTGCGGGCGTCGTTGCTCTCCACCACGAGAGCACGAGGGCGGGGGGGGGGGGGGGGGTTTCTGTGCGGGCACGGGGGAGAGGGAAGCGGGAGCGGGCAAGGGGGCTGCAAGAGAGACTTAATGAATAAAAGCCCGACCAACAGGCCCACAGGTCATAGACAAAAAATAAAAAATGTCTCGGTGTTGTAACACGATGTAGTTCGCTTACGGAAAACCGCCTCGGCTTCTGAAGCGTTGCAGTTCGTTTACGGGAAACGATTCCGCTTCTGAAGCGATGCAGTTCGCTTACGGCGGACGATTCGGTTCGCCTGCCCTAAAATAAATGCGCCCACTATCGCCCGAAGCGCCGCGCCCCCCCTCCTCTATCCCGCCGGTTGCACGCCGCACGAACGCCACGATCATCACGAACCCACGATCGCCAACACGGTTGGGAGACGAGATCATGGCCTCGGCAGAAGTTGCTGCCGCTCCCATTTAAATCCCGCGCTCCATCAACCAGACCGTCCGCACAAAACACACGATGCTGCCCCTTCCTCCTCCTCTTCCTCCTCTTTGCAGCAATGGGGTTCAGCAGGACCTAAGACGACGTCCATGCGCACGGGAACACGAAGCTGAAGGTGATCTACACCACCGACGTCGACGCCATGGCGACGTACGTCAAAGAGTTCAAGACAGTTCTCCAGCGGCGCCGCCAGAAGATCGTCGGCATCGACATGGAGTACACACCCGACCACGACAGGGCGGCCCTGGTTCAACTATCCATCGGCAAGTACCACCCAGTGCTTCTTTTCCAGGTATGTGGTACATTGGGCAAGAGACGCATCCCCTTCGACAGGTTCCTCGCCGACCCAAGGTAAGCAATTCTCTCTGCCGAGTACGTGTTGCAGTTCTATATGCCTATGTATGCAGTTCTGAAAGGTATAACTTGCGGTTCACTTTCCTTAGGTTCGAGTTCGCTGGCTTCGCCATCAAGCAGGACAAGGAGAAGCTCGCATGCTGCAACCTCCACATCCCCAACTTCGTCGACATCCAGACGAACTGGAGGGTGCCTGATGGAACGAAGCCACTGGACTCGCTTGGTGATGTAGCTGCTGCCATCATCGACGACGAGTACGCAGACATGAAGACGAAGATGTCAGACCACGACCACAGCCTGTGGACTTCCATTCTCAGCACCAGGCACATCGAGTATGCTGCCAAGGACGCCTACACTGCGTTCGAGATATGGAACCGAATCACCACAATGAAGAAAGGCCTCGCGCGCGCTGAAACAGAGAAGACCAGGAAGCGCCCGAGGTCATCCTGGAGGGGGTGGGGCAAGGGGGCATCAACTTCCACCTCCAACTCCAACGGGTGGAACTAGTGAAGCAGGCCAGATGCTGAAAGCCAAGGATTCCCTGTCGCAAGTGCTCGATTAGTTTCCCTCTGCGTATGTAGATTAGTTTGCTTTCGTTATAGTTTGCTTTGGGAGAATGTTTGCTTATGTTGCGTTAGTTTGCTTGATGATGCACTATGTTAATTATGAGCGCAGAACCTTGGTTTCTATCTATCAACTATATGCAGTTCTCAGTAGTCTGTTTTCAGTATGTATATTGCTTCAAAACTGCTGCTGTAGCTAGGATACACATAAAAAACAAAACTATCAGAGCAGTTCACATAGAGTATTCTTTCAGAAAACTACTGCTATTAAGAAGGTTGATGCAGTCCTCTTTTATTAAAAAAACTGTAGTTCCGAATGTGGGTTAAAAAAAAGGAAAAGCTCGGTGGGGGTTTCCAGTATGGATGTTCTTCAACTGCTGCTGCTGATAGGATGCACATGAAAAACTATATGTAAAAAAGCAGTTCACTTATACTCAGAATTCTCATAAGAAAATACACTAGAAGCCACGCAAAAAATGTCAAATTATTACAACAAAAATGTCTCATGCTGCTGCTGCTCAAGCAAGACTGATCTAAAGCAAATTTAACTTGATTTCCAAACACTTTGCATGCCTATAAAACATAGCCATAAAGCAGTGCGGTTACATAACAATGTGCATTTCGCATTGCGTATTACTGCAGTACACCGCGCTTGATCAAGCAAAAAAAC
This sequence comes from Triticum monococcum, assembly GCA_034509565.1. NCBI lineage: Eukaryota > Viridiplantae > Streptophyta > Magnoliopsida > Poales > Poaceae > Triticum > Triticum monococcum. Next base: position 734,164,882 of record CM067842.1, read on the forward strand.
TTATCAAACTAGTCCCCACACACCCCCGTGGCTGTAATGCAGTTCATACAGGCTCGCATTGCATATTAATGCAGTTCGCCGCACTACAAAAATTCACCCGCGCATTGCATATTACTGCAGTTCAGCGCGCATTGCATATTACTGCAGTCCACCGCTATTGACCACGATTCACATACGAAAAACACAGCCTGCAATGCAGTTCTAACAACTATATAATGCCAAAAAATCTCAAAAAACATCTTTGAGAAACGACCAGAGCCAGTGGCGCCGCAAAAAACATGGACAAAAAACTTAAATTCTTCAAAATTAACAACTTAATCCGCTCCAATTCATACGGATAGATCAAAGGCAGCCCGTAATTGCCGAAAACAACAGAATATTACATACAAAAACGCAACAATTTCGATCCGGACGGGGAAGAACAGAGAACAGACGTTTTTCCGCTAGAACAGAGAGATACTCGACAAATTATACTGAAATTTCAATCCTATTAGCAGATTAATCTATCGCGGAATAACAAAAACATCAACGGGATAAATGGTAACACACAAACATCAACGCTATAAAATCGAATACGAACAGCTAGCAGCAGGATGCGAAACTCCTCCACCACCGGAAGAACGGACGCAGATCCGCCAAATCAAAGGATTTCCGTCGTTTTCTCGCTGAATTCAGTGCTTAACCACATATTAAATCAGCGCACACACAAATAAACCAATAGAAATCGATCAAACTAGCCAGAAACGCTGCTCCATGAAGGTTTCCTGCTGCACCTCTATGTGGTTCGCAACAGAAGAAGGAAGCAGTGCGCATAGCTTTCCAATGCAGTTTTTCAATACAGTTCAGAAGTGTTATGAGAATATTATTCTCATAATGTTATGAGAATAGACCGGCTAAAGTGATTTAATATGTGTATATATATATACATACGGTAGCGCTAAAGTGAGCGAGAGCGCAGAACGCTAATCTTACGCTCCGGCCAGGCCGCGCGCCGTTCAACTCCTCCCTCTACTTGCTAGTAAAATTCAACCAAAAAATAGTAATAGCATTAAATTGATTACCATCGACATGCACTTGAGCCCCGCCTCATCTGAGTCTGCATCCACTTGGTAGTAAAGTTGTTGGTAAGAATAGTAACAGAATGAAAATGGTTATCATCATCATGCACGTAGGCTCCCCTTCGTCTGATTCTACTAGTAAAATTCCTAGTAAACACAATAATACTATTAGATGGGTTACCGAGTGGATGCACACTTCCCTACACCATGTAGTTCTGCTAGTAATTTTATATATTAAATATAGTAACACAATGAAGATGGTTACTGACTACATGCCGGTGTTACTACTACGTAGCCTTGAACTATTATTGCTATGCGTCATCGTACAACTACACCCTTTGATTACTAGATGCCCTTTTCAAATTACCATGTAGTAGTTGAGTTAGACGGGTTATACTAAGTGCAGAACTTTGTGTTCGTAAAATTGTATTTTCCTATTACCACATGCCCTTTCCTAATTACGCATGAATCTCACTATTAAATTCTAGGGAGTTATATGATAAAAAATTAAAGCACATCATAATGTGCACTCGTTGATTACAAGACCAACACTAGTTTACTATTTTTTCCATGTGATTTACGATCACATCTAGTACCAGTAGTACATAGTAAAGAGATAACTACAAAAGTAGAAGCATTACCATTACATTACAAATGTGGTGGCTGTAGTAGTACATAGTAAAGAGATTACTACAAAAGTAGAAGCGTTACGATCAAATTACGAATGTAGTGGCTGCGTGCATGGGTTGGTTGGCTGGGCAGGGTGCGTAGTTAGACCGGCGCGCAGAATAAGTCATAATGCGCGCAGGCACAGTTTAGCATTACTATATATATATATATATATATATATATATATATATATATATATATCAGAATCTTTTCAACACATAGTGCTTGCCAAAGGATAATGTGTAAAAAGGAAAGGTGAAGATCACCATGACTCTTGTATAAGGTATAAAAACAAAAAGATAGGCCCTTCGCGGAGGGAAGCATAGGTTGTGATGTGCTTTTATGGTTGGATGCACAAAATCTTAATGCAAAAAAACGCCACTTTATATTACCACTTGTGATAGGGACCTTTATTATGCAGTCCGTCGCTTTTATTTCTTCCATATCACAAGCCCGTATAAAGCTTATTTTCTCCATGCTAATAGATCATACATATTTAGAGAGAAATTTTTATTGCTCTCCTTTCACCACATGCTGGTGTGGTCTTGCACTCGCTCCTTGCCTCCCTAGCTCGCACCTGTGCCGCTCTGAGTGGCGTTGTTGTGCAATGTGGTCGTCGACACTGATGTATGCTGATGCGAGTTGAGAGAGAGGTAGGGAGGAGGTAGGGAGAGAGATTATTCTTTTCTTTTCTTTTGTTGTGCGGGTCCTACATGTAAGAGAGAGAGAGGGTGGGTCTGTTTCTTTCTTACTTTTTTTCTAATGGGTCCCACATGTATGGGACATAACCCCTCGGACACTTTTAAGAGGTAGTATGGACCATAATAATGTTTGACCATACCACAGGGTGACGAAAGGGCATTTGGGCAACATAAAGTACTTTTGCAATGACAAAACTAAGCAAACTTGAAAATTAAGGGCAAAACCCACATGTGAACGCCAACTAAAGGCATGGATGTAATTGTTGCTTGCTCAATTAATCATTTTGTACATGTTCTTCGTGGCAGCTTGAATAAAAAAGAGGCACTTTGGCTTTTGTTAGCCATATGAAACTTGAGTGCTTATTGCTATTTATGAGCTATCATCGCTGACAATAAGGATACATTTCTGTTTGACTTGGGTTTATTCATGTACCCCCTCCGATCCAAAATAAGTGTCGTGGTTTTATTTAAAATCATGACACTTATTTTGGATCAAAGGGAGTACCAGAGTTCTTATGCTAATATGACTGAACAATTTAGAATGTACACAACAATTCAACGTCATTAAAGGAATTATGTTTCATTGTTGTCGGACCACTAGAATATTTATGGCTCCATTGAAGCACTCGTGCTGTTTTACTAGTACTAGTGGTTGGGGCACCACCCTGTGGCGTCGTTTGAGGGGAAGTTGTGCGCACGTTTCCATTTTAAAAAAAGTACATAGAGCCCTCCTCCATCTAAAAATACATCTTAGAAAAAAAATCCTCACCTTCATCTAAGAAAAAGAAGGAAAAATCCCTCAAAAAAAATAAAAATAAGTAAAAAAGAAAAAAAATCACCACCGCAGCCTACCAACCGAGTGCCACTTTGAATAACCCTCCATTTAAAAAGTACCAGCGGTCCTCACCTCCATCTAAAAAAATACATTTAAAAAATAATTCACATCTTCATCTATTATTTTTCAAAAGATTTCTCACAGCGGTCAACCAGCTTGTGCCACGTGGCATAGCTGGTTGGTTTCCCTTCACGCGTAGCTTAATGGGTTTAATATGATGAGATTACATTTTATTAGAATGAGATTTGGTTATGTGAAACATGAATATTTGGATAACTTAAACTGAAAAGTACATATTACATGTTGCATCTGATCATTGTAATTTTTTTTGCGGGAATTGATTATTGTATAGTTAAAATTTTTATCAAATATATAGCATAGTATATTGGATTTTTTTATCTCACGCATGTTGTGGGATGTGTAGATGTTGAAAAAAATAGTATTCCCTTTGCAAAGAAATATAAGAGCGTCTAGATACCTTCTTTGGTGATCTAAACGCTCTTATATTTCTTTATAGGGGGAGTAGGAATTAACTAATAATATAAAGATTTTTTTCATGCTTGTTGAAATGGACCTTTGATGAGGTGACATACTCTATTTGTACAGAAATATTTGTTGAAAAAATGAATAAAATAAATGTATTTAAAAGTAAAATATGTCTAGATAAATCAATTTTTCCAACAAGTATTTGAGATTTTTTAGGTACATCATACTACTCCGGAGACCGGGCAGTATAGATTCATCTCAACGTTGATTGGGTGGGTAGTTTTATCATTTTTTATTTGGTAATTTACTATAGAATTCCTCGCTGTGACCTCTCGTGGCCGTCGCCCGACGCCGGTCATCTTTGGCGTCCATTCAACAGTCGATCAAGCTTCAGAGCTCTATTGGCTCTAATGGCGTCACGATTCAACTTGACATCCCCAAGCAATCAACAAGCCACGAAGTGGCCGCACATAGTCGTAATCGACCATGCCGTCATAGCTGCAGCTCCCTCGGCGACTCACACTGCCCACTAGTGCCTCCTTCTCTGCTGCATCCGGCGAGCCTGTGCATGCCAAGGCTGCCGCTTCCCGTCTAGGCGGCTCGGCAGTCGGCATCACCTGGATATGCGTTGCTTGTGCCTTGTGGCAACAAAATCATTACGATAGGTTTCGGCGAGATCCGATCGGAGTTGTGACTACTTGTATACGTACGAGTGATCGTAGGGAAGCCATTGGGTGCTAACATGACCGTGCATCTGGACATGATCAATTAATCTGGGAGGCTAGCTTGGTTAGCTTCGTGCTTATTTCCTTGGTCAAAAGTACTGGCCTGGAACGATCTTCTACGTACAATCGTCTCTTCGTTGCATGTCATCTCCAGCCGGAAGTATTCGCCCGGATCAGGCCAGCGCTAACAGTCTCAGAATGGATGGATCGACGTTCGGTGAAAGCAGGAGAAGAAAACAGAGCGTCTTCATAGTTTGCATGTAGAGTTAGTGTTAGTATATTTGTTTAGTGTGTGTTCCGATTTTACTCCTTAACAAAATATACTACTGATTTTGTCTAGTAGTACCGGTGAATCCAATCCATTGAATGACTGAAAATGGACGGCTTCTATTGTTTAGATGTACGGTAAAAGATCTCAAGTATTTTCGGACAGACGGAGTATGTGCATATATATTGAGATAAATAAAAATCCATAGCAAAGATCAAATACTTAGTTATACAGTTATATACGAGTAGGATATAACTAGATGGTGATAAGTGCTAAGCAGCATCCACGACGCTCTTATACGTAAAGTCAGAGGGATCAAGAGTTTAAAGGCTCTGCGTAGAGCTCTTCATGACCACGCACTGGAACCCTACCCAGAGCGCCTCGATGTAGCGCTCATGGAAACGAGAATTCACGCAGGACTTCTATAATCGAAACATCTGGAATCTTAGCACGTACGGATCCTCCGGGAGTCTTACATGGAATCCCGATGAGCGAAATCTTAATGAGCTGCTTAAGTCAAATTTGCAGGGCCGGGACTAAACAATGCATAGGAATGCCAAGCTGCCCTGGGATTAACAAATCTTGAGATGCCGCATAAACAAGATCAGTGGGGATTGATGGCTCCACCTTAGATTGATTTGTTTTTGGATCTAGCAAAGCCCTGCCTAGCTGATTTTTCTTTTCTTTTCGAGGTTGCATTTCGTACAAGACAATTAGCACGGTGCCCCAAATGATGAAGTGTTGCTGAAGGAAGACTTGGCTGTTACCAAGAAGCTCTATAACTACGGCGTGATACTACGTAGGATTTGGCATTTACAAGGATTACTACGCAGGAGTACTATATGTCCTTACACATTTGGAAGCATCACTTATAGTCCTGAAATACATGAGGAACCATACCATATTACTTGCACATTTGGAGTATGATGTTTGCTGCCAAAGCACCTTGCAATAATCATCAACACGTTAACTTACCATATTAAGAGACATGCTAATTAATGGTCGACCACAAACCATGTGCAATTAATAAATCATCCACCTACCCACACATACTTCCTCCGTTTCTTTTTACTCCTGTGTAAGACTTGTCAGAATTCAAACTTTGTAAAATTTGACCAAGTCTATGAGAAAAATGTCAACATTCACAATACCAAATCAATATCATTAGATGCATCTTGAAACTAATTTTTATATTCTACAACTTTAGTATTGCAGACGTTGATATTTTTTAATTTAAAGCTGGTCAAACTTTACAAAGTTTGGCTTCAGATAAATCTTATATGTGGTGTAAAGAGAAATGAAGAGAGTACTAATTAACCCAAAAATAATTAAATTATGAAAATAATATAATGTATAAACCCCATTACTTAAAACGAAGGGTCAAACTATTCTGTATTCCCGCGCAACCCAAAAAAATCGTTTCATACTCACACAACCTGCTCTTGCTAGATTGTAGTGCCAGTTCTACATAAACACTCCTTTTAGTCTAAATGAGAAAGTTGAGTTCCATATTGTGATTTATTGCCACACATAAATAGTCAATTCATAAATCAAACACACTGGCTAACTAAAATCACACCAGCGGTTACAAAAACATGATAACCATAGGTGTCCATGCACATAGCGGGGAGACAAAAGACCAAAATGTATATATTGTGTTAATGTATTTTCTTTGTTCATATCACATGTAATAGGAATGTAATCCTACCGAATAATTGTTGTATATTTCGGCTAGGATCTCTCTGATTCTCCTTGATTAGCAAGGCATGTAATCCCTATATATGTGAATACAAGACGCCCTTCAGATGGTGTGAATTGCACAACAATACAAGTTTCCTTGGTATTAGACTATTGTCCATGGAGCAATGCTAGACTCATGGGGGTGTTTTTTTTATAACAATGCAAGTTTTATTGGTATCAGACTATTATTCATGGAGCAATTGCACAACAATGCAAGTTTCATTGATTGTCCATGCCATCGGCCAGTTTTCTTAAGTGACAAGCGTATTAGCTGGTGCAAGATAATTAATGCAAGCCTACTAGTTACGTGACCTGGCTAGGCTGATTACAATACAATGTGCATACTATATACTGTATCAGGAACTACATATGAGGACACATATGTCATGTTTTTTTAAACAATACATATGTCATGCTTGTTGTCAAGACAGTCAGAGTACACGTAAGGGTGCTGCCACTGTGCCAAGATGACACAGATGGCGGTCTATGGCTACAGCTAGTTAACCACCATATTTTACACCCATGGTCAAAGGTCACATATATAATATGAAGTTATGAACCATGAAAGCACAAAGACCTAATAACAGTAGGATTCGCTAACACCGTATCATTAGTTAATTATTACCACTTGGTTCAGCAACCCCTACTAAACCCCTGGCTATCGAACTTGGCCAGATGCATGCTCGCTCTCCGCCTCCTCATCTAGCTGCTGCCAAGCTTGCTAGCCAGCAAGCCCAGCCAGCCATGGATGCTCACTACCCCAAGTACCTTCTCTACGGCATCCTCATCCTCGGCTCATGGCTCATCTCCTGTCTCCTGCACTTCCAGTTCTTCCACCTCTCCCTCTTCTCCTACGGGCCCCGCTCCGGCGCGTCGTTCGTCCTCATCCCGCTGTCGGTCCCTATGGCGCTCGATGCCAGCTTCCTGCCAGCTCCCTCCGCCGTCGCCGAGGATGCCCCCCTGCGCCGGCTTTCGTCAGCAGCGTCGTCGTCTTGCCAGGGGAGGTACGTTTACATGCTGGATGTGCCGTCGCGGTTCAATGTTCTCAGGGATTGCGTCGAGGGCTCGCCGGTGTTTCAGGACGAGTGGCACGTGTGCTCCCTCATGGCCAATGTCGGCATGGGCCCGGTGCTCCCTCCCGCTACCGGCAATGGCAGCGACGGTGACACGGGTGTCATCCCCAACACTGGATGGTAAGCTGCTTGTTGACTTGCCATGCATTAATGGCGTAGGTCAGCTGGTGTGGGTTTTGCCGGCATTCATGGTGCTTATACTCGAGTTAGCTGCGTCTAAGAATGTTACGTGCAGGTATGCCACGGATCAGTACGCCCTGGAAGTGATCGTGCACAACCGTATGCGCCAGTACGAGTGCCTCACCGACGACCCGGCGGCGGCGACGGCTCTGTACGTGCCCTACTACCCGGGGCTGGAACTCCAACAGCACCTCTGCGGGTTCAACGCCACGGTGCGCAACGGGCCGTCGTCCGAGTTCCTGCAGTGGCTGTCGGCGCGGCCGCAGTGGGCGGCCTTCGGCGGCCGCGACCACTTCATGGTCGTCGGCAAGACCACCTGGATGTTCCGGCACAAAGAGGGAGACGATAGCGGCACCCAGAAGGTCTGCGGCAACAACTTCCTCGAACAGCCCGAGTCCGGCAACATGACGGTGCTCACCTACGAGTCCAACATCTGGGATCGGCGGGACTGCGCCGTGCCGTACCCGAGCTACTTCCACCCCACGTCGGCCGGCGAGGTTTCCGCGTGGCAGGCGCGCGTCCGCGCCACAGAACGTCCCTGGCTATTCGCGTTCGCCGGCGCACGGCGTGCCAACGGGACGCTTGCCATCCGCGACCGAGTCATCGAGTCGTGCGCCTCCTCGCCTAGCCGGTGCGGGTTCATCGACTGCAGCCACGGCCTGGAGGGCAGCATCACCTGCCGGTCGCCGCGGAGGCTCGTCTCCGTCTTCGCCTCGTCCCGTTTCTGCCTGCAGCCGCGCGGCGACTCATACATGCGCCGCTCCTCCGTCGACGCCATCATGGCCGGATGCATCCCCGTCTTCTTCCACGAGGCGTCCACCTTCAGGAAGCAGTACCGGTGGCACGAGCCAGATCCGGACAGCAGCGGCAACGGCGGCGGCCGCCCGTACTCGGTGCTCATCGACCCCGACGAACTCCTCGAAGGGAAGGTGGACGTCGAGGGGGTGCTAGCCAGGTACACCGACGAGGAGGTGGCCGCCATGAGGGAGGAGGTGATCAAGATGATCCCGAGGTTCCTGTACAAGGACCCCAGGGTGAGGTTCGAGGGGGACACGAGGGATGCGTTCGACATCGCCATTGATGAGGTGATGGCCAGGATCAGGAGGATCAAGAATGGGGAGGATTTGGGACGGTTTGCTGATGATGATGTGATGGTTGCTAAGGGCTCCTGACACTAGCTAATTATTACTGTACGTAGGTGGCCTTTTGCCTTTGTACTAGTTTTGTTGTTGCTACGTTGTTGTTAGTGGGAATGCAAATTATATGGTGTCCGTCTAATTCTCAGTAGTAATGGATTCTCACTCCGTACAGTCGTCGTTTCTTCTTTTTGCCATCTATTGTTACTCATAGTTGCCATCTATTGTTAATCACAATAAGAGCTTTATTGATGATAAAAAGACAAAAACACTAACGTCCACATGTGTGGGCGTTTCCTAACTCGCCTACACGTCTGGATCATCGTTTACTGTCTTTTGCACGAATCTTGACACGAAAAGATAAATATGATGTGCCACGTAGGACGGGACTGGCGCGTGAGCGTTGGAGAGTTTGCCCACAGGCCGGCACCACGCTGTTTGCCAGCTGCGCTATGTGGGCGAATTAGTTTCTGTCTACACAGCCATCACCTAGGTCATGCGCGTGGATGAACTGCTTTTCGTCCACACGACACTCCTACGTTGTGGATGGCAACTGCACTTACGCGAACGTGGCAATTAAGTAAATATACATGACAACTGTGATTTTTTGCTAGACGGCAACTACAATTGCGCGTACGTGGCAAACAGATAAATACACATGGCAACTGTGATTAACAATAGATGACAACTATGATTGGACCACACGTGGCAACTAGGTAAACACACATGGCAACTACTGTTTGACCATATGTGACAAGTAGTTAACCACACACGACAACTACGGTTTGATTACACGCGGCAACTACCATAAATTAGACATGACAAATATAGTTAATCAAAACAGATAGAGTTGTCATGCTTTTACAACTACACTTGCCATTCTGGATAACTACATCTGCCAACCAGGATGGCAACTAAATCGTCATCCCGCGGGTACCTAACATAGCTGCGTCAGGACGCGTGGGCATTTTTGCTTCGTGCCACACGCACGGGGTGGAGATGAGTAGTACTTGTTGGGCGTGTGGCACAAAGTAGCCGCGCCCACACGTGTGAGCAATTTTAATGTCCGCTCACACACAGCCCGTATGAGCTGCCTTCTGCTCACACCACACACGATATGTGGGCGCATGTCGAATATACTACACGTGTGACAATTATCGACGTCATAATTATAAGATGGATTTGCTAATTCTCATCTAAATGAAAATTAGCTATATCACATCTAGATCTTCCACCATTGGATTTATTTGTCTGTAAAATTGGGGCAATGAAGATCTCGACTGTGTCGTGCTTTCCCCCGTGGAGTTGTCACGTCTGTTGGGCCTTTTTCTACTTCGCGATGGGGCAGGCTGCTACCAGATTTCTGCAAACGCATAGGAAGATGGCGGGGTTAAGCACGTTACTAATCACTTGTGATTGTGTCTAACAAAACTAATTACTGTGATTTTATCCTTTTGTTTTGTTTTTCTCTCATTTGTTATTTTTTATTTCAGAATTGCTAAAACTCAGTTTTAATGATGTCTCATCTAAGTTTCGATCCATTTGATCTGTCGCTATAATTTTTTTTCTAGTTTTTTGATCGGGGTTGTTTAATCCCGTTCGGTGTTGCTTTTTTTAGAAGACTCCAGTGTTGCTTTGTGCGTCCGTTGTCCACTTTGCAGCTCGTCAGCCCAGGCATCATTTTTGTTGGGCCATTTTTTCATGGCCTATTTTCCATGGCCCGTTTCGGTTTTCTGAGCTGTGTAATAATATTAAGCAGTATTTGTTATAAAGATCACCTCAATTTTCCTAGTTCCGACAAGTGGGCACATGCAGCGCGTCACTTGTCACAATCTGGGAGTTTTCTCTTTTTTCGTAGATCCGTTTATTCAAAACAATTTATCTCTTAAACGGTGCGTTCAAATCTCGAACTGTTTTCACCCTTGGATTTCTCGCGTCGAGATCTTTAAAACTAGATCCCATGTTGATAGATTTTGACGAACTTTTTTTCATGAAAAAAACCAAACGAAAAACCGAACCGGGAGCACGAGTTTTTTCCCTTTCCGAAAGAGGCACGCCCATGCTTCTCACGAAATCACAACCATGCCTCTCGCGGAAGCAAAACCATGACTCTTGCGGAAGAAAAGAAGAAGAGAAAACGTATTTTTTTCATTTTCCGAGGAAGCACGGCCGTGACTCTCGCGAAAGCACAACCGTGACTCTTGCGGAAGCAAAACCGTGACTCTCGCGAAAGAAAAAAAAACAGAAAGCATGTTATTTCCCCTTTCCAAGAGGCACGGTCGTGACTCTCGCGAAAGCACAACCATGCTTCTCTCGGAATCAAAACAGTGACTCTCGCGAAAGAAAAAAAAACAGAAAACGTGTTTTTTCCCGTTTCCGAAAGGCACGGCCGTGACTCTCGCGAAAGCATACCCGTGCCTCTCGCGGAAGGAAAACCGTGACTCTCGCGAAAGAAAAAAAAAACAGAAAACGTGTTTATTTTGTTTTCGAGAGGCACGGCTGTGACTCTCGCGAAAGTAAAACCGTGCCTTTCACGGAAGCAAAACCGTGACTCTCATGAAAGAAAAAAAAGAAAACACGTTTTTTCAGGCAATTTTTTTTCAATTTTTTAATTAAAAATTTAAGAAAGACCAATGAAAAACCAAAACGTCGAAAAAACCCAGGAAAAAACTGTTTAAAAAGCAGAAAACATGTGCGGAAAAAATAATCAAAAGAAAGCGTCCAGAACACGAGATGTGACGAATGACTGAGAGCGTCAAGCGGCGCTGATCGTTGCAAGGTTTCTGAAAAAGTACTCGTTAACTAGTTACTCTCTGTAATAATAGTTGAAGAGATGAATAGGCTGTATAAGTCGAAGGGACGAGCTGGCCCGTCGCTCATCAGTTCCATTCTTCACTCTTTTCTCTTTTTCTATCCTATTTTCCTTTGTCTTTGAAGCAGAGACGTCCCGATCATGTATCTCCTTCTAAACAGGCAACTGCCCTTTTCTTCTGTTTTTATTTTGCAAGTCTAACCTTGACATGCAAGGAGCCCGATATTTTATTTTTTCTTGTCCTAGTTGCAAATCGGTCATCAACATGAAATTTAGCTCGACTCACTTCTGGTCTCTCAACATGCACTCAACCTGCATATTTATTTTCATGTCCTAGTTGCAAGTCGACCAATATGCAATTGGGCCATACACATTTTCCGGCACTCTTGCAAATGCATCCCATCATGCAACAAGGTTCATCTTTTTTTTTCCAGCTGCAAATCAACCATCAACTACCGACATGCAGTTGGGCCCTAGACATTTAAAATGACGTCACATAGGCATGCATTCTTTTTTCTCTCTTTGCATGAATCCTCCGCTGAAAGCCTGTTGCACGCACAAGCAGAGGCCCAAGTTGAGGACATGATCCAGGCACGCGCTGGGAAAGCCCAGGGTTTCAACAAATAAAGATCACAGATTTGATGATTGCCTGCGGTGGTCTTCGGGACCCAAGCGGCAGCAGCCTCCCATGATATACTTTTCCTCGTTGTCGGCGGTGGTTACGAACGTGTTGGCTGCCTCGTTGATCTCCACGATGCCGGCTTCTTTCTCCGTCAGCACGACGCGGTTCCGCACACGTTGAGGGCGGATGTCACGGGAGGAGCAGTACGACACTGTGCCGTCCATGGGAGCAACTTTGCCCGTGCCGCCATGCTCCTCCGCAAGCTGGCTTGGAGTGGTAACTTACTGAACCACGTGTCGGCTTGGAGCGGTCACTTGCTCCTCCTTGCGCCAGCCAGCAGCCTCATCCATGTTACTGGCGGCCTCAAAGGGCAAGGGAGGTTGAGCAGCGAGTTGCCTAGCTCGTATGCTACAGGCTAGACGGGCCACCCGACCGGCTTTTATGCCGGAGAACCTCTCTTCCTGCTCGCTGGATGCCATGGGTAGTGTGAAGAATATGGCACAAGAAGGAGATGGGGAGTGGAGGTATGGTGCGTTTCTTGCCTGTCGTGTGGCCTCGTTTAAATAGCCAGTTGACGCAAGGAGCCAACCGACGTTTTGTTTAATGTCGGCTGGTTTGAGAACGGACGTGTGGCCGGAGTAGGTTTCTTAGCACACGCGCAGCTTTAATGGATGCAGGCGAGGAGGCATGTTTAGCCGGGCAAACAAGGGAGGCGTGTTCAGCTGGGCATGTAGCGGGCAACGCTCTCTTGGTCGACGCGATGCTTCAATGTCGGCGTCAGTGAGAGGTCGCATCTGCTCTAGGCTGGCGTCAAATGCGAAGAGGTCCATGAATGCGGGTAGCTTGCGCCGGGTGAGAAAACACGCGGGCGAGGGATGATGGTTTTGGGTGGGTCACGGTAGTCAGAAGCGGACGTGGCAGCGGTCCAGACGCCCGTAAAGTCCCCTAGTTTTTCTCTACTTCGCGGGAGAAAGTTTGTCCGAACCGCTTGGCGGTTCGATACAGGACCGCGTTGGATGTCAAAATACGTCGGGACCGCACGGTCAAGACGTATACGGGGCGGTTTGAGGGTCGACGTTGGAGATGCCCTGGCGTACAACGATGCGGCCATGGCGCTCGGAGGAGACTTGGACGCATTTTGGTCATAAAAATTTAGACTTGTGTTTTTTTGCATGGTAAATTTTAGATTTTTGTTAGGGCATCTCCAATGCTAAACCCCAAACCAGCGATTGTATCCGTCCACGGACCAGTGGAGACCAGTCCGGAGATAGTGACGTGGGAGTCGGGCACCAACCTTGTCCCCAAACATTCGCCTATGTTATAGCTAGTTTAAATGCTCAACTAAATAATCTTTTGTCAAACATGTCAAAATAACCACATGATTCTGTTAGAAAATAACAACTACTCCCTCCGTTTTTATTTAGTCTGCGTATTAGCTTTAGTCAAAGTCAAATTTTATAAACTTTGATCAAATTTATAAACAAAAATATTAACATATACAATAACAAATCAACATCATTAGATTTATTATTAAATGTACTTTCACATCATATAGATTTGTTATAATAAATGATTGTATTTTTTTTATAAACTTGATCAAACTTTATAAAGTTTGACTTTAGTCAATCTAATATGCAGAGTAAATAAAAACGGAGGGAGTAGCTTATTGTTGGGTGGAGGGCTACTAATCCATGTGCTAGCATAGCTTCCGCCAAATGCTTCAGCATTTAAACTAGCTTCCGCCAAATTACGCAAGTAATTACCATGAACTAGTAGCTTGCTTAAGCATTTAAACTACGTTCCGCCAGATAAACTAGTAGCCAGCCTCCTTGTTTATGCCAAATGAGCATTTGAAAAGAGAAAATGAAGGAAGAAAATTATGAAGCAAAGTGATTAGCGGGTTCCGCCAAACGCTAAGGATGCTAGTCCTTTCATCAAACCGCATCAGCGGTCTTCCGCCATCCAGGCGGAGAGTAGAGGGTATACGATGGCTTTTTATTCATTACACGGATATTCGAACTCCCGCAAAACTCATCTTTATTTGGTACCGGTTTGTGGAAAAACGAACGTCGGGATATGTCGGCAGATCGATACAGAATTATTGAAATTTTGTTAGTAGGCCTTTGGTCCAAAGCCCAACTAAAATTCTGAAATTCTCTTGGCCCATTCATGCACACATGTGAGTGGAGCGAGTGAGGCTAAAGTTTAGTCCCATCTCGGAAATTGAGAGAGAGTTGCACCTCTTTATAAGGTGAGCTCTTCTACCACTTGTATGAGCATAAGAAGAGGAGACCTACACGCGCGCTCCTCCTCCTCGCTCGCCACGCCTCGGCACGACGCGCCGCGCCGCGCCGCGCCGCGGGTTGCGGGTTGCGGGTTGCGGGATTGAGCCGAGCCGAGGACAGAGCTATGCACGTTGTCTATATTTTTGCTGCATGGGAAAATTAATGAGTTATTAATTAATAATTAACGGACGCGTTAATTACTGAACCGATTCCGATTCTTCTGGATCGTGACGACTCGAACGTGAGGTTTACTCCCACGACCTACCCAGCCCGCATTATATAGTCAGGCAGACGTCTACCCTACCCGCCGCCGCTTCGTATGGTTTCTCACCACCGTTCCAGATCATTGCGCCGCCAAGCAAGTCTTCTCCATCCCTCTTTCCGGCGTGCACCGCGAGAAGGGACAGCAGGCCTCCGGAACCTCGCCTCTCGTGATCCTGTACGGGAGAGGGGCTATCGGGTTTTTTGGGAGCGCACTCGCGCGACTGCTGGCAGCGACGACTTCGCGAATGACGACTTCTTCCCCGACCTCGGCAACCTCGTCCTCGACGACATGGGCGACAACGTCAACGCCGGCGGTGCTGCACCCGCTGCACCGTATGTGATTCTATCCTTCCTGTTCGAGATCGTGGTAGAATTCATGCTTCTAGTATGTGCCCTAGATGTGATATGTTCATCTGCTATGCTAGTTCGCATGATTAGTTTAATCTCTGCTGCTGTGGCCATGATTTATCTTCTGTTTATTCGGATTAAATTTCGTAGTAATTTTCTCATATTCCCAACAATCTAAAAACCTGATTATAGGCAATTTACTCCGAGTGGTTTTGTTGCGCATCTGAAGCCGCCTGCCTTTAAGGGGGCACAATATAAGAGGTGGCGCACGAGAGCAGTCTACTGGTTTCAGACCATGGACTGCTATGATGCCACCAAGGGCAAGCCTGAGGGCGATCTTAATCCAGCACAGTTGGAAGCTTTTGATAAGATTGATACCCTTTTTAAAAGCGCTCTTCTGAGTGTTCTTGATGACTCCATTGTGGATTCGTATATGTCGTTTGCTTGAGTTGAGAAGGACACATGTGCTCGAGTTACTGAGGGAGGTTATAGTGCCCACATGGTACAGAAGAAGAACTCCCAGCCCAACAAGTTCAAAAACAATAAGAACAAAACTCAGGGCAAAGGCAAGTTTGATACAAAGAACAAGCCATCACATTCTACCAACTTCAAGAAGAATTCTCATAAGAAGGGGAAGGGGCTTTGCCATGTCTACGATGATCCTAATCACTGGGCTCCGAAGTGTCCTAACCGCTTTGAGGAGCGCAAATATGAGAAGAGCGGCAAGTCCGCTAATGTTGTCATCGGTGATACTGATATGAAGGAATCAGGGTACGGTATTTTTCCTACCATCCTTTCAGTATTTCAATCCCCTCATTGGTTAATTGACACCGGTGCCAATGTACATGTTTGTGCTGATGCCTCCATGTTTTCTTCTTACCAGGCAACAGGGACTTCACCCGTGCTGATGGGGAACGGGTCACATGCCATCGTTCGAGGTGTTGGTATGGTCGATCTGAAGTTTACTTCGGGGAAGACTGTGCGTCTGAAAAACGTTCATCATGTGCCGTCCATCAATAAAAATCTCGTTAGCGGTTCCCGTTTATGTCGAGATGGTTTTAAGTTGGTTTTCGAATCCAATAAAGTTGTAATTTCTAAGTGTGGACAATTTGTTGGAAAAGGCTATGAGTGCGGAGGCTTGTTCCGCCTATCTTTGTTAGATATTTGCACTAAAGTTATTAATAATGTTTTCCACAATAATGAGTCTGATATTTGGCATTCACGGCTCTGTCATATTAACTTTGGTTGCATGACGCGGTTAGCCAATATGAATTTAATTCCTAAAATCTCTACTGTCAAAGGCTCCAAGGCCAAGTATGTGTGCAAGCTAAGCAACCTCGCAAGTCCCATAAGACTGCAGAGGCAAGAGACTTGGCGCCACTAGAGCTTATACATTCTGATCTTTGTGAGATGAATGGCGTGTTGACAAAAGGTGGAAAGAGATACTTCATGACGTTGATTGATGACTCCACTAGATATTGTTATGTGTATCTTCTGAAATCAAAAGATGAGGCTTTGACTTTCTTTAAAAACTATAAAGCTGAGGCAGAGAACCAACTTGATCGAAAAATTAAACGGCTTAGGTCCGATCGTGGTGGAGAGTATTTTTCCAATGAATTTGATCTGTTTTGTGCGGAACATGGTATAATCCATGAGAGGACGCCTTCCTACTCACCCCAGTCAAATGGGGTAGCCGAAAGAAAGAACCAAACTCTAACTGATATGGTTAACACCATGTTAGACACTTCGGGTCTATCCAAGGAATGGTGGGGGGAGGCGCTAATGACTGCGTGTCATGTCCTAAACCGAGTTCCCACAAAGCATAAGACCATGACTCCATTTGAGAAATGGGAAAGGAAAAGGTTAAAACTCTCTTACCTACGTACTTGGGGTTGTTTGGCGAAAGTCAATATACCAATTCCCAAGAAGCGCAAGCTTGGACCAAAAACCGTGGATTGTGTTCTTCTGGGCTATGCTTTTCATAGCATCGGCTATAGATTTTTGATAATAAAATTTGAGGTATCCGACATGCATGTTGGTACGATTATGAAATCAAATGATGCAATTTTCTTTGAGGACATATTTCCTATGAAGGATATGTCGAGTTCATCAAATCAGGAGATATCTACTCCATCTAGTGAGGAATTCACTGTAATTCCTGAACCCATCATTGCGATGGAACACGTTGAGAATCCTGTTGAGGGTAACAATGGAACTCCTGTGAGGAGTAAGAGACGGAGGACTGCAAAGTCTTTTGGTGATGATTTCATTGTGTACCTCGTGGATGACACACCCAGGACTATTTCAGAAGCCTATGCATCTCCTGATGCTGACTACTGGAAGGAAGCTGTACGTAACGAGATGGATTCCATCTTATCTAATGGTACCTGGGAGATCACTGACCGTCCTTACGGGTGCAAACCTATAGGATGTAAGTGGGTGTTCAAGAAGAAGCTTAGACCTGATGGTACGATTGAAAAGTACAAGGCACGATTTGTGGCCAAGGGTTATACCCAGAAAGAAGGTGAAGACTTCTTCGATACTTACTCACCCGTGGCTAGACTGACCACAATTCGGGTGCTACTATCACTGGCTGCCTCACATGGTCTTCTCGTTCATCAAATGGACGTTAAGACGGCTTCCTCAATGGAGAGTTGAAGGAGAAAATTTACATGGATCAGCTAGATGGTTTTGTAGTACCTGGTCAGGAAGGAAAGGTGTGCAAGTTGTTAAAGTATTTATATGGCCTTAAATAAGCTCCTAAGGAGTGGCATGAGAAGTTCGAAAGAACATTAACTGCTGCCGGCTTTGTAGTAAACGATGGTGACAAGTGCGTGTACTATCGCTATGGTGGGGGCGAAGGAGTTATTCTTTGTCTGTATGTCGATGACATATTGATCTTTGGAACCAAACTTGATTTAATCAAGGAGGTTAAGGATTTCTTATCTCGCTGTTTTGAGATGAAGGATCTAGGAGTAGCTGATGTTATCTTAAACATCAAGCTGTTGAGAGATGAGATTGGTGGGATCACACTGCTTCAGTCTCATTATGTGGAAAAGGTCTTGAGTCGTTTTGGGTATAGCGACTGCACGCCTTCTTCAACTCCATATGATGCTAGTGTGTTGCTTCGAAAGAATTGACGGATTGCTAGAGATCAACTGAGGTATTCTCAGATTATTGGCTCGCTTATGTATTTGGCGAGTGCCACGAGGCCTGGCATCTCTTTTGCTGTGAGCAAGCTGAGTCGGTTTGTGTCAAAACCGGGAGATGATCATTGGCATGCGCTTGAGAGAGTTATGCGCTATTTGAAAGGCACCGCGAGCTATGGGACTCACTACACCCGGTATCCAGGGGTACTGGAGGATTATAGTGACTCAAACTGGATATCTGATGCTGATGAGATTAAGACCACAAGTGGTTATGTTTTTACACTTGATGGTGGCGCTGTTTCCTGGAAGTCTTGCAAGCAGACCATCTTAACGAGATCAACTATGGAAGCAGAACTCACATCATTAGACACTACCACTTTTGAAGCAGAGTGGCTTCGTGAACTCTTGATGGACTTACCTATGGTTGAAAAACCAATACCCCCTATCCTGATGAACTGTGATAATCAAACTGTGATCGTCAAGATAAACAGTTCTAAGAACAATATGAAGTCCTCAAGGCATGTGAAGAGGAGACTAAAATCTGTCAGAAAATTGAGGAACTCCGGAGTTATTACGTTGGATTATATCCAAACGTCGAAAAACTTGGCAGATCCCTTCACAAAGGGTCTATCACGTAATGTGATAGATAATGCATCGATGGAGATGGGTTTGAGACCCACCGCATGAGTTGTCCATAGTGGTAACCCACTCTATGTGATCGGAGATCCCGTGAAGTAGAAGTGGGAGACAAGCTGTTGGTCAGCTGGGAGGAGAGTATCCTATATTAATTATCCCACTCCGTGAAGATGCAATACTCTCCTGATCTGCATGGCAGGTTGATACTTATCTTAATGTGTTCCAAGTGGCTTATTCGGGTAAGCAGAGATGTTGTCCTGCAGAACATCTTTTGAGGAACACACCTATATGAATTTGACTGTTAACGTCGCAGTCTGTGAGAATTGGGTGTTCTCTAATAAATTCATGAAAGGCCCTGGAGTATGACGTATACGCTTCACCCGCGGAGAAGCCTTGCGGCAGCCCAGTATCAGTCAAGAATTTGTGTGAAACTAGTTTCACAGAAAACTTGTAGTTCAAGGCATAGTCCACTATTCAAGTTGTGATCTAGTGTAGCATAAATTTCTAAGTGGAAGTTCAACTTCACAGTCTCCACTAAGCACCGATATATATAAAACAATGTTTTGGAACTAAATAATGAGATGTGCCACTGAGACTTTATGGGGGATTGTTGGAATTTTGCTAATAGGCCTTTGGCCCAAAGTCCAACTAAAATTCTGAAATTCTCTTGGCCCATTCATGCACACATGTGAGTGGAGTGAGTGAGGCTAAAGTTTAGTCCCACCCCGGAAGTTGAGAGAGAGTTGCACCTCTTTATAAGGTGAGCTTTTCTACCACTTGTATGAGCATGTGAAGAGGAGACCTACACGCGCGCTCCTCCTCCTCGCTCGCCTCGCCACGCCACGCCACGCCACGCCTCGCCTCGTCACGACGCGTCGCGCCGCTGGTTGCGGGATTGAACCGAGCCGATGACAGAGCTATGCACGTTGTCTATATTTTTGCTGCATGGGAAAATTAATGAGTCATTAATTAATAATTAATGGACGCGTTAATTACTGAACCGTTTCCGATTCTTTTGGATCGTGACGACTCGGACGTGGGGTTTACTCCCACGACCTACCCGGCCCCGGCCCGCATTATATAGTCAGGCAGACGTCTACCCTAGCCGCCGCCGCCCGTTCCAGATCATTGCGCCGCCAAGCAAGTCTTCTCCATCCCTCCTTCCGGCGTGCACAGCGAGAAGGGACAGCAGGCCTCCGGAACCTCGCCTCTCGTGATCCTGTACGGGAGAGAGGCGATCAGGTTTTTGGGGAGCGCACTCGCGCGACTGCTGGCAGCGACGACTTCGCGAACGATGACTTCTTCCCCGACCTCGGCAACCTCGTCCTCGATGACATGGGCGACAACGTCAACGCCGGCGGTGCTGCACCCACTGCATTGTATGTGATTCTATCCTTCCTGTTCGAGATCGTGGTAGAATTCATGCTTCTAGTATGTGCCCTAGATGTGATATGTTCATCTGCTATGTTAGTTCGCATGATTAGTTTAATCTCTACTGCTGTGGTCATGATTTATCTTCTGTTTATTTGAATTAAATCTCGTAGTAATTTACTCATATTTCCAACAGGAATTGCTTTGGATGTGTCCGGACAATGCGGTCTGGACGCTTGCGGGAGATTTGAAGGCCCGCTTTCGAGATGCCTTAAGTGTACATTCATATTACCATGTAGAATGACCGGCTATACTTAACCCGCCTATTAAATTGTTTTTTTTTGCGTAGATTAAGATCCAGCAACCATTCTTCTTTTCCCTTTCCCCAACATTTTTTCCTTCAAACCGTTCATTTTTTCAGGAAAATTCTGATCTATTTATCATCTGTAAAAGGTGGCACAAAGAACACGTGGAATAACAAAATTTACATTCAGATCTGTAAACCACCTAGCAACGACTACAAGCACTGAAGCGAGTCGAAGTCGCGTCACTGCCATCGCCCTCCCTCATCGGGCCAGGCAAATCTTATTGTAGTAGATAGTTGAGAAGTCATTGTGCTAAGACCTTATAGAAGCAGCGCACGAGAATAGCAAACAACATCGATGAAAAGAAGCGTATATTGTAAGGAAACTTGTAGATACACAAACGCCGATGAAGGAAGAATCCAAGCAAATCCACCGAAGACAAATATCGACCGCATCCCGCGAGATCCGTCAGGGACATACATCCACATGCCCTCCGATGATGGTAGACGCACCACCGGGACGAGGGCAATGCACAGTCAATGTCTCGCCTTCGTAAGCAGGACACAAAACAACATAGCCCCCCACCCCCGCGCGCACAGGCAAGGGCCTATAT
The DNA here is from genome assembly GCA_034509565.1 of Triticum monococcum. NCBI lineage: Eukaryota > Viridiplantae > Streptophyta > Magnoliopsida > Poales > Poaceae > Triticum > Triticum monococcum. Next base: position 734,186,158 of record CM067842.1, read on the forward strand.
CCGCCCCGCCTCCATGTCCCGAAGGCCACAGGAGATGAAGCAGATCGGGAGCGCAGGAACCCCTTCAAACCATTCCTTCTCACACAAAATCAACTTACCTAAATTGTAAAGTCAGTCAACTTACATATAGCTATTGTGGAATTTATTTTATATGCAAAAGAATGTAGAATTCATTTTGGCATTTCCTGAAACTTTTAGAAATATGGTTTCCAAACTATTCAAAATAAAGTGCGTATTGGCAGAGTGCCTTTTTGCTCTAGACACAGCATAGACCATGCGACGGAAGCAACCACTCTGCTCCTTCCCCATGACGCGTTTCGCTGTGAAATCACGCCATCACAGAAACATCATTTAGGGCATCTTCAATGGTTGTAAGATAGTTGTTGGTAGAGTATGCCACATATGATTTTTGATGATGTGTCATACAATAAATGAGAAAAGAGAGGATCATGGAATGTACATGAACCAATACCCATTGCACAAGCTCCAATGTAGAATGAGAGAGCATCTCATTTATTATCTCACATTCTATTGGGCAAACTAGATACAACTCATTGGAGTTGTTGTATGTTAAGGTGTTGATTGATGACATGGCATATTTTACCAACAAACTAACATACAAACTATTGGAGATGCCCTTATATTCACTTTGTAAGCAGCAGTTATTACACAGAACATAACCAAACATCTTATTGCGCATGCACTTAAACGGACAATGCCGTTATTACACATACTCCTACGACGAAAGGCACGCGATGGCATCGGCAAAGCACTCGTTGAACCGCTCCATGGCACCCGCCGGCAAAGAGATGCCCACCTCCACCCCGCCGCCGCCCCCGCGCGCCTCTGCCACAGACATCGCGCCGGTCCTCGCCACCGACACGACGTCCACCTTCGCCGGCCGCCCGAACCCAAAGTCCGTGTCGTACACGCGGAGCCTCGGCGACCCTGCGACCGTCAGCGGCAAGTCGCCCGTGCTGTACGCCTCGATGATGCGCTCCATCCACCCGTCCCAGTAGCCGGGCCCGCCGCGCACCACTCCGTCGATGGCCGTGGCGATCGCCGCGCACGCGGTGAACAGACCGTCCGCGCCGGCGGCAGCGACATCCCTCCGCGGCGCTGACGCGATGCACGGACCGAGGCAGTTGCCGAGGTACTCGTCGGGGACGGGCGGCTCCAGCCGCGCCCGGTGGTCCGCGGGTAAGAGGAAGTAGGCACGGCCATCGGTGCTTGGTTTAGCTCGGACGTAGCACTGCCAGATGAAGCCGAACGCCGCGATGATCGATGTGGCGCGAGGCGGCGGCACTCCACGGCGTTCCGCCTCGCCGGCGACGGCTTCTTTGATGCTCTGCAGGTACTCCTTGGACAGCGTGAACGTGGCGAGGAGCTGCTGGACGACGGGCAAATCGGGGGGTTTCCCACCGTCGTCGTCGTCGTTGCTGGACAGCCTGGGCGCTGTGAAAGCGTCGTACAGGTCGTCTCGTGGGCGGATGATGGAGCGGTCGACGAAGGGTGGCTCAGGCGCGCTCGCGCCGCTGCAGGCCGCCGCCGCCCAGGCCCAGGTGCGGAGGAAGTGCGACGAGGACACCCCGTCGCAGGCGGCGTGGTGAACGGTCACGCCGATAGCGAGGCCGCCGCGCAGCACGGTGGCCTGCACGGCGAGCACGGCGCCGCCTTCGGGCAGCGGCGGCACAAGCAGCACGATCTTGGCGACCTCCGTCGGGTCGTCCGTGGCAAGCTCGCCGAGGCCGACGTGGTGGTGCTCGGCGACGGTGAAGGTGACTGCGTCGCCCGGCTGGTAGTGGAGCTCGTAGCGGTTGTGCGCGCCGGGGGTGAGGCGGAGGCGGCCGGTAAGAGGGTAAAATGCGGCGAGCGCATTGGACAGGGAGTCCGTGAGGTTGGAGAGGACGTCGCTGGTGGCGTCGGGGTAGAAGAAGACGCGCTCGACGGGCGTGGCGTGGAGCCACAGCGCGTCCAGGTAGGTGAGCGGGAGAGAGCGCTCGTGGAGCGCGGCGCCGGCCGGCGAGGGCGCGACGAGGGAGGTGCGCAGGACGCGAGCCATCGGGCGAGCACTAGCAGGTCTGCGAGGAGTGTGATGCTGGGGACTGGAGCACTGCCTGCTTGGTGCACGATCTCTCCTAATCCATTCAATGCGAAGGTACAGGCAGTCAGGCACCTACATGGCCACTTGGCCAGCATGAGTGGTTGATGCGGGCGTCGCTCCTGCCGCGGGGCCTGGCGGTCTTCAATTTCTACCGGACATCCAAGGCCGACTTCGTTCTCGGCTTGGGCACCGACACGCTGGGTCTCACCACTCACAAGCCCCCCGTCCTTCCTAGGCGCCCAAGAGCTACGGCGCGGTCTGGGCTGTCGGCAGCAGCGTCTACGCCCTCGACAACGGCTGGGAGGCCAGCACAGCGGCCGCTTCGAGATGCTCTGCCGCGGGCCGCGCCGGAGTTCTAGCCGGACGGCGTCACGTCCCGCGTCCTGCGTCCGGACGGCTCAACCGCGTGTGCTCCTGTCCTTAGTCGATACACAAACGGCGGCACCTTCTCCTTCGACGCGAGGCGGCGAGCGTGCGTGCTGCCTTTGAGCGACGCGGAGCACTTGGTCGGTGGGTGGGTTGGCCTGTGGTCGTAGCGTGTAGCACACATCATCGAGTGCACGTACGGTGGTCTCGCCCAGATCCAACAGGGATGCCTACTGGTAGGACCAAGAGAAACCAACCTGCACGTCGACGATTCAGTCTATTTTGTTTGCATATTCGTGTTTTTTTGCTTGCAAATAGGACCCCATAACATACGAAGTTATGAACTTTCGGGACAAAAAAAAACAAATTTAGGGTCAGTAAAAAAGTGTACTATTCTGAACCCAATTTGTCTTTTTACTTAAAGCTATTCATATGTCCAAATGATTTGAAATATTGAGCGCGCCTCACGCATCAAATTATCTATCATGCAAAAAAAAATTGGCTTTGATTTTTTTGTATTTTTTTGTGATTTTTTCTTGACCGGACAAAGATGAGCCTGGGCTCAGAACGGATATTCGAGATATATGTTGTTACTTTCCAAAACCTGCACGTTTGGAAAGAACATGTTCTACGAGATGCGCTGGAGAGTTTATTATCTTGATCTTAGGGCATCTGCAATGTGGACTAAAATAGACACAACATTGGTTCGCGAACGCGTATGTAGGTAGTGAGACAGGAGCCGGCCATCCAACTCTAGATATCAAACGATTCGAACACATTTCAAAAGGTCTGTGAACAAACTGGGCAAATTTCAGGCAAGGACAATTTTCATTTGAACCGGGCCAGATTGATCAAATTCATTACATTTTTGACATATTTGAACTAAATAAAAGCATGTGACACTTTTTTAACCTAGTCTAAACGTTTGTTGGGCGTGGCGGTGTTTGTGTTCCACGTCATGTTTTCACCATATTTAGAAAGCTCAACGGTTGTTACCCTGAGAAGTGAAGTTGCGGAAGAGGAAGAATAAGACGTGGATCACGACTCACATTGGACAACAGGCGTGCACACGTCCCATGTCCTACTCGTTCTGATTGGAATCCTCTGTGTTGACGATGTTGAACGCGGACGTGCTGGCCTCGTGGTCGTTGTGCCGGGGCGCGAACCGCGGGGGCGGTGTCACTAGTGCAGAATCGGGCTATTGTCCCGATTTATAAGGACCTTTAGCGCCGGTTCGGTAACCTGCACTAAAGGGTGGGGACTAAAGCCCCCCTTCCTAATCCCGGTTCAACACGAACCGGGACCAAAGGCCCACCAGGTGGCACGAGCCCGCGCCGAAGGGCTAGGGGCCTTTAGTCCCGGTTGGTTACACCAATCAGGACTAAAAGGTTTAGGGGTTATGGGTTTATGATTTATTTTGTCTTTTAGTTTTGTGTTTTTCATTTAATTTTTTTCCATTTCAAATATATTTTACGCTACTACATATCATACATGTTATGCATATATATAAATAGAATTTCTCGTAGAACCGATGATATATATATATATATATATATATATATATATATATATATATATATATATATATATCATCAAATTTCTCGCACGACCATTCACATACACATGTATATATATACAATTTCTCCTACAATTTGCAGATCATTACATGGAGGCATTACAGCTTGTAATAGTATTCTTCTTTGAGATCTATGACCTGCTCGAGCAAAAATCCTGCTATTTTCTCTTAAATTGCTCGTACGCGATCCTCTGGTAAGAGCTTATCCTGCATCTTCTTCATTTTTAAAGAAGGAGATCAATATGCATGTATTAGTTGTGTGTATATATATATATTAGATAATGATGTAAAAATTGTGAATAGTGTTCTCGCAAACGTACTCATCGCTCTCTATCATTTCTGCTCCTTTTGGACGTCATCATGCGAACAAGGTTGTCAGAGTCGCGATTCTGTTATACGATTCTACGACTTTACGCGATTTTAGTTCTTAGAATCTACGACTTTACGATCCTGATAGTGAAGATCCTATGATTTGCGATCCAACCATCGAAGCTCCGATCCGATTCAAAATCACGATTCTGACAACCTTGCATGCGAATATTCTCGCAAACGTAGTATGCACATAAATTAGTCCCCGACGCCTGCTTCAGGTCCTTTACGAGAATAGAATTCAATCAGATAATAATTAATCAATTATGATAATGGTATTTAAAGTAGAATTAAAGAGATGGTAGCTAGCTAGTGCTAGCTACTTAATTAATTACCTTGGGTCGGCACCAGTTCAACTTTTGTTTTCATTGGCCTTTCGATAATGATTGAAATTACTTGTCGACCATGCCCCTCACGATTGAGTAGTCATTAACGTATTTAAGTAGTGAGTCCAGTACTTGAACTCTTCCCTCGTCAACTTCAATGATTAGCAGGATCCAGTGAAAATTGCATGCGCACACGTTTGTATAACTAGAGAATACCCCGCGCGTTGCTGCGTGAATCGATTGCAATATATTTCAGTGATTTGATTGTATGAAGTTTCCATAGTTCAATTAATAATATATGAACTAAAGCTAAAAATAAATATTATATCTTGTATGCCGTCCGTCTCAAAATAAGTGCCTTAACTTTATATGAACTTTAGTACAAAGTTGTACTAAAATTGAGACACTTATTTTGGGACAAAGTTCGTATAAAGTTGAGGCACTTACTTTGGGACCGAGGGAGTATTTGATTATTTTGTACTCCCTCTGTTCCTAAATATTTGTCTTTCTAGACATTTCTAATAGACTACTACATACAGATGCATGTAGACATGTTTTAGAGTGTAGATTCACTCATTTTGCTTCATATGTAGTCACTTGTTGAAATATCTAGAAAGACAAATATTTAGGAACGGAGGGAGTAGTCAGAAAATATTTTGAATATAAGTGGCATAACGTAATGGAAAACTCTTTTCATGCATTTTGAGTGGACCTTTGATGAGGTGGCATGTGTGGTGAGGTGAAAGGTGTTCATGAGATCTACTAATAATGGAAAACTTTTTCTCAACGCATGTGGTGGTGGGCCCTTGATGAGGTGGCATATGTGCATGTTGAGATAAATAGGATAGTGGGGATTAACTTTTTATGTATATATGATTAAGCGGGCATGTGCATAACTCATCAACTACACTTATTAACATCTAGTAAGCAAAAGCAGAATTTATAGTACTCCCTCCGTTTTTATTTACTCTGCATATTAGAGTTGACTGAAGTCAAACTTCATAAAGTTTGACCAAGTTTATAGAAAACAATATAGACATTTACCATAACAAATCTATACTATGTGAAAGTACATTTAATAATAAATCTAATGTTGTTAATTTGTTATTGTATATCTTAATATTTTTGTATATAAACTTGGTCAAAGTTTGTAAAGTTTGACTTTGACCAAAGCTAATATGCGAACTAAATAAAAACGGAGAGAGTACAAGACAATGTGACTCACCCGAAGCTGTAAGGAGTAGTATCTCTGGTTGGGTATTTAGGTGCTTCAAGAACTGTAGCAAGCTTTCCTCTGTGTATAGTCGATCATATTCTTGTAACCATGTATTTTCATTAATGGTATTTGGGTTAATGAACCCAATGCCATAGCGTACAACTTTTTTCATTTCATACATCTTCATTCTGCATAATACCACAAAAAAAATATAGTGAGGATAATTACAGGTAATGAATGAGCACTACAACTAGCTAGAGACTTAAATTACAGAAAGAAATCACTTTCAAACAATAGCAACTGACGATAAATTTGTCGAGTGTGTCTTGGTTGAATAACCGAAACATTTCTTGAAACTTAACCCACAAATCTTTTTCATGGAAGTAATGCTCTGCCTTGACTCTCACCATGAGGGACTCTCTACCGGTAGTTGATACGTCTCCAACGTATCTATAATTTTTGATTGCTCCATGCTATATTATCTACTGTTTTGGATGTTTATGGGCTTTATTATACACTTATATTATTTTTTGGACTAACCTATTAACCCAGAGCCCAGTGCCAGTTTCTGTTTTTTCCTTGTTTTAGAGTATCGCAGAAAAGGAAAATCAAACGGAGTCCAATTGACATGAAACTTCACGGAACTTATTTCTGGACCAGAAGCAACCCGGGAGACTTGGAGTCCACGTAAGGGAAGCAACGAGGAAGCCACGAGGCAGGGGGGCGCGCCCACCCCCCTGGGCGCGCCCTCCATCCTCGTGGGCCCCTCGTGCCCCCCCGACGTACTTCTTCCACCTATATATCTCCATATACACTAAAACGATCGGGGAGCACAATAGATCGGGAGTTCCGCCGACAGAAGCCTCCGTAGCCACCGAAAGCCAATCTAGACCCGTTCCGGCACCCTGCCGGAGGGGGAATCCCTCTCCGGTGGCCATCTTCATCATCCCGGTGCTCTTCATGACGAGGAGGGAGTAGTTCTCCCTCGGGGCTGAGGGTATGTACCAGTAGCTATGTGTTTGATCTCTCTCTCTCTCTCTCTCTCTCTCTCGTGTTCTTGAGGTGGTACGATCTTGATGTATCACGAGCTTTGCTATTATATTTGGATCCTATGCTGTTTCTTCCCCCTCTTCTCTCTTGTAATGAATTGAGTTTTCCCTTTGAAGTTATCTTATCGGATTGAGTCTTTAAAGATTTGAGAACACTTGATGTATGTCTTGCCGTGCGTATCTGTGGTGACAATGGGATACCACGTGATTCACTTGATGTATGTTTTGGTGAACAATTTGCGGGTTCCGCCCATGAACCTATGCATAGGGGTTGGCACACGTTTTCGTCGTGATTCTCCGGTAGAACTTTGGGGCACTTTTTGAGGTCCTATGTGTTGGTTGAATAGATGAATCTGAGATTGTGTGATGCATATCGTATAATCATACCCACAGATACTTGAGGTGACATTGGAGTATCTAGGTGACATTAGGGTTTTGATTGATTTGTGTCTGAAGGTGTTATTCTAGTCCGAACTCTAGGGCTGTTTGTGACACTTATAGGAATAGCCCAACGGATTGATTGGAAAGAATAACGTTGAGGTGGTTTCGTACCCTACCATAATATCTTCGTTCGTTCTCCGGTATTAGTGACTTTGGAGTGACTCTTTGTTGCATGTTGAGGGATAGTTATGTGATCCAATTATGATATTATTGTTGAGGGAACTTGCACTAGCGAAAGTATGAACCCTAGGCCTTGTTTCAACGCATTGCAATACCGTTTACGCTCACTTTTATCATTAGTTACCTTGCTGTTCTTATAATTTCAGATTACAAAAACCTTTATCTACTATCCATATACCACTTGTATCACCATCTCTTCGCCGAACTAGTGCACCTATACAATTTACCATTGTATTGGGTGTGTTGGGGACACAAGAGACTCTTTGTTATTTGGTTGCAGGGTTGCTTGAGAGAGACCATCTTCATCCTACGCCTCCTACGAATTGATAAACTTTAGGTCATCCACTTGAGGGAAATTTGCTACTATCCTACAAACCTCTGCACTTGGAGGCCCAACAACGTCTACAAGAAGAAGGTTGTGTAGTAGACATCAAGCTCTTTTCTGACGCCGTTGCCGGGGAGGTTAGCGCTTGAAGGTATATCTTTAGATCTTGCCATTCAATCTTTTTGTTTCTTGTTTTAGCACTAGTTTAGTTTATAAAAGAAAACTACAAAAAAATGGAATTGAGTTTGCCTCATACGCTTCATCTTTTTAATATCTTTTGTGAGTATGATGGAAAGGAAAATTGTGCTCAAATACTAGAAGAAGAATTACATGGAATGCTTGGCATAAAATATGTGAATGATGAGCATGATTGCAATATTGTTAGTACGAATTCTTTGAATATCCATGATACTAATGATGATTGCTCTAGTTATGATGAAAATGTCTCCTATAAACATGTCAATTTTTGTGGAGTGCATTGGGTTTGTACGCACACACCAAATAGGGAAGATATATATTGTAAGAGGCATAAGTACTTAGAAACTAAATTGTTGCAAGAAAGGCTAGATGAATGTGCTGAAAATTTAAATTATATTGGCCATACTTGTGAGCTTTGCAATGAACATGATCATTTCAATACCCAATGCAAATTTTTTCATGATCGTATCGTGTCCAAAAATTGTGATGACTTGATTTCCCTTGCACATCATAATGAACTTAGTTTGCTTATGGGTTACGAAGAAATGAAACTTATAACTAATTATCTTCCAGAATTTGCCCGTTATAAATTCCTTGGATTTGATCTAGAGGAAATTTATACGTATTGTGCGGTGAATTGTATTGAAAATCCTTATATTGCCAACTACATAAAGAAAATAAAACAAATAGAAGATGAAGAGAATACTAATGAAAGGGAAGAGACTTCCCAATATCCTCCTATTATTTCTTATGATGAATCAGGTAATGAGGAGGAGCATCCTATTCAAGCAATCTCATTAATAAGGAGCTACAAAAAGAGGATTGAACCCACACATGATGTGGTGAAGAGGAAGAAAAGAAAAAGGAAGAGAGGTAAAATATATCTCCCCCAAATAACGCTGCTCCTATTAATATTGTGCCTCATTAAAATATAATCGTGGAAGATAATGATACTTCTTATGATCTTGAAAATCTTTTTGGCACTTGCTTGGAAGAATATGATAATTGCTATACTATTGGTGCTATCCATACTATTAATTATGAGAGTGATCATGCTTATGATTTGAAAAGGCCCAAGCTTGGGGGTGCTATGTTTGATGAAGATGATGTTTTTGAGAATATATTTGCCGAAATTAACGTTTGTCCTAAGCTTGGGGAAGCTATGTTTAATGAAGATGATATTTTTAGTCTCCCAAGTTTTGATATGCAAATTTATAATGATGATAGCATGCCTCCTACTTATGATGATTATTGTGATGATACTTATGCTATAAAAAGTAGTGATTATATTTATAAAACTTGTCATGATTATGATTACCCCTTCTCACATTACTCTTTTAATGTGGAAACAATTTATAGTATTCGAGTTTCTTATGATACTCCCACTATCCCGAATGAGAAGAATTTTGCTTATGTGGAGAGTAATAAAATTTCTATGCTTGTAGATCATGAAAAGAATGCTTTAGGTACTGGTTATATTGTTAAATTCATTCATGATGCTACTGAAAATTATTATGAGGGAGGAATTTATGCTTGTAGGAATTGCAATAATATTAAGTTTCCTCTCTATGTGCTTAAAATTTTGAAGTTATGCTTATTTTACCTTCCTATGCAAGTTGATTCTTGTTCCCATAAGTTGTTTTCTCACAAAATCCCTATGCATAAGAAGTATGTTAGACTTAAATGTGCTACTCATATTCTTCATGATGTTCTCTTTATGTTTCAATTCTTATCTTTTATGTGAGCATCGGTGAAATCATCATGCCTAGCTAGGGGCATTAACCGATAGCGCTTGTTGGGAGGCAACCCAACTCTATTTTTGTTCCTGTTTAGTAATAAATAATTCATATAGCCTCTGTTTAGATGTGGTTTTATGCATTTAATTAGTTTTTGTGCCAAGTAGAACCTTTGGGAAGACTTGGGGGAAGTCTTTGCGATCATGCTGTAAAAAAACAGAAACTTTAGCGCTCACGAGAATTGCTGCCATTTTTATTTGGAGAGTGATATTTAGTTAATTATTTTTGCATATGATTAATAGATAAATTACTCACGTCCAGAAATTTATTTTAGAATTTTTGGGGTTCCAGTTTGCGTTAGTTACAGATTACTATAGACTGTTCTGTTTTTGACAGATTCTATTTTTCATGTGTTGTTTACTTATTTTGATGAATCTATGGCTAGTAAAAGAGTTTATAAACCATAGAGAAGTTGAAATAAAGTAGGTTTAACACCAATATAAATAAATAATGAGTTCATTACAGTAACTTGAAGTGGTCTTTTGTTTTCTTTCGCTAACAGAGCTTACGAGTTTTCTACTTTAAGTTTTGTGTTGTGAAGTTCTCAAGTTTTGGGTAAAGATTCGATGGACTATGGAATAAGGAGTGGCAAGAGCCTAAGCTTGGGGATGCCCAAGGCACCCCAAGGTAATATTCAAGGACAACCAAAAGCCTAATCTTGGGGATGCCCCGGAAGGCATCCCCTCTTTCGTCTTCGTTCATCGGTAACTTTACTTGGAGCTATATTTTTATTCGCCACATGATATGTGTTTTGCTTGGAGCATCATTTTATTTTATTTAGTTTTGCTTGCTGTTTGAATAAAATACCAAGATATGAAAATCTTAAATGTTAGAGAGTCTTCACATAGTTGTATAATTATTCGACTGCTCTAGTGCTTCACTTATATTTTTTTAGAGCACGATGGTGGTATTATAGAAATAGATGAACTCTCATGCTTCACTTATATCATTTTGAGAGTTTTAAATAGCATGGTAATTTGCTTAAATAATCCTAATATGCTAGGCATCCAAGAGGGATATAATAAAAACTTTCATATAAAGTGCATTGAATACTAAGAGAAGTTTGATACTTGATAATTGTTTTGAGATATGGAGATGGTGATATTAGAGTCATGCTAGTGAGTAGTTGTGAATTTGATAAATACTTGTGTTGAAGTTTGTGATTCCCATAGCATGCATGTATGGTGAACCGTTATGTGATGAAGCCGGAGCATGATTTATTTATTGATTGCCTTCCTTATGAGTGGCGGTCGGGGACGAGCGATGGTCTTTTCCTACCAATCTATTCCCCTAGGAGCATGCGCGTAATACTTTGCTTTGATAACTTGCAGATTTTTGCAATAAGTATATGAGTTCTTTATGACTAATGTTGAGTCCATGGATTATACGCACTCTCACCCTTCCACCATTGCTAGCCTCTCTAGTACCGCGCAACTTCCGCCGGTACCATAAACCCACCATTTACCTTCCTCAAAACAACCACCATACCTACCTATTATGACATTTCCATAGCCATTCTAAGATATATTGCCATGCAACTTTCCACCGTTCCGTTATTATGACACGCTCCATCATTGTCATATTGCTTAGCATGATCATGTAGTCGACATAGTATTTGTGGCAAAGCCACCGTTCATAATTCTTTCATACTTGTGACTCATGCATCATAGCACATTCCGGTACACCGCCGGAGGCATTCATATAGAGTCATATCTTGTTCTAAGAATCGAGTTGTAATTATTGAGTTGTAAGTAAATAAAAGTGTGATGATCATCATTATTAGAGCATTATCCCAGTGAGAAAAGGATGATGGAGACTATGATTCCCCCACAAGTCGGGATGAGACTCCGGACGAAAATAAAAAAAATAAAAGAGGCCAAAGAAGCCAAAAAAAACGAGAAAAGAGGCCAAAAAAAGAGAAGGCCCAAATAAAAAAAATTAAAAAATGAGAGAAAAAGAGAGAAGGGGCAATGCTACTATCCTTTTACCACACTTGTGCTTCAAAGTAGCACCATGATCTTCATGATAGAGAGTCTCCTATGTTGTCACTTTCATATACTAGTGGGAATCTTTCATTATAGAACTTGGCTTGTATATTCCAATGATGGGCTTCCTCAAAATGCCCTAGGTCTTCGTGAGCAAGCAAGTTGGATGCACACCCACTTAGTTTCTTTTTGAGCTTTCATACACTTATAGCTCTAGTGCATCCGTTGCATGGCAATCCCTACTCACTCACATTGATATCTATTGATGGGCATCTCCATAGCCCGTTGATACGCCTAGTTGATGTGAGACTATCTTCTCCTTTTTGTCTTCTCCACAATCACCATTCTATTCCACCTATAGTGCTATGTCCATGGCTCACGCTCATGTATTGTGTGAAGATTGAAAAAGTTTGGGAACATCAAAAGTATGAAACAATTACTTGGCTTGTCATCGGGGTTGTGCATGATTTAAATATTTTGTGTGGTGAAGATGGAGCATAGCCAGATGATGACCCACAAGTATAGGGGATCTATCATAGTCCTTTCGATAAGTAAGAGTGTCGAACCCAACAAGGAGCAGAAGTAAATGATAAACGCTTTTCAGCAAGGTATTCTTTGCAAGTACTGAAATAAGTGGTAACAGATAGTTTTGTGATGAGATAATTTGTAACGAGCAACAAGTAACAAAAGTAAATAAAGTGCAGCAATGTGGCCCAATCCTTTTTGTAGCAAAGGACAAGTCTGGACAAACTCTTATGTAAGGAAAAGCGCTCCCAAGGACACATGGGAATATCGTCAAGCTAGTTTTCATCACGTTCATATGATTTGCGTTCGGTACTTTGATAATTTGACATGTGGGTGGACCGGTGCTTGGGTGCTGTTCTTACTTGAACAAGCATCCCACTTATGATTAACCTCTATTGCAAGTATCCGCAACTACAACAAAAGTACTAAGGTAAACCTAACCATAGCATGAAACATATGGATCCAAATCAGCCCCTTACGAAGCAACGCATAAACTAGGGTTTTAGCTTCTGTCACTCTAGCAACCCATCATCTACTTATTACTTCCCAATGCCTTCCTCTAGGCCCAAATAATGGTGAAGTGTTATGTAGTCGACGTTCACATAACACCACTAGAGGCTAGACAAGATACATCTCATCAAAATATCGAACGAATGCCAAATTCACATGACTACTAATAGCAAGACTTCTCCCTTGTCCTCAGGAACAAACGTAACTACTCACAAAGCATAAAAATGTTCATAATCAGAGGGGTATTAATATGCATATACGATCTGAAGATATGATCTTCCACTAATTAAACCAACTAGCACCAACTACAAGGAGTAATTAACACTACTAGCAACCTACTAGCACCAATCCCGGACTTGGAGACAAGAATTGGATACAAGAGATGAACTAGGGTTTTGAGATGAGATGGTGCTGATGAAGATGTTGATGGAGATTGCCCTCTCCCGATGAGAGGAGCATTGGTGATGACGATGGCGATGATTTCCCCCTTCGGGAGGGAAGTTTCCCCGGCAGAACAGCTCTGCCGGAGCTCTAGATTGGATCTACCAAGCTTCCACCTCGTGGCGGCGGAGTTTCGTCCCGAAAGGTTGCTGCTTATTTTTTTTCTCGACGAAAGACTTCATATAGGAGAAGATGGTCATCGGAGAGCCACCAGGGGGCCCACGAGGTAGGGGGTCGCCCCCACCCTCGTGAGAAGGGTGTGGGCCCCCTGGTCTTCATCTTTGGCGATGATTTTTCATTATTTATTATAAGGTGTTCCGTGGAGTTTCAGGACTTTTGGAGTTGTGTAGAATAGGTATCTAATATTTGCTCCTTTTCCATCCTAGAATTCCAGCTGCCGGCATTCTCCCTCCTTATGTAAACCTTGTAAAATAAGAGAGAATAGCCATAAGTATTGTGACATAATGTGAAATAACAGCCCATAATGCAATAAATATTGATATAAAAGCATGATGCAAAATGGACGTATCAACTCCCCCAAGCTTAGACCTCGCTTGTCCTCAAGCGAAAAGCCGAAATCGAAAAATATGTCCACATGTTTAGAGATGAAGGTGTCGATAAAAATGAAATACGGACATGAGGGCATCATGATCATTCTTATAACAGCAACTTATATATTTTTTGTCATATGATCTCTAATGCTAGAGTAATAATTCAATCACAATATCAAGTATGAACCATAAACTTCATTGAAAACTAACAAACTACAATCTCGGTCATTGAAGCAATTGCAATTTATCATAACATAGGAAAGAGTCAATGTATAAGAGCTTTTCAGCAAGTCCTCATACTCAACTATCATATAATCTTTCACAATTGCTGACACTCACGCAATACTTATGGGTGTGGAGTTTTAATCGGACACAGAGAAAGATAGGGGCTTATAGTCTTGCCTCCCAACATTTTACCTCAAGGGTAATGTCAACAGTAATTGTTCATGAAGACCCACATCCAATTAGCCATATATATCGGGATCTTTCCAACATACTATGCTTGCCAAAGGATAAAATGAAAAAGGGAGAGGTGAAGATCACCATGACACTTGCATAAGGTAGAAGATAATGATAAAAGATAGGCCCTTCGCAGAGGGAAGCAGAGGTTTTCATGCGCTTTTATGGTTGGATGCACAAAATCTTAATGCGAAAGAACGTCACTTTATATTGCCCCTTGTGATATGAACCTTTATTATGCAGTCAGTCGCTTTTATTACTTCCACATCACAAGATCGTATAAAGCTTATTTCTCCCACACCAATCAATCAGACATATTTAGAGAGCAATTTTTATTGCTTTGCACCGATGACAACTTACTTGAAGGATCTTACTCAATCCATAGGTAGGTATGGTGGACTCTCATGGCAAAACTGGTTTAAGGGTATATGGAAGCACAAGTAGTATCTCTACTTGGTGCTGAGAATTTGGCTAGCATGAGGGGGAAAGGCAAGCTCAACATATTGGAGGATCCAAGACAATATAATTTATCTCAGATGTACGAAAACATAACCCATTACATTGTCTTCCTTGTCCAATGTCAACTCTTTAGCATGTCATATTTTAATGAGTGCTCACAATCATAAAAGATGTCCAAGATAGTATATCTATATGTGAAGACCTCTCTTTCTTTATTACTTCCTATTAATTGCAACGATGACCAAAACTATGCTTGTCAACTCTCAACAACTTTTATTCATCATACTCTTTCTATGTGAGCTCATTACTCTCCATGAGATCCATAGGTTCTCTTTGTTTCTTTTTATTTCTTTCTCTTTTCTTTTATTCACTCAGAATCATGGCAAAACAATCAAGCCCTTGACTCAACACTAATCTTTATTATATAGCTCACGGACTCGATTACATAGAAGGATAATAAAGCAAAACTCACAACTAGATCATGCCACAAACTTTATTCTACTAGATCAAAATACTACTAATAAGATCGAACTAAGAAAAATGGTAAAGACAAAAGTGATGGTGATACGATACCGGGGCACTCCCCCAAGCTTGGCTGTTGCCAAAGGGAGTGCCCATACCCATGTTATTATATCTCCTTGGTTGGTGAAGAAGGTGGAGGTGTTGTTGATGATGGATAGTCGCACATCGAGCGTAGAAGGTCTTCTAACTTGCGGATAATACCCTTGAGTGCGATAATATGCTCCTTCAACAAAATATTTTCACGTGTGAGATACTTATTTTGTATACGAGCCAACTCAATCATCTTGAAAGCTTCGATTTCTGTAGGGGTAAGAAGATTATGATCTAGTTGAAGGGTGTCTTCTATTGCTGGAACTTGGTCCTCCACGGACTTCTTGATCCCTTCAACCTTGTTGATCTCCATAGGTTCTTCTCTCTTCAGCTCTATCTTCATTAGCCAAGCATCGTTGCCCTCATGGTTGGAGGAGGAGGGAGACGACATAGTGCCTGGCCTTGACAACCCTAACAGAAAACAGCTCGAAACAAAGACAAGAGATTTTTGTGTGATACGGGAGTCAAAACCTTCGGGAGAATATATAGTGAATTTTTACCGACCAAAATACACTTAATTTTTACCTCGTGTCCTTCCCGGACTGCTACTTAATTTTCTATTTTTCAAAATACTCCAAAACGGAGAAATATAGCCGTAAAAATTGTTTTGGAGTCGGTTTACTTACCGTACCACATACCTATTCCTTTTCGGAGTCTGAAACATTCTAGAAAGTGTCCCTTATGTATTCCCCCCGGGTTACGGTTTCAATGATATTGGTTTCAACATTTATGGGATTACCTGAGATATAGTGTTTGATTCTTTGATTGTTTACCACCTTCAGATTTGTGCCTTCGAAGTTGTTGATTTTTATGGCACCAGAATGATAGACCTCCTCGATAACATAGGGGCCTTCGCATTTAGAGAGAAGTTTCCCTGCAAAAAATCTTAAACGAGAGTTGTATAGCAATACATAATCACCTACATTAGACTCACGCTTTTGTATCCTTTTGTCATGCCATCTTTTAACCATTTCTTTAAACAACTTGGCATTTTCATAAGCTTGGGTTCTCCATTCATCAAGTGAGCTAATATCAAATAACGTCTTTTCACCGGCAAGTTTGAAATCATAGTTGAGCTCTTTGATAGCCCAATATGCCTTATGTTCTAGTTCGAGAGGTAAGTGACATGCTTTTCCATATACCATTTTATACAGAGACATACCCATAGGATTTTTATATGCAGTTCTATAGGCCCATAATGCATCATCAAGTTTCTTGGACCAATTCTTTCTAGACCTATTGACAGTCCTTTACAAAATTAATTTGAGTTCTCTATTACTCAATTCTACTTGACCACTAGACTGTGAGTGATACAGAGATGCAATTTTATGATTGACGTCATATTTAGCAAGCATTTTACGAAAATCACCATGAATAAAATGTGAACCACCATCAGTCATTAAATATCTAGGGACTCCAAACCTCGGAAAAATATCTTCTTTAAGCATTTTAATAGAAGTGTTATGATCAACACTACTAGTTGGAATAGCTTCTACCCACTTAGTAACGTAATCAACAACAACTGAAATATGTGTATATCCATTAGAGGCAGGAAAAGGTCCCTGTCGGTGTCAAAACTGGCGGATCTCGGGTAGGGGGTCCCGAACTATGCGTCTAGGCCAGATGGTAACAGGAGGCAAGGGACACGAAGTTTTACCCAGGTTCGGGCCCTCTTGATGGAGGTAAAACCCTACGTCCTGCTTGATTAATATTGATGATATGGGTAGTACAAGAGTAGATCTACCACGAGATCGGAGAGGCTAAACCCTAGAAGCTAGCCTATGGTATGATTGTTGTTCTGTATGTTGTCCTATGGACTAAAACCCTCCGGTTTATATAGACACCAGAGAGGGTTAGGGTTACACAAAGTCGGTTACAATGGTAGGAGATCTACATATCTGTATCGCCAAGCTTGCCTTCCACGCCAAGGAAAGTCCCTTCCGGACACGGGACGAAGTCTTCAATCTTGTATTTTCATAGTCCAGGAGTCCGGCTGAAGGTATAGTCCGGCCATCCGGACACCCCCTAATCCAGGACTCCCTCAGTAGCCCCTGAACCAGGCTTCAATGACGATGAGTCCAGCGCGCAGATTGTCTTCGGCATTGCAAGGCGGGTTCTCCTCCAAATTCCGTGTACCTGTTGAATAAAGTCCGGTTTCTTGTAAATGTTGCGCTCCTTGGCTTCTACGCCCAATAATGGCCGTCTCCCACATGTCAAAAGAATATAAAAAGTCTGAGTGTTTTTACATCCACACCCCTAGCCGCGTAAATGAGCCGCCATTTAAGGGGACGAGGATTTAGATCCAAACCACACCTTCTCCCCTTCGCGAGTGTTCATCAGAGCGCATCCGACAAAGGTCCATACCACCATGGCCAGCCGTCGCAACTCCTCCTCTCGCCCTTCCAGCCCTCAGCCTGGATATTGGAAGAGATGCTCCATCCCGCATAGCGAGCTAGTGACGCTCCAGACCAACGGATTTCTCCCCCCGGCCTATATGGTCCCGGTTCAAGCCGGTCTTGCCATCTATAATGGCGGAGAGCAAGCGGAGGGTGCCCCTAATCCCTCCAAAGGAGAGCGGGTATGCCCCGTCCCTTATTTAATAAGAGGGCTCGGATTTCCAATCCATCCGTTCCTCTGGGGGCTCCTGGAGTTCTATGGCCTCCAGCTACACAATCTTACGCCTGCCTCCGTATCGCGGGCTTCGTAGCCCTCTGCGAGCTGTTTTTGGGTGTTGAGGCTCATTTCGGGCTGTGGAAAGAGCTATTCTACCTTGTGCCCCGCTCTTAGAAGGGGTCGATGTATCAAGTGGGCGGAGCCAAAGTGTGGTGCATCGCCGGGACCGAATATCTATTCGGAACCCCAAAGAAGGGGTCCGAGGACTGGCCTTCGGAATGGTTTTACATAGAGGACGTCCCGCTGCCGGATCCTATCCGGATCGGCCTCCCTGAGTTCGACAGTGCTCCACTAAAGAAGCGCCTAAGTTGGCGTCCACGGAGCCCTTAGAGGGAAAGTGACAAGGATGTCCGTTACCTGATGGGCCGGATAAGATTGTTAGCTCATTCTGGACTGACCATGATCGGGGTCATGGCCGCATGCATCATGCGAGGGGTGCAGCCGCAACAGTACAGAGGCCACCCCATGTGGGATTTCAACGGGGAGGACGACGCCACCCGCTATGGCCGTGAGGGACCGGATTCGGCTGCGTCCCTAACAAAGACCTTGTCCGCTTTGTACAAGGGAGAAGAGGAGGAATTTCTCCGCGTCAACCCACAGGATGGATTTTCTATGTACAATCCCCCAAGCTGGGTAAGTGGTTTACTTGACCATCCGTTTTATATTCCCATTGTTAAATATTCAATCTAACGACTTTAACGCAGGAACTGCGCCAGGCTGTTAAAGAAATAAATAGCCCTCCTCCATAACCCGAGGACCCAGGACGGTCCCTCGACCCAGCCTCTCAAGAGGATCCGGACTTATCTGTGGAGCTGATTGATGGAGTGTTCCATCAATTGAGCAAGGACAACACCTTGGTGGCCATTACGGCCGATTACCCAGGGCTAATCCCGGCCTCCCAGCTAACTGAGATCAAAGTCCTAGTACCCCGAATAGGGGTCCCCCCTCTCGTGTTTTCAGTTTCCTGATTACAACCGAGCATTGCAGGGGAGGTTTTTGAGACGAGAGACCGAACCTGCGGCGACAAGCCAACGAGGGGCCGCAGGGCCTCGTGGGCAGAAAAGAGGTGTGGTCTGGACCGAGGCGTCAATGCAAAGGTATGGCGCGCCCCCTTATCCCAGGTGTTATACCTTCAAGGGATATTAACACTCGTGCTCTCTTCAGGACAAAGAGACCTCGCCGGACTATATTTGGAGAGGCTGCCAATCGCGCCTCCACCAGCCAGGCTCCAAAGCCCGGTCCGGAGGCGGAGGCGAACACAAGGCGCGCACCGGACGCTCCTCCGATGGAGGATGTGGATAGGTTGTCTGCCACCAACTCTGAGGTGGAGAGTGCCATGAACCACAGGCGTCGCCGGACAATTCTTCGCGACGCTTGTTTCTCCCGAGAGGCATTAGATGCCTTCAATTCGGGAAATGCGTACCTCCGTGCCGCTCAAAATGGTCTAGCCAGAGCCACGGAGCAATATGTAAAGACATACGAGTAAGAAAATTCTGGTAATTATATATATACCAGTAGCCCCCGAGACTTGAAACAGTTAGAATAACTAATTTAAGGATCATTTGTTATGCAGGTTCTTACATAAAAGAATTCCTTACTGTCCCAGGAGCTGGAAGAGTGCAAAGCCCAACTTGAGGCCGCACTAGCCGCGGCAGGGGAGCCCAAGGAGACCCCCTCTGGTAATATACACTTCGAAAGTTAAGTATTTTGCGAAGCATGGCATGGGTGCGAATCTGAAAAATGAAATTGCAGATGGCGCCGGATTGAGTCCGAAAAGGCAACAACTCCTACGCCAGCTGAAGGCTGGTGAGAAGGTGCTGACAAAGGTGAGGCGGGAGAAGAATGATCTCCAAGATGCCAACACCAAGCTGGACGTCGACCTGAAAGATGTTCGTGCCCAACTGTCAGACTCCGTTAAGGAGAATCAGCGGCTTTGTCGCGGCATATTTAGTAAGTGCTTGAACGAACCTTTGAAAAAAAGTTCGGCGGGGAAGTCGACTAATCAGAGTAATGTCTGTAGGTGTGCTAACAGGTCGTCCTGCAAAGGAGAT
The DNA here is from genome assembly GCA_034509565.1 of Triticum monococcum. Taxonomy (NCBI): domain Eukaryota; kingdom Viridiplantae; phylum Streptophyta; class Magnoliopsida; order Poales; family Poaceae; genus Triticum; species Triticum monococcum. The sequence continues at coordinate 734,206,370 of CM067842.1, forward strand.
GCTCGGTTCTACGGGTGACCTTCTTCTCGAGCTCTCGCAACTGCTCGAGCGAGTTCGGCAGGCGATGCAAGGCGTCGCCCAGGCCTTGTGGCCATCCATCTCCATGCCCGAAGGTCTTGGAGAGCTTGCGGAGAAGCTAAAGGGAGCACGGCGGCGCTTCCGATTGTGGAAGATATCGGCCTGCCGTCAAGGCGCTAGGGAGGCCCGGGCCATGGTGAAGACGCGGGACACAAAGGCTGACCCCAACCACATGGCCGAGGTCGGTCCTGTGGGGCCCGATGGGAAGGAGATCCCTGTAAGCTTAGTATACGGCCAAGTAGAATTGGCCGCAAAGTATTCCCAGGAGGACTGTAAATTAGACAACCTGTTAGATGGTATTGAAGAGGAATACAATCAGTCAGAATGACTATGTAATTTAATTGACATTTATAATGCCTTCTAGCCGGATTGTAGATCGTTTGTCATGGCCGACCTTTTCGCTTCAGCCTCAGGACCTGACGGTCCGGAGTGTGTCCGAATTCCCATGCGGTTATATAAGAACCGGGGAATGCATGGAGACCAGGCGTAGGGGTCATTAGTGCGTGAACAGACAAGTGCCCGACTAGTTATGTTATATTACATGGTTAGTAAGAAACATCTTCCAAGGAGAATAGTCCCGTTAGGGGTTCCTTTCCCTGGGAGGCATGCCCTAAAGTGCATGCCCATTCTGCGAAAAAGACTCGAGAAAAAACACATGGGGTCGCATAAATAAATAAGTGAAAAGATCATCTTTTAGGTCACTAACCGAATATTCCCTTAAGAACGCTAGCTTTCGGCTTCACCCAGTCTGAGGTACACATCCGGCTGATCCGGCAGTAACAATCGCAGAGGTGCTCCCTTTACCGCCAAGCCGAATAATCGGGAACGTAGGGGTAAGCACAGGAGCCAGGCAACCCAGCTTGGCCAAAACTTAAGTCATATCAATGAATATAATGATGAAATAAAAGGTACATGCGGAAGTGTAACACATGTGTTGGGCATGAAGCCCGTATAAATAAGCTTCTGTTAAAAGAAGCCCCCAGGTTTAATGAGTGCGGATAGCACGTCATTTGATGAGCCTTTAAAGGCTATAAGAGAAAGGAAGGGGAGAAGGAGAGAAATGTAAGACAGACAGTATATAAAAAATGGACAGAGGAAGGAGACGAACACAAAGTCCGACGCTAGGCATAGAATCTTCGGAGACGGGCTGCATTCCATGGGTTCGGCTCGAGTCGGTTATCCGATGCATCTCGCAGGCGGTACGCTCCACCAGTCAGGACTTGGTCAATTATGAAGGGACCTTCCCACTTGGGCTTGAGCTTGTCCTTTTTCTTGTCCGGCAGGCGTAGAACTAATTCGCCAACGTTGTAATTTTTGGCCCGTACTTCTCTGCTTTGGTATCTTCGAGCCTGCTATTGATAGAATGCGGAACGGGCTTTTGCCATGTCATGCTCCTCCTCCAATGCGTCCAAACTGTCCTACCAATCGAGCTCGGCTTCTCTTTCTTCGTACATGTGCACTCGAGGTGAGTCATGAATTATGTCGCAAGGCAAAACTGCCTCTGCGCCGTACACCATAAAGAATGGTGTGTATCCGGTGGTGCGATTCGGCGTGGTCCGCAGCCCCCAGAGTACGGAGTCGAGCTCCTCTACCCAGTGCGTGTTAGATTCCTTGAGGACCGCACTAATCTGGGTTTGATGCCTCTCATGATAAGACCATTTGCATGTTCGACCTGGCCGTTAGTTTGTGGGTGATAGACGGAAGCATAATCGAGCTTGATGCCCATGTTTTTGCACCAGAGTTTTACCTCGTCGGCCGTAAAGTTCGCACAGTTATCAGTGATGATGCTGTGGGGGACACTGTAACGGTGTACAACCCCGGATATAAAGTCTATCACCAGTCCGGATTCGGCCGTCTTAACAGGCTTGGCTTCTATCCATTTGGTGAACTTATCCACCATGACCAGTAAGTATTTTTACTTGTGGGTTCTGCCTTTAAGGGGTCCAACCATGTCAAGCCCCCAGACCGCGAAGGGCCAAGTGACGGGGATAGTTTGGAGGGCGGTGGGTGGCATATGGCTTTGGTTTGCAAAGAGCTGGCAGCCGACGCATCGTTGGACCAAGTCCTGAGCGTCTGCCCGGGCCGTCGGCCAATAAAAGCCTGTACGGAAGGCTTTGCTTACAAGGGACCGAGCTACAACGTGATGACCGCTGAGTCCGGCATGAATTTCAGCCAGGAGGTTCCACCCTTCCTCTTCAGAGATGCACCTTTGAAGGACTCCGGTAGTGCTTTTCTTATAAAGCTCTCCCTCATGGACTTTGTAGGTTTTGGATCGCCGCACTATGCCGCGTGCCTCATTTTGGTCCTCGGGGAGCTCCTGCCTAGTAAGGTAGGCGAGGAATGGTTCTGTCCATGGGGCGATGACGGCCATTATTACGTGGGCTGAAGGTGTTATTTCATTGGCAGAGCCTCCGATTGTGTCAGAATGTTCAGTGCCGGGCAGTGCGGTTGGGTCTGGGCTATTATTGTTCGGCTCCCCTTCCCATACTACGGATGGCTTGAATAGCCTTTCGAAGAAGATGTTGGGGGGGGGGGACTACATCGCGTTTTGCGCCGATGCGTGCCAGGACATCTGCCGCCTGATTATTTTCCCAGGCTATATGGTGAAATTCAAGCCCTTTGAACCGAGCTGACATTTTTAGGACGGCGTTGCGGTAAGCTGCCATTTTTGGATCCTTGGCATCGAAGTCTCCATTTATTTGGGATATTGCGAGGTTCGAGTCCTCGCGCACCTCTAAGCGTTGAATGCCCATGGATACTGCCATCCGGAGACCATGTAAAAGGGCCTCATATTCGGCTGCATTGTTGGAGTCTGTGTACATAATTTGGAGTACGTATCGAACCGTGTCTCCTGTGGGGGACGTCAAAACGACGCCAGCCCCTAGTCCGGCCAACATCTTGGAGCCGTCGAAATGCATGATCCAATTGAATATGTGCCGTACTCTTTAGGGAGTTCGGCCTCCGTCCATTCTGCGACGAAGTCGGCCAAAACTTGCGACTTGATGGCTCGCCGTGGCTTATAAGTTATGTCGAACGTGAGGAGCTCAATGGCCCATTTTGCAATCCGGCCCATTGCGTCACGGTTGTTTATAATATCGTTAAGTGGTACTTCCGAGGCTATTGTTATTGAACACTCTTGAAAGTAGTGTCGTAGCTTCCGGGATGCCATGAATACCGCGTACGCAATCTTTTGATAATGCGGGTACCGTGATTTGCATGGAGTGAGGACAGTGGACACATAATAGACCGGCTTTTGAAGGGGAAATTTGTGTCCGTCCGTTTCTCGTTTGACGACGAGTACTGTGCTTACAACCTGATGTGTTGCTGCAATGTACAATAGCATTGGTTCGCCAATGTTTGGCGCCGCCAGGACTGAGTTTGTTGCCAATATGGCTTTTATTTCGTTGAGTCCAGCCGTGGCTGCATCCGTCCATTCGAAGTGTTTGGTGCGCCGAAGGAGGCGGTAAAGGGGTACGGCCTTTTCTCCCAAGCGGGAGATAAAGCGGCTTAGAGCCGCCACGCATCCGGTTAACTTTTGTATTTGTTTGAGGTCCTTTGGGATATCCAGTTGTGACAGAGCTCGGATCTTGGCTGGATTTGCTTCAATTCCTCTACCGGATACAATGAAGCCCAAGAGCTTTCCAGCTGGGACGCCGAAAACGCATTTTTCCGGGTTGAGCTTGATGTCGTATGTTCAGAGGTTATCAAATGTGAGCCTCAAGTTGTCTACTAGAGATTCGACATGTCTTGTTTTGACGACCACATCATCTACATATGCCTGCACTATTTTGCCGATCTGGTTTGCCAGACATGTCTGAATCATGCGCTGATATGTTGCGCCGGCATTTTTGAGCCCGAAGGGCATTGTGTTGAAGCAGAATGGGCAGTATGGTGTGATAAATGCTGTTGCGGCTTGGTCTGATTCTGCCATCTTGATTTGATGGTAGCCGGAATATGTGTCGAGGAAACACAACGAATCGTGTCCTGCGGTAGCATCGATAATTTGATCAATGCGGGGGAGGGGGAAGGGATCCTTTGGGCAAGCCTTGTTAAGGTGTTTAAAATCAACGCACAGGCGCCAGGATTTGTCCTTCTTTGGTACCATCACCAGGTTTGCTAGCCAGTTCGGATGTTTTATATCTCTGATGAATCCGGCCTCCAATAGCTTTGCTAGCTCCTCTCCCATGGCCTGTCTCTTAGGTTCGGAAAAATGCCGAAGAGCTTGTTTGACAGGTTTGAATCCTTTTAGGATATTTAAGCTGTGCTCGGCCAGCCTGCGTGGGATTCCTGGCATGTGTGAAAGGTGCCAAGCGAAAATGTCCCAGTTCTCACATAGGAACTCTCGCAGTGCGGCGTCTACATCAGGGTTTAACTGTGCCCCGATGGAAGCTGTTTTATTGGGGTCCGTTGGATGGACCTGGAATTTGACTATTTCGTCCACCGGTTTAAAGGAGGTGGACTTGGATCTTTTGTCGAGTACCACATCGTCCCTATTCACCGTGGAGCGCAGCGCAGTCAGTTCCTCAGCTGCTAGGGCTTTGGATAGTGCCTCGAGGGCCAGTGCGGCTGTCTTGTTTTCGGTGCGGAGTGCTATGCCTGGATCACTAGCGAGAGTGATGATCCCGTTAGGCCCGGGCATCTTGAGCTTCATGTACCGTAATGGGGTATTGCTTGGAAGATTGTAAACGCTTCCCGCCCTAGCAGAGCATGATAACCGCTGCTGAACGGAGCCACATGGAACGTGACCTCTTTGGACCTGTAATTATCCGGCATGCCGAACACCACATCTAGTGTGATTTTTCCTGTACAGCGCGCTTCCCGACTGGTGATTATTCCTCTAAAGGTTGTGTTGCTTCGCTCAATGCGGTTCCAGTCTATTTCCATTTTTTGAAGGGTTTCCTCATAAATGAGGTTCAATCTGCTGCTGCCGTCCATGAGTACCTTGGTAAGACGAAAGCCATCCACTATTGGACTGAGGACCAATGCGGCTGGTGCTCGGGCTGTTCGGAATTTAGGTTCATCACTGGCGTTAAAGGTAATAGCCGTGTCACTCCATGGGTTTATTGTTGCTACTTGGTAGACTTCGGCAAGGCTGCGGAGTGTCCTTTTTTGCATATTATTTTATGCGAAAATCTCGAAGACTGTTAATACCATATTGGTGTCTCTGGGGTGGCTTTCTGTGGCCTCCGGAATTAGGAGATCTTCGCTAATTTTGGCCACCTGCCAGAGTATCCAACATGCTCTAAGGCTGTGAGTTGGTGTGGCATCCTCTGTACTGTGAATTTTACAGGGTCCATTAAGCCATCCTTCCAGTACGGTTCCATGCCCTGTAGAGGGTTTTTGCTTTTTGTTGTTTGACCCGGGTGTCTGGCGATGATGCACCCTTTTATTTCGGACTGGGTTTGTATTCAGGGCCGGATCGTCCCAAAATTTTATTTCGGTTTTCCAGGCGCTTTCCATCGCACAGTACTTTCGTACAATGGACGCTAAGTCAGCGAAGCGTGTAATATCACGGCAACTTATGGCGTTGAGGATTCCCTTGTCCGTGCAATTATTGCAGAAGATTGAGATTGCGTCTTCCTCGCGGCAGTCCCTTATCCTGTTCCTAACCAGGAGGAATCTGGCCCAGTAAAGATTTACTGATTCATCGGGCTCTTGCCTGATTTGGGATAGATCGCTTATGTTCAGGTGGGTGGGTGGAATTAAATCCGAAGCCTCACCCAATCTGAGGCTCAGAGGCCGAGGAATTTCCGAACTCGAAAATTTGGATTCCTGGATGTTGTCCAATGAATCCAGCCCGTCGCCTGACTCTAAGTTCAGGTCTTGAGTGATATCCTCCCCTCCGCGGGTATCTGGCTTGGAGGGATCAGGAATCCGGACGTAGCTAGTCCTTAAGATAGATGAAGGGTCGCTGCACTGTCCCTCTACCACGACAACGTGATGGGTGACTTGGGGAGAGTTAATCTCTCTCAGATCGGGTTTAGGCCCAATCAGGTCGTAATCCGTAGCGACTCCCAGGGCGGCGATGCGATCCAAGAGCTCGTTTATGGAGGAGAGCTCCATTGGATCTAACTGCTCGGCGAGTTCCGAGCTGACATGAAGATTGTTTTCGATGGCTCAAGAGGTCATCGTTGACGCAAAAGCCGAACAGGCGGTCATAAGAAAACCACCTAGCCGGAGGGTTTGGCCGACAGCCAAAGCTCCCTTAGCAACGGTCCCGTCTTTAAAGACGGGGCGAGGCATCCTTCCCGATGGCGACGACACAGAGGAACTCTCAATGAAAGCACCAATGTCGGTGTCAAAACCGGCGGATCTCGGGTAGGGGGTCCCGAACTGTGCGTCTAGGCCGGATAGTAACAGGAGGCAAGGGACACGAAGTTTTACCCAGGTTTGGGCCCTCTTGATGGAGGTAAAACCCTACGTCCTGCTTGATTAATATTGATGATATGGGTAGTACAAGAGTAGATCTACCACGAGATTGGAGAGGCTAAACCCTAGAAGCTAGCCTATGGTATGATTGTTGTTCTATATGTTGTCCTACGGACTAAAACCCTCCGGTTTATATAGACACCGGAGAGGGTTAGGGTTACACAAAGTCGGTTACAATGGTAGGAGATCTACATATCCGTATCGCCAAGCTTGCCTTCCACGCCAAGGAAATCCCTTCCGTACATGGGACGAAGTCTTCAATCTTGTATCTTCATAGTCCAGGAGTCCGGCTGAAGGTATAGTTCGGCCATCCGGACACCCCATAATCCAGGACTCCCTCAGTCCCATATAATCAAAGCCCCAAACATCAAACGGTTCAATAACAAGTGAATAGTTCATAGGCATTTCTTGACGTCTACTAATGTTACCAATTCTTTGACATTCATCACAAGATAGGACAAACTTACGGGCATCCTAGAAGAGAGTAGGCCAATAAAAACCGGATTGCAATACCTTATGTGCAGTTCTATCTCCCGCGTGGTGTCCTCCGTAAGTTTCGGAGTGGCACTTGCGTAGGATCTGTTCCTGTTCATGCTCAGGTACACAACGTCTAATAACACCATCTACTCCTTCCTTATAAAGATGTGGGTCATCCCAAAAGTAATGTCTCAAATCATAGAAGAACTTTTTCTTTTGTTCGTATGTGAAGCTAGGTGGTATAAATTTAGCAATTATGTAATTAGCATAATCAGCATACTACAAGAAGTACTTATGACATTTAATTGTTCATTAGGAAAACTATTATCAATAGGTAGTGGGTCATCAAGAATATTCTCTAGCCTAGATAAGTTGTCTGCAACGGGGTTCTCAGCTCCTTTCCTATCAACAATATGCAAATCAAATTCTTGTAGCAAGAGAACCCATCTAATAAGTCTAGGTTTAGCATATTTGTTCTCCATAAGATATTTAATAGCACCATGATCAGTGTGGATATTTACTTTAGAATCAACAATATAAGGTCTAAACTTATCACAAGCAAATACAACTGCTAAAAGTTCTTTTTCAGTAGTAGCATAATTTCTTTGAGCATTGTCTAGAGTCTTACTAGCATAATGGATAACATTTAATTTCTTATCAACTCTTTTCCCTAGAACAACACCTACATCATAATCGCTAGCATCACACATAATTTCGAAGGGTAAATTCCAATCAGGTGGCTGAACAATAGGTGTAGAAACTAATGCTTTCTTAAGTATTTCAAATGCTTCTACACAATCATCATCAAAGACAAATGGTATATATTCTTGTAATAAATTAGTCAGAGGCCGAGAAATTTTTGAGAAGTCCTTAATGAACCTCCTATAAAATCCAGCGTGGTCGAGGAAACTTCTTATACCTTTGATGTCCTTGGGACATGGCATCTCTTCAATAGCATCAACCTTGGCTTTATCAACTTCAATACCTCTTTCAGAAACTTTATGCCCCAAGACAATACCCTCATTAACCATAAAGTGGCACTTTTCCCAATTCAAGACAAGATTAGTTTCTTCACATCTATGTAAAACTCGATCAAGATTGCTCAAGCAATCATCAAAAGAAGATCCATAGACGGAAAAGTTGTCCATGAAAACCTCACAAATCTTTTCACAAAAGTCAGAGAATATAGCCATCATGCATCTTTGAAAGGTAGCAGGTGCATTACATAAACCAAAAGGCATACGTCTATAAGCAAAAGTACCAAAAGGGTATGTAAAAGTAGTCTTTGATTGATCTTTAGCCGACACAGGCATTTGAGAGAAACCAGAATAACCATCTAGAAAGCAGTAATGTGTATGTTTGCATAATCTTTCTAGCATTTGATCGATAAAAGGTAAGGGGTAATGATCTTTCTTAGTAGCCTTATTTAATTTGCGGAAATCAATTACCATCCTATAACCGATAATAATTCTTTGTGGAATCAATTCATCTTTATCATTAGGAACAACAGTAATACCTCCCTTCTTAGGGACACAATGAACAGGACTTACCCACTGACTATCAGCAACGGGATAAATTATACCCGCCTCTAGAAGCTTTAGTATTTCTTTTCTTAGCACTTCTTTCATTTTAGGATTCAAATGTCGTTGAGGATCACGAACTGGTTTGGCATCTGCTTCCAAATTTATTTTATGTTGACATAAAGTGCGACTAATGCCCTTAAGATCATCAAGAGTATATCCAATAGTAGCACGATGCTTCTTCAGAGTTTTCAATAATCTTTCTTCTTCATGCTCTGAAAGGTTAGCACTAATAATAACAGGATATATCTTCTTTTCATCAAGATAAGCATATTTAAGATTACCAGGCAGCAGTTTAAGCTCAAACACGGGATCACCCTTAGGTGGAGGAGGATCCCCTAGGATTTTAACAGGCAAATTGTGTTTTAGCATAGGTTCTTGTTTAAAGAATACTTTATCTATTTCCCTTCTTTCATTCATAAACATATCATTCTCATGGTCTAGCAAATATTGCTCTAAAGGATCATTAGGAGGTACGGCAATAGAAGCAAGACCAATAATTTCATCCTTACTAGGCAATTCTTCTTCACGGTGTTGTTTACTAAATTTAGAGAAATTAAACTCATGAGTCATATTATCCAAGCCAATAGTAACAACATTCTTTTTGCAATCTATCCTATCATTAACTGTATTCAAGAAGGGTCTACCAAATATAATGGGACAAAAGCTATCTTGTGGAGAACTAAGAACAAGAAAATCAGCAGGATATTTAGTTTTCCCGCACAAGACTTCAACATCTCTAACAATTCCCATTGCTGAAATAGTATCTCTATTAGCAAGTCTAGTTGTGACATCAATATCTTCTAACTCAGCAGGTGCAATTTCATGCTTGATTTCTTTATACAAGTCATAAGGTATAACACTAGCACTAGAACCGTTATCACATATGTCACACCCTAGCTAGGTTATGCATTAGAGTGTGCATCATGTTACATTCATCAGAAATTGAAATGGGGAAAGCAGAACCCCCAGCACCCCCCCTGCAATCAACTAGGGTTTACTAAAAATAAATTCAATGAACCTGAAATGCCCTTCAAATATGTTCACCCTCTTTGCCTTGGGTTAGAACCCTTGGGAAAAATGGTGCATATAATTTTAGGTCAACAAAAGGGGCATTGACTTAATTCATAAATATTTGAATTTGGGCATTTAAATACTATTAAATAATTCAAATGCTCAAATAATGTTGGAACTATTTTTGGGCCACTGAAATAATTCAGAAAGTGTCCATAAATATTTTCAGGATTTTATAAAATGATTTAGTATTTAAACTAAATCAAAACAGAATAACAAAAATAGAAAACAGTATAAATTAGAGGGAGAGACAGAGGCTCACCTGGACTTACCTGGCGCCACCAACCGGCCCAGCACTGTAGCTGGACGGCCCAGCCCACCAGGCCGACGCCAGTCGTCCCCTAGCTCCTGCTAGGAGGATGCAGGGCGTGTGCCCGCGGTGCGCCGGCACGCGCGCGGCCACCGACGGCCACCTCCTGCTTCGGCCGCCTCCCCGACGTCGCTATGGACGCCACGCACCCCCCTGGCCCTCTCATTCACTCTCCCTCGCCCTCATCCCCTCCCCTGTCTCGGTCTCTCACACACACCCGAACGCGCCGTCGCCGCCGTTCGCTGCCACCGCGCTCCCCGACCCCCTCTCGCCTTCCCGTGTTGCGTGGAAGCTCCGCCACTGTCGCCTACGCCTTCTGCACCGAGCCAAGCGAGCCGGGAAGCCTTGCTTCGTCCTCGGCGTCGTCTTCTTCAACCTCGGGACCGCCGGCCATCTCCGTCAAATTCGTCGGCTCCGGACCGTCCCCGAGCCCATCGAGCTGCTCTACGTGACCCCAGTGAGCTCCTGCTCCGAATCCCCCTCCTCCCCGCCATTATTTCAAGCTCAAATTGCCGACTCCCTACTGACCGAGCTCAACGCCGCTCGGGCTCGTCGCCGGCGTCGCTCCGATGCCCATTTGGTCGCGCCAACGTGCCAAACAACACCTCTGCATCGCGTAGTGCCTTGCCCGCGCTTTATTTTGCGTGTTTGCTCGCTGCAGCCGCTTTCCCGTGCACAGCCGAACTCCGGCCGCCGCCCGGCTCGTCGCCGCCGCGGTTACGCGCTGCCCCAGCCCCTTCCGTCTGCACCACTAGATGCGCGCGAGTCCCAGGAGCACGTATATGCCCTCTGCCGCGAGTTTGGTCGCCCGTGGGCGAAACCCGAGCCGTTCCGTCGTGTCTGGCCTCGCCGGCGTCAAGTCGCCGGCAGGTTTGACCCTGCTGGCCAGGGGTTTGACCCCGCTGACTGACGATGTGTGGGCCAGGCCCCTTTTTAATTAGTGTTAGATTTAGTTAGTCCTAATTAACTTAGTTACGTTAAATAGACACTGACATGCGGGCCCAGGCTCTAATTAACTTTAGTTAGTTAATTAGTCACTGACCAGTGGGTCCCACTGGTCAGGTTTGACCCGGACGCACCCTGTTGACTTGCTGACATCATCATGACGTCAAGCTGATGCAGTAAATCATTTTCCAGTTTAAAAACAATTCAGGAAATTTCAGAAAATGCCCAAAACTTTGAAAAATCATAGAAATTCAACCATAACTCCAAATGAGACAAATTATATATGAAAAATTATCAGAAAAATTCAAGGAATCCATCTGTACCATTTTCATGCATGTTTGAACAATGCTTGTCCTCTGTTTTGGACAAAACAAATAAAGGGCATTTAAATAATCATATATGGGGTTGGAATTTGAATCTTGTACTCAAACCAACTCCATTTAAATCATAGCTAGTTGCATTAGCTCAAGACACATCCATATTGCCATGTCATAGCATGCATCATATTGTTGCATATCGTCATGTGTTGATTGTGCTCGGTTGTGTTCTTCGTGGTAGGTTCTGCCTCCGAGGATATTCACGAGTATCCAACTGAAGGGCAGTATCCCGTTACCACTCCATCAGGCAAGCAACCATTGATCATTCCGATACAACCCATGTTCTCGCTCCTGCTCTTGTTTACTGCATTAAGACAACACGATTCAAACTGCTGTGTGCTACGGTAGTTGAACCTTATCCTCTGCATGACCTGTCATTGCCACAGTAACTAGATGAAACCCACTAGCATGTGTAGGAGTTGATTGAGCCATGTTTTGTGATTCCTACCTTGCTATGCCTGCTATGCTTAGAGTTGTGTCAGGTCTGGTTCATCTGGGTGATGGGCTAGAGTGAAATGCTTGTGCCAGTAATATGAGGGATGTGTTGAACATGTTTTGGTAAAGGTATCGATGAGAGGCCATGTAGGAGTACATGGTGGGTTGTTTCATTGAAGCCGTCCCTAAGAACTGAGTTCTGTATGCGTGAATTAAGATTCAGCTACTACCACACATTGGGCCCTGAAATATGACCCCGCTCGACTTACCGACCCCTCTCGCCTCAGTCCAGGAGTTGCAACTAGTTTCTGGTGTTTGTAGGATATGTGTTGGCGGCCGTGCGTAGCGCTGACCCTAGGGGTGGGCTATGTTGCGGTAGATACACCGTGGCACGGTGTACCGAGTCACCCGTTTGGTGTCTCGGGAACCCTGTTCACATCGTTCGGGGCCGTTGAGGACACCCTGGCCGGATTTCCTTGCGGATGGAACCTGAATAGGCGATGACCCTGGACTAGAGACTTGTGAGGTTAGTCAGGTCGTGGTCTACACCCACGTCGGTTTTCGCTTGAAGTCTGCCGAGCACATTTCGTGTGCAGACGCTAAGTGGTGGAAACATGTGTGACGAAGTACACCCCTGCAGGGTATAAAACTATTCGAATAGCCGTGTCCGCGGTAAAGGACTACTTGATTGCATATACAGTTCATAGACAAGTTGATGGATACTACTAAAAGACTCAAGATAAGTGTGAGTACCGAGGATGGCCCCCTCGCAGGTTACGAGGGAGGATCCACGGTGGAGTATTGTGATGGTGAGTAGTGGACTCGTGTGCGAAAACTATTTTGCTAAAAGATTCCGTAGGATAGCTTAGCCAAGAGTCAAAGCTGGCTTGCTGCACAAACCCCACCACCTTCTTGAGAATGAGCATGTACAGTAGGTTCTGATGTAAGACTTGCTGAGTACCTTTGTACTCATGTTTGCTTATTTATTGTTTTCAGACGACAACACTGCCCCCTCCGATGGGTTTTATGTAGACCTTGACGTCGACGAGTGACTAGCCACCCAGGTGGTGATCCAGGCCATGGAGGGCCCTATGTAGATAGACAGGCTTCGAGAAGCCTTCTTTCTTTCTAGAGTCTGTACTCAGACTAGTTGCTTCCGCATGTGCTTGTATGACTGTATGACTTGAGTGTCGGGTCATGTGACCCCTACCTGTATGGATATGTTATGTATGGCTCCCTGGAGCCTTTAAATAAAGTACCTGAGTTGTAGAGTTTTGTTGTGATGCCATGTTGTATGTACTCATATCGAGCATATTGTATGTATGATTGAAATGCTTGGTATGAGTGGGATCCGACAATCTAGTTGTTTGTCCTTCGCAGCCTTTCTTATGGGGAAATGTAGTCTAATGCTCCTCGAGCCATAGTAGTCCGCTACAGCCCGGTTCACCGGAGTCCTGCTAGCCCAGCACTACTGTTCAGGACACTTGACTGGCCGGCATGTGTTTCACTTCGTCCCTATGTCTGTACCTTCGGGGAAATGTCACGCGGTGGTCTCCGGAGTCCTGTCTAGCCTGCTACAGCCCGGGATCCCCCGGAGTCCTGTTAGCCCAGTGCTACAGCCCGTAATCACTCGTTGATGACCGACATGTTCGTTGTGATTCATGTATGCCTGTCTCCATAGGTCTGTGCCGCTTTGGGTTCACGACTAGCCATGTCGGCCCGGGTTCTCGGTCATATGGATGCTAGCGACAATGTCATATACGCGAGCCAAAAGGCGCAAACGGTTCCGGGCCATGGTAAGGCGACACCCGTGGGATACCGTGCGTGAGGCCGCAAAGTGATATGAGGTGTTACCGGCTAGATCGATGTGGCTTAGAATCGGGGTCCTGACAGCGTTGGCATCAGAGCCGGACTGCCTGTAGGTTCGTTCAGCCAAACTGGTCGATGTCGAGTCTAGAAATGCTTTAGTTATATGTAAGGGAATTGATTGTGGGAGGGAACGTAAGGTTCTTTTTACTCCTTTACCCTATGCTTCTGATCTGAGTCATTCTCTTCTCATTCAACGTGGGTTAAGGACTAGGCTCTCTTCTTCTATCAGGTTCACGTGTTACTAATCCGTAGTAGTTTATAGGATTATTGCTATGAGTTCCAGTCCAGTTTCTACTATTTTAGTACGTTGCTATTTGAATCAGAACCTTGATACGATGCTGTTGAGCGGTATTGTGAACTGTTGTGGATGTCTCAAATCTTTTTCTGAGCATTTACAGCCGTTATGCTGCCCAATTTTTCCCTAGGAATTCTGATGTCTTTGTCTTGTGGTTGTGCTTTCAGATGGCCAACCAGTCTCCAAATCAAGTGGTTCGCCTGACCAGGTGCCTCGACGTGCCCGGTCATACTGCTATGTTGGTCCGGGTCATGATCGAGACAGGATACCGTTGGTATCCCGAATACACTTTTGAAGAGCAGTTCCGCGACTTTAATCAAAGCCAGTATTTATGCACCGTCAGGATATTTCCTTCCTATCCTGGATCTACCGAGCCCCTTCACTGTTCCTATGGACTCGGAGTTACCATTGAGATGGCTGTGTAGGATGCTGCCTATTCCATGATGACCATCTTGCGAGTCCGGACTGGCCTGCTTCGGAACACTGACTTCCGTTACATGCCAGCTTCACTTCCGGGAGCGCAGGGGTATCTTCAGGCTATCTATGCTGACTCCACTCAGGAGGACTCATTAACTCGTACCACCGCTGAGATGCTCGAAGATAAGGACCGAGAGAATCGGGCCTTGAGGCTGGAGCTCTTTAATACCCGTGCTGATCATTGGGCCACATTGACTCGGTTTGCACCCGCGGTGCAAGCTGGATGTATGGATACCAGGGATCTGTATCCTGTGAGAGCAGCTCTGCCAGACATGGTGGATTGGCGTGATGTGGGAGGCATCACCCCACCCCTTGGTCCCCGCAGGCCACCGTTTGTCGGTCCAAGACCTCATCCTAGCCCCTATGGTCCACAGGCTCCTCAGGACCGTCTGTTTCCGGATGATCATGTTGAACTTCCAGGCTATGGAGGTGACTTCTATGAGGACTACTATGGAGCTATCTGAGTTAGTAGTAGTACCACTAGTATTGTAGTAGTTGTATCTCCACTGTCCTGTGTGACTTGTGGAATACGACTTGGTGTGTAATCGATTCCGGAGGTGTAGACAAATAATGTATAGGGACTCGGAATGCCTCTGATGAGATGTAACGTCTACCTTCATAGTTGTACTGTAGCATGGGCTTGTACTAAACTATGTATGACGAGTATGACCGTTGGTGTATATATGGCAGTTTTATATTACCATGGCATATGAATGAGCATCTCTGCATTCCGCGTTATCCTTTACATTCTGCACTTCCCTGTTAAGTTTGAGCCATCCTTGTCTAAACCGTTGTCTTGTTTTCCTCCTAGGATGGTCAACACCCGCGGCAACCCTGCTGCCCCGGAGCAGGGGGAAGCCAATGCAGCTAGAGGTGAAAATTTGCCTCATCCGCCTTCCTTGGCCGAAGTGATGCTGGAGGCGGAAAGGAACAAGCGTGAGACCAACCGCCTGCTGGAGCGGATTGAGCAGAACACTGCACGCCACCCACGAAATGACCTGGTGTCAATCAACGACTTTATCAAGCTGTACCCACCAAAGTTTAACCATTCCGTCGAGCCCCTCGATGCGGATGATTGGCTTCACAGCATCACCCACAAGCTACGTTCTGCCAACGTAGCTGAAGCCGACAAGGTTACCTATGCTGCTTATCATCTTGAGGGCCCCGCTAGCCATTGGTGGGAAAACTACGAAGCTATGCGCCCGGTCGGCCAAATCACTACCTGGGCTGAGTTCAGCGAGGCTTTCCGTGAGCATCACATTCTGGAAGGTCTCATGGATCGCAAGAGGGAGGAGTTCTGCAACTTCACCCAAGGAAGGCTGACTGTGGATGCATATAGCCGAGAATTTGGGAACCTGGCACGCTATGCTCCTGAAGAGGTTTCTATTGACGCCAAGAAGCAGGCAAGGTTCCGCAAGGGACTTAGCCCTGAGCTTCGCCGCGATCTCCGTCTGCACGAGTGCACATCCTTCCAGAAGCTGGTCAATAAAGCTATCAGTGCTGAGACAGGCCAGACTGATTATGACGCTTCACGCAAGCACTCTCGTGATTTTGGGTCTTCATCCGGCTCTGGAGCTCAGAAGCGCCGGGTGTGGATTCCAAGCACCGCACTGCCACCCAGATTCACCCCGAGGCCATCCTTTGAGGCGCCTCGTCCCAACCAGCAATTTGCACCGCCCAAGCCCTATGGTGGCCCCGCTGCTAATGTTGCTCCACGCCCCACTGTGGTAACATGCTTCAAGTGTGGAGAACCGGGTCACTATAGTCGAGAGTGTCCCCAGAACAACCCCAATCAAGCTGGAAAGTCCGTTGGCCGTGGTAAGCCTGCGGGAAAGACTTTCTACGCCAAGCCGGCCACTACTGCACGTGGCCATGTCAACTATGTTTCAGCCGAAGAGGCTCATGAGGATCCCAACGTCGTCCTTGGTACGCTCCTTGTTAACTGCCATCCGGCATCTGTTCTTTTCGATACTGGAGCATCTCATTCATTCATATCCGAGAATTATGCTCGGTTGCATAACACGACATTCTGTGACATGCCCACTTCCATGGTAATTCAAACTCCGGGTTCCAAATGGCAAACTTCTAGGGTAAGCCATGGGAACGAAATTCTTGTCGATAGGCTTGTTTTCCTTGCATCTTTAATAGCTCTCAAGTCCTCCGACATAAACATCATCTTGGGTATGGACTGGATGTCGGCTCATTACGCCAAGATCGATTGTGCCACTAGAACCGTTCAACTTACTCATCCCTCGGGCAAGACAGTTAATGTCTTAACTCGAGTGGCCAAGCGCCAACTTTACTCTCTCAATGCCAACCCTCTTCCAGACCTTGAGGACGTTCTGGTAGTCCGAGACTTCCCAGATGTGTTTCCGGAAGAACTGCCAGGTGTTCCACCTGACCGGGATGTCGAGTTTGTGATAGACCTTGTTCCAGGAACCGTTCCAATTGCTAGAAGACCCTACAAGATGGCACCCTTAGAACTAGCCGAGCTTAAGAACCAACTTGATGAGTCCTTGAACAAAGGGTTCATCCGTCCTAGCTCCTCCCCTTGGGCTTGCCCCGTCCTCTTTGTCAAAAAGAAGGATGGAACGGATCGAATGGTTGTGGATTACCGACCCGTCAATCTGGTCACCATCAAGAACAAATACCCGCTTCCCAGGATCAACGACCTGTATGATCAGCTCGCTGGATCCTCAGTCTTCTCCAAGATGGATTTGAGGCTGGGCTACCATCAAATCAAAATCAGAAACGGGGACATTCCCAAAATGGCCTTTGTTACTCGTTATGGCCAATACGAGTACACCGTCATGTCCTTCGGTTTAACCAATGCCCCGGCCACTTTCTCCCGGTTAATGAACTCGGTTTTCATGGAGTACTTGGACAAATTCGTCGTACTATACCTCGATGACATACTCATCTACTCCAAGAATGAGGAGGAACATGCCGAACATCTAAGGCTGGTATTGATGAAACTTCGAGAGCATCGCCTTTATGCCAAATTCTCCAAGTGTGAATTTTGGTTGTCAGAAGTGACCTATCTAGGCCATGTAATCTCTGGTAAGGGTATTGCTGTCAATCCCGAGCGAGTTCAAGCCGTCCTTGATTGGACTCCACCTGAAACGGTCAAGCAAGTTCGGAGTTTCCTTGGCCTAGCGAGCTATTGCCGCCGCTTCGTCGAGAATTTCTCCAAGGTTGCTAAACCTCTAACTGAACTCCTCAAGAAAGATAAAAAGTTCGAGTGGACTCCGCAGTGCGAGTTCAGTTTTTAGGAACTGAAAAGACGCCTGACATCTGCTCCCGTACTGGTACCACCAGATTTCTCCAAGGACTTTATTATCTATTGCGACGCCTCGCGACAAGGACTAGGTTGCATACTCATGCAAGATCGTCAGGTAATTGCCTATGCTTCACGGCAATTACACCCACATGAGGAAAATTATCCCACACATGATCTAGAGCTTGCAGCTGTAGTCCATGCACTCAAAACCTGGCGACATTACCTCCTCGGTAATCGTTGCGAGATCTTCACCGATCACCAAAGCTTGAAATATATCTTCACCCAACCAGATTTGAATCTCAGGCAAAGACGTTGGGTCGAGTTGATCTCGGATTATGACTTAGGAATAACTTACACCCCTGGCAAGGCCAATGTCATGGCCGATGCACTAAGTCGTAAGTCCTACTGTAACAACCTGATGTTACAACAAAGTCAACCACTTCTCCATGAGGAATTTCGCAAGCTTAATCTTCACATTGTTCCTCAAGGATTCTTGTCTACTCTGGTGGCGAAACCTACCCTTATGGATCAAATCATAGCTGCCCAAAAGCGTGATAAGGGCATATCCCGGATTAAGGAAAACATTGCTAGCGGAGTAGCTAAATGTTTTTCCATGGATGAGCAAGGTGCTGTCTTCTTTGAGAACCGCCTGGTGGTTCCCAAGAACCAACATCTACGCCAGATGATCCTTAAGGAAGCTCATGAATCCCCTCTCACCATTCATCCCGGTAGTACTAAAATGTATCAAGACCTACGCCAGAGGTTTTGGTGGACTAGGATGAAGAGAGAAATCGCTCAATACGTTGCTAATTGCGACGTTTGTCGTCGTGTTAAAGCAGAGCATCAATGGCCTGCTGGCACCCTTCAACCTTTGGCTATTCCTGAATGGAAATGGGACAAAATCAGTATGGATTTCATCACTGGGTTTCCCAGGACCAAGAGGGGAAATAATGCCATCTTCGTCGTGATCGACCGTCTTTCCAAAGTAGCCCATTTTCTACCTGTTCGTGAGAGTATCACCGCTAGCCAGCTAGCTGACCTATACATCTCCCGAATAGTGTCTCTTCATGGCATCCCATTGGAAATTAACTCAGACCGTGGAAGTCTCTTCACCTCTCGATTTTGGGAAAGTTTCCAAAATGCTATGGGAACTCATCTCTCCTTTAGCACCGCCTTCCATCCTCAATCAAGTGGTCAAGTAGAGCGAGTAAATCAAATCCTGGAAGATATGCTCCGAGCTTCTGTTATCTCGTTCGGAATGAGTTGGGAGAAATGCCTTCCGTTCACGGAGTTTGCTTATAACAATAGCTATCAAGCTAGTTTGGGCAAGGCTCCCTTCGAAGTTCTCTATGGACGAAAATGTCGAACGCCTCTTAACTGGTCAGAAACCGGGGAAAGACAACTCTTTGGCCCGGATATGATTCAGGAAGCAGAAGAGCAGGTTCGCGTTATTCGTGAGAAATTGAAAATGGCCCAATCTCGCCAAAAGAGTCAATATGATCGTAAGCATAAGCCTATGACATTTGAAATTGACGAGAAAGCTTACCTTCGGGTTACCCCGTTAAAGGGAACCCATCGCTTCGGTATCAAAGGCAAATTGGCTCCTCGTTACATTGGACCCATTCGCATTCTTGCCAAACGAGGAGAAGTTGCCTACCAATTGGAACTACCTCCGCATCTTTCCAGAGTTCACGATGTCTTCCACGTTTCGCAACTCAGGCGTTGCTTCGCGGATCCTATCCGTGGAGTGGACCACGAAACGCTTGATTTACAAGATAACCTCTCTTATCGGGAATACCCCGTTCGTATCCTTGATCGAGCCGAGCGTACCACTCGACGTCATAATATCAAGTTTCTCAAGGTTCAATGGTCACACCATTCCGAGGAAGAAGCCACTTGGGAAAGGGAGGATCGTCTTCGACTCGAGTACCCCGCCTTCTTCCCAGATGATCCTAAATCTCGGGACGAGATTCTATTGAGTGGGGGTGAGTTGTCACACCCTAGCTAGGTTATGAATTAGAGTGTGCATCATGTTACATTCATCAGAAATTGAAATGGGGAAAGCAGAACCCCCAGCACCCCCCTGCAATCAACTAGGGTTTACTAAAAATAAATTCAATGAACCTGAAATGCCCTTCAAATATGTTCACCCTCTTTGCCTTGGGTTAGAACCCTTGGGAAAAATGGTGCATATAATTTTAGGTCAACAAAAGGGGCATTGACTTAATTCATAAATATTTGAATTTGGGCATTTAAATACTATTAAATAATTCAAATGCTCAAATAATGTTGGAACTATTTTTGGGCCACTGAAATAATTCAGAAAGTGTCCATAAATATTTTCAGGATTTTATAAAATGATTTAGTATTTAAACTAAATCAAAACAGAATAACAAAAATAGAAAACAGTATAAATTAGAGGGAGAGACAGAGGCTCACCTGGACTTACCTGGCGCCACCAACCGGCCCAGCACTGTAGCTGGACGGCCCAGCCCACCAGGCCGACGCCAGTCGTCCCCTAGCTCCTGCCAGGAGGACGCAGGGCGTGTGCCCGCGGTGCGCCGGCACGCGCGCGGCCACCGACGGCCACCTCCTGCTTCGGCCGCCTCCCCGATGTCGCTATGGACGCCACGCACCCCCTGGCCCTCTCATTCACTCTCCCTCGCCCTCATCCCCTCCCCTGTCTCGGTCTCTCACACACACCCGAACGCGCCGTCGCCGCCGTTCGCTGCCACCGCGCTCCCCGACCCCCTCTCGCCTTCCCGTGTTGCGTGGAAGCTCCGCCACTGTCGCCTACGCCTTCTGCACCGAGCCAAGCGAGCCGGGAAGCCTTGCTTCGTCCTCGGCGTCGTCTTATTCAACCTCGGGACCGCCGGCCATCTCCGTCAAATTCGTCGGCTCCGGACCGTCCCCGAGCCCATCGAGCTGCTCTACGTGACCCCAGTGAGCTCCTGCTCTGAATCCCCCTCCTCCCCGCCATTATTTCAAGCTCAAATTGCCGACTCCCTACTGACCGAGCTCAACGCCGCTCGGGCTCGTCGCCGGCGTCGCTCCGATGCCCATTTGGTCGTGCCAACGTGCCAAACGACACCTCTGCATCGCGTAGTGCCTTGCCCGCGCTTTATTTTGCGTGTTTGCTCGCTGTAGCCGCTTTCCTGTGCACAGCCGAACTCCGGCCGCCGCCCGGCTCGTCGCCGCCGCGGTTACACGCTGCCCCAGCCCCTTCCGTCTGCACCACTAGATGCGCGCGAGTCCCAGGAGCACGTAGATGCCCTCTGCCGCGAGTTTGGTCGCCCTGGGCGAAACCCGAGCCGTTCCGCCGTGTCTGGCCTCGCCGGCGTTAAGTCGCCGGCAGGTTTGACCCTGCTGGCCAGGGGTTTGACCCCGCTGACTGACTGACGTGTGGGCCAGGCCCCTTTTTAATTAGTGTTAGATTTAGTTAGTCCTAATTAACTTAGTTACGTTAAATAGACACTGACATGCGGGCCCAGGCTCTAATTAACTTTAGTTAGTTAATTAGTCACTGACCAGTGGGTCCCACTGGTCAGGTTTGACCCGGACGCACCCTGTTGACTTGCTGACATCATCATGACGTCAAGCTGACGCAGTAAATCATTTTCCAGTTTAAAAACAATTCAGGAAATTTCAGAAAATGCCCAAAACTTTGAAAAATCATAGAAATTCAACCATAACTCCAAATGAGACAAATTATATATGAAAAATTATCAGAAAAATTCAAGGAATCCATCTGTACCATTTTCATGCATGTTTGAACAATGCTTGTCCTCTGTTTTGGACAAAACAAATAAAGGGCATTTAAATAATCATATATGGGGTTGGAATTTGAATCTTGTACTCAAACCAACTCCATTTAAATCATAGCTAGTTGCATTAGCTCAAGACACATCCATATTGCCATGTCATAGCATGCATCATATTGTTGCATATCGTCATGTGTTGATTGTGCTCGGTTGTGTTCTTCGTGGTAGGTTCTGCCTCCGAGGATATTCACGAGTATCCAACTGAAGGGCAGTATCCCGTTACCACTCCATCAGGCAAGCAACCATTGATCATTCCGATACAACCCATGTTCTCGCTCCTGCTCTTGTTTACTGCATTAAGACAACACGATTCAAACTGCTGTGTGCTACGGTAGTTGAACCTTATCCTCTGCATGACCTGTCATTGCCACAGTAACTAGATGAAACCCACTAGCATGTGTAGGAGTTGATTGAGCCATGTTTTGTGATTCCTACCTTGCTATGCCTGCTATGCTTAGAGTTGTGTCAGGTCTGGTTCATCTGGGTGATGGGCTAGAGTGAAATGCTTGTGCCAGTAATATGAGGGATGTGTTGAACATGTTTTGGTAAAGGTATCGATGAGAGGCCATGTAGGAGTACATGGTGGGTTGTTTCATTGAAGCCGTCCCTAAGAACTGAGTTCTGTATGCGTGAATTAAGATTCAGCTACTACCACACATTGGGCCCTGAAATATGACCCCGCTCGACTTACCGACCCCTCTCGCCTCAGTCCAGGAGTTGCAACTAGTTTCTGGTGTTTGTAGGATATGTGTTGGCGGCCGTGCGTAGCGCTGACCCTAGGGGTGGGCTATGTTGCGGTAGATACACCATGGCACGGTGTACCGAGTCACCCGTTTGGTGTCTCGGGAACCCTGTTCACATCGTTCGGGGCCGTTGAGGACACCCCGGCCGGATTTCCTTGCGGATGGAACCTGAATAGGCGATGACCCTGGACTAGAGACTTGTGAGGTTAGTCAGGTCGTGGTCTACACCCACGTCGGTTTTCGCTTGAAGTCTGCCGAGCACATTTCGTGTGCAGACGCTAAGTGGTGGAAACATGTGTGACGAAGTACACCCCTGCAGGGTATAAAACTATTCGAATAGCCGTGTCCGCGGTAAAGGACTACTTGATTGCATATACAGTTCATAGACAAGTTGATGGATACTACTAAAAGACTCAAGATAAGTGTGAGTACCGAGGATGGCCCCCTCGCAGGTTACGAGGGAGGATCCACGGTGGAGTATTGTGATGGTGAGTAGTGGACTCGTGTGCGAAAACTATTTTGCTAAAAGATTCCGTAGGATAGCTTAGCCAAGAGTCAAAGCTGGCTTGCTGCACAAACCCCACCACCTTCTTGAGAATGAGCATGTACAGTAGGTTCTGATGTAAGACTTGCTGAGTACCTTTGTACTCATGTTTGCTTATTTATTGTTTTCAGACGACAACACTGCCCCCTCCGATGGGTTTTACGTAGACCTTGACGTCGACGAGTGACTAGCCACCCAGGTGGTGATCCAGGCCATGGAGGGCCCTATGTAGATAGACAGGCTTCGAGAAGCTTTCTTTCTTTCTAGAGTCTGTACTCAGACTAGTTGCTTCCGCATGTGCTTGTATGACTGTATGACTTGAGTGTCGGGTCATGTGACCCCTACCTGTATGGATATGTTATGTATGGCTCCCTGGAGCCTTTAAATAAAGTACCTGAGTTGTAGATTTTTGTTGTGATGCCATGTTGTATGTACTCATATCGAGCATATTGTATGTATGATTGAAATGCTTGGTATGAGTGGGATCTGACAATCTAGTTGTTCGTCCTTCGTAGCCTTTCTTATGGGGAAATGTAGTCTAGTGCTCCTCGAGCCATAGTAGTCCGCTACAGCCCGGTTCACCGGAGTCCTGCTAGCCCAGCACTACTGTTCAGGACACTTGACTGGCCGGCATGTGTTTCACTTCGTCCCTATGTCTGTCCCTTCGGGGAAATGTCACGCGGTGGTCTCCGGAGTCCTGTCTAGCCTGCTACAGCCCGGGATCCCCCGGAGTCCTGTTAGCCCAGTGCTATAGCCCGGAATCACTCGTTGATGACCGACATGTTCGTTGTGATTCATGTATGCCTGTCTCCATAGGTCTGTGCCGCTTTGGGTTCACGACTAGCCATGTCGGCCCGGGTTCTCGGTCATATGGATGCTAGCGACATTGTCATATATGCGAGCCAAAAGGCGCAAACGGTTCCGGGCCATGGTAAGGCGACACCCGTGGGATACCGTGCATGAGGCCGCAAAGTGATATGAGGTGTTACCGGCTAGATCGATGTGGCTTAGAATCGGGGTCCTGACAACATAAGCCATGATAACAATGATCTCCTATTTTAACAGAAATAATAGGCACGCCTACCACAGATCTATGTTTATCTTTAGCACAAGGTTTAGCAATTCTAGCAGTTTCATCGCAGAACTGAATAACATGCCCATCAATATTATCAGACAAGAGCTCTTTAACAATAGCAATATTAGGTTCAACTTTAACTTGCTCAGGAGGTGTATATGTTTTAATATTGCTTTTATGAACCACAGTTGAAGCTTTAGCATGATCCTTTATCCTAACAGGGAAAGGTGGTTTCTCAACATAACAAGTAGGAACAATAGGATCATTACAAGTGACAGTATTTTCTTCAACTTTAATAGGTGCAGCTACTTTTACTTCTATGGGAGGATGATATTTAAACCACTTCTCCTTAGGGAGATCAACATAAGTAGCAAAAGATTCACAGAAAGGAGCTACTATCTCAGAATCAAGTCCATATTTAGTGCTAAACTTACGGAAAATATCGGTATCCATAAAAGATTTAACACAATCAAACTTAGGTGTCATACCTGAATCCTTACCATTGTCGAGGTCCCAATCTTCAGAGTTGCGTTTAATTCTATCCAATAAATCCCATTTGAATTCAATAGTCTTCATCATAAAAGAGCCAGCACAAGAAGTATCAAGCATGGTGCGATTGTTATCAGAAAGCCGAGCATAATTTTTTTGAAGAATTGTTTCTCTTGGAAGCTCATGATTGGGCCATGAATATAACATTGATTTAAGCCTCCCCAATCTTGAGTGATGCTTTCTCCTTCGCGAGGCCAAAAATTATATATATAATTGCGATCACAATGAACAAGATGCATAGGGTAATACTTTTGATGAAATTCCAATTTCAATCTTCTATAGTTCCATGATCCCATATCATCACATAGCCTATACCATGTCAATGCGTCTCCCTTCAAAGATAAAGGGAAGACCTTCTTCTTAGCAACATCATCGGGAATACCTGCAAGCTTAAATAATCCAAAAACTTCATCCACATATATTAGGTGTTCATCAGGATGCTTTGTTCCATCTCCTGTAAAAGGATTAGCTAGCAGTTTTTCTATTATAGTCGAAGGATACTCATCAGGAATTTCATTTTCAATAGGTTCAGTAGGTTGAGGAGCAACTCTTTGCTCTACTGGTCGGGGTGAAGATACCCCAAACAAGCCCCTCAGAGGATTACTTTCCATAGTAACAAGTGACAGTAAATTTTAGCACACTATATAAATTTTTCCTTACCAAATTCCACCTACCAAAGGCGCTTCACTCCCTGGCAACGACGCCAGAAAAGAGTCTTGATGACCCACAAGTATAGGGGATCTATCGTAGTCCTTTTGATAAGTAAGAGTGTCGAACCCAACGAGGAGCAGAAGGAAATGATAAACGGTTTTCAACAAGGTATTCTCTGCTAGTACTGAAATAAGTGGTAACAGATAGTTTTGTGATGAGATAATTTGTAAATAAAAGAGGCCAAAGAAGCCAAGTTTTGTGATGAGATAATTTGGTAACAGATAGTTTCAACGAGGAGACTATGATTCCCCCACAAGTCGGGATGAGACTCCGGACGAAAATAAAAAAATAAAAGAGGCCAAAGAAGCCCAAATAAAAAAACGAGAAAAGAGGCCAAAAAAAGAGAAGGCCCAAATAAAAAAAATAAAAAATGAGAGAAAAAGAGAGAAGGGGCAATGCTACTATCCTTTTACCACACTTGTGCTTCAAAGTAGCACCATGATCTTCATGATAGAGAGTCTCCTATGTTGTCACTTTCATATACTAGTGGGAATCTTTCATTATAGAACTTGGCTTGTATATTCCAATGATGGGCTTCCTCAAAATGCCCAAGGTCTTCGTGAGCAAGCAAGTTGGATGCACACCCACTTAGTTTCTTTTTGAGCTTTCATACACTTATAGCTCTAGTGCATCCGTTGCATGGCAATCCCTACTCACTCACATTGATATCTATTGATGGGCATCTCCATAGTCCATTGATACGCCTAGTTGATGTGAGACTATCTTCTCCTTTTTGTCTTCTCCACAACCACCATTCTATTCCACCTATAGTGCTATGTCCATGGCTCACGCTCATGTATTGTGTGAAGATTGAAAAAGTTTGGGAACATCAAAAGTATGAAACAATTGCTTGGCTTGTCATCGGGGTTGTGCATGATTTAAATATTTTGTGTGGTGAAGATGGAGCATAGCCAGATGATGACCCACAAGTATAGGGGATCTATCGTAGTCCTTTCGATAAGTAAGAGCGTCGAACCCAACAAGGAGCAGAAGGAAATGATAAACGGTTTTCAGCAAGGTATTCTTTGCAAGTACTGAAATAAGTGGTAACAGATAGTTTTGTGATGAGATAATTTGTAACGAGCAACAAGTAACAAAAGTAAATAAAGTGCAGCAATGTGGCCCAATCCTTTTTGTAGCAAAGGACAAGCCTGGACAAACTCTTATATAAGGAAAAGCGCTCCCGAGGACACATGGGAATATCGTCAAGCTAGTTTTCATCACGTTCATATGATTTGCGTTCGGTACTTTGATAATTTGACATGTGGGTGGACCGGTGCTTGGGTGCTGTTCTTACTTGAACAAGCATCCCACTTATGATTAACCTCTATTGCAAGCATCCGCAACTACAACAAAAGTATTAAGGTAAACCTAACCATAGCATGAAACATATGGATCCAAATCAGCCCCTTACGAAGCAACGCTTAAACTAGGGTTTTAGCTTCTGTCACTCTAGCAACCCATCATCTACTTATTACTTCCCAATGCCTTCCTCTAGGCCCAAATAATGGTGAAGTGTTATGTAGTCGACGTTCACATAACACCACTAGAGGCTAGACAAGATACATCTCATCAAAATATCGAACGAATGCCAAATTCACATGACTACTAATAGCAAGACTTCTCCCTTGTCCTCAGGAACAAACGTAACTATTCACCAAGCATAAAAATGTTCATAATCAGAGGGGTATTACTATGCATATAGGATCTGAAGATATGATCTTCCACTAATTAAACCAACTAGCACCAACTACAAGGAGTAATTAACACTACTAGCAACCTACTAGCACCAAATCCCGGACTTGGAGACAAGAATTGGATACAAGAGATGAACTAGGGTTTTGAGATGAGATGGTGCTGATGAAGATGTTGATGGAGATTGCCCTCTCCCGATGAGAGGAGCGTTGGTGATGACGATGGTGATGATTTCCCCCTCCGGGAGGGAAGTTTCCCCGGCAGAACAGCTCTGCCGGAGCTCTAGATTGGATCCACCAAGGTTCCGCCTCGTGGCGGCGGAGTTTCGTCCCGAAAGGTTGCTGCTTATTTTTTTCTCGATGAAAGACTTCATATAGGAGAAGATGGTCATCGAAGAGCCACCAGGGGGCCCACGAGGTAGGGAGGCGCGCCCCCCACCCTCGTGAGAAGGGTGTGGGCCCCCTGGTCTTCATATTTGGCGAGGATTTTTCATTATTTATTATAAGGTGTTCCGTGGAGTTTCAGGACTTTTGGAGTTGTGCAGAATAGGTATCTAATATTTGCTCCTTTTCCAGCCCAGAATTCCAGCTGTCGGCATTCTCCCTCCTTATGTAAACCTTGTAAAATAAGAGAGAATAGCCATAAGTATTGTTACATAATGTGAAATAACAGCCCATAATGCAATAAATATTTATATAAAAGCATGATGCAAAATGGACGTATCACCAGACTATATGATTTTGTAGGGATAGCTTTCTTTGGCCATGTTATTTTGAGAAGACATGATTGCTTAGTTAGTATGCTTGAAGTATTATTATTTTTATGTCAATATGAACTTTTGTCTTGAATCTTATGGATCTGAATATTCATGCCACAATTAAGGAGAATTAAACTGAAATTATGCCAAGTAGCACTCCGCATCAAAAATTCGGTTTTTACCATTTACCTGCTCGAGGACGAGCAGGAATTAAGCTTGGGGATGCTGATACGTCTCCAATGTATCTATAATTTTTGATTGCTCCATGCTATATTATCTACTGTTTTGGATGTTTATGGGCTATATTATACACTTTTATATTATTTTTGGGACTAACCTATTAACCTAGAGCCCAGTGCCAGTGCCAGTTTCTGTTTTTTTCCTTTTTTTAGAATATCGTGGAAAAGGAAAATCAAACGGAGTCCAATTGACCTGAAACTTCACGGAACTTATTTTTGGACTAGAAGCAACCCGGGAGACTTGGAGTCCACGTAAGGGAAGCAACAAGGAAGCCACGAGGCAGGGGGCGCGCCCACCCCCGTTGGGCACGCCCTCCACCCTTGTGGGCCCCTCATGGCCCTCCTGACGTACTTCTTCCGCCTATATATCTCCATATACCCTAAAACGATCGGGGAGCACAATAGATCTGGAGTTCCGCCGCCAGAAGCCTCCGTAGCCACCGAAAGCCAATCTAGACCCGTTCCAGCACCCTGCCGGAGGGGGAAACCCTCTCCGGTGGCCATCTTCATCATCCCGGTGCTCTCCATGACAAGGAGGGAGTAGTTCTCCCTCAGGGCTGAGGGTATGTACCAGTAGCTATGTGTTTGATCTCTCTCTCTCTCTCTCTCTCGTGTTCTTGAGGTGGTACGATCTTGATGTATCGCGAGCTTTGCTATTATATTTGGATCCTATGATGTTTCTTCCCCCCTCTACTCTCTTGTAATGAATTGAGTTTTCCCTTTGAAGTTATCTTATCGATTGTGTCTTTAAAGATTTGAGAACACTTGATGTATGTCTTGCCGTGCGTATCTGTGGTGACAATGGGATACCACGTGATTCACTTGATGTATGTTTTGGTGATCAACTTGCGGGTTCCGCCCATGAACCTATGCATAGGGGTTGGCACATGGTTTCGTCGTGATTCTTCGGTAGAACTTTGGGGCACTCTTTGAGGTCCTATGTGTTGGTTGAATAGATGAATCTGAAATTATGTGATGCATATCGTATAATCATGCCCATGTATACTTGAGGTGACATTGGAGTATCTAGGTGACATTAGGGTTTTGATTGATTTGTGTCTTAAGGTGTTATTCTAGTACGAACTCTAGGGCTGTTTGTGACACTTATAGGAATAGCCCAATGGATTGATTGGAAAGAATAACTTTGTGGTGGTTTCGTACCCTACCATAATCTATTCGTTCGTTCTCCGCTATTAGTGAGTTTGGAGTGACTCTTTGTTGCATGTTGAGGGATAGTTATGTGATCCAATTATGATATTATTGTTGAGGGAACTTGCACTAGCGAAAGTATGAACCCTAGGCCTTGTTTCAACGCATTGCAATACCGTTTACGCTCACTTTTATCATTAGTTACCTTGCTGTTTTTATAATTTCAGATTACAAAAACCTTTATCTACTATCCATATACCACTTGTATCACCATCTCTTCGCCGAACTAGTGCACCTATACAATTTACCATTGTATTGGGTGTGTTGGGGACACAAGAGACTCTTTGTTATTTGGTTGCAGGGTTGCTTGAGAGAGACCATCTTCATCCTACGCCTCCTACGAATTGATAAACCTTAGGTCATCCACTTTAGGGAAATTTGCTACTGTCCTACAAACCTCTGCACTTGGAGGCCCAACAACGTCTACAAGAAGAAGGTTGTGTAGTAGACATCAGTAGTCTTTACTTCTCTTATGTACCATTGATGCAATTCATACATTCTCATTGATAGACCTGGCGGGATCTCCTCAGGCTTGACCAGAGGTTCGCCGCGGGCATATTTCCATTTTAGTTCCTCCTCTTTAAATGTTTCGATGGCCTGGATGCCTAGGAGTTGTTCTATAGTGACACCGGCCTCTTCAGCCTGCCTTCTATGATTGTCGGTTATTACCAGCTGACCAGCGCCGGTACTCACATGTGTTGTTACAATGAGCAGGGGGATCGATTGCACCTCCTATTCTCCTAGCTGGGAACAGTTTTCCCGCTTTTTTGGCAGCTGCTTGGCTCGAGTTTGAGCTTGATTCCTTCTTTTTTTGTGCATGATATGACTTCTTGACGTAGTGTCGGATTTGAAGGAGGAGGCGGCTGACGCGATGTCGGTGGCCCTAGAAAGACGAGGCAATCCTTTCTCCATAGAATGATATGATGTATGGCCTCTCGAAGTGTGCACTCGTCGTCACCTCCAGGAATGTCAAGCTCTAGCCTCGAATATCGTGCCACCACTTCATCAACCCCGACATGAGCATATCCAGCAGGGATCGAATTGCAATGGAAGGTTGCTTTAGGGGGATTTGTATA
Source organism: Triticum monococcum (assembly GCA_034509565.1). Classification (NCBI taxonomy): domain Eukaryota; kingdom Viridiplantae; phylum Streptophyta; class Magnoliopsida; order Poales; family Poaceae; genus Triticum; species Triticum monococcum. The sequence goes on from CM067842.1 coordinate 734,236,415, forward strand.
AGCATAGCCGCCCGCCACCTTCATGGACATGTTCTTCATTTTAAAGTGTAGCTCACAAGTTGTCGTATCTATGATATCATCTACATGATATCTATCCAGCGATGCAACATCGCCCGGGGTGGAAACCACGCTGCTTCTCGGCATGGATGGGATAGTGCTATCCAAAGCTGGATCCGCTAGCTGCTACCGCTGCTGAGCCCCCTTTTCCTAGCTAAGTGAGTCGATCTGCTACTGTTGTCGCGTGAAGGCAAGTTCTAACTCCGCGTGCTTTGATTCTACGATGTGAAGGCGGTCTACTTCCTGCTTCCTCTCCTCCTCCTCCAGCTTCCTCTTCTGCTCCTCCTGCTGCTTCTTCTCGCATGGCTTCTGTAGTCGGCGTTCCAGTCTGCAACCCCTGAAACCACGGAACAACGCCTTTGCCTCATGTTCTTCCCGGGTGTTCAGGATTCTTCAGGGCGCGCGTAAGCTCATCATTCTCTCTGTTGGGCGTGAACACCCCTGTTCGAGCCTCTTCTATTGCAACAAGTAAACTGACATCGGCTCCTTTAAGACTTGCCCGCTCCAAAACGTCGCCTATCTTTCGGTCCAACTTCCCCCCATGCACATAGAACTAAGTCCTGCACCTGGGGCCCAGCTCAATGTAACTGGAGTGACCCCTGCATCCATCATCTCTTGCTCAGGGAGATCCCAATTAGGCCGGACCAAATCGTAGCCACCTGGCCCCAGCTTATGGTGCCACTGCTTTTTCGCGGCATTAATCTTGTTTATTCTTGATCGTTCCTGAGCTACTTTCGATTCCTTGAATTTCACGAAAGTGTCCTAATGATCTCTTTCCTTCTCGAGTGTTCCCTTGAATTCTGGAGTCTTCTTTCCTGCATTGACATACGTGGCCCATATATTTTTCTTGTGGTTGTTGAATGCTATCACCATCTTCTTAAGAGTATAGTTCTTGACTTTCTCCAGATCTACATCTGTCCAATGATCTGGTAGGGTGAAATGTGACATGAGAGATTCCAAAAGCAGATCTTTTGCTCTATGGTCGACAAAAGTAACATCTGGATCTTCCTTTTCTACCTTTTTCCATTCTTGAATGGAGATCAGGATTTGGTCCCAGGCAATAACTCCGCATTGACGAATGAACTTGTTCGCATTCTTCTTAGGTTCGTGCCGTTCGCCATTAGGTTTGATGGCATCGATGTTGTACTTTACGTCATCCTTCAACTTTTTGGCCGGGTCTCAAACTGTCCTGCTGCTTGTAGAAGACTCGCTCGATCCATAGGGCTAAAAGAAGAAAGATCGATTAGTTAATAACAACATCTCCTCCGTTATCATTGTTTTGGACTTCATCTATTCGTTCGTCTTCATCAAATATCATGCCCTCACTGGTAGGGTTCAGATATTGTGAGCCGTCATCTTCTTCATTCCCATCTAGGCTCGGGAAGCGTATGATGTCGGACAGAGTCTCTTCTCCTTCTCTGCCGGTATTGTCCATAGATTTTATTTAACTAATCCAGAAGAAAGATAAAACAATTGAGTATTCAAATTAGAATGCATGCATGCAATCAATAAGGAAAAACTGAATCATAGTAGATAATATGCATCTCGAATAATCTAGATAATTAATATGCATCATCAAATATAATCTCGAATACATCGTCTTGAATATTATCTAATAATATAATCTCGAATACATCGTCTCAAATATTATCGAATAATATAATCTCGAATACATCGTCTCGAATATTATCTTGAATACATCACTAGCTAATACATATCAAATATTATTGAATAATCTAGTTCACTCGAGGTGGACACCGAAAGAGAAGTAACCATCACTGGATCATAGCTCGGGTGAGATCCCTGAAGAACCTGCCAGGTATTGGAGAACCTGACGTCCAACGCAACCATGTAGCGACGGGTGTGCTCGTCCTCCTCCCTGACATGGTGGCGTACCACCTCCGCGGGGGATGCCAACCTCCGCACCGAATGTGGCCCACGCGCCTGCCACCAAAGAAGCTCCGGGTCGACGACTGGACCCGGGTTCCTCACCAAGATGCGCGCCCCTGAAGGTAGCGCCTCCCAGTGCCAGCTCGGCGGAGCCCGGTCCCGGACATGGCGCCTCTCAAGCAGGACGTCGTCGCGAATGGGTCGATGACGTGGATGCGGGCCAGGCATCATTGACCTCAAGAACAAATTCTATGCAAATGTAACATTTTTAAATGCTTAGATTGTGATTCCTTATATAAGAGGAACCTTTAGTCCCTGGCTAGGAACAAGATTCAGAATTGTAACGGATTCTCTTAACCTTTAAGGGATTTAACAAAATGGCGTCATTCTGGATGTGCAGAAAACGGTCAATATTTTTTCAGATCTCATCTACCCTTCTATATGTCACGTTGTCTAGTGTCAAAGGATTCAAGAAAACCATGGCTTCATCATTAGCCGGAAGTAACAGGTGCATGATGGTACGAAGCTCTCCAAAGTTGTTTTGGAATAGAGTCCCGGATAGGATAATTAGCTTTTTGGTACGAAGTTCAGCAAGAGCCTTCCGAATATCGCTATTTGGAAGGCCTTTGCTGAACTTTGTACCAAAAAGCAAATTATCCTATCAGGAACTCCGTTCCAAAACAATTTTGGAGAGCTTTGTACCATCATGCGCCTGTTACTTCCGGCTAATGATGAAGTGATACATCTCCAACATATCTGTAATTTTTTATTGTTCCATGCTATTATATTATCAATCTTGGATGTTTTATAATAATTTTATATCATTTTTTGCACTAACCTATTGACATAGTGCGAAGTGTCAGTTGCTGTTTTTTTGCATGTTTTTACATCACAGAAAATTAATACCAAACGGAGTCCAAATGCAAAGAAACTTTATGAAGATTTCTTATGGACCAGAAGACACCTAATGGGCCAAGGCTGCGCCTGGGGGTGCTACGAGGAGAGCACAACACACCAGGGCGCGCCAGAAGGCCCAGACGCGCCCTGGTGGGTTGTGCCCACCTCGGGTGCCCTCGGACCGCCTCTTTGCTCTATAAATACCCCAATATTCCAGAAACCCTACGGGAGTCGACGAAAATCAATTCCAGCCGCCGTAGAGTCCATAACCACCAGATCCAATCTAGACACCATCACAGAGGGGTTCACCACTTCCATTGGTGCCTCTCCGATGATGCGTGAGTAGTTCTTTGTAGACCTTTGGGTCCATAGTTAGTAGCTAGATGGCTTCCTCTCTCTCGCCGAATTCTCAATACAATGGTATCTTGGAGATCCATATGACATAACTCTTTTTGCGGTGTGTTTGTTGGCATCATATGAACTTTGAGTTTATGGTCAGATCTATCTTTTTATATCCATGAAATTTATTTGAGTTTCTTTGATCTCTTATATGCATGATTGCTTATAGCCCTGTATTTCTTCTCCAACATTTGGATTTTGTTTGGCCAACTTGATCTATTTATCTTGCAATGGAAAGAGGTGCTTTGTAGTGGGTTCGATCTTACGGTGCTTGATCCCAGTGACAGAAGGGGAACAACACATATGTATCATTGCTACTAAGGATAAAACGATGGGGTCTATCTCTACATAGATAGATCTTGTCTACATCATGTCATCGTTCTTATTGCATTACTTCGTTTCTCCATGAACTTAATACACTAGATGCATGCTGGATATCGGTCGATGTGTGGAGTAATAGTAGTAGATGCAGGTAGGAGTCGGTCTACTAATCTTGGACGTGATGCCTATATAATGATCATTGCCTGGATATCATCATGAGTATTTGAAGTTCTATCAATTGCACAACAATAATTTGTTTACCCACCATTTGCTATTTTTCTCGAGATAAGCCACTAGTGAAACCTACATCCCTCGGGTCTCTTCTTTAATATATTTGCCTTTGCGATCTATTTTCCTTTGCTTTTATTTTCAGATCTATTAAACCAAAAACACAAAAACAACTTGCTGCAATTTATTCTATTTGGTGTTCGATCTATCAATCTACTACAATTTATTCACGTCCGTTTGCCAATTTCTGGCGCCGCTACTCGAAAGGGATTGACAACCCCTTTTACACGTCGGGTTGCGAGTAGTTGTTATTTGTGTGCAGGTGCTGTTTACACTGTGTTGCTTGGTTCTCCTACTGGTTCGATAACCTTTGTTTCACATCTGAGGGAAATACCTACCGCCGCTGTGCTGCATCATCCCTTCCTCTTCGGGGAAATACCGATGTAGCTTCAAGCGACATCAAAAGGAATTTCTGGCGCTGTTGCCGGGGAGGATCTTCAACATATACCAAGTTCCTAATCACAAATCTCATCTCCTCGCAATTTACATTATTTGCCATTTGCCTCTTGTTTTCCTCTCCCCCACTTCACAAAAATTTGCCGTTTTATTCGCCCCTCTTTTTCGTTCGCCGTTTTCTTGTCTGATCTGTTTTTGAGTGCAATCTTGTTGCGTAGTCATCATGACTCAAGAGAACACCAAGTTGTGTGATTTCTCAAATACCAACAACAATGATTTTATTGGTACTCCGCTTGCTCCTACCGCTGCTAGTGCAGAGTCTTGTGATATTAATACTGCTTTGATAAATCTTGTTCTGAAAGACCAATTTTCCGGTACTCCTAATGAGGATGTCGCATCCCATCTTAATACCTTCGTAGAATTATGCGATATGCAAAATAAAAAAGATGTGGACAGTGATGTGGTGAAGATGAAATTATTTCCGTTTTCTTTGCGTGATTCTGCAAAAATTTGGTTCCCTTCTTTGCCTCATAATAGTGTCGATTCTTGGAATAAGTGCAAAGATGTTTTTATCACTAAGTATTTTCCGCCTGCAAAAATTATTTCCCTTAGAACCCAGATCATGAATTTCAAGCATCTTGAACATGAGCATGTTGCATAATCTTAGAAAAGGATGAAAATGATGCTAAGGAATTGCCCTACTCATGGGTTAAATCTTTGGATGATCATACAAAATTTTTATACGGGGTTGAATTTTGTTTCTCGTAATCTTTTAGATTCCGCAGCGGGTGGTACTTTTATGGAAATTACTTTGGGTGAAGCCACCAAATTGCTTGATAATATCATGGAAAATTATTCACAATGGCATATCGAGAGAGCTCCTGCTAGTAAAAAGGTTAATTTGGTTGAAGAAAATTTCTTCTTCGAGTGAAAAAGTTGATGCTCTTACGAAAATGGTTGCTAGTTAAAGTGCTACTATTTATTTCAATGATGTGCCTTTATCTACTTTGATTGAGAAAAATAGTGATGCCGTAGATGTGAATTTTATCTCTCGAAATAATTCCAACAACAATGCTTATAGAGGTAATTTTAATCCTAGGCCTTTTCCTAGTAATTCCTCTAATAATTATGGTAATTCCTATGGAAATCCTTCTTATAATAATAATATGAGCACCTCTGATTTTGAGAATAATATTAAAGAATTTATCAACACGCAAAAAGTTTAGAACACTAGCATAGAAGAAAAGTTGAATAAGATTGATGATTTGTCTAGAAGTGTTGATAGAATTTCTCATGATGTGGAAAGTCTCAAGATGAATTTTTTTGTGACTAAGGTAGAGGAATCAATTAAAGCTCTTTATGTTTCTATGGATGAAAGTAATAAAAGAACCACTATGCTTAGAGCTAAAAGAGAATTCTTAGAAAAAGCATTTTCTAATGATTACTTTCACAAAAGTGATGAAGATCTTAAAATGATTGGTGTTTCTTCTATTGTTTCCTAGTTCAGTAAAGTTAAGATTGATGAAAAAGGGACTGGAGAAGAGTCAACTTTAGTTATAAGGCATCCCGATATTTTGGAGGGTGTAAATCTTGTTGAGAAAATTGATAAAATTGGGTTTGAAGAGGTCAAAACTTTAGCTAGTGATGTGCCCACTCTTTTGGATTACAAAGACTTTAATTATGATAGTTGCTCTTTGATTGATTGTATTTCCTTGTTGCAATCCATGATAAATTCACCCCATGGTTATGAACAAAATAAAGCTTTTACTAAACATATTGTTGATGCTATGATGAACTTTGAGTTTATGATCAGATCTATCTTTTATATCCATGAAAGTTATTTGAGTTTCTTTGATCTCTCATATGCATGATTGCTTATAGCCTCATATTTATTCTTCGATATTTTGGTTTTGTTTGGCCAACTTGATCTATTTATCTTGCAATGGGAAGAGGTGCTTTGTAGTGGGTTCGATCTTATGGTGCTTGATCTAAGTGACAGAAGGGGAACCGACACGTAAGAATCATTGCTACTAAGGATAAAACGATGGGGGTCTATCTCTACATATATAGATCTTGTCTACATCATGTCATCGTTCTTATTGCATCACTCCGTTTCTCCATGACCTTAATACACTAGATGCATGCTGGATAGCGGTCGATGTGTGGAGTAATAGTAGTAGATGCAAGCAGGAGTTGGTCCAATAATCTTGGACATGATGCCTATATAATAATCATTGCCTGGATATCGTCATGAGTATTTGAAGTTCTATCAATTGCCCAACAGTAATTTTTTACCCAGGGTTTGCTATTTTTCTCGGGAGAAGCCACTAGTGAAACCTACGGCCCCCGGTCTCTTCTTTTAATATATTTGCCTTTGCGATCTATTTTCCTTTGCTTTTATTTTTCAGATCTATTAAACCAAAAATACATTGCTGCAATTTATTTTATTTGGTGTTCGATCTATCAATCTACTACAATTTATTCATGTCCGTTTGCCAATTTCTGGCGCAGCTACCCGAAAGGGATTGACAACCCCTTTTACACGTCGGGTTGCGAGTAGTTGTTATTTGTGTGCAAGTGTTGTTTATGTTGTGTTGCTTGATTCTCCTACTGGTTCGATAACCTTGGTTTCACATCTGAGGGAAATACCTACTGCTGCTACGCTGCATCATCCCTTCCTCTTTGGGGAAATACCGACATAGCTTCAAGCGACATCATGAAGCCATGTATTTCTTCAATACTTTGACATACAAGACAACGTGATATATAGAAGGGTACATAGACGAGATCAGGAAAATTTGGATCAACTTGTGCACATCCATCTTGAAGCCATGTATTTCTATATACATCTAAACATCTAGTAAAAAATGTCAAAATTCTTGCATCTATGTCAAAATTCCTCACAAATGTCAAAATTCTTGCATCCATACATATTGGATCAAATACTTTTTTCTATACATCAAAATTCTTGCATCTAATCATCTATACATCTAATCATCTAGTGTGTGTGTGTGTGGGCTTGGGGAGGGGCCGTCGGCCGCCATGGCAGCACAGGGGCGAGGGAGAGGGGGAGAGCGGGGAGCTCACAACGGGGCGACAGCGGGGCGAGGCGAGTCGGGGGCGGCGACGACGTCGGCGGCGCGACGAGGAGCTCGGGGCCGAAGGAGCGTGCACGGGCGGTATCGGGGATCGGCGCGAGGAGGCGCGGGCGGCTGGCGTCGGGGGCGGCGACGAGCTTCGGTGTTGGGGAGGCGAGACGGCGACGGCGTGGTGATGTCGAAGAAAGCAAAGGAACTGAAAAAATTTGAAGTGTTGTATATATATGCGGGGACCTTTAGTGCCGGTTGGAGCCACCAACCAAGACTAAAGGTCACTTTTGACCAGCCGAAGCGGCAGGAAGCGCAGGCTTTTAGTCGTGGTTGGTGGCTCTAACCGGGACTAAAGGAGGACCTTTAGTCGCGGTTGGAGCCACCAACCGCGACTAAAGGCATGTGCTTCCCATGTCCAATGTTTAGTCCCACCTCGCTAGTTGAGAGGAGCTCACACCTATTTATAAGCCCCGCCGTGGCTACCATGTCGAGCTCCTCTCTGAGCAGGCCTTTGTGGGCCTATTGAAAGTGTGCTGCCCTGTGGGGCCTACTCGGCCGTTAGGGCCTGCATCCTGGCCCAACTGGAGGTCGGGTTTCTAGTCGTATGCAGGCCGTGGCGGCCCAATAGGCGGGCTTTTTTATAAAAAAAATATGCTTTATTTATTTTCTTTTGTTTCTGAGTTGTTTTTTTTGCTTTATTTAGATTTTCTTTGTGAATCCTTTTGCTTTAGGTAAAAAAGTTATAAACTTTCTTTTAGTGCTAGTAGTTTTCAAATTTGGATAGTTTAATTTTGAATTATTTGAATTTTGGGTGAATCACTAGTTTGTGAATAAGTTTACTTTAAAAATAGATTTTGAAGTGATTCTTTTTTCCGTTGTTTAATATTAGTGTGTTTTATCATTATATTGAATTTGGTAATTCTTAGGTTATTCTAAAAATGAAATTCCTTTCTAACAGATGAGTTTTCGTCTAAAACCCTGATACTTCGAAAGAGATTGTCCATTTTGTACACGAAGTGCATCCAGTTTTTGTCGTAACCCTCTCAGCTTTTTAGCACCTGCTATGTGGGTGAAATGATGATACCATGCCAACTTTCAACCTTTTCAGAGTTCATTTTGTAGTGTTTTTCAATTTTAGGGTCATTTAGCTCAAAAATTAGTAAATGCATGAAAATAGTAAATAAAGTCAGAAAGGGTTGAAAATTGATGACATGGCTTTGAATGGTGTATACTAAATGCACAAAAAAAATCTGTAGTTGAAATAAGTTTTAAAAAATGAAATTCCTTTGTAACAGAGGGGTTTTCGTCGGAAACCCTGATACTTCGAAAGAGATTGTCCATTTTTGTACACGAAGTGCATCCAATTCTTGTCGTAACCCTCTCAACTTTTTAGCACATGCTATGTGCTTGAAATGATGATACCATGCCAACTTTCAACCTATTCAGAGTTCATTTGTAGCGCTTTTCAATTTCAGGGTCATTTAGCTCAAAAATTCAGTAAATGCATGAAAAATAGCAAATGAAGTCAGAAAGGGTTCAAAAATTGATGACGTTTGTCCGAAGCACATAAGTACACGTTTCAAATGCCAAAACACATAAGCACCCTAACTATTACAAAGATTCCCTCCCATTTTTCCAAAGTGGGACTTTCCAGATATATAAGTTTGGAAACTCACTAGAGAAGAAAGTGGTGACAGTGAAGCCGGTCACATCCCAGAGTGGGATCTTTGGGTGTAGAACTTTTTCTTCGCGTGTGTCCCTTTGCGCCGTAACCATGGACAATCTTCATCATTTAACTAGATGTTTGGGTCAATATTCACTTTGAAGGGAGCAATTTCATGAAACTTTTCATAATCTTCTGACATGTCTATCTTTTCCTCCACTCCCATGATGTTTCTTTTTCCTGAAAGAACTGTGTGACACTTTGGCTCATCGTATGATGTATTCACTCCCTTATCTTTTCTTTTTCTCGGCTTGGTAGACATGTCCTTCACATAGAAAACTTGCGCCACATCATTGGCTAGGACGAATTGTTCATCTGCATACACAAGATTGTTGAGATCCACTATTGTCATTCCGTGCTGCGGGTCTTTCATTACCCCGCCTCATGTCAGATTGACCCATTTGCACCGAAACAAAGAGGCCTTCAAACCACATCCATAGTCAAGTTCCCATATCTCCTCTATGTAACCATAATATGTGTCCTTTCCCCTCTTGGTTGCTGCATCAAAGCGGACATCACTATTTTGGTTGGTGCTCTTTTTATCTTGGGCGATCGTGTAAAATGTATTCCCATTTATCTCGTACCCTTTGAAAGTCATTATATTCGAAGATGGTAACTGGGACAACAAGTACATGTCATCTTCAACAGCGTCGTCATGCATGGCACGTGTCCGCAATCAACCGGCGAAAGTCCCCGTTTGTTCACGTGTAATCCAATCATCAAACTGCTCCGGGTGTTTGGAGCGTAGAATATTCTTGTGTTTCTCAATATACGGATCCACCAAGGCGGAATTTTGTAGAACTGTGTAGTGTGCTTGAGTGAGAGAATGCCCGTCCATACATATTATTGCTTTCGGTTCTAGCGTGCCATATCCACCTAGTCCGCCCTTATGCCGTGATTCAGGAACACCAATCGGTTTAAGGTCAGGAATAAAGTCAACAAAAAACTCAATGACGTCCTCATTTTCATGGCCCTTGGAGACGCTTGCTTCTGGCCTAGCACAGTTATGAACATATTTCTTTAATACTCCCATGAACCTCTCAAAGGGGAACATATTGTGTAGAAATACAGGATCCAGAACGACAATCTCTTTGCATAGGTGAACTAGGACGTGCATGATATTGAAGAAGGATGGTGGGAACACCAACTGGAAACTGACAAGACATGCACCAAATCATTCTCTAACCTTGGTATGATTTCTGGATCGATTACCTTGTGAGAGATTGCATTGAGGAATGCACATAGCTTCACAATGGCTAATCGAACGTTTTCTGGTAGAAGCCCCCTCAATGCAACCGAAAGCAGTTGTGTCATAATCACGTGGCAGTCATGAGACTTTAGGTGCTGAAACTTTTTCTCTGCCATATTTATTATTCCCTATATATTCGACGAGAAGCCAGACAAGACTTTCATACTGAGCATGCATTCAAAAAAGATTTTCTTCTCTTCTTTGATAAGAGCGTAGCTGGCATATAAATCAAATAAGCTACTACATATAATTACTCCCAAACTAAAACTCACAAATCACTATATTTATAGAGCATTACAAGAGCTAATATAGCAATGAGAGATGAAAGGACAAAGTTTCTAACCTTTGTGATCACTTGGATGGATGGGGGGCCTTCAAATCTTGACAAATTTTAGGCAAAATGAAGAATGAGCTCGAGCAAGAGGGGAAGAATAGAGAGGAGGGAAAAGGGGAAGGACAGAGAGCTCGGGCTCAACGAAGGGTTTATATAGGATCATCTTTAGTCCTGGTTGGTGATACAAACTACCACATATAATCTCTTATGAAGGTTGCTTACATGAAGTAATTTTGTTTTAGATGAGAGGTTGTTCGGCTGGCTCTTACGATTAGAAACAGAATCATTAGACTACCCATAGTGGGAGTTGTCGAGATCTAATTAGCACGTGTAATTAAGGAAATCCATGCTTGTAATCTACGTGTTGTTCCCGCACACTTTCCCTCCTATTCTTTGGGCAATTGACGCTCTTGTTCAACGCGTCTCTCCCAAACATCGCGTCTGTGCGGCATGTCCCTTCAGGAGATATATATAGACATGAAATGCATGATGTAAAGCGATCAATTACTGTCATTACAATTCAGCACATGTTATCAGCACTTCGTTCTCCGCTGACAGAAAGGAGGTCACTGCGGTTACGCATGAACAACGACGGTTGTTTATGAGGCAGGGCAAACGAGACGCAAGGCACGGCGATCCCGACGGGGAAACCTTTGGCGCCAGCGCGGAACGGGACGACGACCGTGCGTGGCAAGCGCCAGCGGTCATGGCGTGGAGCAACACGACGCCCTCCGGTGGTGTGAAGTTGGATACCCGGCAGACATGCGTGGCGGCACTTCCCTGTGACAAGGAAGCTATATTATTCTTTTTTCAGAGTTGTACATGGGTGTGCCTTCTAGTAGTTAACTCAAAAGTAGGAGATTTAGTTGGCGGTTAGACAAAACTTAAAAATGATGATGTGGCAGGTTGTATATGCTAGGTGGCATGTGTGATGATGTGGATGGGTTGCATGTTAAAATAAATAGGAAAGTGAGTATGAGTCTTTAAAGTATATAAGATTAGTTTATAAAACCAATAATAGCTAGTCTTGTATTCAAAGTCCTTTTCTATGTTGTACTCTATATGTACCCCTAAGGGCATCTTCAACGACAACCCGTAAATTTTCTCCGCATCCGTCTATGGACAGGGCCCAGTCCATGGACATGGTTGTGGAAGGGCGCCATCCAACTATAGCCGCATACGTTTCAAACTCTTTTTCAATAAATCAGATGAAATTCATGCAAACAAGACATGATTTCATATAAACATAACACATATTTCATACAGACCGGACGAAAACGGTTATATTTTGGACATATTTTTAACTAAAAAGCTAAAATTATGTGCATGTACGGTCGTGCGGAGCTCCACTCTCGTGACACGGATACAATACACTAGTTTACAGAAGGCCGCGGCTTGTCGTCCCCATGTCCGACAGCCCCCTAACCAGACTGTCGGGAGCTCCGGAGGCATATTCTTTCCCCGTATCTTCTCTATGTTCGGCTGCGCTGCTCATCGGAACGGCTAAGAGGATGCTTCAGCTGGAGGGGAAGGGTGCTTCCGTGGGGCTCAGACGGGTGCCCAAGATGCTCTGAGATAAAGAAGAACAAGCCAGGTCACCAGCAGGGACCTAAGAGGCGGCGGCCTCCTGTGTTATACTTCTCCTTGAGGATGGCGGCAGGCGCGGACGTGTTGCCCGCCACCTCGTCGACATCCACGTGGCTGGTTTCTTTCTCTGCCTGCATGGCACGGCTACGCGTGTCGACGGCAGATGGCACTGGAGGCGACGATGCCCGTGCCGCATGCTCCCCGTCGTGCTGGCCTGAAGCAATTCGCCACTCCTTTGCGAGCTGGCTTGAAGCCGCGAGTTGCTGAACCACACGCCGGCTTGGGGCGGCAACTTGCTCCGTCGAGCTAGGCCACCCAGCCGGCTTTTATGCCGGAGAACCGCTCTTCCTGCTCGTCGGATGCCATCGAAAGATTAGAGAAAATGGTGAAAGGAGATGGAGAGCGGCGGAGTGGTGCGATTCTTGCCCGACGTCTGGCCTGGTTTATATAGAGGGCGGAGGGGAGGAACCTGCCTGGCGTTGTGTTTAATGTCGGCCCACTCGTGAACGGACGTGCGGTCGGAATAGTTTTCTCAGCTTTCACGTGGGTTTAATATCGTTCGCCAGAAGAAGAAAAATTAAATGGTGCCCGCGCGCTGGGACCAACTCCCGGACGACATCGTCCGATCAATCCACACCCGCCTACCATGCATGCCCTGTCGACGGCGTCTACATGGCCCTCGTCTGCACGTCGTGGCGTCGAGCAACCAAGCCCACGGTCCCGTGTCCCCCGCCGCGGCTCCTGCCTTGGCTTCTCCTCCCGCTCGCCCGAGGCCCATCCTTCGCCTGCATCATGAGCGGTGGCGGCCGCCACACACTAGACCTGCCGGAGGAAGCACGCCGCGCCCGGTTCTTCGGCTCCTACGAAGGCCGGTGGCTGTTTCTGGCGCTCCGCCGAACGGAGGGGCACGTGCTGCTCAACCTCCGCACTCGCGAGCGTATTCCGCTCCCGGACGTCGAGTACGGGGAGATCCGGCTGGTTGGGCAGGGCGCTAACAGGTCGTTGGTCCGTGGCCCTCCTCGCCCGGTCGTGATTCTCGCGGCCACTCTTTCGTCTGCGCCGGCCGTTGACGGCGGAGGGTGCGTTGCCGCCGCCATCCTCACCATGCAGCGACGGCACGGTACAGGTAAGTGGCGTTACGTCTGCCTCTGGCGCCTCGGCTCGCGCCTAGCCATCAACCAAGAAGAAGTCAACAGCACTTGCGGGACGTCACCACAAGACATCGTCTACTTTGACGGCCGCTTCTTGGTGCTCACCAAGGGCGAGCACCTACGTGCGTACACGGTGGTCGACGAGCCGGACCCTATCAGAGGAGGGGATCTCCGAGTCGAATGCCGTCTCTACTTCACCGGCCGCGACAAGAAGATGCAAGATGGAGAGTCCCGTGCGGGCTATCTCGTCGAGTCGCGTGGCGAGCTCCTCATGGTGGTCAAGGAGTGGATGGACGATGGAGCTGTCTCATGTATCCAGGTGTTTGTGCTTGCTGCTGTGCCACATGATAATCCACAGTTAACTCGCGTCTGGACTCTGGACTAGGGTAGAACGCCTCGATGGGCGGCTCCTTGTCATCAGCCCTGGCTGCTCGAGAGCGTACGAGTGCGTGGACTTCTCCGCCGGCTGCATAGCTGAGGGTGTCTACTTCCTCGACGACCGCACGTACTACAACACCACATACTTCGGTGCATACTTCAATCTACAGACCAACTCCGACGAGTTTACCTGCACCGACAATGGCAGCTGCAGCCTTCTGCCGGCTTCTCCTGATCAGTGCTTTCCCCGAAAGCCGCGGGAAGGCTTCTCCTCAAGTTACTCGCGCCCCCTTTCTGGCTCCCACATTGATGATATTGTGGAGGTCGTCTCATGTTCAGTGCTATAGAAACTTCAGCAAAGTATACATATACTCTATAACACTATTCTCCCTAGTTTTAAAGAGCCCGTATTCAATTGAGGTCTTTAGTTGAAATTGGGTGATCCGATTTTGGTCGGGTCAACAATTTCCCAATGTTCTTTCATTCAAATTTTTTACATTATATACTATACTTCCAAATTTTTAAGGCATCACAAGTAATTGAGGTCTTCAATTTAGAATTGGCTCACCCAATTTTAACAGGGCCAACAGTTTCTCAAGGAGTTCTCCAATTCAATTCTTTTAGTTCCCATGTTTTCTGATTTTGAAGCACTTTAATTCAATTAAGGTATTCAATTTTGGATTTGGTTTACGATTTTAATCCGGTCAATGATTTTACAAATCAATTAGCAGCAACTGACCTATTAAAACATACCAATCCCGCGCACCATGTGATACTGTAGCACCAATATAGTACATGCAGCCGTCGACGCAGAAATTTACGCACATAAATATTTATTGGTTAGTGGATAACACAAAACCGCACCACGAAAGGCCCATAAAATCACAACATTATAAATGAAAATAAAACACACTCCATCATTTCCCCTACTCGACAAACTAAATATTCCATTAATTCCAAAATATAAGGGGTATTGGTTTTTTGTAATGTCAATTTTTTTTAACTTTGACCAAGTTCAAAGCAAAAAAATATCGACATCCACAATATTAAACAAATTTTTTATTGAAATTCATTTCATATTGAATCTAATCATACCGATTTCATATTATGGATTTTGATACATTTCTCTGCAAATTTGATCAAACTTAAAAGGTTTGACTATTTTAAAAAGTAATACACCTTATATTTTAAAACATAGAGAGTACTTTTTTTAAGAAACCCAACAACACCAATGGCGCAGCAAAGCGTGCCCAACCCTTCTAGTGTATGCGTTTTTCTAAATCAAATCCTCACCTCTCAAAAGTACAGCAGAGGCTTCATAACAATTATTTTGTGTGAGATTTGTCGATTTTTCTCCTCAATTTTCATTCTTTTCTGGTGGCTGGCATTTTTTTTGAATACGTAAAAAACTTGTGTATCATTGTATTGATAGGAGAAGGTTTAATGAAGGTATTACAGAGATATCCTTGCAAGCAGGAACGCGAAGGCGGCATGAGCAAGGCATACAAGAGCGCATGAGAATGATAAGAAAATAGGCAGTTTTTCGATTAAGTTAATCCATGAATAAATCATGAGCATGAACATGGACAACATTGATAACACACTGATTACGATCTAACAGAGCATGTACTATGCATATAGTAGAAACATCTACGCATATCGCTAGTACTGCTACAACAGAAAGAAACACGAGAAGGATAAACGATGTATACCCTCCAATCGGCCACGCAGCGGTGGTGGCGGCGGCAGCAGCCGCGGCATCCTCGGCCTTCTCAGCGGCGGCATGGTCGGTGTCGGTCGACATGGTGATGACGAAGGTGATGCGGACGTAGATGAACAGAAGCGAGCAGTCGCGTAATCGCTACCCAAAAACCTAATCGCCCCTCTCCCGTACAGGATCCGAAGAAGCGGGGCTTCGGAGGCCTGCTCTCCCGTCAACCGTGTACGCGGTGAATGGGACGGAGTCGCCGGCGGCAGCAGTAGCAGAGGAACGACGTGCGCGTGGAGGCGGAGATGCGTTCTGTATCGTGGCGGCTAGGGTTGGCAGCGTCCCACATATATATGTGCAGCCGCGCATGGAGAAACGTGGGCTGAACCCACGTCCAAGTCGGTAGCCCACGATCCGACATCTCAGATCGTGGCCCTACCTGTCAAAGACTCTCCGTTCCTGACCAGCAAAAAGAAGCGCATAGGAGTGAGCTCAGCTCGGCTCAATCCTGCAACCCGCGGCGCGTCGTGACGAGGCGTGGCGTGGCGAGGCGAGCGGAGGAGGAGTGTGCGAGGGCCATATCTCTTCTCAAGCTCCAATAGCATGATGGAGAGGATCCCTTATAAACCACTCCAACTCTGCTTCCACTTTCGGGGTGGGACTAAACTTCCCACCACCTTGTCATGCCACTTACATGGGCCCTTAGAGATCAAATCTGAAATTGTCTTATGGGCTCTAGGCCCATATCATATTTCAACAATCCCCCACCAGATCTCAGGGGCCCACTTTGTCCTTTGTTCCAAACGCTGTTTTGATATACCAGCATCTCAGTGAAGACCGATTAAGGCTGAGCTCCACCTAGACCAAGTAGTTGCACTCCTTCACAACTGAACAATGGACTATGCCTTGAATTGTCAGTTTGGCGTCAAGAAGTTTCACCACAAGTCTCACTGATACGAGGCTGCCGAAGGCCGACCCCTCGGGTGGAGCATATTAGTCACACTCCTAGCCTATTCATGAGCTTGCTAGAGATCACCCCAATCTCATAAACTATGACTAGCAGTCGGGCTCATATAGGTGTGTTCCTCCAAAGATCGCTCTGTAGGATAGCATCTTGCTTATGCATGTAAGCCTTGGAACACATTAAGACAGTAGTCATCCTTCCATACAGTTTCCGAGAGTATTGCATCTCCAACGGAGTGGGTAATTAAAGTTACTCTCCTCAGTTCACCACTGGCTTGTTTTCCTAGGTCCTACTTCACGGGATCTCCGATCATATAGGTTGGGTTACTACCAAGGCAACTCATGTGGGTCTCATACCCACCTCCCTTGACGCGCTATCTATCACAACATGTGATAGCCCTTTAGTAAAGGGATCTGCCAGATTCTTAGCCGTTTGAATATAATCCAATGCTATCACTCCGGAGTTCCTCAATTTTCTGACAACTTTCAATCTCATTCTTATGTGTTTGTTGGACTTCATGTTGTCCTTTGAACTCTTCACCTTGACAATAACTGTTTGATTGTCATAGTTCATAAGGACGACCGGAACCGGCTTCTCAACCACTGGCAAGTCCATCAACAGATCTTGAAGCCATTCTGCTTCGCCACCCGATGTGTCTAATGCTGTTAATTCTGCTTTCATTGTCGATCTTGTTAAGATCGTTTGCTTGCAAGACTTCCAGGAAACAACACCACCTCCAAGAGTAAACATATACCCAGTTGTGGCCTTCATCTCATCAGCATCAGAGATCCAATTCGCATCACTCTACCCTTCAAGTACCGATGGGTATCCGGTATAGTGAGTCCATAGTTCATAGTACCTTTCGGATAGCGCATAACTCTCTCAAGAGCACACCAATGTACATCACTCGGTTTGGAAACAAACCGGCTCATTTTGCTTATACCAAATGCAATGTCAGGCCTCGTTGCGCTCGCTAGATACTAGAATGAACCAACAATCTGAGAGTATCTCAATTGATCTATAGTTGTGCCTTTAGACTTTCGAATCAGCACACTAGGATCATATGGTGTTTATGATGGTTTGCAGTCCGAATATCCAAAACGAATCAACACCTTCTCAACATAATGGGATTGCAGAAGTGTAATCCCACCTTCATCATCTCTCAATAGCTTGATGTTCAAGATAACATCAGCCACTCCAAGGTCCTTCATCTCAAAGTTCTGAGATAGGAAAGACTTAACTTCCTCGATCAACTTGAGATTAGTCCCAAATATCAGTATGTCATCAACATACAAACACAGTATAACTCCTTCACCCCCACCATAGCGATAGTATACACATTTGTCGGCCTCATTAACAACAAAGCCAACAGATGTCATCGTTTCATTAAACTTGTCATGCCATTGCTTAGGCGCTTGTCTCAGGCCATACAAAGGTTTCACCAACTTACACACCTTTCCTTCCTGACCATCCATCACAAAGCCATCAGGCTGTTGCATATAGATTTCCTTCTTTAGCTCTCCGTTAAGGAAAGCCGTCTTAACATCCATCTGATGAATGAGAAGACCATGTGAGGCCGCCAACGAGAGTAATACTCGAATGGTGGACAGTCTGGCCACAGGTGAATAGGTGTCGAAGAAATCTTCTTCTTCTTTCTCGGCGTAGCCCTTGGCCACAAGCCTAGCCTTGTACTTTTCTATCGTACCGTCAGGCCTAAGCTTCTTCTTGAACACCCACTTGCATCCCAATGGTTTTCAACCATAAGGACGTTCAGTAAGCTCCCAAGTCCCGTTAGCCATGATGGAATCCATCTCGCTACGGACCGCATCCTTCCAGTAGTCAGCTTCTGGAGATGCATACGCTTCTGAAATAGAAGTGGCATTATCCTCCACGAGGTATATGAAGAAATCATCACCAAAGGTCTTTAGAGTCCTTTGTCTCTTGCCCCTACCAAGGGATTCCTCATTATCCTCCTCAGGATTTTCATCATGTGTTTGATTATAATATTCCATCGGAATGGCAGGTTCAGGAGTCTCTTCAGATTCCTGTCTAGAAGTGCTTTTTACATCTCTCATGGGGAAAATGTCCTCAAAGAATGTAGCATCTTTAGACTCCATAATTGTACCGACCTTCATGTCAGGTACCTCAGATTTCACTACTAGAAATCTATAGCCAACACTATTCATAGCGTAGCCCAAATTAACACAGTCCACAGTCTTTGGTCCAAGCTTACGCTTTTTGGGGATCGGCACATTAACTTTCGCCAAGCATCCCTAGGTACGTAAATACGAGAGTGTTGTCCTTCTCTTGGTCCACTTCTCGTAAGGAGTGATCTCATTATCCTTTGTCGGTACTTTATTCAGGACATGACAGGATGTCATTATAGCCTCCCCCACCATGCCTTGGATAAACCCGACGTATCTAACATGGCGTTAACCAAATCAGTTAGAGTACAGTTTTTCCGCCGGGCAACCCCGTTTGACTAGGGTGAGTAGGGAGGCGTCCTCTCATGAATAATACCGTGTTCCGCACAAAAGGCATCAAACTCTTTCGAGAAGTACTCTCCACCACGATCTGACCGGACTTGTTTAATTTTCTTTTCAAGTTGATTCTCAACTTCTGCCTTATAGATTTTTAAGTAGTGTAGAGCCTCATCTTTAGTATTTAATAGATACACATAGCAATATCTAGTGGAATCATCTATCAAAGTCATGAAATATTTCTTTCCACCTTTAGTCAACACACCATTCATCTCACAAAGATCAGAATGTATGAGTTCCAGTGGCGCCAAGTGTCTCTCCTCTGCTGCCTTGTGAGGCTTGCGAGGTTGCTTAGATTGCACACATGAATGGCACTTAGAACCTTTGGCTAAAGTGAAACTCGGGATTAAATTCGATTTTGCTAGCCGCGTCATAACACCGAAACTAATGTGACAAAGACGTGAATGCCAGACTTCAGATTGATTAACACTCAATTGAATATTGTTCACGACTTTATTACATAGATCTGCAAGAGAAAGGCGGAACATGCCTCCGCATTCATAACCCTTTCCAACAAATAGTCCATATTTCGTAACAACTAATTTAATAGACTCGAATACCAACTTAAACCCTTCTCTACATAGAAGGGAGCCACTAACGAGGTTCTTCTTGATGGTAGGGACATGCTGCATGTTCTTCAGCTGCACGATCCTTCCCGAAGTAAACTTCAGATCGACCGTGCCAACACCAAGAAGAGAATCACTCGCGCCATTCCCCATCAGTATGGACCCGTGACCTGTGGCCTGCTAAGAAGAAAACAATGAAATGTCAGCACAGACATGAACACCTGCACCTGTGTTGACCCACCAATCGATGGACGGCCAAACTAAAAATACAGAAAATAAATTACCGTACCCAGATGCACCACTCTCATTGTTGCTCACAATCATATTGATAGACTTGGAGTCCTGCCCTTGCTTCTTATACTTGTTTGGGCACTTGTTGGCCCAATGTTCAAGCGAACCACAAGTAAAGCAGCCCTCATCCTTCTTATTCTTCTTGAAGGTCTTCTTACCCTTCTTCTTAAAGTCGGCACTCTGTTGGACACCGTTCTTTCCCTTGGACTTGTGGGAATTGGAGTTCTTCTGATGCACCATATTGGCCACAGAAGTTCCTTCTACCCCCTTTCCGTGTGAGTCCTCTGCCCTTTAATTCTGCTCAACACTCAGATGGCCTATGACATCCTCCACAGAGAATTCATGCCTCTGATGTTTCAGAATGGTGGCAAAGTTCCTCCAGGAATTGGGAAGCTTAGCGATTATGCAGCCCGCGACAAAATTGCCCGGTAACCCGCACTTAGGAAGCTCAAGCTCCTTAACAATGCATATTATCTCATGAGCCTGCTCCAATACAGGACGGTCTTCAACCATCTTGTAATCGTGGAACTGCTCTATAATATACATCCCGGTCCCTACATCAGCAGCCCCGAACTTAGATTCGAGTGCCTCCCACAAGTCCTTGGCAGACCGCACATGCAAATATGCGTCAACCAGCTTATCTCCAATCACGCTCAGAACTGCCCCGAGGAACACGATAGTGGCGTCCTTGAACGCCTTCTCCTGTTCAGGAGCGATCATTCCCGTGGGAGTCACATCGGCGACCCAGAACATGTTCCTGGCCGTGAGCCATAATGTGGTTTTAGTCTGCCAACGCTTAAAGTACGTCCCCATAAACGGCGACGGTTTCAGTGCAGCAGCAAAACCAGAATTCGAAAAACTCCTACAGAAATTAGGTTTTTTGATTGATAAGAAAATAGGCAGTTTTTCAATTAAGTTAATCCATGAATAAATCATGAGCATGACATGGACAACATTGATAACACACTGATTACGATCTAACAGAGCATGTACTACGCATATAGTAGAAATATCTACGCATATCGCTAGTACCGCTACAACAGAAAGAAACACGAGAAGGATAAATGATGTATACCCTCCAATCGGCCACGCAGCGGTGGTGCTGGCGGCAGCAGCCGCGGCATCCTCGGTGGCCTTCTTGTCAGCCTCGGCCTTCTCAGCGGCGGCACGGTTGGCATCGGTCAAGATGGTGATGACGAAGGTGATGCGGAAGTAGATGAACAGAAGCGAGCAGTCGCGTAATTGCTACCCAAAAACCTAATCCCCCTCTCTGATACGTCCATTTTGCGTCATGCTTTTATGTTAATATTTATTGCATTATGGGCTGTTGTTTCACGTTATGTCACAATACTTCTGGCTATTCTCTCTTATTTTACAAGGTTTACCATGAAGAGGGGGAATGCCGGCAGCTGGAATTCTGGCTGGAAAAGGAGCAAATATTGGAGACCTATTCTGCGCAACTCCAAAAGTCCTGAAACTCCACGGAATATCTTAAAATAAATAAAGAAAAATTGTCGCCAAAGATGAAGGCTAGGGGGCCCACACTCTGCTCACGAGGGTGGGGGCGCGCCCCTCCCCCTGGGCGCGCCCCCTACCTCATGGGCCCCCTGGTGGCTCTCCGACGCCCATCTTCTCCTATATGAAGTCTTTCGATGAGAAAAACAAATCATAAGCAACCTTTCGGGACGAGACTCCGCCACCACGAGGCGGAACCTTGGCGGAACCAATCTAGGGCTCCGGCAGAGCTGTTCTCCCGGGGACACTTTCCTTCGGGAGGGAGAAATCATCACCATCGTCATCACCAACGCTCCTCTCATCGGGAGAGGGCAATCTCCATCAACATCTTCACCAGCACCATCTCATCTCCAAGCCCTAGTTCATCTCTTGTATCCAATTCTTGTCTCTAAGTCCAGGATTGGTGCTAGTAGGTTGCTAGTAGTGTTGATTACTCCTTGTAGTTGATGCTAGTTGGTTTACTTGGTGGAAGATCATATGTTCAGATCCTTTATGCATACTATTACCCCTCTGATTATGAACATGAATCTGCTTTGTGAGTAGTTACGTTTGTTCCTGAGGACACGGGAGAAATCTTGCTATTAGTAGTCATGTGAATTTGGTATTCGTTCGATATTTTGATGAGATGTATGTTGTCTAACCTCTAGTGGTGTTATGTGAACGTCGACTACATAACACTTCACCATTATTTGGGCCTAGAGGAAGGTATTGGGAAGTAATAAGTAAATGATGGGTTGCTAGAGTGACAGAAGCTTAAACCCTAGTTTATGCGCTGGTTCGTAAGGGGCTGATTTGGATCCATATGTTTCATGCTATGGTTAGGTTTACCTTAATACTATTGTTGTAGTTGCAGATGCTTGCAATAGAGGTTAATCATAAGGATGCTTGTTCAAGTAAGAACAACACCCAAGCATCGGTCCACCCACATATCAAATTATCAAAGTACCGAACGCGAATCATATGAGCATGATGAAAACTAGCTTGACGATATTCCCATGTGTCCTCGGGAGCTCTTTTCCTTATGTAAGAATTTGTCCGGCTTGTCCTTTGCTACAAAAAGGATTGGGCCACCTTGTTGCACCTTATTTACTTTCGTTACTTGTTGCTCGTTACAATTTACCTTATCACAAAACTATCTGTTACCACTTATTTCAGTACTTGCAGAGAATACCTTGCTGAAAACCGCTTATCATTTCCTTCTGCTCCTCGTTGGGTTCGACAATCTTACTTATCGAAAGGACTACGATAGATCCCCTATACTTGTGGGTCATCAAGACTCTTTTTTGGCGCCGTTGCCAGGGAGTGTAGCGCCTTTGGTAGGTGGAATTTGGTAAGGAAAAATTTATATAGTGTGCTGAAATTTTCTGTCACTTGTTACTATGGAAACTGAATCTCTGAGGGGCTTGTTTGGGGTATGTTCACCCCGTCCAGTAGAGAAAAGAGTTGCTCCTCAACCTACTGAACCTATTGAAAATGAAACTCCTTTTGCATTTCCTTCGGGTATTATGGCCTCGCGAAGGAGAAAGCATCACTCAAGCTTGGGGGAGGCTTAAATCAATGTTATATTCATGCCCCAATCATGAGCTCTCAAAACTGACAATTCTCCAGAATTTTTATGCTTGGCTTTCTGATAACAATCGCACCATGCTCGATACTTCTTGTGCTTACTCTTTTATGATGAAGTCTATTGAATTCAGATGGAATTTATTGGATAGAATTAAACGCAACTCTGAAGATTGGGACCTCGATGAAGGTAAGGAGTCAGGTATGACACCTAAGTTTGATTGTGTTAAATCTTTTATGGATACCGATATTTTCCATAAGTTTAGCACTAAATATGGACTTGACTCTGAGATAGTAGCTTCTTTCTATGAATCTTTTGCTACTTATGTTGATCTCACCAAGGAGAAGTGGTTTAAATATCATCCTCCCATAGAAGTAAAAGTAGCTGCACCTATTAAAGTTGAAGAAAAGACCATCACTTATAATTATCCTATTGTTCCCACCTCTTATGTTGAGAAACCACCTTTCCCTGCTAGAGTAAAGGATCATGCTAAAGCTTCAACTATTGTTTGTAAAAGCAATACTAGAACTTATACACCTCCTGAGCAAGTCAAAGTAGAACCTAATATTGCTATTGTTAAAGATCTCTTGTCTGATAATATTGATGGGCATGTCATTGAATTCTCTGGTGAAACTGCTAGAATTGCTAAACCCTGTGATAGAGATAAACATAGACCTGTGGTAGGCGTGCCTGTTATTTCTGTTAAAATAGGAGATCATTGTTATCATGGCTTATGTGATATGGGTGCTCGTGCTAGTGTTATACCCATTGACTTATATAAAGAAATTATGCATGATATCGCACCTGCTGAGTTAGAAGATATTGATGTTATAATTAAACTTGCCAATAGAGATACTATATCTGCAATGGGAATTGTTAGAGATGTTGAAGTCTTGTGTGGGAAAACCAAATATCCCGCTGACTTTCTTGTTCTTGGTTCTCCACAAGATAGCTTTTGTCCCATTATTTTTGGTAGACCCTTCTTGAATACTGTTAATGCTACGATAGACTGCAAAAAGAATGTTGTTACTGTTGGCTTGGATGATATGGTTCATGAGTTTAATTTCTCTAAATTCAGTAAACAACATCGTGAGGAAGAATTGCCTAGTAAGGATGAAATTATTGGTCTTGCTTCTATTGCTGTACCTCCTAGTGATCCTTTAGAACACTATTTGCTAGACCATGAAAATGATATGTTTATGAATGAAAGAAAGGAAATAGATGAAATATTCTTTAAACAGGAACCTATTCTGAAACACAATTTTTGCCCGTTGAAATCCTAGGGGATCCTCCTCCACCCAAGGGTGATCCCGTTTTTGAGCTTAAACCATTGCCTGATAATCTTAGGTATGCTTATCTTGATGAAAAGAAAATATATCCTGTTATTATTAGTGCTAACCTTTCAGAGCATGAAGAAGAAAGACTATTGAAAACTCTGAAGCAGCACCGTGCCGCTATTGGATATACTCTTGATGATCTTAAGGGCATTAGTCGCACTCTATGTCAGCATAAAATAAATTTGGAAGCGGATGCTAAACCAGTATGTGATCCTCAACGATGTTTGAATCCTAAAATGAAAGAAGTGGTAAGGAAGGAAATACTCAAGCTTCTGGAGGCAGGTATAATTTATCCCCTTGCTGATAGTCAGTGGGTAAGTCCTGTCCATTGTGTCCCTAAGAAGGGAGGTATTACTATTGTCCCTAATGATAAAGATGAATTGATTCCTCAAAGAATTATTACAGGTTATAGGATGGTAATTGATTTCCGCAAATTAAATAAAGCCACTAAGAAAGATCATTACCCCTTACCTTTTATTGATCAAATGCTAGAAAGATTATGCAAACATACACATTATTGCTTTCTAGATGGTTATTCTGGTTTCTCTCAAATACCTGTGTCGGCTAAAGATCAATCAAAGACCACTTTTACATGCCCTTTTGATACTTTTGCTTATAGACATATGCCTTTTGGTTTATGTAATGCACTTGCTACCTTTCAAAGATGCATGATGGCTATATTCTCTGATTTTTGTGAAAAGATTTGTGAGGTTTTCATGGACGACTTTTCCATCTATGGTTCCTCTTTTGATGATTGCTTGAGCAATCTTGATCGAGTTTTGCAGAGATGTGAAGCAACTAATCTTGTCTTGAATTGGGAAAAGTGCCACTTTATGGTTAATGAAGGTATTGTCTTGGGGCACAAAGTTTCTGAAAGAGGTATTGAAGTTGATAAAGCCAAGGTTGACGCTATTGAAAAGATGCCATGTCCCAAGGACATCAAAGGTATAAGAAGTTTCCTTGGTCACGCCGGATTTTATAGGAGGTTCATTAAGGACCTCTCAAAAATTTCTCGGCCTCTGACGAATTTATTACAAAACGATGTACCATTTGTCTTTGATGATGATTATGTAGAAGCATTTGAAATACTTAAGAAAGCATTAGTCTCTGCACCTATTGTTCAGCCACCTGATTGGAATTTACCCTTTGAAATTATGTGTGATGCTAGTGATTATGCTGTGGGTGCTGTTCTAGGGCAAAGAGTTGATAAGAAATTAAATGTTATCCATTATGCTAGTAAGACTCTAGACAATGCTCAAAGAAATTATGCTACTACCGAAAAGGAACTTTTAGCAGTTGTGTTTGCTTGTGATAAATTCAGACCCTATATTGTTGATTCTAAAGTAACTATTCACACTGATCATGCTGCTATTAAATATCTTATGGAAAAGAAAGATGCTAAACCTAGACTTATTAGATGGGTTCTCTTGCTGCAAGAATTTGATTTGCATATTGTTGATAGAAAAGGAGCCGAGAACCCAGTTGCAGACAACTTATCTAGGTTAGAGAATGTTCTTGATGACCCACTACCTATTGATGATAGCTTTCCTAATGAACAATTAAATGTCATAAGCACTTCTCGTAGCACTCCATGGTATGCTAATTATATTGTTGCTAAATTTATACCACCTAGCTTCACATACCAACAAAAGAAAAAGTTCTTTTATGATTTGAGACATTACTTTTGGGATGACCCACATCTTTATAAAGAAGGAGTAGATGGTGTTATTAGACGTTGTGTACCTGAGCATGAACAGGAACAGATCCTACGCAAGTGTCACTCCGAAGCTTATGGAGGACACCACGCTGGAGATAGAACTGCACATAAGGTATTGCAATCTGGTTTTTATTGGCCTACTCTCTTCAAGGATGCCCGTAAGTTTGTTTTATCTTGTGATGAATGTCAAAGAATTGGTAATATTAGTAGACGCCAAGAAATGCCTATGAATTATTCACTTGTTATTGAACCATTTGATGTTTGGGGCTTTGATTATATGGGACCTTTTCCTGCCTCCAATGGATACACTCATATTTTAGTTGCTGTTGATTACGTTACTAAGTGGGTAGAAGCTATTCCAACTAGTAGTGCTGATCATAACACTTCTATTAAAATGCTTAAGGAAGTTATTTTTCCGAGGTTTGGAGTCCCTAGATATTTAATGACTGATGGTGGTTCACACTTTATTCATGGTGCTTTCCGTAAAATGCTTGCCAAATATGACGTTAATCATAGAATTGCATCTCCTTACCACCCACAGTCCAGTGGTCAAGTAGAATTGAGTAATAGAGAGCTCACATTAATTTTGCAAAAGACTGTTAATAGGTCTAGAAAGAATTGGTCCAAGAAACTTGATGATGCATTATGGGCATATAGAATTGCATATAAGAATCCTATGGGTATGTCTCCGTATAAAATGGTTTATGGAAAAGCATGTCACTTACCTTTCGAACTAGAACATAAGGCATATTGGGCTATTAAAGAGCTTAACTATGATTTCAAACTTGCCGGTGAGAAGAGGTTATTTGATATTAGCTCACTTGATGAATGGATAACCCAAGCCTATGAAAATGCCAAGTTGTTTAAAGAAAAAGTTAAAAGATGGCATGACAAAAGGATACAAAAGCGTGAGTTTAATGTAGGCAATTATGTATTGCTATACAACTCTCGTTTAAGATTTTTTGCAGGAAAACTTCTCTCTAAATGGGAAGGTCCCTATGTTATCGAGGAGGTCTATCGTTCTGGTGCCATAAAAATCAACAATTTCGAAGGCACAAATCCGAAGGTGGTAAACGGTCAAAGAATCAAGCACTATATCTGAGGTAATCCTATAAATGTTGAAACCAATGTTATTGAAACTGTTACCCCGGAGGAATACATAAGGGACACTTTCTAGAATGTTCCAGACTCCGAAAAGGAATAGGTATGTGGTACGGTAAGTAAACCAACTCCAAAACAATTTTTAAGGCAATATTTCTCCATTTTGGAATATTTAGAAAAATAGAAAAATAGGTAGCAGTCCAGGGAGGACACGAGCCCTCCACGAGGGTGGAGGGCGCGCCCTACCCCCCTGGGTGCGCCCTCCTACCTCGTGAGCACCTCGTGTGCCCTCCGGACTCCATTTTCCTGCACGATACGTATTTTGGTCGGTAAAAATTCATTATATATTCTCCCTAAGGTTTTGACCCCCGTATCATGCAAATATCCCCTGTTTTCGTTTCGAGCTGTTTCTGTTGCAGATTTGAGAATTCCGGAGACTCGATCATCCTTCTATGAGGGTGAGCCTATGCCATGGAAGGGGACGACAAGCTTGCGTCATCAACAACACCTCCACCTCCAACAACAAAGAAGGGGACCTCATCACATGGGTATGGGCACTCCCCTTGGCAACTGCCAAGCTTGGGGGAGGTGCCCCGGTATCGTATCACCATCACAACTCCTATCTTTACCGTTTTCTTAGTCCGATCCTATTAGTAGTATCTTGATTTAGTAGAATAAAGTCACGACATGATCTAGTTTTGAAGTTTGCTTTATGATCCCTCTATGCAATCTAGTCCATGAGCTATATATAATAAAGATTAGTGTTGAGTCAAGGGCTTGATTATCTTGCCATGATCTTGAGTGAATAAAAGTAAGAATAAAAATAAACAAAGAGTTGATATTGATCTTATTGAGAGTAATGACTTCACATAGAAAGAGTATGATGATTAAAAAGTTGTCAGGAGTTGGCAAATATAGCTTTAGACATCGTGGCAATTAATAGGAAGTAATAAGGAGAGAGTGGTTTCACATATAGATATACTATCATTAACATCTTTCATAATTGGGAGCACTCATTAAGTATGACATTCTAAAGAGTTAATGTTGGACAAGGAAGACAACGTAATGGGTTATGTTTTCTCGCATCTTAGTTAAAGTATATTGTCATGGATCATTCAAACATGTTGAGCTTGCCTTTCCCCCTCATGCTAGCCAAACTCTCAGCACCAAGTAGAGATACTACCTGTGCTTCCAAATACCCTTAAACCAGTTTTGCCATGAGAGTCCACCATATCTACCTATGGATTGAGTAAGATCCTTCAAGTAAGTTGTCACCGGTGCAAGCAATAAAAATTGCTTTTTAAATATGCATGACTTATTAGTGCAAAGAAATAAGCTTTGTACGAACTTGTTGTGGACGCAATAAAAGCGATGGACTGCATAATAAAGGTTCACATACAAGGGGCAATATAAAGTGACATTCTTTTGCATTAAGATTTTGTGCATCCAACCATAAAAGCGCATGGCAACCTCTGCTTGCCTCTACGAAGGGCCTATATTTTATTATTATCCTCTATCTTATGCAAGAGTCAAGGTAATCTTCACCTTTCCCTTTTTCATTTTATCCTTTGGCAAGCACTTCATGGTGGGGTGATCCTGATATATATATATATCCAACTGGATGTACGCTAGCATGAACTATTATTGTTGACATCACCCAAAGGTGAATAAGTTTGAGGCAGCATTATAAGCCCCAATCTTTCTCTTGTCTGATTGAAACTTCATAACCACAAGTATTGCGTGAGTGTTAGCAATTATGAAGGACTAAGTGACAGTTGAGTATGTGGACTTGCTTTTACGCTCTGACATAGACTCCTTCCGATGTTATGATAAATCGCAATTGCTTCAATGACTAAGGTTATAATTTATTAGCGCCTAATAAGGTTTCTGATTCATACTTTTGCATTGTGAAAAGATCATCACTTGAACATAAGTAATCATATGAAAAATCTATATATGTTGCTGTTATGAAACAATCATGGTGCCTTCATGTCCGTATTTTTTTTCGACGCCTCTACCTCTAAACATGAGGACATATTTATTGTTATGGGCTTATCGCTTGAGGACAAGCGAGGTCTAAGCTTGGGGGAGTTGATACGTCCATTTTCCGTCATGCTTTTATGTTAATATTTATTGCATTATGGGCTGTTATTTCACGTTATGTCACAATACTTATGGCTATTTTCTCTTATTTTACAAGGTTTACCATGAAGAGGGGGAATGCCGGCAGCTGGAATTCTGGCTGGAAAAGGAGCAAATATTGGAGACCTATTTTGCGCAACTCCAAAAGTCCTGAAACTCCACGGAATATCTTAAAATAAATAAAGAAAAATCATCGCCAAAGATGAAGGCCAGGGGGCCCACACCCTGCTCACGAGCGTGGGGGGCGCGCCCCTCCCCCCTGGGCGCGCCCCCTACCTCGTGGGCCCCCTGGTGGCTCTCCGACGCCCATCTTCTCCTATATGAAGTCTTTCAATGAGAAAAAAAAATCATAAGCAACCTTTCGGGACGAGACTCCACCACCACGAGGCGGAACCTTGGCGGAACCAATCTAGGGCTCCGGTAGAGCTGTTCTGCCGGGGACACTTCCCTCCGGGAGGGGGAAATCATCACCAACGCTCCTCTCATCGGGAGAGGGGAATCTCCATCAACATCTTCACCAGCACCATCTCATCTCCAAACCCTAGTTCATCTCTTGTATCCAATTCTTGTCTCTAAGTCCGGGATTGGTGCTAGTAGGTTGCTAGTAGTGTTGATTACTCCTTGTAGTTGATGCTAGTTGGTTTACTTGGTGGAAGATCATATGTTCAGATCCTTTATGCATACTATTACCCCTCTGATTATGAACATGAATATGCTTTGTGAGTAGTTACGTTTGTTCCTGAGGACACGGGAGAAGTCTTGCTATTAGTAGTCATGTGAATTTGGTATCCGTTCGATATTTTGATGAGATGTATGTTGTCTAACCTCTAGTGGTGTTATGTGAACGTCGACTACATAACACTTCACCATTATTTGGGCCTAGAGGAAGGTATTGGGAAGTAATAAGTAAATGATGGGTTGCTAGA